>CM038670.1:786445881-787645881 GCA_021605145.1 Aegilops bicornis
CTTGCAGCTATCTCAAAACTTCAGGCGGGCATCGAGGCGGTATATTTTATCCGCTCCTCGTCAAGGGATAATTCTCCCATCCGAGCAACCTTAATGCAGTGTCTCGTCACCTTCCTAAAGATTTGTTCGAGCACAAAATTTACTTTCATTACAATAGGGATGGTGTCGGTTTATCACAATCTTCTACAAGAATTTTTATTTTGGTTTGTCGTCGTGATGCTTTTCAAATCAAGGTTGTACGGCTCCAACTTATGTTTGTCCCCTGCGATGGCTGCCCCACAGAAGTATATGTCCTCCCGAGACAAGAAATCGTGAAGCTCACCTAGTATGGAGGGCGTGTGTATGATGTGGTACACAAAAACATCATCTTGAGAGCCTGACTAAGGGCGGCGTAGTTGGATCTTCGGTGGCGCTCCGTGTACTCTGTGTCGAGACCGATTACCTTCATCTCCACCTTTTGGAGGGAGTTGGATACATTGTTGATCCACTTATGAACAACCCTTGGGTGGTCGGTGACTATGGAAGCTATGCTCAACGAGCCTTCGACGAGGACATGTTGGACGCTAAAACCCTGCATCTGGATCTCTTTCTCCATTTGGAACCGCTAGACCGGAGGGCTATGGTTTGGAGAATTAGGATTAGATGGCTAGTCTAACTAAAGAATATGATTATTTTAAGGGGCTTCAGAATTACTCCAAGAGGATGTGAAGAGGTTAAAACAATGTGAATGGAGTGTGGTTTGGATGCAAATGAAGATGAAGGAGAGGTGAAGAAGCCGAGGAAAATCAGTTCCCGATGGAGAAGTAAATGGGAGAAGTGGTCTACAGTCAATTGATTAGACGGCTAGGTAGACTAAATGAAAAGGCTATGTGGGTAGACTGAGGAGTGGTACCTGTCCGTGTACGTGCCCATCCTTGTACCGCTACATGTGCCACTGGCTAGTTAAGGTTACTCTTTCGAATCACCGTGGCGAGATATTTTATGATTCCTTTTTATTTCTACACCCCTCCTGACAGGTGGGACCTATGCAAACGGATAAAAAATGTGTTGTAGCTGGTTTGGATGGATATTGGCGCGTGCGTGGGAGACACAACATTCTCTAGTTAAGGAATAAGTATGCGGTTATCCTCAAAAAAGAAAAGGCCTTCTTCACGCTTTCGCGTGCAGAGGAATTTGGTTCTGCTCGCAATATGGATGATACGTGGAGGATGAAGTGAACCCAGAGGCATGCTAGCACGGGAGTACTACTCATGTTCCTACTACTCCTACTAGTAGAAGTAGTACAACTGTGGTACACTTGATGGTCAAAATATTATTCATCCAGTCCTCACAGTGAAGTGACAAGACCCTGCGCCGGAGGTGACACCAGTCCAAGCGGCGTGTCCGGGTTACAAAAGTCAGCCTCACCTTGTGCACTGTGCAGTCACTGTCACCGCCGTTGTATAGCATATGCCTCGCCTCGTCTCCCACTCCCCTAGCACCACTCCGTCTCGCCGGAGATCCTGAGGTCACTCTTCATCATCTCACTATGCCCCTGCGTACCCTCGCCTCGCTCGCCTCCCCCAGTACCACTATTCCCTCGCTAGACGCTCCAGCACAGAGAGCCTTCTCCCCCGTAAATCAAGCCCCCCAAAACCCCACCTTCCAAACTCCACCATGGCCGAACGCGAACCGCGCAGCATCCATATGAGCCACGATTGGAGCAATCTCCCCAGTGACATCCTCGACCTTTGTTGTTCGTGCATGGATATGTTGTGCGCTCTGCGGCTGGCTACATGCTCGAGGGACATGCACACGGCCATCGTCGAAGCGATGCCTAAGCTTTTCAAGACACCCAGCTTGCTCCTATCTTGTCTTGCAAGATTTGCTCACCATGATACGAAGGCATACATGATGCCCCTGGACTTCAATCCGACCTCCATTAGCCAAAACTTCTTTGCAGGTATGTAGTGGGTCGCCATACATCATTTCTCTCGATTTCGATCCAATCACGATCGCCTGAAACTTCTTGGCAGGTATGTACTGGGTCGGCAAGAGCTCCCACTGGATGGCTGCCGTCAGACAAGATCGAAAAAAATTGGTGCTTGTGAACTTCCACACCTCCCATAAGATTATCCTTCCTACGTTGGATTATATAGGGTTTTATCGTTGCAGTCCAAGTCATCTAGATTACGAAGTCAGTTGGACGCACCTTGTTTTGCAGAAGATTTTGATCTGCCAAGTGCCCACACGAGATGCGAATTACGCAGACTTCAAGCTAATTGCCTTGTTCGACCACGGACTTGCTTATCTTTCCGCTGGTGCCTTCTTTAGCTGGAGACAGATCACCCCGCAATGGATCGTCAAAGCTGATACACACATCTGTGATGTTATTGAACACAATGGCATCATCTACGCGATCGACAAAGCAGATGGCACCACGTATTGCTGGGACGACGCGTGTAAGTTGTTTCCGTCTGATGTTAATGATGACGCCATGACACTGTTTGAACTTTTTGTGATGATTGGCATATCCCTGTTTGAGCGGAATTTGAGTAGAACTATGGCAATGTATTAGAGACGCCGTAAATCAGCTATATTTGGAATGAGTTAATTCAGGCGATTGTGACCATGTCATTACAACCAATTTGAACCAATGAATAATCAAACGGTTAGGAAGATATGGATATTGTCCTTATTTTATAGTAATCCATATACCACTAAATATGAGTGTATCAATGGCCATGTTAGTTTCCTCATTTTCATGATGTCGAAACATGCATCACACTGTTGGTTTCATCTAACCATACATTAGGGAAGTAAAGGTGCATATGGAGAACTCTATAGTTGGAAGTAGTGAAATCCTGTAATGCTTACCATGTGTACATACTTATATTCGCCCTTAAGCAATCAATGGCTAGAATAATATCCTCACAAAAAAATTCCACAAAACATGAGTATATAACAATGCATGGGTTGTTAGTTTCCTTGAAGAATTTGTTTGTGAGGACAGAACATGATTACATAACATGCATGACATGGTAGTTTCCTGTGAAGAATTGGAGATAACATGAGTATAACCATGCATGGCACTTCTATATTTCCGAACCCAGTATACATTTCCCTGTATTTTCCTCCCGGTTCCAACAGGGACATATCAATGTTGTTTCTTGCATTATCCTACACATACTCTAAACAATGTTGATCTTACATTAACAATGCATGTCCTTTTTGAAATGATGCAGTGTCCCTACAGTTACTGCCCTTTGTAATCACACCACCTTCGCCAAAAACAAGGAAGCACAATTGGTTCCTCGCTCGATCAGACGACGGCAAAAGACTGATGATCATTCAAACACATGAGCTAGAAAAGTTATATTGCAAAAACCCCACTGTATACAAGCACCGTGAAATACGTGAGTATCCGGACAGTGGTTGTTACGTCTATGAGCAGGATACCAACTTGTTGGGGCCTTCAGGATTTTTGAGTTCGAGGCGGGTAAACAGCCTTGGTTCACACTCTCTATTTCTCAGACTCAATTATTCGATTAACCAGGAGATCACCGTTGGCAAGGACCTTGATGGCAGAGAGGCTCTATTTGCTATGGAAAACTGTGTCTACACGGCAAGCCCTAGTAGTTCGGGAGAAAACTCCCCTGATTGTCAACGGTACAGCCTGCAGCCAAAAGAAGGTGAGAATGACAAAGGCATCTGGATTAACTTTGAACCTTGGATGTGTCGAGTACGACAAGCAGTGATGTGGTTCAATCCTTCATGTTGATAGGTAATTATGCTATTGGGTCGAAAGGGTGGAGTACTGGTGTCTCCGGATCAATGGTGGCTGAAGCGGGGCTGCAAATTATGATGGTGTTGGATCATCCCTCTTCGAATGACTTGTTGTCTTTGCTGCTTGTTCTGGATGGGTAGTTCTCTCTTTTGTTATGCATATTCCTTGTCATTTGGTCATCCTCGTTTATGTCACTCTTACTATGTAAAAGTTGCCTCTATTTAGAATGTCATTCCCGCCTGGATCACAAGAGTCTGAGCGCTGCAGATGGGTGCGTTTTGGTGGTGTAGCAAGACTACTTATGAACTATCATGTCTTTCTTTTTATGTCAGTAGTAGTCACTAGTCAGTGTTTGAATGTTATATATATTGTTGTTTCAAACTGTTTATTGTCTCGAACGGCTGGTGGGCTAAATGAGGGCATCACCATTCTTCCGTGTTCAGAGTATATCTCCCTTTTTCAATTTTTATTTTGAGCTCATTGTCTTTTTGATGATGTACACTTGTTTGGGCCAGTTAGTTGTCGTTGAATATGGGCCGAGTAGTAACGCAATGCCAAACAGGTCAATTATGACTCTCAGGCTGGGCTCTCAAAAGATCCTCAAAAAAAGGTCTGGCTCTGAAAAAAAAAGAATTGGGACTCTTAGGCCTACATGTGGGCGCCACCGGTGTTTTTCGTGCGCTTGCGCGGCGAGAGCATATTGGCGTGTGTTCGAAATTCATACTACCTTTTCAACCCCAATCTCATGCCCCTCCACCACCTCTAGAATCTCGATTCCTACTCCAGTTCCCCCAAATCCCCCTCCTGTACTCCCTGTACTCAAGGGCACTGTCATGTCGCAAGTCAACGTGGATCTCCGAGCCGGAGATCCTGAGGTCCGTCCTGCCTTCGGGTGTTGCGTGCTGTCTCTCAACAGTGGCATGGTGGCGCTTGACGACCAGTTTGCCAGCAAAGTGCTGATGCTAACCATCAACAGCGACCGGCCTCCCGTCTCACCGGATGACCTTGTCAAAGCTCTTGGCATTGCTCACCGACATCCAAATAAACACCTTCGGAGATACCTATAGAGCATCTTTATAATCACCCAGTTACGTAGTGACGTTTGATAGCACACAAGGTATTCCTCCTGTATCTGGGAGTTGCATAATCTCGTAGTCAAAGGATTATGTATATGACATGAAGTAAGCAATAGCAATAAAACTGAACGATCAATATGCTATGCTAACGGATGGGTCTTGTCCATCGCATCATTCTCCTAACGATGTGATCCCGTTCATTAAATGACAACACATGTCTATGGTTAGGAAACTTAACCATCTTTGATTAATGAGCTAGTCTAGTAGAGGCTTACTAGGGACACAGTGTTTTGTCTATGTATCCACACATGTATCAAATTTCCGGTTAATGCAATTCTAGCATGAAATAGACATTTATCATGATATAAGGAAATATAAAATATCAACTTTATTATTGCCTCTAAGGCATATTTCCTTCAGTCTCCCACTTGCACTAGAGTCAATAATCTAGTTCACATCGTCATGTGATTTAACACCAATAGTTCACATCTTTTATGTGATTAATACCCATAGTTCACATCACCATGTGACTAACAGCCAAAAGGTTTACTAGAGTCAATAATCTAGTTCACATCGCTATGTGATTAACACCCAAAGAGTACTAAGGCGTGATCATGTTTTGCTTGTGAGAGAAGTTTAGTCAATGGGTCTGCCATATTCAGAGCCGTATGTATTCTGCACATTTTCTATGTCTACAATGCTCTGCATTGAGCTACTCCAGCTAATTGCTCCCACTTCCAATATGTATCCAGATTGAGACTCAGAGTCATCCGGATCGGTGTAAAAGCTTGCATCGACGTAACTCTTTACGACAAACTCTTTTTCACCTCCATAACCGAGAAATACTTCCTTACTACTCTTAGGTAACTAAGGATAACTTTGACCGCTGTCCAGTGATCCACTCCTGGATCACTATCATACCACCTTGCCAAACTCATGGCAATGGGTGGAGCTCGTTCGGGCTGTCACATCGGCGGAGCACCATCCGGGTACGGGCGTCCTTGACAAAATAACCAATATCGTCAAATTCAATGGTGATAAGGTTTTCACGAGTAAACAAACGAACTGAGACAATATTTTTTATTAAGTCAAGTGAAACAAGAAAGTTAGATAAGTGCAAAGGCATGGATGACGATGGAAAAGAAGCATGTCCGACATGAGTGATGGGGAGGGAAGAACCATCCCCTACAGTTATACAAGTGGAGATATGAACGGGATATGAAGAGTTGAGATTACCGGGGTGGGAAGTCATATGAGCGGTAGCCCCAGTGACCATATACCAGTCGCCTCCACCGGTGTAGTTGTTGGGTGTCGGAGCCGAGTGGAGCGCGGCAAGGAGGGTCGGGTACCATGGAGCCGGCGGGAGGGCGGGTGTCGCGGCTGGGTAGGTAGGCGGGGGCAGCATCATGGGATAGCCACCGGGATGCTGTCCCTGGAGCGGCGCAACGTGGAAGGCTTGATGGGCGGCCGTACGGGCGCCAAGAAGACCAGCCGAGACCGGGGCGCGCGGGACGGGCATCATGTAAGCATGGACGATGCTCGTGCATGGATTCGGAGCGGCAGCCCTGGGGGAGGGTGGAAGCTGCTGGCGCGGCGTCGTTCGGCTGTTGCTGCTTCTTCCTGTGGTGGCGGTCGTTGGAGGTCGGCGGCAGCTACTGTTGGTGAGGGAAGCCCGCCGATGGCTGTAGCAGCGAGTAGTAGGTGGCCGGCGGCGGAGGGACCCGCCGCGGTTTCGGGGCGGGTGGTGTGCCGCCGCGAGAGGTCCCCGCAACGAGGGATGTGTTGGTGGCCCGTTACTTGACCATCTTCATCCCCCCTCCCTCCAGGCGGAGGTAGGCCACAACCCTAGGGAAAATTGGGTCGGGGAGGAAGGTGAGATTGGAGGCCACGTTGCTGAACTGCTCACTAAGGGCGGCGGTGACAGTGCTAAGGAGGAGCTCATTGGAGACCTTATCCTCAACATTTCTTGAGGCGCATACAGTAGTCATCGGTGGACGAGTCGTGTCGATGACAGCCAAAGAACTCTTGTTGAAGGAAAACGCGGTGCTGTTGGGCATTGTCGGTTGAGGGAGTCTTGGATTAGGGGGTGTCCGGATAGCCGAACTATCACCGTTGGCCGGACTCCTGGACTATGAAGATACAAGATTGAAGACTTCGTCCCGTGTCCGGATGGGACTTTCCTTGGCGTGGAAGGCAAGCTTGGCGATACGGATATGTAGATCTCCTACCATTGTAACCGACTCTGTGTAACCCTAACCCTATCCGGTGTCTATATAAACCGGAGGGTTTTAGTCCGTAGAACGAACAACAATCATACCATAGGCTAGCTTCTAGGGTTTAGCCTCTCTGATCTCGTGGTAGATCCACTCTTGTACTACCCATATCATCGATATTAATCAAGCAGGAGTAGGGTATTACCTCCATCGAGAGGGCCCGAACATGGGTAAAATCATCGTGTCCCTTGTCTCCTGTTACCATCCGCCTAGACGCACAGTTCGGGACCCCCTACCCGAGATCCGCCGGTTTTGACATCGACATTGGTGCTTTCATTGAGAGTTCCTCTATGTCGTCATCCTTAGGCCCGATGGCTCCTTCGATCATCAACAACGACGCGGTCCAATGTGAGACTTTTCTCCCCGGACAGATCTTCGTATTCGGCGGCTTTGCACTGCGGGCCAATTCACTTGGCCATCTAGAGCAGATCGAAAGCTACGCCCCTGGCCATCAGGCCAGATTTGGGAGTTTGAACTACACGGCCGACATCCACGGAGACTTGATCTTCGACGGATTCGAGCCCACGAACAGCAGCGGCCAAGACTTGTCTCGATGGGCATGATCTAGCTCTGCCACGAACAAAGGTGCCTCGAGGCCGCGGCGTCCGCTCCGACCCTTAGTTCGGAGCCGACTCCACCGATCGAGGACAAGTGGTTGGACACCGCCTCGGCTCACGATCTCTGGCGATTGAGCCGAACTCCATCACTGTCCTTTGCGAAGACCGTGACTCCAAGGTGCCGGACTCCTCTCCGGACTCCGAACCCTCCGCTCCCTAGCCAATCGAATCCGATTGGACGCCGGTCATGGAGTTCACTGCCGCGGACATCTTTCAACACTCGCCCTTTGGCGACATCCTGAATTCATTAAAGTCTCTCTCTTTATCAGGAGAGCCCTGGCCGAACTACGGTTAGGAAGGTTGGGATGCGGACGACGAAGAAATTCAACGCCCACCCACCACCCACTTTGTAGCCACTGTCGATGATTTAACCGACATGCTCGACTTCAACTCCGAAGACATCGACGGTATGGACGACGATGCTGGAGACGACCAAGAACCAGCGCCTACAGGGCACTGGAAGGCCACCTCGTCATACGACATATACATGGTGGACATCCCAAAAGATGGGAACGGCGGCGGAATAGCGGAGGATGACCCCTCCAAGAAACAGCCCAAGCGCCGGCGTCAGCGGCGCCGCTCTAAATCCCGCCACAAAGAAAAGCGGTGATTCCAGCCACGGGAGATAATAACACCGGACAAAGGTCAAGACAACCCCCTCCAGCAGGATTCAACACAGGAGGAGGGAGAAGCCAGCCCTCATGATAGAGCGGCAGACAGGGAGGTGGAGGACGATAATTATATGCCTCCCTCCGAAGATGAGGCAAGCCTCGACGACGACGAATTTGTCGTGCCTGAGGATCCCGCCGAACAGGAGCGTTTCAAACGCAGGCTTATGGCCAAAGCAAGCAACCTCAAGAAAAAAGCAGCAGCAGCTTAGAGCTGACGAAGACTTGCTAGCTGACAGATGGACTGAAGTCCTTGCAGCCGAAGAAATGAACTTCGAACGCCCTCCAAGAGATACCCAAAACGCAGGCTGCTACCCCAATTAGAGGAAGCAGCACCATCACCGGCGCATGATGCGGCCGATCGCCACCCGTGCGCTGCGACAGAGAGGCCTCTAGACCCTCCATTCAAGCCGCACCCCGGCGTCACTCGAAAAGTACCAAGGCACGGGGAAACGCGCCAGACCTGCGAGACATATTGGAGGATAAGGGCAAACAAGATCGATCTACGGATCGCGTGGGCATACGACACACAGCGATAACCGTCCACGCCGGATACAGCAATTCCGGCCAGGGCCGAATACTGATGAGACAAAGCTCATTTGAGCTGCGTCGTGATATAGCTCAATACAGAGGCGCGCACACCCACTATGCTTCATGAGGCGAAGTGATGGATCATCAAATCCCGGAGGGTTTCAAACCCGTAAACATCGAATCATACGATGGCACAACAGATCCCGCGGTTTGGATCGAGGACTACCTCCTCCATATCCACATGGCACGCGGTGATGATCTACACGCCATCAAATACCTCCCACTCAAGCTTAAAGGACCAGCTCGACATTGGCTTAACAGCTTGCCAGCAGAATCAATTGGTTGTTGGGAGGACACGGAAGCCGCATTCCTTGATAACTTCCAGGGCACATATGCGACCACTAGACGCCGATGACCTCAGCCACATAATTCAGCAGCCGGAAGAATCGGCGGACAATTACGGACACGGTTCCTAACCAAGAAAAATCAAATTGTTGACTGTCCGGATGCAGAGGCCCTTGCAGCCTTCAAACATAACATCCGCGACGAGTGGCTTGCCCGGCACCTAGGACAGGAAAAGCCGAAATCCATGGCATACCTCACAACGCTCATGACCCGCTTGTGCGCAGGAGAGGACAATTGGCTAGCTCGTAGCAACAACTTGACCAAAAACCCTGGTAGTTCGGATACCAAGGACAGCAATGGCAGGTCGCGTCGCAACAAGCACAAGCGCCGCATTAACAGCGATAATGCTGAAGATATGGAAGTCAATGCCGGATTCAGAGGCTCTAAACTCGGTCAGCGGAAAAATCCGTTCAAAAGAAATACTCAGGGCCCGTCCAATCTGGACCGAATACTCGATCGCTCGTGCCAAATACATGGCACCCCCGAAAAACCAGCCAACCGCACCAACAGGGATTGTTGGGTCTTCAAACAGGCAGGCAAGTTAAATGCCGAACACAATGACAAGGGGCTGCATAGCGATGATGAGGAGGAGCCCCGACCGCCGAACAATAGAGGACAGAAGGGTTTCCCCCCACAAGTGCGGACGGTGAACATGATATGCGCAACCCAGATACCCAAAAGGGAGCGGAAGCGTGCGCTAAGGGACGTATATGCGATGGAGCCAGTCGCCCCAAAGTTCAACCCATGGTCCTCCTGCCTGATCACCTTTGATCGAAGGGACCACCCCACTAGCATCCGCCACGGCGGATTCGCCGCATTGGTTCTTGACCCAATCATGGACGGATTTCACCTCACTAGAGTCCTGATGGACGGCGGTAGTAGCCTGAACCTGCTCCATCAGGATGTAGTGCGCAAAATGGGCATAGACCCCTCAAGGATTAAACCCACAAGGACGACCTTTAAAGGCGTCATACCAGGTGTAGAGGCCAATTGTACAGGCTCAGTTACACTCGAAGTGGTCTTCGGATCCCCGGATAACTTCCGAAGCGAGGAGTTAATCTTCGACATAGTCTCGTTCCGCAGTGGCTATCACGCACTGCTTGGATGAACCGCATTTGCAAAGTTCAATGCGGTACCGCACTACGCATACCTCAAGCTCAAGATGCCAGGCCCTCGAGGAGTAATCACGGTCAATGGAAACACCGAACGCTCTCTCCGGACGGAGGAGCATACGGCGGCCCTCGCGGCAGAGGTGCAAAGCAGCCTCTCACAACAATTCTCGAGTCCGACTACTAAACGCCCGGGCACCGTCAAGCGCGCCCGGAGTAATCTACAACAAGACCGCCTAGCACGATCCGAGCACGCGTAGCAATCCGGCCCCAGTCCCAGCCCTCGCGAAATTGCAAAGCCAGCACTACACGTACATAACTATGCTCTGGAGGTACCATGGGCATAAGGGGAGGGGCACGACCACGACGCCTGCACGCGGCTCAACCGCACTGTGGGCTCCGATTGTGTCATTCTTTTTATTTCTTCTTTTTCCTTACTTTCAGGACTCCGCTTCCCACAAGCCCTGTCCGCACTAGAATTGCCGAACTCACGATGCAACAGCCGTGGAAGCGTAAAGTTACGCCGAGTGTCCAGGTGGTCTCTACTACGAGCACTATACCTGTTTTACATACCATCCTGCAGCTTACCCCTGGAGGGGGACATGTTAAATAGTCCCATCCCTTGCTTATCGCATTATTTGTATCATTCTGCTTTCATTGCAGTACCTTTTTTTATAAACAATGCATAGCTTTTGCCTATTATTGCACTCCCTTCTTTATCTATATATATATATGTTCATTTATGACATGTTGCACCCGTACACTTTGGTACGGCCAATACACCAGGGGCTTAAGTACCCCGAAAATATGGTGTGATAAGTCTGAACACTTCCACAAGTGCGGCGAACTTATAACATTATATGCATCGGCTCCGAATCATGTCTTGGGTCAATAGTTGGGTTGGCCCGGCTCCCATGTTTTGGTACCTTACGTTCCGTTATATCGGCTAAGGTAGAGCTGGGAGAACCACTGCGATTGTGCCCCGGTTGAGCTGGGTTGAGCACCTCAGTGGAGAAAGGTAAAACTAACCGTCATGATAGGGCGAGAGCCGGTCGCTGTTCGAGAGGTTTTTTCGGGTCCCTAAAGACTTATGCCGCTTCGAGCGAGGAGTCGGCATTGTCTGGCCAAAGGCGTGGATAGCGCCCTGAACTCGGTCTTCCGAATACTAGGGGCTTCGCCGAAATTAAAAATTATAGAATTCTATGGCTAAGTGAGAGTGTTCAAGCACTATAAGTCCGGTTGCCTTGTTCGTTGCGTTGAGCGCCTCCCTCGAAGGACCCAAGAATGGGAACAAGAGCGCTCAAGTTTATCCCGAACACCCCAGCATTCGTGGCATGGGGGCTGAAGCCAATGACTTGCCATCTCTCAAATTTTATAAACGGCCGCACAGAAGGTAATATTTTAAATTCACAAGCGTTGCTTAGCGCATATGAACAAGTTTTTAGCATACAGGATAACAAATGCGAGTCTATTCGAAAATTACATCTTTGGAGCATTCACCCGCTATAAGGCGGGCGCCCTTCATGACGCCCCCATAGTACATTTCGGGCTTGCGATGCTCCTTGCCCTTCGGTGGCCCGTCTTTCACAAGCTTCTCAGCATCCAGCTTGCCCGGTGCACTTTAGCATTGTGCAAGGCCCGACGGGCACCTTCAATGCAGATGGAGCGCTTGATGACTTCAATCCGTGGACAAAGGCGTCCACCAGCCACCGTGACTAGCCCGAAGTAGCTCCTGTGCATGGCTTCCAATGGCCACAGCCGAATTATGAGGCCCTTCATGGCCTGTTCGGCGACCTTGTGGAGCTCGACCAGCTGCTTCAGCTGGTCGCTCAGGGGCACCGGATGTCCGGCCTCAGCATACTAAGACCAGAACACCTTTTCCGTCGAGCTCCCCTCCTTGGCGCGGTAGAACGCGGCAGCATCAAACACACTACGGGGCAGATCTGCAAATGCTCCTGGAGAGCTCCGGATTCGGGTAAGTAATAGATAATTCACTTTCACATGTTTGCTTTGCATAAAGAATGCCTTACCCGCCGCTATCTTCTTTAATGATTCAATTTCTTGGAGGGCTTTTTGGGCTTCGGCCTTAGCGGCTTTTGCACTCTCAAGAGCACAGGCGAGCTCGGACTCTCGAGTCTTCGAGTCACGCTCCAAACTCTCATGTTTTTCCACGAGAGCCTGGAGCTCTTGCCGCACCTCCGCCACCCGCGCCTCCTGCTTCTCTCGCTCGGTGCGCTCCGCGGCCGCTTTGCTTTCGGCCACAGACACCGCTTCCTTCAGGGTCGCCACCTCGTTCGTGGCCCCTACAATACCCATGTTAGTCCTGTCATTTTTGCAACCAAATCCTTTCTATAAGGTATTTCTTTAATAATGTATTACTTACCTTCCTTGTCCTCGAGCTGCTTCTTGGCAAGGCCGAGCTCGTTCTCGGACCGATCGAGGCTCTGCTTCAATGCATTGACCTCCGCAGCTGGCGGCAGAGGTCGCAGCAGCCTTGCATTCCCATATTGACATACTTATGTTAGACTCCTCACAGATATCTTTTAGATCCTCGGTCCGCTTTTCTTTCCGAACAATCGAACTAAGCATCAGGGCTACCTCTGTCTATGCGGTAATATTTTTACATATTCTAAACTTACCTCAAAGCCTGTAAGAAGGCTGGTACAGGCTTCAGTCAGCCCGCTCTTGGCGGACAGAACTTTCTGGATCACCACACTCATAACAGTGTGGTGCTCCTCGTCGATGGAGGCACCGTTAAGCGCCTCCAACAAGCTATCCGGTGCCTCCGGATGGACGGAGGTCACCGGCGTCGCAGTCTCGCCCTTCTTACGAAGGGGCCGCTTGCCAGACTTCGGAACCACTGAAGGTACCGGTACAGAGTCCGGCGCAGGGCCGGACTTAGAGCCCTCTGGGGTCTCGCCCCCTTCGCGCCCAGAGTCTGGGAGGTCGCCTTGCGGCGCCCCCAGGACCACCTCCTACTGGTTGGGCCCCTTTTGGGACTCCACCGCGGTGTCGTCAGCGACACGAGGAGAGGAGGCGGTCGGAAGTGAAGTGCTATTCACATCCGACGAACCCAGGGAGCCGCTTGACGAAGCGGCGAGCTCGTCCTTGGGCGGGCTACATGGTCATATTCGGCGTTAGAAGACACTGTGCGACTAATAAAGAGACATGAACTATTCCGGAGTCCGGACACTTACGATCTCGCCAGGGGCTTGGTCCTTGTTGGCCACTCCTCCTCGTCGTTGTCGGCGTTGGTAGAGAAGTCCGGAGGAAGGGTCCTTCCTTTCTTGGACCCTCCGGCCTCCCTACTCGGGGCGGCCTTCCTTTTCTTCTCTCCCCCCCGCTGGGGGAGAGGCTTCCTTTTCCTCCTCCTCTTCCTCAGGGGAGGATTCCACCTCAGTGTCATCGGACGATGAGTCCGACAGCACCTGGCGCCGGGAACTCCTTCCAGTTCCCGCGGCCTTCTTCTTGGCCTTCTTCTCCGGCACCACATGAGGTGCCGGAGCTAGCAGCCGATAATCAGGCGTCGCTGGTCTTCGGCAAGGGGCCGACGGTTAATCTGTCCGGACGTCTTCACCGATCCGTCAAAGGTTAGGGAGTTTTAGATCCCGCATAAACTCAAACTATGAAAAAAGAGTCCCATAAAGGGTAAAATAACTTGCCTCGCTGGCTTGACGCTGCGAGCTGAATCCGTGATCTTCGGTAGCGGATGTGGGAGCTTCGGCGCCCTTGAACAGCACCTTCCAGGCATCTTCGTACGTAGTGTCGAAGAGCCTTTTCAGAGTTTGGTGTTGTGCCGGATCGAACTCCCACAATTTGAAGGCCCGTTGTTGGCATGGGAGAATCCGGCGGATGAGCATCACTGGATTACGTTGACAAGCCCGAGATTCTTGTCCACCAGGTTTTGGGCCTTGAGGTTTGGAGTCCGGACAGCTCGTCCGAATCACCCCACGTCAGGCCCGTCTCTTTCCATGATGTGAGCCGTGTGGGGAAGCCAGATCAGAATTTGGGGGCCGCCGCCCATTGAGAGTCGCGCGGCTCAGTGATGTAGAACCACCCCGATTGCCACCCCTTTATGGTCTCCACAAAGGAGCCCTCGAGCCATAGGACTTTGGCCATCTTGCCAACCATGGCACCTCCAAGACTCCGCTTGGCGGCCGCCCACTACCTTCGGCTTGACATTGAAGGTCTTCACCATAAGCCGAAATGGGGCTGGATGCAGAGGAAGGCCTCGCATTACCTGACGATAAACGCCGAGATGTTGAGGATGAAGTTCGGGGCCAGATCGTGGAAATCCAGGCCGTAGTAGAACATGAGCCCCCGGACAAATGGGTGAAGTGGAAAACCTAGTCCGCGGAGGAAGTGGGTGAGGAACACCACCCTCTCAAGGGGCCTGGGGGTGGGAATGAGCTGCCCCTCGTCGGGTAGCCGGTGCGCGATGTCGCCGGACAAGTATCCGGCCTTGTGCAGCTTTTTGATGTGCCCCTCCGTGACGAAGGAGGCCATCCACTTGCCTCCCGCTCCGGACATAGTTGGAGAAGGTTGAGGTGGGATGTGCGGACTTGGGCACTGGAGCTCGAGTGTGCGGAAATGGATGAGCAAAGGAGGAAGAAGGCGTAGGTGAAAAGGTGGATCCTTATCCCCTTATATGGACGGACGAAGCTATGTGTCCCCCGCCACTGGTAAAATCGGGCTTATCTCCCAAGCGCCGTAATCAATGGCGCGGTTGGGTTACCCACGTCCGTATTGATGGGAATCCCGGAGTAAGGGGGCACGATCTCCGCCCTGATATGGCGTGCCAAGGAAACCGCCTCGCTAAATGCGCTAAGGTGGAATAGTAAAACGATTCGTATAAAGGCCTGGCCGTGGTGTGATGTCACGCCGCGGAATACGTCAGCAGATCTGTGCAAAGGTTATTCTCTCTACGGTAGTATGTGGAACTTGTTTTGCAGAGCGGGACACTATCCTTGTGTTCAAAATCTTCTATGAAGTATTCGGAGGGGGAACCCGCCTTGCAATGCCGAAGACAATATGCGCGCCGAACTCGTCATTGAAGCCTGGTTCAGGGGCTACTGAGGGAGTCCTGGATTAGGGGGTGTCCGGATAGCCGAACTATCACCGTTGGCCGGACTCCTGGACTATGAAGATACAAGATTGAAGACTTCATCCCGTATCCGGATGGGACTTTCCTTGGCATGGAAGGCAAGGTTGGCGATACGGATATGCAGATCTCCTACCATTGTAACCGACTCTGTGTAACCCTAACCCTATCCGGTGTCTATATAAACCGGAGGGTTTTAGTCCGTGAGACTAACAACAATCATACCATAGGCTAGCTTCTAGGGTTTAGCCTCTCTGATCTCGTGGTAGATCCACTCTTGTAATACCCATATCATCAATATTAATAAAGCAGGAGTAGGGTATTACCTCCATCGAGAGGGCCCGAACCTGGGTAAAAACATTGTGTCCCTTGTCTCCGGTTACCATCTGCCTAGACGCACAGTTCGGGACCCCCTACCCGAGATCCGCCGGTTTTGACACCGACATCTGTGAAGAGCCCATCAAGCTTTGCCCACACAGCATGAGCGTCGTCCTCGTCACACACAATTGTGTGGAAGAGGTCCTTCGAGATGGTTTGATAGAGCCAGCGGGTGATGGTAGCATTAATGGTCATCCAATCATCATCACCAAGCATGAGGGAGGTGTCAACGGAACCATCGCCGTGATCTTGAAGATGGTACTCACGGAACACCAAGGAGAAATAGGTTTTCCAAGCGTAGTACGTGGAGTTGGTGGAGTCAAGAACGATGGGAACACAACCAAAGATGTCAAGATCGCGGATTAGTTCAACGGGAGGAGGATCGGGACCGGCAAAGGGGTTCGATCCAGCAGAGACGGAGGAATGGGGAGAGGCCATTGGGTGGGTTGGGGCGATTGGCGCGGCGGCAGAAGGTGCGGCGACGCGGAGGCAGAAGGTGTGGGGGCGTGAGGCGATCGGGTTGGGGGTGGCGATCGGGGAGAGGGGGAGGAGGGGTTGGGGAGGAGTGCGGCGGCAACGACTGGGGAAGGCGCGGCGGCGGCGACAAGAGCCAGAAGCTCTAGGGTTTAGGATCGGGAAAGGAAAATTGATACCATGTTGGAAGACAATGCAACTCTCGATATTGATCGGATGCACAACGCGTATATATATGTACAAGCGTAACCTATGACCACATCTATACAAGAAAACTAGAGGTAGGGCGTTAACCACATAGTACTAAGGGGTTGTTTGGTTCTCACCCACACTTGCCACACTTTGCCACACCTCATATTAGGCAAGTTTGACCAAAGTTAGATAGGTGTTTGGTTCTAACTACACCTAAAGCAAGAATATTTTTATGAGTAGTGAATCCCACGTGTCATAGACACAAAAATGTGGCAAAATTCCCTGTTGATAAGACAGTCGTATCTTAAGTCTTGCATGTAATTTAGAGATGACAAAAAATTATGTCTACAATGGGTTATATCTTAGCCTTATCTTCAATAACTAGTCATTCCTTAAAACATGGTGAGACAAATTATGCTAAGAGATCATCTCTTGTCTTATCTTAAATAAGAGAAGGCAAGCTTTTTCTTATGAGTTCTCTCTCCTCCACCTCATCATTTATCCTACGTGGCACTCCTAAGATAGCACCATTGTACATGCCCTTAGGCAAGCCAAAGTGTGGCAACTCAAATAAGACAAGTGCGATAAGTGTGGCAAAAATCATGTGACAATATATGGCAAATATAGTCACACTCCAAACAGCCTCTTACATGCGAATAGGCCTACACAATATATTCAACATCACGCAATGCCATAGTCGTATCAAGTTGTGATGGTGAGGTAGTGCGAGCCCTCGAGGGTCACGTCGAAGTGGAATCTGCTCCACTTTGCGCCCTCGAAGGGTCACGTCGAAGTGGCACCACGCTCGCGTCACAGACGTAGCACCCACGATTTGCCCTCGCCATGTTGCGCGCTATTGCCAAAGTCCATCCATGCATACATCCGCACATCAGTCCAATCCTGAAGACCACAGTTTCACTCGCAAACCCAGCGGTCAGCACAGCGCGCGCGCACAAACACGGTGGGATCGGTGGTCAGTCTACACGCCGGACAAGTGACGGCATCACCGCCTGCTACCGACGGCGGCTAGACGTGGTGTGACGGACGGACGGACGACGGGGCGGTCAGGTACGACGCACGGAATACAGTACCCCCGTTTCTCTCTTTCCGTGTGCCGCTGGGCCTCCCATCAGCAAGCAAGCCGTGCAGTGCGTCACAGTGGGTACGTTGACGCGTGCGTAATCGAGCCACTGCTCCACGTCTGGGCTGCGCCAATTACGTACGTACTTACGTAATTTCAAAAAAATAGAGTACGTACTACTATACTTACGTAGTCGCAGGCAAGCCACAGGCGCGTACCACCACCACGCCTCCCTCAGCTCAGCTGCCCCAGACCCAGTGGGCAGTGGGGATCGAGCCAGCCGGAAAAGAGGGAGCCGGATCCTCAAACTTAGAGAAGCAATGTCACGCTGGTACAGTGTAATGCTAGTGTAAAATGAAGAAGAAATATTAGAGATGTTTAGCAGATTATTTACTGTTGATATTTACTATAGATATAAATAATCTATAATTAATTTTATTTCACCATCAAATTGTTCGCATGTAATGATTATAAATGTACACATTTAATCTATACTTTGCAAATGAATTTAAATCATTTTAGCCTTAATCATGAGGATTGTAGCTTCGCTAACTTTCCTTCTTAATGTTAGAGGATCCAGTTCCGGAAAAGAGAGGCAAATCAAGCAAGGGAGAGAAAGAAAGATGTTTTTTTTTCTTTGGATTGGGCTGAAACACGGAGCGCCTGAGCGAACGAGGAATCATGGCAGATGGCTTCCCACTCGAAAGGTCGGCATCTTTATCCCATTCCCATTGTTGGCAAGTAAAGGGAAGGGAGAGAACAAGAGCGCAGCAAAAGGCGCACATCGTATGTATCATTACCCTGCCTCTATTACCCACTCTACTACTGCCCCACCTAGGCCCATCCTACGTCCTACTAATGCTTCACTCTACGCCGTACCGCCTCTACACCACCGCGGCGCCGGGGAAGCGCCTCCTCTCCTCCGGGCAGAAATCACATATTTGACCTGAGGGCGAAACCAAATCACAAACTGACCTGCTTTCGAAAAAATTTAACAATGGTGACCCTTTCGTGTGGCGCCCGGCAGTTAGGCGCCGCACACTACTATGCAGCGCCTTTCCCTTAGGCATCGCATCTCCTGCCAGCGTGGCAGCCCTGGTCCAGTTGCGGCCCTATAGACAGTACTGAAGCGCCTAAGTCCTAGGCGCCACACTTGTAATGTGTAGCGCCCATCTCTTAGGCGATGCACAGTCTGTGTTCCACTTAGGCTGGCCCCACCGTCTCTACCCTCCCACCCCCACCCCACCCAAACCCTTAGACTTGCGCCCCTCCTCTCTTCCCCTCTCCCCCCTCTCAAATCCTTCTCAAATCTTGCAAATCCGAAGTATTTGACCATGGATTTCGAAGCCAACCCCTCCCTTAAGGTAATGTCCTCTGATCCCCTCGTTTTCATCCATAGGAATTGTCACATTTGCTCAAATCTTGCTACTTTGGGGAAACCCTAGTTTTGGATTGGATTTGCAAATTTGTGTTGAATCATGTTATGTGTTATGTTTCTTTGCTAATTTGGTATGGTTAGGCTTTCATAGTATGCTAGGGTTAGGATTATGTGTGTTTGATGTTGGTGTTAGGGTTATGCTATGGTTAGGGTTGTGGTTATTGTTAAGTGGGGGTTATCGTTATTAATTCATATATATGTTATGGCATATGTATTTTGTGCAAATATGTTTGTTATGTACTTACTTGATATACGTGTGTTTTTGATTATTGTAGGGATGGGGAGAACATGTGTTTATGTTCATCATGTGGATAAAGAGGCCCTTTTGAAAGGCAATGTTGAGCCGGACCCGGATGAGCTTGACATGGTGTTTGAGAGTAGTCCTAGCTATGCGGAGCTCTTGGACCAAGTGAGGAAGGATTTGAATTGGATGGACCCAAGTGACGTTGTTGAGTTCGAGGAAGGCATAATGTTGGTTTTGGAATGCACATCCGTTGGAAGACAATGCGTGTGAACTCCGAGCAACGTTGGGTTGCATACAAGGAGACGGTTGCCGAATCTCTAGAAAAGGCTCTTGAGTTATTTGCCTCCAAGAAGGTTGAGTCTACTTTGAATTTGGACTTGAACCGGAACCCCTCCCCGTTGGTTGCTAGCACTCCCCCACCCATTAACCAAGATCAAATGAGTGAACCTCATTTCATGCAACAAGATTGGCCAACATTGAGCCCGACTCCAAACAACCAAAATGAAGCTTTTGAAGAGGAGAATGATGAGTACGAGGAGGATAACAACGGTTGATCTCCATGACAACAATGTGGGTGATCTCGACCAATATCATGTGCAAGAGACAATGGACCAATCCATCCCTTTTTCCCGTGCATATGCATCGGACTCGGATGACGATGGTCCCGATGAAGAAGTTGATGAGGAGGGGTTCACGCCGAAGGAGGCCCAAGCATTCAAGAAGGTATTCGGGCGGGATCACAAGACACCATTGTTCAAGGATCTTAGTCTCATGGATGAAGCCGTTGTGGATGGTGGCAAATGCATTTCTCTTGGAGCTAGGCCAAGTTCTCACCGTGATTTGGAAGACGGCAAGAACGGGATATATCCCGGTTGTGAGTTTGAATCCTTCTTGGAATTGAAGATGTGGCTCGACAACTACTCGGTTACACATTATCGTCCACATAAAGTGGCCAACTCGGACGTTAATGTGCGTTACACGGTCAAATGTGAAGTGCCAACATGTCCATGGATTGTGCGTGCGAGGCCATGGAAAGGAGGTCCCACTTGGCGCATAGTGAGTTGTCTACCAACTCACATGTGCCGGCACAAGAATGCGGATGGCGAGCTTGTGTACCAACAACACAGACAACTCGCGTCCGACTTCATTGCTTACAGGTTATCCGACCAAATATCCACACTTCCAATAATGAGCATCAAGAGTGTCATTGACCTTGTGAAAGCCATGTTTCATTACAAGGTGAAGTACGACAAGGCATGGAAGGCAAAGCAAGCCGCATTCAAGATGTTGTATGGCAATTGGGAGGAAGCATACAACCGACTACCTAGGTTGTTGTTAGCTATGGCCGCCACAAACCCATGCATGGTTCACGTGGTTGAGCCTCATGGGCACCAAACATTGATTCATAACGGGAGGACCGTCCGAGTATTTGTCCGTGCATTTTGGGCCTTTGAGCAATGCGTGAGGGCTTTTGAGCATTGCCGGCCCGTCATCTCCATTGATGGCACGTTCTTGACCGGACAATACAAGGGCACTTTATTGGTTGCAATAGCAAGTGATGCCAATAACTGGGTGTTGCCTTTGGCTTTCGCTTTGGTTGAGGTGGAGAACAATGATAACTGGTAGTGGTTCTTGCGTCAATTGAGAACAAGGGTATTACCGGCTGAAAGGGAAATTTGTGTCATATCGGATCGCCATCCAGGAGTTCTAAACGCGGTGGTGGTTGACATTCCCGGACATAAAAAGTTGCACCATCAATGGTGCATGAGGCACTTTTGTGCAAACTTCTATAGGGCATGTGGTATCAATGAGTTGGCCGATGATCTTCAAGATTGTTGTCTCGCTTTCACCAACAAGCGGTTTGCCACATTGTTCAATGCATTGCTCAGACACAAGAAACTTGACCCCGGTGGTCTTGAATTTCTCAAGGAACATTGTCGAAAGGAATATGTGGGCACGTGCTTTTGATGAAGATGGCCGGAGGTACGGTCAAATGACAAGCAATATGGCAAAATGCTTCAATAAGGTGCTCAAGGGTGTACGTGCATTACCCGTGACGGCAATAGTTCAATACACATTCGACAAGATGAATGGATACTTTTAAAGTACTCAATGGAGATGGATAAGCAGATTGCTGGTGAGAACAAGGATAAGCACAAGTACTATTTCCCACCAAAGGTTGAAGAATGGTTGGGCTTTCAATCACGAAAGGCAGACTCCCAAGAAGCTGTACTATATGCCGACAACGAGTGGAAGTATGAGGTCAAAGAGCCTGGAGGAACCACAAACGATGGCCACCAACACGGAGGCCGCGCTTTCAGGGTCTCCCTAACACGGTGTGATTGCAGCTGCATGAGGCCATCTTGCTTCATCTCCCATGCTCGCACTTATTAAACGCATCCCGTGTTAGGAATGTGGACGTCAACCACCCTCTTACCGTGAGGGAGTCCGAGTTCTCAATCATGACGGTAAAGAAAACATGGGCTCCCCGGTTTCAGCCATACTTGGACAAATCACAATGGCCGGAGTATCATGGAGTTCAACTATGGCCGGACCCGGAATTGAAGGTCGTTAGACGGGGAAGACGTAAGACAAAGCGTCTTAGAGGTGACATGGACGGATGGGGCCGTGGTGGCGGTGGAGAATACGGCACCGGCCAATTCCAAGAGCCTCGTGAGCAATCCCGTTGTGGGGACTACAGTCATCGGGGACACAACACAAGAACTTGTCCCAAACCAAGAAAAAGATCAAAGAAAAATGATGCAAGCACAAGCCAAGCAAATGATAGTCAACCAAGTCAATCAAGGAGTAGCCAACCAAGTCAAACAAGCCAAGGAGGAACTAGGCAACAAAGAGGGAGTCAACTAGGTCTTAGAAGAGATCGTGGTGGTGGTAGAGGCCGTTGTGGTGGTAGAGGCCGTGGTGATGGTCTTGGACGTGGCGAAGGCCTAGGCCGTGGTGAGGGTCTTGTCCGTGGTGGTGGGAGAGGCCGTGGCGAAGGCCTAGGCCATGGTGATGGTCTTGGCCGTGGTGAAGGCCTAGGCCGCAGTGAGGGTCTTGGCCGTGGTGGTGGGAGAGGCCGTGGTGAAGGCCTAGGCTGTGGTGACGGTCTTGGCCGTGGTGGTGGTAGAGCCCGTGGTGGTGGTCTAGGCCGTGGTGGCGGCAGAGGCCGTGGTGGTGGTCTAGGCCGTGGTGGTGGTAGAGGCCCTGGTGGTGATCTTGGCCTTCACGGCGTCCGTAGTGGAGGAATGTTCACTTGGCTCAATGGACCATTGTCGTATGTGGCTTACTATGATCTTGTTCTTTTGGCTCAATGCTTGTGTTGTCATTTTGCATTGTGTGACTAACTATTATATTGCTATTTTCATAGGTATGGAAACAATGAAGGGAGTGGAGGACACAGAGGAGGAAGGTGAGGTCCCATGGTGGTCGGAGGAGGGCGAAGAAGAAGAAGAGAGCAAGAAGAAGAAGGGACAAGGACCGTGACCTTCTTATGAACCAAAATGTGTGCTACTATGGCTATGAGACGAAAATGACTAAGTGTTTTGGCTCAATGTTTGTGTATGACTATGTGATTGGACTACTCTATTGCTATGTGTGTATGACTATGTGATTTGGACTACTATATGTGCTATGCCTTCTTTCTGTGTTTTGGACTACTACATGTGATCTAGATATGATTATGTGCCATCCATGTGAATCACCAAACATAAAAAGCACCTGGTATTTGAAAACACTACACAGTGTAGCGCCTAAGGGCAAGGAGCCACACTACACAGTGCAGCGCCTCTCCCTTAGGCGCTGCACATTGACTTAGCAAATATTTTGGTCGAAAAGCTACTGGAACGCTTATGTTACTCTCTGGACTGGGATGTCCAGGTGTGCAGCGCCCAAGGGTAAGGCGCCACACACCACAGTGCAGAGCCTTGCCCGTAGGCGCTGCACACCTGGACAAGCCAGTCCAGAGAGCAACAGAAGCGTTCCAGTAGCTTTTCGACCAAAAATTTTGCTAAGTCAATGTGCAGCGCCTAAGGGAGAGGTGCTGCAATACACCACTACAAAAAAAGACACATCCGTGACATTTTGGGCGAGCGAATTTTTTTTACATCATACATATGACACTTCTATGACGATAATTGTGACAAAACCGGTATCATCATAGATGTGGTGGGCTCCTACTTCTATGACAAAAATCATGATAGAAAATGGGCTTTTCATCTGGCGGGCGGAGACGCAGCTGCATGACATTCTTTGGGCCGTCCATGACGGAAAAAACCGTGGTAGAAGCGAGGGGAGGAAAATTTGGGAGCCGCCCGATTCACGGTGGGAGGTCGGGGCGGCGATGTGCGTTCTCTTGTACACGACGCTGCTGCGGTGTGCGTAGGCGTTGGCTCTAATCGAACTCAGCGAGGCGTTGGGCTCTAATCGAACCCAAGCGACAGACCGCAGTTACGCGTTATTGAACCCGAAGCGATCGATCGATGGTCGTTAATCGAACCCGATGGAGCGATTCGCCGCTCGCTACTAATCAAGCCGATCGATTGGATGATCGATGAGCGTTACGGGGAGGGGGGTTGGATGAACAAGTGAGCGATGGCGTTGCCTCTGGATGAACAGGACCCCGCGGTGTGGAGGGCTGGATGAACAGTAGATGGTGGAGGGGTGGCCGTGGAGGGGTGGATGAACAGGACCCCATGGTGTGGAGGGCTGGATGAACAGTAGACGGTGGAGGGGTGGATGAACAGTAGAAGGTGGAGGGGTGGTTGAATAGTAGCCGGTGGAGTAGCGCGCGGTGGAGGCTGGATGAACAGGAGCCCGTGGAGGCTGGAGGAGGTCGACGGTGGAGATGAACAGTATCCCGTGGAGTCCCGTTTTGCGATACGCCACACCCCTCTTGATGAACAGGACCCCCTTTTCGACCGTAGGAGGTCCGTGGAGTCCCGTTTTGCGGTACACCACACCCATCCCGATGAACAGGACTCCCGTTTTGACCGTAGGAGGTCTGTTTCGTCCGTTTTGCGGTACGCCACACCCCTCCCGATCAACAGGACCCGTTTGACTGTAGGAGGTCCGCTTCTCCGTTTTTGATACGCCAAACCCCCCCGATCAACAGGACCCCCGTTTCGACCGTAGGAGGTCCGTTTCCTCCGTTTTGTGGTACGCCACACCCCTCCCGATCAACAGGACCCCGTTCCGAACGTGGCCGGTTGAACACAAGGCTGTTTCCTCTGTTGTGCAGTACGCTAGGCCTCGTTTCCATCGCCTGTTCCGTCCAAGCCGGTTTGCTCCCACGGGTTCCGTTGCCTCCCGATGAACACGACGCATTCCGTTGCCTCCCCATGAAAACGACGCATTCCGTTGGCTCCCCATGAACACGACGACGACGTTGTTTCTCCGTTCTGACCCAGCCATGTACGTATGCGCGAGTTGGCGTTCGAGACCCTGCCCGTATGTACGTACGTGGCCGTATTTTCTTTCTTGCACCCTCGCCGCTGTACGTACGTGTGCATGCTACGTGCGCGCCTCTACATCGACACGTCGCGGCGCCTCTACTACGACCGCGTGCGTGCCTCTACATCGACCAGTATGTACGTACACTTCGCCACCGTAATGACAACGCCACGCACGCTTCGACCAGGTGGGTCCCGACCGCCGTGCACTTCCTTGCTGCGAAGATGCGGTGGTGGGTCCCAGCAATCGGGGCGAATCGCTTTGGTTTTTTTGCCCGGACGCCGCTTCCTTGCGTGCGAAGATGTAGCTGGTGGGTCCCAGCAGTCAGGGGGGAAACATTTTTTTCACGAAATACTGGTGGCCCGTCCGGTGGGTCCCTGCTGTCAGGTGGAGGAATAATTACTTTGCACGTAACAAGGAGGCACTTCCTTGCGGCCGTCGTGGACCCAGCTGTCAGCCTCTCCATGCACAGTACTCTTCCGATGGAAGTCACTCGTTGACCACATTGACCACGCCGCGCTGAGAGCACCACGGCGGTGGACGACGGCGAGGCCTAGGAAGGGGACGACGCGGAGCCGAGGAAGACGCAGCAGTGGATGCCCACACGAAGAGGAATACGAGGGTGAGGCTGCCGTCACCGCAGAATAACATGGGGTGTGGGTGAGTAGAGGGATGGCCTGGCCAGCGGTGGGAGTAGTAGGGGGCGGTGAGGCCTCCGCCGCATCGCAGCCGGCCACGGGAGGCAGGAGCACGAGGCACGACCGACGCTGGTTTGGGCGACCGAAGCAAGAAGACCAGAGGTTGAAGAAGCACTACGGCCGTTGGATGGACATCGTACGGTCACTGGAGCTAGAATCGTGCATATTGACTAAGTTGACAAAGCCCTCATCCCGTCAACTTAGTAGGCCCACAAGTCATCACCGCTACTATCTTTGGCGCCCGACTAATAGGCGGAGTATTCATTTTTTTGTGCGTAATAAGGAGGCACTTCCTTGCGTGCGAAGATATAGCTGGTGTGTCCGAGCTGTCAGCGGCGGTAACGTCTTTTTCGCGAAATACAGAGGCCCTTTCGGTGGGTCCCTGATGTCAGGTGGAGGAATCATTATTTTGCGCGTAATAAGGAGGCATTTCCTTGCGTGCGGCCGTGGACCCAGCTGTCGGCCTCTCCACGTACAGTCCACTTCAGATGCATGTTGGTCATTGACCACATTGAGCAGGCCGCGCTGAGAGCACCAGGGCGGTGGACGACGGCGAGGCCTAGGAAAGGAACGACACGGAGGAAGGGAAGACTCGGCAGTTGTTTCCCACGCGGAGGGGAGTACGACTGTACGAGGGTTTACTGGTTCGTGTGCCGTCACCGGAGAATAACAGCAGGTGTGGGTGAGTAGAGGGATGGCTAGGTCAGCGATGGGAGTATGGTGGGGCAGTGAGGCTGCTTGTGCAGAGCCGACCATGAGGAGGAGAGCGAGCAGTCCATTGGCGCTTGTTTGAGCGGCTGGAGCAGGAAGAGCAGAGATTGAAGAAGCACGACGGCCATTGGATGGCAATCCAACAGTCACTGCTTGTGCGTCAACCTTTTTTTTAGGAAAGCTTCAAATCTGTGGAAAACAGCATACAAGCCATCTGCCATTATTTCTAATAATTTACAGCCCATTTGCTAATTCTTAAGGTTTTTTTGGAGCCCATATTCTTTTTGTTAGCATTACAGCCCATACTGTGGCCACGGTTAAAAAATTATACGAAATTTTGCATATTTCGGTGCGGTCCGAACTGTTTTTAACACGAAGTTTCGACTCACATTCAAACTGATTTTAAAAATAAATGTATATCAATATAAAATCCAACTAATTCTCCATGCATAAAAATTAATGTAATTTAAAATCTCGAAATTAAAAAAAGATATTTAAAACTAATTGCCGGTTTGATGTGTTTTAAAAATGTACAGCCCATTTCTCATTACTGATGGGCTATTTTCTCGGCCAGCCGAATGAAAGCTCTCCTCGTCTTGAAAGATTTGCAGCCCAACAGGCCTGACAAAGCGACTTACTTGGCAAATCACAAAAAAAACAGGGCTGTGGCCGTGGACCCAGCTGTCAGCCTCTCCACGTACAGTACTCTTCAGATGGAAGTCGTTACTTGACCATGTTGACCACGCCGCGCGGAGAGCACCACGGCGGTGGACGACGGCGAGGCCTAGGAAGGGGACAATGCAGAGCCGGGGAATACACGGTAGTGGAAGCCCGCGCCGAGAGGAGTACGAGGGTTCACTGGTTCGACTGCGGTGTGAGGCTGCCGTCGCCGCAGATCCTGGCCAGCGGTGGGAATAGTAGGCGGCGGTGAGTCCTCCACGGCAGCACAGCCGGCCACGGGAGGCAGGAGCATGAGGCACGACCCGCACTGGTTTGGGCGGCTGGAGCAAGACCAGAGGTTGAAGAAGTACTACGGCCGTTGTATGGACATCGTACGGTCATTGGAGCTAGAATCGTTCATATTGACTAAGTTGACAAAGCCCTTCGTCCCCGTCAACTTAGTAGGCCCACAAGTCAGCCTCCCACCAAGGTGGGTCCCAGCTAGCAGGGGGAGTATTCATTTTTTTGTCCGTCATAAGGAGGCACTTCCGGTGGGTCCGAGCTGACAGCGGGGGGATGTTTTTTCGTGAAATACGGTGGCCGATCAGGTGGGTCCCAGCAGTCAGGGGGCAAATGTTTTTTTTTTGCAAAATACGGTGGCCCGTCCAGTGGGTCCCTGCTGTCAGTTGGAGGAATCGTTATTTTCCGCGTAATAAGGAGGCAGTTACTTACTGCGGCCGTGGACCCAGCTGAGACTCTCCATGTACAGTATACTTCCGATGGAAGTCGTTCCTTGACCACGTTGACCTCGCCGCGTTCCGTTGCATGCATGCGTCCATGGGTGTGGTGTGTCCCCACTGTTAGCCTGTCACGTACAGTCATCTTCCGATGACTCTCGTTTGTTGACCATGTTGACCACACTGCGTCGAAGCGCACCTGCATCGGAACGACCGGAGATGGGGAAGACGGGCGGTGGAGTCGCAGATGGAGAGGAGTGGGAAACTTCACTGGTTGGTCTTGGCGGGGAGCACAGCAGTGCCGCCTACGGAAGACAGGAGCAAGAACAGAGGTTGAAGAAGGAGCACGGCTGTTGGATTAACATCCAACAGTCCAGCTGCTAGAATCATTTGTTGATTAAGTTGACAAAGCCGTGCGTACACGTCCGCTTAGTAGGCCCACAAGTTAGTCACCAAATCTGACAGGTCCCAGCTCTCAACGGGATAAATAATTTTTTTCACAAAACAAGGAGGCACTTCCTTCCATGCGGAGATACAGCCGGTGGGTCCCAGCTGTCAGGTGGAGGAAACATTTTTTACAGCTTAATAAGGAGGAACTTTCCTTGCGTGCGACCATGGACCTCGTGGGTCCCAGCCATCAGGCTCTCCATGTACAGTCCTCTTCCGGTGACTCATTTGTTGACCACGCCGCACCGAACACGGCGAGGCGATGGATGACGGCGAGGCCCCGGACGGGAACGACTCGGAGATGGGAAAACGCAGCGGCACGATCCTGATTGAGAGGAGGAGAAGGGTTATAATTGGTTACATTGCAATTCATATCAAACTCAGGTTCACAGGACACGTTCATATTCATAGCCAACATTCACTATCAACAACTCAAAAGATTCATATATACACAATCTCGGCATATCTATGCATCCAAATGATTGATAGATCACACGACAATATTCATACATAATTCACAAAAAGATTCAGATATACACATGTTCAGTATGTCTATGCATCCAAATGATTGAGATCACAGTCAATATGATCCATGGAAGAACTTTAATTACCTAGGGTACAGACTGGTAAATGGTGTTCAATCAGAGGTACTTCTTGCTAAAATTAGTTCTTGTACGAGTAAACATTCGAGTACATAAGAGGCAGCACAGACAATCTGAACTTTGCTTGTAGGTTTATCGTCAAATAGTGGCCTCGCGTCGAGGGAGGTTTGAGCAACTTGGCCACTACTTTCATCCAACTAGTTATTGGCTCATCTTGGTCCTGTATCTCGCCAAAATTCTACATTGCAGACGAGAAAGGAGGCGGTTGAGAAAATGAACCACCCAAATTTTTTGTGCAGTTCAACTGAAATGGAGCATCCTTGGCGTGCAGACTGATTAAGTGCCATATGAATATACGCGTCAACCAACTTGTCTGGAATCTTTAGACTCCATGCCATATAGTTCGCTACCATATGTGCCGATAACCAAAAGGCACAAGTTGGGACCAAAGACTGGACTGCGTTTTTCTGGGCTATGCACCAAGCAATATTTTTGGCGTTCACTCTCCTAATACTTGGAGTTTGACAATTGGTTGATGCTGGTTGATACTCGAATGAATATAGGCACTTCTTGTCAACATTGATGCTTGCCTGAGTGATCTTTGAAGTACATAGCAGCAGCATAAGTACCTGTCCATCTGATCATTTTGTGCAGTTCTACTGAAATCACCCGATGTAATGATTTGCCTGCGAGTTCAGGCTCCAAAATACTCCTTTATGAAAATGGCAAACAGTAGCACAATACCAAATTAACAATACATATGACAGGCGCAATAATCAGGATAAAGACCAGTACCAACCTGTGTGAGGTAGCATATTAATTACTACTTCCTTTGACTGGAAGCCAAGATAAACCAAGCGACTGACAGCAAAGGAAGAAAGCAAGCGGAGATTAGCGATCGATGAAAGGACGGAAGCTGTCGAGGCAATGAAGCACCCAAAGTTTTTGTGCAGTTCCACCAAAATCGAGCATCCCTGTTGGCACATATATTGAGAGAGTGAGATTACTGTAATAGTTTGACTAGTTGATAAAACATACACTAACAAATAGAAGAACCCTCATTATCTTAATGGGTAAAGTTAGCAACATAGTAGTCTTGCTTAAAGAGAGGTATTAGTTTATTTAATCAGTGCCAATTAGCTCAACTCAAGACTCAAAGCATTGCCATTTATCATAGGTTGGAAAACTTAAAAGTGCAAAGATAAAGGAGTTTCTCATGACAGTAGCACGATACAAATAGAGATGACAAACTAATATGGATGAAGGCCTTAGGCTGTACCAACCTCGAGAAAAAAGCTTATTCATGTAGTCCCATAAGAGATGATAAAGCACTCACTTTGGAATCACACAATAGTATATATTTTGTGCACTTCAAATGTATGGTTGAAATCACTCTTGTTTACCGATCTTTGAGATTATATCGAAAGATTATCAAGAACTTCCAGCAGAGTTAAAGCATTGGCTGGGATATAGTTCATTGTATTGTCTTGTGTAGTTCCACTAAAATGTATGATTGGCACAACATGATCCCTGTTTGCACAAGTAGGAACAAGGTGAAACCTTCATTAGCTTAGTGAGAAAGGATAGGAAGACATTAGCATATTACTCAAACAGTAGCATCAAATTCATGTTGGACAATACGCAAAACATTGCCTCATTGAACCAATGGCAATACATTGACATGCAAAACAATAGCACTATTATGTCATGACACTAATAATATTCCCTCCCCGCTCCACCACATGATTCACCTCCATAGACAAACATTCACACGTACATGATTCAGCATAGGGTCCTACTAAAGATTTGTTTAACTCCAACAGGAAGTGGTACTTAAGTACTCCTAATTAATTAAGAGAGACAGCAGAAGTGGAAGGGCTCCCTAGAGGATCGTCTCACACGTAAGGTAGTCGTTGCCGGAGCCCTTGAATAGCCTCGACTGAGGCCTATGGCTTCAGCAAGATCGCCTTGGCACTGTTTATTCTTCTTCTTCTTCCTCTTCATGCTCTATTTCTCATTCTCCTCACCAGTTGGTGAAACCAAGTACATGATTGGCCTTCTAATTCAGAATTGGTTTTGTCAGTGAGGGAGTACAAATGTACTAGCAAAAAACAGCATTATTTTCTCATGGTAGACGGAAAATAGAGATGAACACATGCATTAAATATCATTCTTACCTAAAGGAAGGTTATGGTGCCAATATGGATGATGAGGATTGGAACACAGATCTCCATTTGTGCAGTTCCACCAAAATGAACCAACTGCTCCATCGACATTCCGAGCTTAAACGACACAAAAGTCACTTCTTTTAATAAGAGTTTTGTGCAGTGTACCAAAAGGTCACAACAACAACCAGGTGAATTGGATATCCCTGTTTGCACAAAAAGGCACAGAGGAAACAATCAGAGTCTCAAACAATTACAGGCAAAAACATTTGGTTAAACTTGTCAGAGTCTCAAACAATTACAGGCAAAAACAGTGGCATGGCTTCATTTTTACCAGGGACATTATATTAAGAACAGCTAAGGCTGCGTTCGGTTCACAGGTTTGGTGCAGGATTTTCGTAGGAACACAATTCCTACGGTATTCTTTCCCTTCCAACCATTCAGAACACGGGAAAGGTGAATAGTGTTTCATCGGAAAGCTGGTCTGGTAGTACTGATTCCATCGGATTAGAAACATCCACGCGCTGCTCATTTTTTGGGCGGAAGCCCGAGGCAGGCGCTCGCTGCCATGCGTTAGACAGGTTGCTGTGCTATGTTTGCCGGAATAAAAAATCAACCTATGTGTGGTACGTGAGGTGAGGACAAGAGTAGTCACTGTGCAGCTGAATAAAAAAATAGCATCTCATACTGCCAAGCAAGCTACTCTAAAAAAACAAATTTGTACATTTCGTAGTCCATCCGAACACATTCTCTTGACAGTTTCCTCGGGTTCGCTGTTCCCCTACATTCCTTTCCTATTCCTCTATTTTCATCAAGACCTATGTTTTCTGCCCCTTTATTCTGACCTGAGCCTAAATATTTGGTATAAGGGCATGGGACAGTGGGTGCACCAGCAGTACATCACCATGTACGTAAATAGGGGCATAAAGTGGTGATTCATAGTTTGTTGCCCCGAGAAACAAACATCCAAGAAACATATCTGGGTTGGTCCCATTTTTGTTCACTCTAGCCACCTACTCCTATGTGTGGATAGCAAATCTAGTCCTGGTCATACCACTGTGTACAGCGTTACCCCTATATTTCCCTTTTCGACCAAGAGACTGGTTGGATGACCAGTCTATACTACTTTCATCCCCTTTCCTTCCTGTTTGTACCAAGTCCGATGTACATACTAAATTCCCCCACCCCCACTTTATTTCAATGAAAAGTATTTTCGGACGGAGGGAGTACAAGATTCGACTCCATGAAGTAGCTTTACCTCTAACAATAGAAGAAAAAAAAGGTGACGTTGGACCATCCGATCGAGAGGGGCTGAGAGGTAGAAAACGATGCACATGCAGTGACGTAGCGAGCTGGGGAAGTAGAGCTAAGGTGGTTACGAACAAAGATATACCTGAAGGTCGTCGGGATGTGGATAGGTGGGCGGCGGGAGGTCGGGTCCGCCCACAGGCAACGACGAAGGGATCGGAGGACCTCCCGCGTCGGCGCTCGGCCAGAGATAATGGTGCGGCCGGCAGTGGGTCTCCTCCCTCGCTGTCAACGACGGCCTAAACGCTGCCCCTCCTCCCCTTCACCGGCGGAGGGGGATACGTCCGGATCTGTAACCAGCGGTGAGGATAGAAAGCCAGTGTTTTTTGAAGGGAGAAAGACAGTGTTACTACCCCTATCTTGTTTAGATCTGGAGAGGATGAGAGTGTGTGAATAGAGAAGCCCTAGCAAGAAAGCGCGGAGGCTCCGACCTATATATAAGTAGTGGGGTAGGTTTCCTTTTTCACTCCATCAAAACAATCGTTTAAAATTGTGAACAAGCCCACGGCCAAGTCGCACTTTGTATCGTTCAAGTCTGGTACTACAAGTCCCTCCATTAAATGAACAACCACCCCCTCGTAAAAATTGTGAACAAGCCCACGCCTAAAATTAGCGGAAATGTGGGTCGCCCCAACATGCATTATTATTTATATTTTCTTCTCCCTCCGTTCCTAAATATAAGTATTTTTTATTAGCCACATCTAAGACAAGAATTTTTTTATTAGCAGTGAACCCCACATGTCGTAGACACAAAAATTGTGGCAAGATTCCCTTAGGCAAGCCAAAGTGTGTCTAACAATTTGATCAACTTAGGTTAGGCAAGTGTGGCAAGTGTGGGAAAAATAATGTGGCAACATAAGACAAACATAGTCACAATTCAAACAGCCCCGTGATTTTTTGTGACATGCATGAAAATTTGGTTAGTTAAATTTATAGTCAAAAATTGGCAAGGTGCATCAAATCAACACATGCAAGTATCAAAAGGAAAGTCACGGCATGCATGCATGCGTTGTACTCCCTCTGTTTCCAAATATAAGTCTTTTTAGAGATTGCAACAAGTGACTACTCCCTCCGTTCCTAAATGTAAGTCTTTTTAGGGATTCCACTACAAATTACATACAGATGTATATAGACATATTTTAGAGTGTAGATTCACTCATTTTGTTTCGTATGTAGTTCATAGTGAAATCTCTAAAAAGACTTATATTTTGGAACTGAGGGAGTACATATGAAGCAGAATATGTCTACTCCTACATACGAAGTAGCCCATTTGAAATGTGTAAAAGACTTTTATCGACTGCAGTGCTTTGATGTGTCGCGTCAACTCGTACAAGACCGAGAAATTTCATTACTATGACACCCTCTCCCTCGCGGACTGAGCTCCGGTGCCTTAACTGCACCTGCCTTTGGCTGCATGACAGGTGGGCCAACCACCTGTTGGGCCCACCTGTCATGGACGCAAAGGCAGGAGCAGTAAGTAGAAGCTTTCGCTACACGCTATCCCTCCCGCACAAGGTGGACGGACATGCAGCAGTGGATTCGATACTGTAGAAGTAGGAGTAACATCATTGTTCGTCTTCTCGAAGAGGCGAAGAGCCAAGCGCAAACCGAACGTGGCAGTTGCGAACGCTCGCGTGGTGCGGTTCCTTGGAGTACTAGCCAGGCTCTTGCATGAGACAAAATTGCTACTCCCTCCGTCTAGGTGAGTAAGTCATCTTATGAAAACCAAATAGTCCCAAAACACATAGGCGTGGTGCATTAAGTCTCACGTTGTTTCTTATTTTTTGACATAAATAAAGGAATCAACCAATAAGAGATGTGGGGCATGTATGCTTTTAATGACTTGAGACTATCAAACATGACATTCAGTGGTCAGTTTGTTGCATGCAATGATATTAATTAGCAAATAAACATTAAGTTCTCTCGTTTTCCTCTCCACCTTGGTCATGGTGCACAATCTAAGATGACTTATTCACCTAGATGGAGGGAGTATTGTTTAACAATTAAACTCCATTATCCATTGGTTGATACTCATTCTGCATAGGTCCACGCGCTTAGCACCACTTCCTCCTGGGGTCACGAATGTTTATTTTCTAATTAATAGCATTCCATGCAATGAACTAGCCATTGCAAATCATTAAAAGCATGCACACCTCTCATCTCTTATTGGTTGATACGTATGTTAAGAAACAAGAAACAAGGTAGAATTTAATGCACCGCACCTAAGTGTTTTGGGACTATTTGGTTTTCGTAAGACGACTTACCCACCTAGACGGAGGGAGTACTATAGACCTGTAAACCAGAAAGGAGTATTTGCCTTTCTAGAGATTTCAACAAGTGACTAGACTTCGGCTAAAAAAACAAGTGACTAGACTACACCGTGTGCAGTACCCCCACCCTTCCGGTTTATAGGGCTCAAATCTCAAATCTCATGAACCAAGGCATTTTGCGATTGGAGGAATGTATCTCGTACTTTACAAAACTACCCTAATTAAACTCATGCATTAATTACGTAGTTCTCTTGTTTTCCTCTCCGCCTTGGTCGCGGTGCACAATATTGAGAGAGTGCTTGGATACTTTTTAGTCTCATGACTAAAAGTAGTGGGACTAAAACTTGTTAGCCTCATCCATGCTTGGATCCAAATATTAAAGAGACTAAAATCAAGTTAATGACATTTCAAAGCATTCGGGCCCGCGTGCCATCCACCAAATCACAGCGAGGTGCTATAGTCAGGACTCACCTGTCACCCCGGTGTGGCCGTCATGACCCGTCATATCACAAAACCCACACCTTTACCAGCAGTGGTAAGGTGGCCTCCAAGTTGGACTGGACGAAGCAACCATCATTTCATTGGAACACTTGTTCAATCCCTTTCTTCCCTTTCTTGAAGAAAACCTCACTCCAGGCTACTCACTTCTGCCATTTTTCTTCTCTACCGGCGAAGGAAAGGTGGGCGAATCAGTTATGCTGCTATATTTTCATTCCAATAATCTTCTTTTTGCGAAGCACCGACCGATTCTCACATCCTATTCTTTTCCCGTTTTCATTGCGATTGTGGTTTCCTTTCGATTGCTTTTTGTTTGTCAGTTCATTGATGGATCCTGGAGCACTAGGCAAAGCGTTGCCGGCGGACAACCCACTGGAGACAGCGATCTCCAGGAAGCGAGCACCGACCAATGAGTCGACCATGTTGGCGGGCCAACCCATGGAGACGAAGAACTACAAGAAACAAGCACTGGCCAAAGAGTTGAGGACATTGGCAGACGAACTCCTCAAAGAAAGTTGGAAGAACAGCAAGGGCCCCACCGCGCCTACCCCAGGAACTCTGATTGCCACCTATGTGAGGCACAAGACCGAGTTTGAGGAGATAGTCGCCGTTGAGAAGCAGTATTCCCCTCGCAAGGTGATGGCCCCCATTGAGGACGAGGAGATGGCCCCGGAGGGATGAGATCCCGGTGAGCTGCACAAGGTAAAAAATAATGGCTTATTACCATAGTTTTGGTTTTGATTATTTGCAATGTGCTTGCTTTTTGATTATTTGCAATGTGCTTGCTAATATGTTAGGGTTGTGCAGTGCGGTGGTTGTCCTTGATGATTCCGATGCCATGTCCCGTCCTGTTAGCATCGCCTGCAGATCGATTCGATGCCGCTGTCCATCCTGTGGACATCGCCTGCAGATCGATTCGATGTCGCGATCAGTCCTGTGGACATCGCCTGTAAATCGATTCCCATGCATTTATGCATCTTTGTGGTCATTGCCGAGAGATCGATGACAAGAAATAGTTGGTCGCGCTTAATCCTTGAGGTAGTTTGCATTGCCATGTGTTTAATTACCGAGCGATGCGTGTTATCAAACCATCTTCGGGCTAGTGCACTGTCTTGTGTGGGCGGATCTTGCTACTTTTGTTTGATAGTGAATCATGCGATGAATCATGCGAACCCTCTCCGAGTTATGGAAACAGATCTATCCTCACCAGCTTTGGATGTAATATATGGCATGCTTAGATGTAAGTTTGAACTGTTTATCATATCAGCAGGGCCTGTTTGATGATTCTTGGTGTTAGTAGGCTAGCTACTGCGCGAGCTATAGTACTTGCAAAACACTCACCAAAGAGAAACGTTGGGGCTGATGAGCTCGTGGTACGCTTATACTTATCCCTCGCTGATCGACCAATAGCCCTAGCTCCTAAAATTGTATGCTTAGCGATCTATCAGACAGTAGTCGACATACATTCAGGCCTCATTTGGTTCATAGGGTAGGAAAATCGTAGCAAAAGTACAGAGAACATGCAACACAAAATCATAGCAGTGCAGATCGCATTCCTCCGTTCCAAAATAGATGACCTAGGTGGGCTAGTTTGGCCTAGTGGGTTTCCGGTGATATGGCGTGAATGCAGTGTCATCCGGTCTTGGCGTGTGGTAGCAGTATTGCGGTACAGTAAGTTTTCTTGAAGAAGCGGAATTCAATGAAGTCATGATGGTTCCTTCGTCTCAACAACTTACAATGGGAAAGGTTGGGCCTGCGATACGACCGGGTAGAACCAGGATAATTTTTGCGTGGCGGGTGGACGGGATGGTCGACGTCCCACATGTCGGCGAATGAAAGTATTCTTTATAGATACAGAGGACGAGCAACGAGTATTCATTGTTTATTTTTTATGAAAGCTATTGTCTCCACTGTTACTCCTTGACTTTGTCAATGCCTCTCTCTCTCCTCCACATAAGCGGGGACTACTTGCTATGCATGCAGCGGGCAGCTGGCGTCTTGAGGGGCCAGGGCGGTGAGAGCGGGCTCGAGGCGGCCGGACTCCAGCATGGCCCACCTCACATTATCACCATATATTTCTTGGAGTCCGGCAGCGTGGCAGGCGATCTCTTCTCCCTCCCCCGTTTCTCTCTTCTCAGCCGACACGCGCCGAGCGATTAGATTTCGGCTATCGATGGTTTATTCAATTACGGTCCCACATGTCAGTGAAACTGCAAGACAACGCGTGTCCCCTCTGGTGAGCGGCGTGCGAGCCGGACTGTCGGGGTTGCGACACGTACGAGTCATAAGTGTGTCGCCTTTTCCTTTAGAACTTGCGAAGTGTAACATTTTCGCGCGATCGATCGATAGAAATCCAGAACAAAATGACGAGGGCGGTGCTTTCCCGCTTGTTAGGCGGGCTAGTTCGAGTGATATGATGTGCTACAGTGCCGTCCACTTCTCCATTTTTATGTAAGCAAGAGTTTACACTCTTACGCGGGAGGAGTGCGAAACACCGCGGATCTTATTTTGATCGAGGCATAATTGTTCCCTGCCGAATAATGGAGGATTGTTAGCGATTATAGCATGATAGTTAGGGCATCTCCAGCGCTGGCCCACAAATTTACACTGGCATCTGTCTGAGGACACTGATGGATGCCATGCGATGCTGCCCGCATACCTTTCGACAACTATATGAACTAACCGGGCGAAATTAAATTGCAAACAAAGCAAATTTCAAATTAACCGGATGAAATTCATTACATTTCGAAAACTTTTCCTACAAACTGGACGAAATTCAATACATATTTCGCACAAACCGTACTAAACCTACTGTAAACCTAATCTAAACGATCGCCGGCGCCCGACCCCCATGTCCGGCCATGAACCCGAGAAAGCCGGCCATTGCCTTTGCCTCCTCCTCATCCGCCTCGATAACCTCCTCCTCTGGCCAGAGCACAAGGTTATGAAGATTTCTGCCTCCACGTCGCCGTCAAGCGGCTAATCAACCGCCGATGTTTACCCCACCAAGCTTGGCGTCGACTGAGTGGAGTAGTGGTGGCCTTCCCGGGACCAGAGCGGCGGCGACCTACCGTGTACTACTCTTCCTCGCTGCCGGCTGTGCCAAGACGCTACCGGCTTCGGTGGTCGTGGCGGCGGAGGGCGGCCCGGGGGGTGCCGGCGATCTCCTTCGTTTGCTCCTGCGACAGTATGTCGAAGAGAGCTTTGGAGCGCGCCCGGAGTGGAGCCGCCGATGTCCCTCCTCTGCTCCTGCGACAGTATGTCCAAGAGAGCTTCGGAGCGCCAGGAGGCCATGGTTGAAGTGGTGCCGGAAGGGACCGGAGGAGAATAAGTGGGGGTCTTTGGCTATGGCTGGGAGCTTGGGCTCAAGTTAATATAGCGGGCAAATGGCAATGAGCCGCGACAGACGGATGGATAACTGGCGCTGGAGTAGGTTCGTCGGGTGTGAATGCGGACGCTGCTTCAGTGACTTAACTGCAGATGCGTTTGGGTTACTGACATGTGGGCCCAACGGGCGTCTGGCCCGCATGTCAGTGACACACCAATTGCACCTACAGTTAAGTCCGGTGAATGCGGCATTGACATTCTGGAGAGACGGTGACCGTTTTAGGTGGGAAGCGCGCGCTAGCGATGGAAGGGGTTTCGGTGTGCAGTGGCACCAAGTTCGGTCGCTCACGATAGTACATACTCCGTACCATACTACCATAGTACCCTCTCTAGCTTAGGCTATTTTATAGATTGTCGTTGTGATGGACGATATACATGAGCAAGGCGGTTCGAGTATGACCGTTGGTGTTGAGCCAGGTGAATACATGCTCGGCGTTCGCGTAGGCCTCCATCAAACGTCTAAACAGTAATGTCAGGCACCGCCGGGGCACGCAGGTGATGGGCTCGCCGTTTGCGTTGCGCCATGAGCAGGACTTTGATTTAGAGGGCGATGTGCATGCATTATCATGCTTTGACAGCGTGAGCGTGAGTGTCTGACACGAAGTATTTCATTTTCATTTGGCTGACGAGGGTGCGTTGCAGCGACGAGTTCGTGGTTTGATTCCCCACATACGCATAATTTTGGTTTTTACAGTATTTCTTTCTCCATTCACAGGTAGGCCCGCGTAGATAGATAAAGAACACGAGCTGATGAGGTGCATGCGGACTGTTTGACTGGTCAACCATACAAATACGGAGCTATACATTGAGCCAGCGACCGTATAATCACCATATCTCGTATACAATGATCAAAGTGAGCTATGAAGACAAGTTCGATGACCGCCAATGCATTTTACTCTGTAATAAATGACCAGGATTGAAGGGGAATCCTAATTTGCTTCGTCTTATGTCCTTGAGCTCTTGACAAAAAATGCACTATACGGTTGTCCGGCCACTCCACCCCAGAGCTCTCACCAAGCGTCGTTCATGCCACCGCGCCGCACACTAACCGGTAAGGCAGCGATGGCATCCGCTGCGCCGAGTTCCTCGCCGCCTTTAACGCACACAAAATGGTAGGGAAGCGATGGCATCCCGTCGTGCCGAGTTCATCGCCGCTCGCGACCTCACAACTATGTGGGAGGAATTTGAAGATGCCAAGGCCGAATGGGCGGTAGAGCAAGAAAGCGGCCAAAGCCGCCTGAGAGGGAGCGGAAAAGTCAGAAAGCACTCAAGAAAAGAGAGGCCCGCCGCCGCAAGAAAGAAAAGGACGCATGCGCTGCTGCGGAGAGGTCGGCGGAGATCCAAGCACGGTGGGGTGTCGCCGACAAAGCCGGGAAGGAGAACAACGGCGTCTGGCCAGCATGTGAGAAGTGGTAGTACTAGTAGTTAGTGTGTGTGTGTGTCTGTGTCTGAGTACGAGCATGTACCAGTACTACTAGTTACTACTGTAGTTTTTGAGCAAATTACCAGTACATTAGCCTAGACTAAATGGAAAAATTCATATCCTATGCATCAAATGGCATCTATTTCTCTATAGGAATTGAGATGCATGTCATCTCACTTCCTGTGATTTTCATATTCCTATCCTATGAACGAAAGGAGGCCTCTGTTGGAGTAAATACTGTAGCTAGCGATGCTATTTGGTACAGTAGTTTTCTTCAAGAAGCGGAATTCAACGAAGTCATGATAGTTCCTTCGTCCGAGCAACTTCAAAGTGGGAAGTGGGCCTGTGATTTGACGGCTCATTAGTCACTGTTACTGCGGCGCGACGACCTGGGTGACTCTCCCTTGGAGTTCTGCATGGATGGCAAGTGGACCAGGATGGTCGACATCCCACATGTTGGCGAACGGAAGTATATTCTTTCCGATATAGAGGAGCAAGGAAACCGCGTGGTATAGTATCACTGCTGATTGGTTTGCAAAAAAATAGTATCACTGTCGATTTATAATTATTTTTTATTTCTGATGAATGCTAGCGTTTCAACTCTTACGACGAAGGGTGCCAAACACGGCACGTGCTGGATGTCCCACACGTCAGCGAAAGGAGTGGGACATGAATAGCGTGGTAGAGCCCAGCGTAAAAAAACAGCGTGGTAGAGCGTCTCCACTTCTTCCACTTCTGGGTCGGAGACCACACGTAGTAGTACTTTGTGGTATGAACGATACAAAGTGCGACCTGGAGAGAAAGACACGTCTAGTTGGAAGGTCTCGGGGCATACACGTAAACAAATATAAAAGTTAATATGTGCCTCCAACTAATATAGTAGTAGTAGAGTACTTAGGCACGTACTCCATAACATGACCGTGCATTGCACGTACAACATTAAGTGGTAGTACGTAGTAAGAGACAAATGCCTCCCAAGAGTTCCCATCTCGACCTACTTTTGGGTGTTTGGTAGAGTGTATGGAGGGTGCATGAGTCCACACTAGTTTAGCACAAATATACTAGAAGCATGCATGAAGAGAGCATGCATGAAGAGGGGTCTTGAGTTGAGCATGCATGAAGAGGGAACAACTATCTTTGAGGCGAGAACGCAACCAAACACACCTTGTATGCCACGCATGTTCATACCATTTGTGCCTTTCTACTTCACTTACTGCGCTACATTACTCAGGTTCGTACGTCCACTCCTGGGTACATGTCCGTCTCGTAGTTCCAGTGCCACGTGTTCTTCATATAGATGGAACGATCGTTGCATAACACGTGCGCCTTGATGCTAGATGTCTCGCGTGTTGGCAAAAGGATGAACAAAGCTCATGTAAAAAAAATAGAGTGGAAGAACATAGATTCCGGACGACCGAGAAGGAGCAAGGAACCTCGTGGTGGAGCGTCTGCACTCATAATATTTAATATTATTTAGAGATATAAAATTAACCAATCATCTCCACAGTGGACTGGAAGAGTACGAAACACGGCAGACCAGTGTAGTTACAACATACTAGTACATGGCTAACCCACGCTATCACCATATTTCTTGGCTTCCGTGCGACACCTATCTCTAGTAATCCAGCAGCCTCAGACGCTTCTCCTCCTCGTCTCTATCAAAGTGCGGCGGGCTGGCGTTTCTGCCGTCTATTGAGGTCGGTTAACTATCACATGTTAGCGACATGCCAAGAGCATTCTAAAAAAATTCCTTTCACGTTCCGTTTTCAAAAAGCAAAAAAAATCCTTTCACGTATGAATTTGTTTGTTTGCTTTGAGCAACTTGCATGTCCTATACTTCTCCTGTTTGATACTCTAACTTAGCTAGAGGTTAGACTAACTCATGACTAACCCTGAACTAACTGTAGCCAAAGAGGTGTTTGGGTGACAGGGTTAGATTGACAATAAATGCACTTCATGGAGAGGGAAAAGTGATTTTCTGGTCCCAATGAGAACTATCTCCGATTAGCACCTCTTGGGTGGGATAGTTTTTTTTGGTGGGTTCGGTGCAACTTGCTCCAATTTAAACCCTCGTGCTTGGATACTTTAGGGCTATTTGAGCCCCAACTAGCTCAAACTAACTCTAACCCATGGATCCATTCAGGGCCTATGGCCAGCCTCGACACGAAGCAGTCGCGTGCACCGGGAAGCGGCGCTCTCTCGGAAGCCGCGCCACTTCAAAGCCGGCGCCAGTGAGCGGTCGCCTCCGCTCTGGCCAGGCATTAATGCGACACTGAAGCTCCAGGGCGACGCTGACCGTTTCACACGGGAAGCGCGTGCTGGCAAGGGAGTATAGGTTTTGAACCGTTTCAGGTGTAGTAGTAATGGTAGTTTGCAAAACTACTCAATTATTGCACTCAGTTTCCTAAGAAATTGTGGTAAAAAACATTACTCCACAGCCCGCTTCCCTTCTCCTTCCTGCTCGTGATTTACGTGGCCATGTTAACGTGGTTGTGTCAAAAAAATGTCACTTCCTGCTCATGATTTGCGTTATATAATTACAAGCAAGATTCTCGTGCATTGCATGAAACATCAATATGCATTTTTTTACAAAACACCTGTTGTGATTGACCCATGCAGGAGTAATCCCATCTGTAAAAACTAATGATATCTCGAGAATTTTATCAGAAAACTGGTATCTCGAGAATGTCATCGAAAAAATGAAAGATGAGAGATAAGGCGAGGAGGAGTGGAGCGTGGTGGTGACTGGTGGTCGGAATGGGCGGAGGCATGGGGATGGACGGTGCCGGCAGGCGGCAGCGGCCACCATGCATGCTAGATTGTTCCAGAGACTTATTCCTTTTTTAATTGATGAGCAATGAGGTTGCGAGAGATAATGATGTGGAGAGAGGTGCGGGTATCTTTTGTAAAATTATCATAGTTTGCTTCCTATCCGTCAGATATAGATCATACGGTCTGTATTACAAGATGGCAGGCACATTATCATCGCCAACTCGTTTTTTTATAAGGGTACAGATGATAAGTTTGCACTAAAGTGAAGTGAAATCTGTCCATGTTATGCAAGTAAATAAATGTGATTGTTTATCATACAGGTAAGGTTGGATGAAGGGTGGTAGGAACAAATGCTCCGCCTAGAGCATGTGTGTGTGAGATGGAGTCTTAGTGTGGGTGTGGTGTGTGTGTGTGAGAGAGAGAGAGAGAGGAGAGAGAGAGAGATGGAGTCTTAGTTTGTGTGTGTGTGTATGAGAGAGAGAGAGATGGAGTCTAAGTGTGTGTGTGTGGGGTGTGTGTGTGGGGTGTGTGTGTGTGGGGTGTGTGTGTGTGTGTTTGTGTGTGTGTGTGTGTGTGTGAGAGAGAGAGAGATGGAGTCTTAGTGTGTGTGGGGGGGTGCGTGTGTGCGTGTGTGTGTGTGTGTGTGTGTGTGTCGCGGGGTCCTCTGTGGCGGATGTAATTTAAGTGTGCATGGCTTCATCATAGAGAGGTGATGTGTATGGCAGAGGCCACCAACGGTGGGGTGCGAGAGAGAAAATGCCCATAGGGAGCAAAGAGAAGGTGCGTGCGCGTGAGAGGAGTCGACATCGAGAGAACGTGTTTGTTCAAGAGACACCAAGGAAGACTACTATATATTGATGGTGCATGTAGGCGAGAATTAAACAAAGGGATGGTCTTATTGGTTTCGGGGATATAGGGGAAGAGTGAGAGGCAGCCTGCTGGGGGTAGCTAGAAGGAGATTGTTAAGTGTGAGTGTGTGTTTTGCCCATCCAGGTGAAGTTCTGGGCACAAAAGAGGAGAACGATTCGATGTGGCGTTAGGATTGAGGGTAATTAACTACGTATGGAGACATAGAGACCTTGAACGTGCATGTGTGAGAGGTATACATGTATACGTGGGATGTGTGTGTGTGCGCGCGCGCATGATCGAGATAAAAGAAAGAAGACATGAGTCCTAAGATCAACGACATGGGAGAGACGGATCGGTATGACAATATGCATGCATGTGAGAATGCAGGGAAAAAGGTCCGACAATTGAGCATGTGTTTTTGTCTTTAAGAGATAGTGGCGTGGGCTGGAGCATGCATCTATGGCGAGCAGAGGGGGTGAGGCGCAACGATTGTGCAAAATAGATCAGCCTATAAATGCATATGTATGGATAGACATATATAGTGTGGGTGATAGGAAGCAAGACTCCGTGCGAGAAAGAAATGTTGACGGAGAAACTACAGATAGATATAGGGATGGAGATGCTAGCTAGAGAGACATCCGTTAGTTTGGGTGTCGGAGATGACCGTCGGGTGGTTCAAAGGGTGAAGTTATATATATGTGTGAGAGGGCACTTGATTGCATGTAGAGAGAAACATATGTAGTGTGCGTGATAGGAATCAAGAGTGAGGGCGAGAAACAAGGTTGATGGAGAAACAGATAAATAGAAAGATAAATATGCTAGCTAGTGTGCGCTAGACATAGGAGTCGAGTGGATCAAAAGGCTGGGTTATGTGTGTGGGTCTGAGAGAGATAGAGAGAGGGTGCATGTGAGTCACATACAAACATATATCAGAGAGAAATGAGATCCAGAGAGACCGAGTTTTGTGTCTCATGAGAGAGAAAGATATTTCACAACGAGAGTGATAGCTAGAGAGACATATGAGGGAACGCAAGATATCTCTAGGGAGAGAGGGTGTGTTTTAGCGACATACAAGAGAACAATGGAGAAATATGAGACGCTGGGAGACAGAGTTTTTGTTTGTGTGTGAGAAAGAGATAATGAAGAGGAAGTGTCATAGGTTCTCATATCTAAGGAGCGAAAGACATCTCTGTATGAGGGGTGTGCAAGTGGCACACATGGGAATAGTTGAGAGAAATGAGACCCCGGGAGACAAAGTTTTGTGTTTGTGTGAGAGAAAGAGATTCCACATGGAGAATCATAGCTAGAGACACATAGCAGGGAGCGAGATATACTTAGAGAGAGATAGAGTGATGAAGGTCGAGGGAGAGAGTACCGTCAGTGTGTTACAAAGATAAAAGATCATTGTCGACATACAGGTAGCACGAGAGATGCCTGAGAGACGATTAACGCGTATAGGTCCAGAGAGATAGTCCTATATAAGCATGAGTAATAGCTATATGAGACGAATATCTGGATTAAAGGGGATTCAAATATTAAACTGGAGATCACGACATCGATAATATCAAAACGCAAATTGGTGTATCAAACATGCATATTCATTTGAATTTGGGCACACGTGTAATGTTATATAGTTTATCAATATTGGTGATCCATAGATTCTTCAATTACAAATAATGCATGGTTTATATGCAATTAATGTCTAAACGGGATTACACTATATGTTGCGTGTGTGAAACACATTATACATGTTTGAGAAGTTAAAAACCCGCATGAAACACACATTAATTGGAGACAGTTAGCGAGGAATGCATACATTGGATTTCAACATAAAGTGGTTTCAAATATTTGAAAATCCAAATTGATGGATACAACCTTATGAATCTGAGATCATGCCATTTGTAAACCATATTTATGTATAAATGGTGTTGTGATTTTGAAAATATATATAAAAAATGATGTATATAGAATGTAATTCCAATTGAAAATGGATCCCTTGAAAAAAAGTAGAATACAAGCGGGATTCGAATTGAGTTGGCACGGTAAAGCGTGCCTTTGTGCAAAATTTGAACGAAGCGGGAAAGTCGCAGAAACCGCCGAAACCAAAATCTGCGAGATGGAAATCGGTACGCCTATCCTCGCCACGCATAAAGCCTATCTGCTGGATTTCTATAGGTTTCGATAGGGGTAGGTTTGTAATTTCACCCAAACGTGACGTAACCGCCTCTCACCCGGATTCATACTCGGTGGGCACCAAAACACAGTGTGCCCTCGGCCGAAATCGACTCCCTCCCCGATTCATATTCATACACGGTGGGCACCAAAAACAAACTCTCGTCGGCAAATATTCGGTGTATGCGAGATTACCGTACTATCCCCAACTGACTAATGTTGCTGTGATGTGGTAGAAATATGAAACGGGGGCTAAGTTTGTAAATTTCCTCGCATTTGAGACAAGCACGCCCTGAATACATGGTCCCCCCCTTCCTCTCTACCTCCCTTTTCCCCATTCGTACTCCGTGGGCGCCAAAACACCCTCTCCACCCCACCCTCCTCCGTCCGCCACCGTCCGCCACCTCATCCACCGCCATCCTCCTCCACCATGCCGGAGCTGATACCCCGACGCCGCCGTCCATTACAAGAGATCGACCTCTCTCATCCACGCCTTCGGACCGGGATCCTTGCATCCCGTCCTCTCGCTTCATCCCCGCCGTCGTCCACCTTGCCGGCGCCGCTCCTACGACCATCTCGTCCACCGCGCCCCGCCGCCACCGTCTACCCTCCTAGATCTGCTTCCACGCCGCCGACAGCCATCGCTACTGCAGCACCGTCAAATTCTCAGCAGATGCGTACACGGCGCCGCACCAGAGGCGGTACTCTTTCGTATCTGCTCAACTTATTTATCGCAGCAAGAAAATAGATTGTCACTGCTTTACTCTGATTTCTTGTCTTGGTTGCGAAGTTGCCTTTGTCCGGTTTGCACCTTCAGATCCGCCATGGCATGCTCAACACCATACTCCCAATGCTTATGGTTTTCCCCTTTTATATTCCACACTAGTTAAATCACAGTAGACTAAATTTCAAAATTCGGTCAGTCGATTTTTCAGAGCTCGCGGAGTTCGCCAAAGGCGATCCAAGGGGCTCGGGTGGTTGTGAGGCCTCGCCGAATGAAGAAAACTCGACGCTGGTGGGGGTGGGGTGGCGGAGGAACACCTGGCGAAGGGGCGATGGTCGGCCCGGCGGCCCGTGCGGTGTTACTGTATGGGAAGAATCGAGACGAGGAAGAAGAAGGGTTAGGAGGCGAGGGATCTTCATCCAACCGCCTGAAATGGTCGAGAGACAATTTGGGAGTTGCATTCTTAATGCACTCTGGTTCATCATGTGGGCACTGTGCAACCAACATTTTATTATCCAAAATCTGCTTGCTCTTCTTTACCATGTTCGATAGTGCTGGCACATGACGTGATCGATAGGCTTTCAATTACTAGCGGCAATACAACACCGTATTTTCATGCAGTTCCACTTCCCCGATTTATATATCGTGGTTATGGTGTACCCCTGTTATGTACACTATGATCTTCCTAGTTGCTGTGTGCTCTTGTTATCATGGTTTGGCAATAAACTCTCTGTACAGTATATTATGAACCTATCATCTGCCAGCTATCCTTACTTCTCGAGCCTATTTTTGTGTGTACTTGTGCCAGATTATATAAATGCACGCACAATATTACATCACACATGAGCTCTCTCATCAGAATCCAGTGATAGCACATAAGTGTTTACGGGGGCGCCCCTATATTAGAATATCATCTGCATTACAAAGATAATCTCACAACTATTTATGTTTTCATGGTTCTCAGATATTATACGCAATTACAGTGAATATCAGAATCCGTGCATCAGAAGAATATTGTGGAACACTGCAATGACTTACAAAATTGGCACCAAGGCATTGAGTGCCATTCCGGAAGCAATGAAACTCGTATGCTCCCCACCTGTTGATTCTTGTTCAGAATATCATCCTAATGACTATTCTAACCTCGAGGAGTCAAAGGCAGATGGCCTGTCCTGTTCACCCATCAAGGTGTATGTTCTAATTTGGCAAGGTTTTCTTGATTGCGCGTATCTTGCATATGTTGTCTTGCATTTCTTCTACTTTGTTGCACCACCATCTGCTTAGTTTACTCATCATATAACTTGAGATGCCATGCCCATCCATTATCAATACATAATCCATCTGTCGTCATACCATGTTTTTTCACTCAAATGTTGTTCTTGTGCATCAGACATCAAAAAGGAAGAGGGTGATTGCCGAACCTGAATGAGCACCAGCAAAGTCCTTGAAAAACGTGGTGGTGCTGGAGAAATCAGACAACGCCCCACTTATATTGGCTGTACAACCAGTGACACAAAACATAGGACCGACTCCAGCAGACTGTACCCATACTTCACTGGCCACACCACTAGCCCCACCACACAGGACCTGCACTCCAGAAAAAGGTATACCGATTTCATTTGCCATAGCACCAGCCGTACCACAGAAAAATCCCACTCCAGCAAAAAGTACAGCAAGTCCACCAGCCGAAGACCTATCCCAACTGCAGAGACGGCTAATTCCTGCAGATTGGAACCCCATTCCATTTATTCCCAGTTTAAAAGACAATGCTTTCAATGTTGTTAGGGACTACGTGCATATATTCCCATCATGGGAAGATTATAGTGAAGACAAACACCATTTTCACATCTTCCTGTCCAACTTACGTGTAAGTGCTATTATTCATGGTTATTATTTTCCTGTTTTCTGCTGATTGAACACATCAATGATTTACATTACATTGTTATAACTAGGTGAGGGTCAATCTGGATAGTCATGACGAGCAAAGCTTTCTTGTGCTTTTCAAGGAAGCATTGCAGCAGTATCGGTGTTACGTGAGGAAATCACACTTTGATGGCAAGTCTACAAACGAATTTCCGGTGAAGTCTCTTGTGCTAAATTTAGAAGACATTGAATGGAAAAACCTTGTTATGCACTAGTCTCGTTCCCAAGATGAGGTACTGTCTATGAAATCACATGACAATTTGAACTTCTACTTTTCCGCATGTGCCTTATGGATCTTTTTTGCAGGAAATCAGCTCGAAGAAGAATTCCGGTTTGAAAAGAACGACAGGATATCGCAAATATGCTGCCCGCTGCTTTGCTCTTATTAGTACCTGTTGTCCTGTATCACTGTACTTGCATACATACCTGGTTCATTATGTGACAGCAGTATGCATGATAGCTTGCTTATCAATTGTTCGCTCCAAATTATCTGATCTGTATGAATGATTACATTAGTGTAGAATATATCCAATGCCAATGAATTGTTTTAGCTCTGCATTGTTCTTGTAAGTACATGTCGTCCTTTATCAGTGTACTTATATTGACAGGTAGTTGTTCATGTACCATCACTCTGCAGCTTATTTTCCTTTCCCCTCCATTTTCTACACATCAGAGCTATATTTACTCTTACCATAAGGTTAGTACTGAAGAAGTTTAGCTGTGCATTGCTCTTGGCTGTGCCTTTTGCCTGTATCGCTGCACATACATTTATAGCTACTTGGTTATGTAGCATCACTCTTCATCTTATCTTAAATATTCTCCATTTTTCGTATATTATCACATCTATATTTACTCTTAACAAAATGTAGAATAAAGGCAATGCTTATGAAGAAGATTTTGTGCTAATCTTCTTGAATTGCCCCGATCAAGATGGACAAGGGCTTTATAGAGCCTGTCTTCACCAAAGAATGTAAGTTTTTCCTTCTCAAGCCTTCAAACTTTGTTGTGTATATTTGGTTAGGCATGACTGCAACAACTTTTTATTTTTGGTGTTTGCATCAAATTGCATGTTTAAAGTTTATTATGTAGTTCATAAACAAAAGTTTTTCCTTCTCAATTTAAGGTTTCAGTTGTACAACCAAGTTCCTTCTTCATACCATGTAAATTAATCTATACAGAGCAAGTATCTTCTTTTGCACTTCATGTATGCTTCTGTTCTTCATCTGTAATCCAGTGGTGTGGTGAACCTACCCACTACAACACAATGTCATATTCTGCAATGTCTTAACTATGAACAATGTCATATCATTCTACTATTATTTAAACCGTCTCTTTATTTGCCAATCTGAAATGGGATAAATTGACAGCACACTAACCATTGATACTTATGAGTTCTTGATCTGTAATCCAGTGGTGTCGTGAAGCTGCCAACTCCTTCACAATGTCATTTCCTGCCATGTCTTGACCTGAACAATAACATATTGTGTTAATGCAATTTTAAACTGTGTCACTTTATTCGTCAGTAAGAAATGTGATGAATTGTCAGCACTGATACTTTTATGTGCAAAACATGTCATCTGTCTGCTTGTTTATCTTTTAGAGTGAGGAAGATATAAGTGTTGAACAAGCGCTTGATCTCATCATCTTGCTCATTTGCTTGCGCTTATAGCTCCCAAATAGGCTAACCTTTCTTGAACTCTATTGAAGTGTCATCGGTTTTGTATATTATTTTGTCGGTGTGTTTATTTGCACTGGTGGCGATCTTTGATGCCCAAAGTGTATGTAATCTGTTCCGCTTGTGCTTTATTATCATAGTGGCGAACTTTGATGCCCAGTGGATGTAATATGTCGTAATTTCTTTATTGTATAGTCTAGGTTTTTTATTATTCACGATGCTGCAGTTATTTTACTGTATATATATATATATACATATATATATATATATATATATATATATATATAATCATGTCTTCGCAGTAAACCGGCCAAACCGTAAAATTATAATACATAATCGGGCCGTCATGCAATCACGATGTATGATCCGCATCATGGGCCCCGTCAAACTGGCCCACTATTAGATCCGGGCCTTTAATAGGCCGAGTAACCCCCAGCCCTCTTTTCGCAAGAAAAATCAATGGGCTTTTAGGAGGCTGAGAAGTAGGCTGCGCCTGAAACATGCCGAATAGCTCACGGGCCGGCGGCAGCCCGAAATGGACCCCGGCCCATGATTGTGCGAATCAATTCACGGGCTTTTAACAGGCCAAAGTTGTCTCGATCCTTGTTTGGCCCAATCAGATATCGGCTGCGAGCAGGCCGGATGCAAACCGGGCCGTAGTTAGGCCCAACTATATGACGGGCTTTTAACAGGCCAAAATTAATATAGGGCCGAAATGTTAAATGGGCCCTTAACAGGCTGAAACTAATATCAGGCCGAATGTTAAGTGGGAGGATTTTAACGGGCCGGATCTTATATGGGCCATTATTAGGCCCGGAACGTGGCAGGCCATTAATGGACCGGATCAATTATGGGCCGGCATTTGGCCCAAAACATGGCAGCCAGTTAATGGGCCGGCCTACTAGGGTCCTCAAAATCTTGTGGGCCTACAGCTGGGCCGGCCCATTAATGTCGGCGAAATCTCATGGGCCTTTAGATGGGCCGGCCCATTATGATCCGCAAGAATTTTGTGGGCCTTTACTTGGGCCGGCCCATTATGGCACACAAAAATCTTGTGGGCCTTTACCTGGGCCGGCCTATTATGGCCCGCGAAATCTTGTGGGCCTTTAGCTGGGCCAGCCCATTATAGTCCGCAAAATCTCGTGGGCCTTTAACTGGGCCGGCCCATTATGGGCCGCAAAATCTTGTGGGCCTTTAGTTGGGCCGGCCCATTTAAACTTGATTGGTCGTGCCACGTGTCGACGTATCATAAGCGCCTTCTGTCCAATGAGTGGATGACATCTGTCCCAACGATGAGCCGACACGTGTTTCCTCCAGCCAATGATGATTTTACACGTGGAAAATCCCCATTGGTCGGGGCTGTTAACGGGTTATCGGATCCAAAACCCGACCCGATAGCTTAACGGCGTTCCCTTATGGTGGATGCCACGTGTCGGTCACCCTTGACGAAAACACTTCTGTGACGCGCGATTTATTGTCATGGAAGTGGACACTTCCGTGATGATAATTTTGGTAATGTCATGGAACACTTCTACGACAAAGACGGTATGACTATCTTGATTCTGTCATAAATTTGTCATGGATGTACATGCATGACAAAAACACGACCTCTTGTGACAAACACGTATCATCACGGAAGTGTATTTTTTGTAGTGCCTTTGTGCGGCGCCTTCTTTGCTAAACCTTTGCTGATCTGATCTGACGCCTCTTTCTTAGGCGCTGCACACTGACTTGGCAAATTTTTTGGTCGAAAAGCTACTGGAACCCTTCTGTTGCTCTCTGTACTGGGATGTCCAGGTGTGCAGCGCCTAAGGGCAAGGCGCTGCGCTGTGGTGTGTGGCGCCTTACCCGTGGGCGCAGCACATCTGGACATCTATTAGGCTGCACTCACCCCCTCCCACCTATCCCCACCCCACACACCCCCACCCCCACACAAACCCGAAGCTCAGTGCCTCCCCTCTGCCCTCCTCTCTCCTCCTCTCAAATCCTTCTCAGATACGGAGTATTTGACCATGGATTTCGAAGCCAACCCCTCCCTTAAGGTATTCTCCTCCGATCCCCTAGTTTTCATCCATAGGAATTGTCACATTAGCTCAAATCTTGCTACTTTGGGGAAACCCTAGTTTTGGCTTGGATTTGCAAATTTGTGTTGAATCATGTTATGTTTCTTTGCTAATTTGGTATGGTTAGGCTTTCATACTATGCTAGGGTTAGGGTTATGTGTGTTTGATGTTGGTGTTAGGGTTATGCTATGGTCAGGGTTGTGGTTATTATTAAGTGGGGGTTACGGTTAACCATGTATTCTCGGTTTGTAGGCATGGCTTCATCCAGTTCCATGACGAGGCCACCGTGTGCTAACCAAGAAGACATGCCGAACAAGTGGGAGGACGCATCTTCGGACAAGGTGAAGGAGAAACATGTCAACATCCCGCCATGTTGGTGTGGAGATGTTTGCAAGGTGAAGGTGTCCACCGACCGAAAGAAATCATGGACGGAAGGGCGGAGATATTTTGTATGCCCGAACTATGCTTATGATTGTGCACTTCCAACTAACTCCTATGACCAACCACCGGTAAACTTGAGAAGTATAATGTTACTATCAAATGTGTGTCGACACTAACATAAATTTTGTATGCAGTCACCGCCTCCTCTATGCAAGTACTTCACGTGGATAGATCTTGAAGTGCCAGAAGATGTCAAAAAGGACCAGTACCAAGATTGTCTTAGGCGGCAACAGTGGTTCAAAGAATCGTTTCAAAGAGGCTTGGAGGAAGAGCGTCGTCAGAAGGAGAGGATGGAGCGGAAAAAACGGGAGGAGGAGACGGCACGCCAAGTGAAACTTGCTCGTGAGGAGGAGAGGGCAAGAAAGCTTGCAAAGGCTCGCGAGGCGCAAGAGGAGGACTCGACACGTGACAAGAAGGGGAAATGGCCTCGCTCTACTAAGTAGGGACTTCGCTTCGGTGCACTCGTCGTCAACTATCTTCTAACGAATGTGTCGTGAACTTGTGAGGGCATGTGAGATGTTAGTGAACTATCTTCTAGGGCATGTGAGATGTTGGTGAACTTGTGAGGGCAAGCTGCCATTTGTCATTTGTAATGAATGTGTCGTGAACCATGTCATAGTAATGTTTGAATTGTTTGAAGTTATGAACTCGTCGGCATAAAATTTATGTTTGTTCAAATTGTTGTGATGCTGCAGTCATTGTAAGTATTATGATGTTCCGGTGAAATGAACGTGCTATAAACTTTTTTTTCCAATAAACAGTTGCAGTAGCGCTTGTAACACAAATTGCACTATATCGCAGCGCCCAAGGGATAGGCGTCACACAGTACAGTGCAGCGCCTGGCTCTCGGGCGCTGCACTCTGACTTGGTAATTTTCGTGGATGGTCAGTGCTGCAAGCCTTCTGTGGCTCTTTGGATAGCCATGGCCAGTTGAGCAGCCCCTATGAGATGGGCGCTGCACTGTATGGTGCGGCGCCTAAGCGTTGGGCTGGGCGCTGCAATGTTGTTAACTGCCAAACTACAGAAACAGATGCCATTTTGGGCTTATGCAGCACTCACATAACTTGTTAAACATTACTAAAATTACTGTAAACAAAAATACTGAACAAATACAACTAACAACTTGAACATCACATCATTTAGGACAATTCAACATTACTACTAGTTCGCAAACACAAATACCACACTAGTAAGAGTTCACCAACATATAACATAACCTCACAAGTTCATCAACCTAATGAAACGGCTACAAGAGCACTAACAAACACCAGCACTAATGCTTTCCGCGCGTGTTCCTGGTGCCACGCCTGTAGGCAATCTTCTTCTTCCTAGGTGGATGAGCCTCCTCTCCCTGCACTTCCTCCTCCGCCTCCGCCTCCGCCTCATGATCCAATCTAGCCATCCGCGAGGTCCCTACGACCACCTTTGGGTTGCCTCTGTTGTCAAAGTCGTTGGGCGTGTACCGGCGTCTGGGCTGCCTAGGCTTGAACACATATGGGGACCGAAGTTGAGCGTCCGCCAAAGTCATGTCATCATCAATGTCATGGCCCTATCACACAATCAAATAATATGGTGAAGACCGGCGTCGTAATCAAGTGAGAATCACATCTAAAGGATTAGTTATACCTCTTGGGTGACCGCGCCCTCATCATCCAAATAAGCATATGAGGAACTCACATCGTCCCCTGATGGTGAGATGAGGGGTCTGATGGTGTACCAGACCTGGAGGCAGTTGGTTCACCAAATTCGGGATCACGGCAACCGAGAAGATTCGATAACCGCATTAACTTCCTGGCCTGACGCTGTAACATGAACAAGTGTGGAAGATATCAAACTCCGCAACATAGACTGGCTCTCATAGTGAATGCGATATGTACCTTGAGGAATGCTCGTAGTGAACCATCATCATTGCCTTTTCCAACCGGTGTGTACTCCAGAATAGACTGGCTCTCATCAGCTGCTTTCTAGATCTCGGAGCACTGCGGATGAGAAAGAATGAACACGTCAGCCATTCAAACATGTGTAATACGACCAATGGGAAAGTAAAGAAGGAACATTTTACCACATAGTTAATCACCGGAACAGCAGGGACTCCTTTGCCCTACCCTGACATCTCTGTTGTACTTCCCCTTTGATAGATCCTCAAAGTTCACGGGTTCTTCAAGAATATCCTCATTATATGCCGGCGGGCATATCTCAACTCGAGTATTTTCAAGAAGCCATCGTATGTAGTTATCAAAAGCAAGTGGGTTATGCTCACGAAGCTGGGCGCGTGCAATGCTACGAGCTTGCTCCACGCAAAGCTGGAAGCGGGTAACATATGAAGCATGATGCTTGTCCGAGTCCTTTATCTTCCGCTGCCTTCTCCTGTCCAACCTGCATGGTACAATACCAAACATTAGCAAAATCAAGAAGGACTGACGATGCTTAATCAATACGCTCTCTTACCTATGAAGTGATTTGTCTGTATCCACCCATTCCGGCGGGTGAGGCTGGAATAGACCAAACTGACAAAACACGCGATGTGGCAGATGAAACTCAACAGCCCAGTTGCATATCAGTGGGCACCGCATAAGCCAGAGATCCCTATCCCGCAAGCACATCGGGTTGATGGAAAACTACGGGGTGTACCCAAGTCTGTCATCGGTGCCATATGGCTGCCATTCCACCTATCAAATAGGGAAACAATGCAAAATTGGTGACTTTTTTCACGCAAGCATGAGAAATGACTGAAGTAATGACCTCGTTACACCTTTCGAGCGTGTCGTGTCCAACTCGGCAATGTACTTTTGGTACATGAGATTGACATCGTTCGTCATCTCGGAAACCACATCCCACTTGTAAGCCCAAGTGGGGCGCCGTAAGTCATCATCTTCATCTTCATACCAAGGATTAAACCTAATGCTCTTCGGGCGTCCAACAGGCAGACGCTCCTAGCTCCATACAGAAAGTAGAAGCATATTACCACCAACGCCTGCCCTATCTGTGATCCTGCAACACGCATCGTCTAGCTGCATACGAAAGAAAAACAATGTTAAGTTGACAGCAAGGTTGCATTGGTAATGAACAAATGAGTTGATAACAAAACAAAACCAACTACCTGTCGGTACAAGTACGCAAGAGTCACTGAACCCCAACTCCATTTGCTATTGAAGACGGTCAACAAAGTCCATGGAGTCAGGAAACAAAGTCCTAGAGACAACGTACCACATATAGACACGAGCATGTGTCTGTATCACATCATGTAAGGGCATATTTATCCCGTAAGTGTTTTGGTGATTGATGACGATACTTTTGCGGACTAATCGTATGCTTTGAGTTCCTCAGATGGTTCATCTCTAGGCTCGAGACGATTCGGTGCCCCTCGGAGACTATTGAAGACGGCGTCGTCCTACGTTTCCTTTTGGTGGATTCGAGTTGTAGGAGAGCCGTACTATTAAGAGGGGGTCCGCGTCGGAAAGGTTAGGGCGGAATCAACACGTACACTTGTCCCTCCTTTCCCTGCACTTTGGAGCTTCCCTTCGTTATCTTGGTTGTGCGGAAATCGACATTTGCCAGTACGGCGGTAGTACCGCAGGTACACGCGGTACTACCGCGGGGTGCCACGGTAGTACCGCACCCCAGGAGCGGTAGTACCGTGGCTCCCAGGCCTAGTGCCGCTCCGGTGCGGTAGTAGGGGCGGATGTAATTTTTTACATCCGCGCCCGCCACGGTAGTACCGCTCATCCAGCATGTAATACCGCTGGGGCCTGATAGTACTGCTCCCTCGAGCCGTAGTACCGTGGACGCCCTACCAAGTACCGTAGAATCACGGTAGTAGGCACGCCTTCTGGTAGTACCGCTCGTGAGGAGCGGTAGTACCGCGTCGGATTTTCGCACTACCCGGTTCAGCGGAAGTTGGCACGGATGTAATTTATTTCGTCGCGCCCTTCTCGGTCGTGACTTCGCCTTGCGGTAGTACCGTAAGGGGAGCGGTAATGCCATGAAAGTGGTAGTACTGCCCCTAGTCGAGCTAGTTCCAGCCTGTCTTTGCTGCGTAGTACTGCGTGGTCCACCACGGTAGTACCGTCTTGACCTCATGATAGTACCGCTACCGAGCGGTAGTACCGCGCTTCGCGAGCTGACTAAGTGGATAACGGTTGGATTTTTCCACGACTATATAAGGGGCTTCTTCAACCTCTAGTTGACTACCTCTTCTCTCTCTAAGCTCCATTGTTGCTCCAAGTTCCATTTTGGCCCGATCTCTCTCCCTAGCCAATCAAACTTGTTGATTTGCTCAGGATTGGGTGACAAGGGCCCGATCTACACTTCCACCACAAGATATTTGATTTCCCCCACTTATCCCTTGCGGATCTTGTTACTCTTGGGTGTTTGAGCATCCTAGACGGTTGAGGTCACCGTGGAGCCATATTCCATTGTGGTGAAGCTTCGTGGTGTTGTTGGGAGCCTCCAATTAAGTTGTGGAGATTGCCCCAACCTTGTTTGTAAAGGTTCGGTCACCGCCTTCAAGGGCACCAATAGTGGAATCATGGTTCTTGCATTGTGCGAGGACGTGAGGAGATTACGGTGGCCCTAGTGGCTTCTTGGGGAGCATTGTGCCTCCACACCGCTCTAACGGAGACGTACTTCCCCTCAAAAGGAAGGAACTTCGGTAACACATCCTCGTCTCCACCGGCTCCACTCTTGGTTATCTTATCCCTTTAATTGTGCAAGCTTATTTGTGTTCCTACCCTTGCTTGCTCGTGTGCGTGTGTTGTTGCATCATATAGGTTGTCCACCTAGTTGCACATCTAGACAACCTTTATTATTGCAAAGTTTAAATTGGTAAAGAAAAGCTTAAAATAGTTAGTTGCCTATTCACCCCCTCTAGTCAACCATATCGATCCTTTCAATTGGTATCGAGCCTCGTCTCTTTTTAAGGACTTCACCGTCCGTAGAGTATAGTTGACGTCGTAGATGATGTGGGGGAGCACTCGGTCTTGAATCCGACATCATCTACGGAGATGGGAGTACCTCGATCTCGTGAGGAATTCAATGTGGCGTTGGACACATTGAAAAATTCCATGACGAGCGAGGTCAAGGACATGTTTAACGAATTCCTAGAAGGGCTTAAACTTTCCACCGCACCGTGAAAGTGGGTGATCCCGCCAACACGGGAGCGGATGCTAACTCCGATAAGGGGAAGCTACTAGTGAGAAAGCCCCTCGTCTAGTGGTAAGAATGGCACGGCATCTTCGCCCATGTGCAACCTCCGTTTATGGTGGACCGATTCCTTCCACTCATTTGAATCATGCCGGTCCACCACCTAAGATTGATAAAAGGAGGATTTTGATTCTTGGGTTTATCGTTTTAAGCGTCATTTAAATCATGTGAACACTAACCTTTGGAGAATCATTGAAGAAGGTTTCTATCCGCATGATCCGAGCAATTTCTCTCCTAGAGAGGTCGTGGACCATCAATTCAATGAGAATGCTCTCTTCATCATCCAAGAAGCAATCCTTCCCGAAGACCTCCCTCATCTCCGACCTTACAGCCGTGCCAAAGATGCTTGGCTCAAGGTGGTTTCCATGTATCGAGGAAGCGCAAGCATTCAACGTTCCAATTATGAAGTGGTCCAAGATGAAGCCGATGAGTTTGCAATGAAGGAAGAAGAAGAACCTCGTGAGCTCTATCGGAGAGTAACCAAGCTTGCCGTCTCCCTCCGGGATCATGGAAGTAAGGACACAGATGACAAGCTGGATCAAGCGCCAAATTTCTCAAGGCAATGATGCCCTACCACAAAGCCATGTCCTCCGTCATCCGTCAGCAATCGGACTTCCACACCTTGTCCTCTAGTGATGTGTTGGATGAGTTTGTGGCTATGAGCATCTTGGACAAGACCGCCGACAATGTGGTTCTTCGCTCTCAAAGAGCAAAGAAGCCCAACCTCGCTTTGAAGGCCAAGATTTGTGTCGAAGAAGATGGAGAGGAGGAAGAAGAAGAGAGCAACCTCGAAGATACTAAGTATGATTATCATGAACACATGGCCCTTGCTTCAAGACAATTTTGGAGCAAGAAGAACTCAAGGCACAACTTCAACAAGAGCAATTCAAGTGGCTCTAAGGGCAAGCAACGAGTGAGGACGTGTTTCAATTGTGGAAATGTGAGTCACTTTGTTGCGGGGTGTCCATATGAGAAGAGGGAAGACAATAGTGGCAAGCTCATCCGTAAGGACAAGGCCAAGTCTTTTCCCAACAAGAGCAACTTCCCAAAGAAGACTCCTCACAAAGCTTTGGTGGTTCAAGAAGAGTACAATGAGCATGATGATGATGATGAGGATGGTGAACCGGTTGGCATGGCCTCCGTGGCCATTGCAATGACTCCTCGGGTGTCTCTCTTCGGTTCACCCAATGAAAGCATCACCGCCAAGTGCCTCATGGCTAAAGCCACCAATAAGGTAACCCCCAACATCAAAACTACCATCATCAATCATTCTTCTTTGACGGATTGCATTGATGAACATGAGGGGACTAGTGTAGAGGAAAATGAATTTGAGATCTTTATGAGTAAACTCAAAGGAAATCCAAGATGCACTTCGTTGCTCTCTTGGAACAACTTGGTGAAGCCAATGTCATGATCGAGACTCATGAAGAAACCATTTCTAAGATGGAAGGGCATAGTCGTGACTATGCCGATGAGATTTCGGATCTTTCCAATGCTCTTGAGGAAGAGCGTGGTCTTCATTTGGCTCTTGAGGAGTCACACAACGATGATCACGCTAAATTAAAGAAAGACCTTGATCATGCTCTTGTTGTGTCTCGTGTGCTTAGTTCCGAGAAGGCAAAGCTTGGAGTTGATCTTGCTAGACTCAACGAGGACTTTGACACTCTCGACAAGGCTCACAAAGTCTTGAAGGGTGCTCATGCTAGTATCAAAGAGTCTCATGATCAACTCCAAGTGAAGCTAACCAAGGAGAAAGCCACCTTTTCTCATATGATATTGATTGATAATGCAAATGCTACTAACCCTTGTTGTGAGCATGTGCATCTTGTTGAGGAGAATGCTAAGTTGAAGGAGCAACTTGAAAAGGGCCTTGTCACATGCATTCAAGGTGAGAAGAACCTTAACGACCTTTTGAGTAATCAAAAGGAAGTTGTGGCCAAGGAGGGATTGGGTTCGCGCCCAAGCCCAAGAGCAAGAAGAAGAATGACAAGACCAAGCAACCTCCCTCTCAAGCAAACTTTTGTGAGGGAGGGAGAGGGTGCTTCCAAGAAAGAAGAAGAACCGTGCAAAGGGTGGCAATGTCAAGAAGGACAACGTCATCCCCATGAACATATCCGTGACTTTAACCCCTCTTATGTGTTGTGCCATGCTAGTGATGGGCATGTTTATGCTAAATTTGTTGGTTCTTCTTATGAGTACATTGAATGGTCTATTTGGGTTCCTAAGACCCTCGTTACTAACATCAAAGGACCCATTACCAAATGGGTACCTAAAACCAAGCATTGATCTCTTGTAGGGGTTTGCTTCGGTGGGGATCATGGTTGCTCGATAGTGGAGCAACAAATCATATGACCGGAGCAAGGACATGGTGGTGGACGTGCAAGAGATTCCATCTATGCCCACCGATGTCGAGTGGGGTGATGCATCACATTCTAAGGTATTGGGTCTCGGCAAGGTTGTCATTTCTCATGATCTTATGATCGAGAAAGTCATGCTTGTTGAGTCCCTTGCATACAATTTGCTTTCCGTTCGTCAACTTGCAGTCATGGGTTATGCTACTTTCTTTGACATTGGTACCGTGGCCCTCTTGTGAAGCAAGACTCTTAAAGTAGCCTTTGTTGGGCATGTCGAAAACGGTCTCTATGTGATTAACTTTTTGGAGCGACCCACTAAGACCGCGACATGCCTAATGGCTAAAGTTGACGTGGTATGGCTTTGGCATCGCCGTTTAGCCCATGTCAATATGAGATCTTTGCAAAGTCTTCTCAAGGGGGACCATGTCCGTGGACTAACAAATGTTAGTTTTGCCAAAGACCGTGCTTGCGGTGCTTGTATTGAAGGAAAGCTTCATGAGAAGGCTCACCCTCCCACGACTATCATATACTCAAAGAGACCCTTGGAGCTCCTTCACATGGATCTCTTTGGGCCACCATCATTTGATAGTCTTGGAGGAAGAAAGTATTGATTGGTGATCGTGGATGACTATTCGAGATACACTTGGGTATATTTCTTCAAGAGGAAGAGTGAGACCCAACAAACCGTCATCGACTTTGCAAATGAAGCTCAACGTCAACATAATGCAAAGATCTTGACTATAAGAAGTGACAACGGCACCGAGTTCAAGAACTACACCTTGGATGAGTTTCTTAGTGATGAGGGAATCAAGCATCAATATTCGCACCATATACCCCTCAACAAAATGGTGTGGCGGAGAGAAAGAACCGGACGTTGATGGATGCGGCAAGGACCATGATGGCGGAGTTCAAGTCTCCATACAACTTTTGGCGAAGCCATCAACACCGCTTGTCATGCATCCAATCGGCTTTATCTCCGCAAAGTCTTGAACAAGACTCCTTATGAGATACTCACCGCAACAAGCCCAACCTCAAGTACTTCCGGGTGTTCGGGTGTAAGTGTTTCATTCTCAAGAAAGGTGTTCGTTTGTCTAAATTTGAAGCTAGAGCTCATGAGGGCATATTTGTTGGTTATGCTACAAACTCTCATGCTTACCGTGTCCTCAATAAATCCACGGGACTTATTGAGGAGACGTGTAACGTGGAGTTTGATGAGAATAACGGCTCCCAAGTGGAGCAAAGTGGCACTTGTGATGTAGGTGATGAAATTCCTCCCCAAGCCATAATAAGAATGGGAGTTGGCTTTATCCTACCCATTGAGGAACCCCTTGTGGCCGAAGGAGAAGGACAATGCTCCACTCAAGTGGAGCCATCACCAGCCCAAAGCCCACACGCTTCCGAAGAACAAAGTGAAGGCCCTCAACCTCACGAACAAGACCAAGGGCAATATCGTGCTCAAGATGATGATATCACCTTAAATGATGCCCAAGGTCGAGTTCTCATCCCCGAGCATGCTCAAGATGAAGGTCATGCTCAAGACGGCGCTCAAGATAATCAAGTGACCTCTCCTCATCGCACTTCCGAGGAGGATTTAGAGCGTCGTGCCGCCAAGATTGCTTCCAAACTCACTACCAAAGGCCATCTCATGGAGAATGTGGTTGGAAGCCTAAGAAAAGGGTAAGCACTCGTAGACAATTGGCAAACTATTGTGAACATCACGCTTGTCTCTTGTGTTGAACCTCAAAAGGTCTATGAGGCGCTAGAAGACTCGGATTGGCTCAATGCCATGCATGAAGAACTCAACAACTTTGAGTACAACAAGGTGTGGAGATTGGTGCCAAGGCCATCGGAGAACCACAACGTCATTGGAACCAAGTGGATTTTCAAGAACAAGCAAGATGCTCATGGGAACATCATTACGCAACAAGGCAAGATTGGTAGCACAAGGCTACTCCCAAGTCGAGTGTATCGACTACGTTGTTTCCTTTGCTCCCATTGCTCGTATTGAATCCATTCGTTTGTTGATTGCTTATGCTTCCCATCACCACTTTAAGTTGCAACATATTGTTGTAAAATGTGCTTTTCTTAATGGTCCCATTAATGAGTTGGTCTATGTCAAGCAACCCCGGGTTCGAGGACCCCTACTTCCCGGATCATGTATATCAACTCGATAAGGCACTCTATGGACTTAAACAAGCCCCACGTGCTTGGTATGACCACCTTACCGAGTTGTTACAAGATCGTGGTTTTGAAGTGGGGCAAATCGATCCCACTCTTTTTACTAAGAAGGTCAATGGGGAGTTGTTTGTATGCCAACTATATGTTGATGATATTATCTTTGGTTCTCCTAACAAAGCTTTCAATGAGGAATTTGCCGCTCTCATGACCTCCAAGTTCAAGATGTCTTCGATGGGAGAGTTGAAGTTCTTTCTTGGTTTCGATATCAAACAAAGAAGAGAAGGAACCTTCATCAACCAAGCCAAATACACTCAAGACATGCTCAAAAGATTCAAGCTAAGTGATGTCAAGTCGGCTACTACACCAATGCCCACCAAGTGCCAACTTGACATTGATCCCAATGGTAAAGCGGTGGATCAAAAGGTATATCGCTCCATGATTGGATCCTTGCTTTACCTTTGTGCATCTAGACCGGATATCATGTTGAGTGTGGGAATGTGTGCACGGTTTCAAGCCGCACCAAAGGAAAGTCATTTTGTGGCGGTCAAGCGAATCTTTCGATATTTGGCTCATACCCCAAACTTTGGCTTATGGTACCCAAGAGGAGCAAACTTCAAGCTTGAAGGATTTACGGATTCCGATTGGGCGGGAGACAAAGTGGATAGGAAGTCCACTTTTGGAGGGTGCCAATTTCTTGGTTGCTCCTTGGTAAGTTGGTCTTCCAAGAAGCAAAGTTGTGTGTCTCTCTCGTCCACCAAAGTGGAATATGTGGCGGCCTTTAGTTGTTGTGCTCAACTCCTATGGATGAGGCAAACTTTAAAGGAGTACGGTGTCATTTGTGACAAAGTGCCTCTTTGGTGTGATAATGAAAGTGCCATCAAGATTTCTCTCAAACCGGTGCAACACTTCAAGACGAAGCACATCGAGATTCAGTATCACTTCATCCGGGATCACATTAGGCGAGGACAGATCAAGCTCAAGTATGTCAACACTCAGGATAACCTTGCAGATATATTCACGAAGCCCTTAGATGAAGCAAGATTTCGCGAGTTAAGGCATGAGCTAAATATCATTGATTTGAGCAATGTGACTTGAGCCCGTGCACTCCCCACCACACTCAACTTGCTGTCTAGTTTAGGTGTAGGCATGGACATAGGGGAGTATTGTTCTCTCAATGAACACTCCCTCCCCCATTATGCATAAATCGATCACCTCTTTCACATTAGCCATTTTTTATGGTACTTGTGTTCCAAAGACGAGTTTTGGTCATGGGCCCAAGGATAATTCTTCGCGGTGCCATACCATCCTACTCAAACATAGGTGGCTTCGGCCACCACCCTCTCTCCTTGAGAGGTCTTGTCGTTTGGTGGTTTCTTGTTGTCTTTTGCCTCTAGTTTGTGGTTGAGTTTGTGGTTTCTTGTGTGTGAGAAAAAAAAATTCATTGCAAAGGCCCTTTTTTGTTTTTGAATCATGCGGTGACTTGAGATTCACGGTACTACAGCGGCCCGCTGCGGTACTACCGCAGCCAACCACGGTACTACCGCAGCCAGCCACGGTACTACCGCAGCCAGCCACGGTACTACCGCTTGCGAGAGCACGGTACTACCGCAACCTCACGGCAGTAATTTTTTACTGCCGCCCGGTCGAGCGGTACTACCGCCTCGGTGCGGAACTTCCGCCCGAGCGGTACTACCGCGATGAGGCCTTGACTACTGCTGACGGTTCATGGCGAGGGTTAGGGCAGGCGGGGAGTTCTAACTCCCCATACCCATTCGTTACCTTCTCCCCACATCGCCTCCTTCTCTCCCTTGCTCAAGAAGCGAGACGGCGTCTCTCGCGGATCTCCTTCACCGCTGCCCTCCCGTGATTCCGACTGGTGGGATCGTTCTCCACCGCGTGCTCTTGCTATGGACCCAGGTTGTTCCCCAATTCCCTCTCCTTGTTGTTGGTGTTTGGCGTTTCTAGGTTTTGGGGAGGCTTGTGTGTTCTTGAGATTGATAGGCCTAATCTCTGCAAGAATCGGATGAAGGAGTGTAGTATTGCATAGGATTTATATGTGTATTGCTGTCATGCGCTAGATCTGATCACTGTAGCACCGCCATTGTTTCGCGGTTCTTTTCAGATTCAAATCGATAGTTGGATCCGCTGCGGCGCGGTACTACCGCCCTACGGCGTGGTACTATCACAAGACGGGTACTACCGCCCTCGGTGCGGTACTACCGCGCTCTGTGCGGTACTACAGCTTTACTTCCGCTCCAGCCACGGTACTACCGTGACCCCGCACGGTACTACCGCGTCTGGAGCAGTACTACTATGTTTTCTATGTTTTCTGTGTGCTTTTTCATGGCCTTTGCATTGATAGCCACGGTACTACCTCGTGGCCGTCCTACCTCGTGGTACTGCCTCGTGGCCGTCCTACCGTGCCTCACACCTATCGCATGCCAACTTTCTCATATGTCTCCTATGTTTTCCGTGTGCTTTTTCATGGCCTTTGCATTGATCTTCTTGCGTTGTTGGTGCTCTGCGTGTGTGGTTCAGGTGGTGGCTCTCGCCGGTCCAATCCCAGCCGTGACACCGGCTCCAAGCGTCTGCGCAACCCGGTGATGCACCGGAGGGCTCCTCTTCTGCTCCCAAGCGCCATGTCAAGACAACTGCCTCTAAGGTCAAGGAGCCCTCCAGGAGCATGGATGAGATGCCCCATTCTGACTACGTCCGCCTCCGGAACATGGATCCGTAAGTGAACCCTCGTTCCTCAGTCAGGGGCTGTGAGCTGTTCTGGAACAAGCATCAAACCAACATCTATCTGGACGTCATTAAGAACAAGCAGAATACCTATGTGGATGTGAAGTGGATTGACATGCATCACTTGAGGAAGGAGAAGTTCCGTGCCTACTTTGGAGAGGCTCTGGACTTGGTGGAGCAGTTTGGCATTGAGCATATCATATCCTTTCACCTTGACTATGATCCTGAGCTCATTGGTAAGTTCTTTTCTTCATCTACTTTCACCCCAATGAGGAAAGGAGAATGACCCGGATGACAAATGGCCGTAAGCTGATCGCTACCTGGAAGGAGTTCATGGATCTGCTCCAAGTTCCTGATGACGGGCTTGACTCCCCCGTGGGTGTTCGTCCCCATGCCAACCCTGACTCTGCCAACAAGGACATGATTGCACCGTTCTATGTTGAGAAGACACTTCCAAGTGGCAAGATAGGTTTGGTGCTCAACTCCTTTTTGGATATCATGTACCGCATCTTCCGCAACTCCTTGTTCCCCCGCATTGGTGACAAGGACAAGGTTCATGCCTATATGGTGGATATGATGCTCATCTGCGAGGAGGCTCGTGTGTCTCAGACTCAGCCACTTGATATCTCACACATCATGTGGTGTGAGCTTCGATTTGCCGTGTTCAACCGCAAGAAGGTGCCTATATACGGTCCATATCTGTTTCTCCCGATCTCGAGGACTTGGGACAAGATGTTCCTGGTGAGGAGTTCCTTGCCCTTTTGGATTCGCCATGACCCCATCTGTCTGCGTGTTAAACCCAACTGGGCCAACACTACTACTCGTCTTTGGCGTCTGCAGCTAGGGCTGCTGTTGGAGAGGAGGATCTTGGCGCCGAGCATGTTGATGAAGGCCATGCTGCTAGGCCTTCCCAGGAGCTCCTCTATGCCTTCTTGGGCCACGGTGAAGGACAAGATGAAGACTCTTTTACGCATGCAAGCCAAGGCGATCTGCGGACTCATGTGGCATCCAAGGAGAGTCGTCGCCGGGACCGGAAGATCTTGAAGCTCTATGGTGAGGATGTGTGCGGAGGATCTCGAGGAGCACATCACCCCGGAGGTCGAGTGGATGGCGAAGCAAGGCTACAAGTGGACTGATTACGAGGAGGACGTCGAGGAGTCCATCCTGCTGGCGAGGAGTCGGACGGAGAGGGTTGGGACGAGTTCCCTTCTACCTGAGCCACCGCTTGTGTGTAGGTGTCCTCTCCGCCTTTTTGGCGTCTCGATGCCAAAGGGGGAGAGAGCGTAGGGATTTGCGAGTCTTGTGTTCGTGTTTGGTGTGTTTATTGCGTTTCCGGTTGAACCTCGTTTGAATCGTTTGAACCTCGTTTTAGTTGCTTTTCCTTCTTATGGTGTAAGACATATGCACTCTATCTATCTTAGCAAGCTTATGTTATATCGTGCTATATGTTGTTTAGATGTTATTCTTCGGACCTTTGTCTCTAAAATATAGGGGGAGTGGTGATCCTAGATCGTGTGCTATGCAGTCCAAAGCATTCATCCGGAGTGCACACATCTAGGGGGAGCCCGTCTATATTTTGGAGAGGAGGGGTTTGCTCTTGCTCTATATTATTGTATCCTTGTGCAAATCCCGTATTGTCATCAATCCACCAAAAGGGGGAGATTGTAAGGGCATATTTATCCCGTAAGTGTTTTGGTGATTGATGACGATACTTTTGCGGACTAATCGTATGCTTTGAGTTCCTCAGATGGTTCATCTCTAGGCTCGAGACGATTCGGTGCCCCTCGGAGACTATTGAAGACGGCGTCGTCCTACGTTTCCTTTTGGTGGATTTGAGTCGTAGGAGAGCCGTACTATTAAGAGGGGGTCCGTCGGAAAGGTTAGGCGGAATCAACACGTACACTTGTCCCTCCTTTCCACGCACTTTGGAGCTTCCCTTCGTTATCTTGGTTGTGCGGAAATCGACATTTGCCATTTGTACTTGCGGTAGTACCGCAGGTACTTGATAGTACCGCTGGGTGCCATGGTAGTACCGCTCCCAGAGCGGTAGTACCGCGGCTCCCAGGCCTAGTGCCGCTCCGGTGCGGTAGTAGGGGCGGATGTAATTTTTTACATCCGCGCCCGCCACGGTAGTACCGCTCGTCCAGCGCGGTAGTACCGCGGGGGCCCACGGTAGTACTGCTCCCCTGAGCCGTAGTACCGTGGCGCTCCTACCAAGTACCGTAGAATCACGGTAGTAGGCACGCGCTTCTGGTAGTACCGGCCTCTGAGGAGCGGTAGTACCGCGTCGGATTTTCGCACTACCGCAGTTTCAGCGGAAGTTGGCATGGATGTAATTTATTTCGTCCACGCCCTTCTCAGGTCGTGACTCCCCTGCCTTGCGGTAGTACCGTAAGGGAGAGCGGTAGTACCGCGCGAGCGGTAGTACTGCCCCTAGTCAGGCTAGTTCCGGCATGTGCTGCTGCTTCGGTAGTACCGTGGTCCACCATGGTAGTACCGTGCGGCCTCGCGGTAGTACCGCGCCCCTAGAGCGGTAGTACCGCGCTTCGCGAGCTGACTAAGTGGATAACGGTTGGATTTTTCCACGACTATATAAGGGGCTTCTTCAACCTCTAGTTGACTACCTCTTCTCTCTCTCTAAGCTCCATTGTTGCTCCAAGTTCCATTTTGGCCCGATCTCTCTCCCTAGCCAATCAAACTTGTTGATTTGCTCGGGATTGGGTGACAAGGGCCCGATCTACACTTCCACCACAAGATATTTGATTTCCCCCACTTATCCCTTGCGGATCTTGTTACTCTTAGGTGTTTGAGCATCCTAGACGGTTGAGGTCCTTTGTGGAGCCATATTCCATTGTGGTGAAGCTTCGTGGTGTTGTTGGGAGCCTCCAATTAAGTTGTGGAGATTGCCCCAACCTTGTTTGTAAAGGTTCGGTCGCCGCCTTCAAGGGCACCAATAGTGGAATCACGGCTCTTGCATTGTGCGAGGCGTGAGGAGATTCTGATGGCCCTAGTGGCTTCTTGGGGAGCATTGTGCCTCCACACCGCTCTAACGGAGACGTACTTCCCCTCAAAAGGAAGGAACTTGGTAACACATCCTCGTCTCCACCGGCTCCACTCTTGGTTATCTTATCCCTTTACTTGTGCAAGCTTATTTGTGTTCCTACCCTTGCTTGCTCGTGTGCGTGTGTTGTTGCATCATATAGGTTGTCCACCTAGTTGCATATCTAGACAACCTTTATTATTGCAAAGTTTAAATTGGTAAAGAAAAGCTTAAAATTGTTAGTTGCCTATTCACCCCCCCCCCCCTCTAGTCAACCATATCGATCCTTTCACATCTTCAGTGGCATCCGCAGGGCAATGCGCAAAGTTTGCTTGAATCCACGTGAAAGCAACTCCGGCTGCTTTCCTTTCCTTCTTCTTCGGCTCCTCTCCCTCCTCTACATCAGCCTCAGCCTCGGTAGGAGCCATCAATCATCTGCTCGCGCCACCCATCAGAATTGGTGCTCATCCAGAGAGGCATCCCGTCGATTGCAAGACCGGTGATCAACGAGACATTCTCGAGCGTCACGGTCATCTCCCCAGTCCGAAGATGGAAACTGTGCATCTCTGGCCTCCACCGATCAGCAAGAGCGGACACCAGTGGAGTGTTCAGATTCTGTGTCGACCGGCTGACCAACTGAATCCACGGGAGTAGTCCTGCCTGCTTGATGTACGGTGTGTACCGCTCATCGTAAGGCATGGCAGGACCAGAGACCCCGTGATACCGAATCTTTAGAGGTTCAAGCTTCTGCAAAAAAAAAACAAGTAATGACAAATCTTAGGGCATGTCAATTTCAACTAAAGGAAAATTTGCTAAATATTTAGATTACTCATTATTACCAGCCCCTTCTCGCGCATCATGTAGGCTCGGTGTTGTGTGTCAATGGCATTGTCGAGAAGCCAAACCATCCTTACAAAGTTCAAACAATAAACATATATGAGTTCATCTCAAATGATTGTAAATTCTCATATATATCTAGTATGTCATATGTGTTCAAGTAAATCAACATCTCATATTTCAAATAAACTCAACATTTAATATATATCTAAAAAAATCAACATCTCACATATAGCTACAAAACTCAACATCTCATAATTATCTACAAAACTAGGGATCTCATATATATCTAAAACAATATACAATCTACATTTCACTAACAAGAATCATATAGTGTGGGGGGATCAAAGGTTCCACCTAATCTTGGGCAAACAAAGATCCAAACCAAGCAAATCATAGATCCCACCTAATCTTGGGCAAATCCCTAAAAATGCAACGAATTAACGGAGGAAAAGAAAGGGAACGGAGGAGTTTACCTAGTAGGAGGGATTGGAGATTGAATTCGGGCCTCAAAACTTCAGATCTGAGAGGGGTGTGGGGGGGATCCGAAGGGGGCGCCGCCGCCGCTCTCTGTACAGAGAGCAACTTCCTCAGAGGGGGAAGAACTGCCTGGGAGGGGCTGGCCCGATGCGGCTTAAGTCAATGTGCAGCGCCCAAGCCATAGGCGCTGCACTTTACACAGTGTGGCGCCCATGCCTTAGGCGCTGCACTGCTGTCTGTGGGGCCGCAAACTGGCCCAGGGCTGCCACGCTGGCTGGATGTGCGACGCCTAAGGGAAGGGCGCTGCATAGTAGTGTGCGGCGCCTCGCTGTCGGGCGCCACATGAAAGGGTCAGCAGAGTGAATTTTTTTCGAAAGCAGGTCAGTTTGTGATTTGATTTCGCCCTCAGGTCAAATATGTGATTTATGCCAGCTCCGGGCCTGCCTAGCACACCTCCACTCCACCGCTTTGCTTTGCCTTGGTCGTAATGGCAATATCATATACTAGTATCATGCATATGATACTACTTCCCCCTTTCTGGTTTATAGGGCTTGTCTCAAAATCTTAGTTTTTTCCATTTTATAAGGCTCAATTTGGTTGTTCCCCATCACAATTTCAGATTCCAAGGTGCATTAAATAATTGCATGCAATTATTAAGAGAAAATTGGCCAATGTGTGTACTTTATGCATACATGCATTGCAATCAATGCATTGGTAAACATAATTTTTTGAGGAAGAGCATTAATTGGGTGCTTTTACAAATTACAAAAATTATTCCACCACTTACCATCTACCTTGGTTGGTGAGATTTTACCACTTACGAGTAGTGTATAATACTGCATTCGTAGTGCATAGTATCATATGTTAATATCATAGATGACTTTATTTATTAGCATGCATGTCACATAGTAGCACAACATTTAATATGATACGGTATCATGATATGATACCCAACTCTCTTTTTCTTCATTTAATTCTATGCCACCTTATCAAATTTGATTAGTTGGCATGCATGATACTACCTATGATACTCCCATTACGACCAGGCTAATCAGAGACCGAACGCCTCCAGCCCCACGCATTTGGCACTTGCCTGCTCCCTCCTCTTTAGCACTCGCTCCGGCGCTCGCACTTGCTACCCGTGCCTTCCTCCTCGGAGACACTGATGGCGCTCTGCTCCATCCCTCCCCGCCCGCAAGCCTACCGGAGAAGGTAGGTTCTCCACCTCTTGTTCCATCTCCCTGCCCGCCCATTTCTCCGATTACCTCCACTCGACTCTCCACCGGTTCTTCGTCAGCAGAGCACTGACTCTTAGCAGTTAGTAGTGGCTTCAGGTGCCGTTGGCGATCCATGCTTGGGCTCTTGGAAATGGAGTCGGAGCTTGTGGTTGCGGCGGCATTGCCGTTCTCCACATGGGTTCACCACACCTGCATCTACATGGGGTATCGTCGTCTTCTCACTCTCTTGTGAAATGCCTCGCCTCGCCTGCTTAAAGGATTAGTTCTAGTAGTGATCCTACAGGATAGGAAGGGTGTGCGTGTGGGGCGTTCCCCTTGTTCCAATATTCGACCCCACGCCACGCCATGCTCCAGGCCGCGGCGAGCTCGCTTCCCAGGAGACAGCATTCCATCGAGCACCTAAGTTGGGCTAGTCTGCTAGTATAAGATTCCCGACGACATTTCACTCTGCAGTCTGCGCCTAGCTCCAGCCCCTGTTGGCTCTCGCCTCGCGTGAGGACAACTCCAGCGCACGTGTTAGAATAAATCCGAGGCGCACCGTCGATCATTCGAGGACCAATCAATTACACGAGCATAACACCGAGATTTGTTAACGAGGTTCACCGATATGGCTACTACGGACGCGCCTCCCCATGACACTGCTACAATACCGCACCCCGGCCGCCCGGGCGCCGGCACACGCCGCCGGCTCCCCCGCGTGCCCGTGCTATTATGTTGGCATATGTTACATCGTGTGTCTACCCGCACTATATATGAGAGGCCTAGGATACAAGTGTCCTACTTGGACACAACTCCATATCCTGTCTACACACTGTACGACTCCAATCCAACTGTAATCTAACTTGCATAATAATATTCGACACAATTCTAACAAACTCCACCTTGGCGAATATTCTTCACCACCTTGAATTCATCCATGCATCGAACTCCTTATACATTGGACTTGAGATACGCCATGAGCACCACTGCTACTTCCAGACTTCATGTGACTCCACCTGCAACTGTAGTCCCTTCTCGTCTTCTTCACAGTCAACACTCAAGCAAAAATCATGTTCCTCATTACTCTACTTTGTGCTCCCAACTTTCGGAGTATCCGTTCAATGCAATCACACACCGACCGCTGTCTGCATGAAAATGAACAACTCACATATTGGACGTTACATATAAGAGTTACTTGAACTCAACGTCACCGCTCTTTTCTTTACCGCCTTTCTGAAACTAGAAAGAATTTCACCGTCGCCCTGTGTCACCCTTAGTCAAATTTGCAGTTGTCTCATCCTTTTTCCCGATAGTCTCTGACATGTCCCACATCTATAGCACTCCACCTCCTTCTATACATGTCATCTGCACTTTGCCATGTGCACTGAACACCACAGAATACACAGCCATGTACTCTCCCAGCTTTTGACAATTTCAGACTTTCCGCCACTTTCTCAGATTCTTCATGGTGAACTCCTGTCCATCAACCAACACCGATAGACCCAGTCACCAACTTGAATCTGGTACTCGTCAACACTGCTTCAGCACCCTCTGCACAATTTATCTGACCATATGTCTAACCACCAGTGCCTTGGTCTATCGCTGTGTCCCGTGCTTACCGCACGCCTCGCCGCTATCACCGCGTCGAGCCTCTGCTGTCCCGGTCGAGTCTCCTGGGTCGCGAACACACACCATTCAAACCCCTACTGCAGAGAACCACCGATCATCACCGGCCAATGCCGAGTATCACGTCTCCATCAGACCACTCGTACCCAATCTGAACCACGTGTCTCTCACCTTCCCGCTGAAATAGGCTTCGACTCTCCGTTAACTTACGTCATAGCCCCTCCATCTGCTCAGAGTGAAGTCATCCATCAGACTCCAGCTCCACCTTCAACATGACTCCGTGGTAGATGATCAGTCCATCCTCGCGCCCCGTCGACTTCAAGCTCTCTCATGTGTGCACTGCCTTCAATCAACCCTGCGCCATAGTCTTGTCGAAGCCGCACAAGCCCTCAGGCCTGCACCACGTGTTTCCACGCCCCAGAAGTCGGCCACCATCAGCATCACGCTCCTATGTCGTCGTCGCTGAAATCACCGCCGTCTTCTGCTTTGACCGACATCCCCGTCGATCCGTCAGACAGTCATGTCCGACCCAGCCGAAATTATCCGACTGCAACCATACTCCATCCTGCGTCGTGTCCACCCGCACATCTCCGTGCATTGCCCGACGCCCTGTGTCTGCATGATCCCGACAACGCGCTTGTCCGTGCGCTCCGTTACCTGTTTACACGCTCCAAGCCATCCGATCAAACCAACCTAGCAAAACGTCCATGCAAACTTGAACGGACAAATCCCTTGTCTGCAAATTATCTTGCCCATGTTTGATATATTAACTTCTCTGTGCACCCAGCAGAAAATGAGATCGTAATGACCCATCCCAACTACTCCCATGCACATGTGTTGGACCTAGCAATGCCTCCCGCTCCGGATTGCTTCTTGCACTCGCCGACTTCTGCTGCTTCAGAAAATTCCATCGATCGTCCTGGCTTTTCCGTCGACTACCATGAGATTGCTCCCGATCGCCTAACACACCATGGATCGAACTAATTTCTTTCGCAGCCTTCAGCATCATCACCTCTAGATAAACAACCGCAGCCTTAAATCAAACCTTGCTCATGATACCACTTGTTACACAATCCCGGGTCCGCTAACACCTACGTTTCCGACCCACCTGCGTCAACATGCCCAACTGAAGAGCAACACCGACTTATGACAGGCCTTGGGCCCTCTCCTCCCAAAAGACTAGCCTGTTAGGAGGGGACACCCCCGCCCTTATAAATCGTGTTATGTCTCCTCCCACAACCGATGTGGGACTAAACCCAAAAATTATTGTTACGCAATCCCGGGTCCGCTAACACCCAGCGTTTCCGACCCACCTGCGTCACCAGGCCCAACTGGAGAGCAACACCGACTTATGACAGGCCTTGGGCCCTCTCCTCCCAAAAGACTAGCCTGTTAGGAGGGACACCCCCGCCCTTATAAATCATGTTATGTCTCCTCCCACAACCGATGTGGGACGAAACCCAAAAATTATTGTTACGCAATCCCGAGTCCGCTAACACCAGTGTTTCCGACCCACCTGCGTCACCAGGCCCAACTGGAGAGCAACACCGACTTATGACAGGCCTTGGGCCCTCTCCTCCCAAAAGACTAGCCAGTTAGGAGGGGACACCCCCGCCCTTATAAATCGTGTTATGTCTCCTCCCACAATCGATGTGGGACTAAACCCAACAATATCCCCCTCAAACATCGGTCATCCATGGGCCCGCTAACACCAGCGTTTCTAGCCCACCAACCATGACCAACCACCTGTGAGTTAACCGAGATTTATTCCGGGCACCTGGGCTCTGACGCCAATTGTTAGAATAAATCCGAGGCGCACCGTTGATCATCCGAGGACCAAGCAATCACATGAGCATGACACCGAGATTTGTTAAAGAGGTTCACCGATATGGCTACGTCCCCGGGGCCTGACTACGGGCGCTCCTCCCTATGACACCGCTACAATACCGCACCCCGGCCGCCCGGGCGCTGACACACGCCGCCGACTCCCCCGCGTACCCGTGCTATTATGTTGGCATAGGTTACATCGTGTGTCTACCCCCACTATATATGAGAGGCCTAGGATACAAGTGTCCTACTTGGACACGACTCCATATCCTGTCTACACACTGTACGACTCCAATCCAACTGTAACCTAACTTGTACAATAATATTCGACACAATTCTAACAGCACGACCCCAAACGGATCTCCGTTTTGTCCTGTTTTCGTCCATTTGAGGCGGTAATGGGATCGCCCATATCCGCTTGAGGTCGTTGGGTTGTCGGTGCGCCCAACGCCCGGACGCACACCAAATCATGTCCGAGATGGATGTGATTAAAAAATCATAAAACTAAAATAAAATGCCGAAAACATAAAATGAACGCAAACATAAGAACATAATTAAACATCACAGCAAAAGTAAGGTCCTGTTAAACCGTTCACATAGACATAATTAACATAAAAAACAAAAGAAAACCGCCGCCAGCGCGCTCCTGCTGTGCCCGTCGATGTCGTGGTCGTCGCCGTCTTCTCACGCATTGCCGTTGTCGTCGTCGTCGCTGACGAGGTCGACGTAGGCCGGCGGCGTCCAGAGGTGGGACGGCGGTACCTGGTAGACGGGAGTTTGCTGGAAGGTGGGAGGTGCCTGCACCACCTCCTTCCGTGGCGACGCCTCGCGCTCCGGTGACCGCAGCGGCGTGGGGCACCAGTTTACGCCCCCACGGCGTCGGCCATGTCCGTGGTCGTGCACGACAAATTCCACCGCTGGCCCACCAGGCCCGGGTGCAACGCGATGATGGGCTCCTCCTCCATCACCTCCTCCCTCACCTCCTCCAGCTCCGGCACGGCCACGTCGCCGGCCGCAGAGAGGGCCATCATGGTCTCTAGGCCCTTCCATTGGCGCTCATCGTGCGTGTTCATGGAGTCTTCCACGACACGTTGAAGGAGACGGGCCTCCTCCTCCTTTATCATGCGAGGAGGTTCTGGTGGCGACGGAGAGGGCGATGGCAACGGCGTCGGCGTGATGCCGCGCACCGCCCTACGCCCGCGCATGTGCGGGGGCTCGGAGCACACGCGCGGCGCTCACGTGGCCGTCGCAGCCCGATGAGGTTCCAGCAAAGAAGGACGCGCGCCGCGTGTAGTGCTCATCCCGGAACCACATGTCTCAAAGGTCGGAGTCGATGGCGTACCTGGGATCGTAGTAGAGGTCCTCTGGCAGGAGGCGGTGGCAGCGTTCGATCTCCTCGCGATGCGCTTGATCGCTCGTCGGGACCGGTGGGATCAGCACCCGGTCGGCGGACAGATGCCAGTTATTGGGGAGGTGAACGTCGCTCCAGGGGAGCGGCGTCCTCGTCCCGCAATAACGATGGTAAACATCCATGTGGTGTAGTGTCGGTCGCGCTCGCCGGCGGCCGTAGGGGCGATGGAGAATGCGGGCGGCCCGGAGGCCTTCCGTGGGGTGTGCCATGGTGGTGAGGCGGGTTCATTTTTTACGCCGCGGCGGCGGCCCGAGGACGAGCCAGCCACGTGGTCGTGCGCCCCCTTGCGGCCAGTGTTCCACCACCCCATGGCTGCGTGGCGGCCGGCCGGTGAGATCAAGGACGTGGAGAGGGAGAGCTAGGGTTTGGGAGTATCGGGTTTTGAGGAGGCAGCGCGGGCTGGAGTGGGGAGTGTGGACTACGACCGGTCCCGTTTAAGAAGGAAGGCGACCGTTTGCCTGGGCGGATGACAGGTGGGGCCGACCGCGCGTGTGCATTTATTATGGCAGGTGGGAGGTAGTTGGCCGCCTGCCACGCGGCCCGACGCGGACGAGCGGCCCGTCCGTTTGCTGTCCGTCTGGACCCAAACCGGGTGGATGTTTGCGCTCGAAATGGGTCGGGACGAATACAAAACGGACAAGATGGGTCCAGGCCGTCGTGCGCTGGGCCGTCTGGTTTGTCCGTTTTTCCCCAAATGAACGTTGCCGGACGGGATGGGGTCGCACGCTGGAGTTGGCCTGACTGAAAACACAAAAGCCGCCTTCCCTCCCTTCTTTCTCGGGAAAGTTAGGGAGAGGCGGGTTTTCAACCCGCCATGGGGACCCAACCCGAGCTCTCTATCTAGCTCACTACTCTGCTACTACTAACTCGCCATTTTGAACGCATTTTTTGGGGCCTTCTTGCTGGTTCCCCTTTGCTTTGCCTGCATACTCCTGCCTGCTTGCTTCCTTGCTTGCTCACACACACTGAACCGATAGGTATCCTCTGCTTCTCTTGCCAGTGGTGGCACCATTGCAGTTGCAGGCACTTTGATTTCCGAGAAGCTCTCATTGATTGATAGATCAATGGCGAAGCATGGTTAAGCCGCTCCCTCAACATCTGTGAATCCGCCTCGACTTCGAGCGGCATTCAGCAGCGGTTATTTAGCTTCGTCTTCGTTTGGACTTCGTTGGCGGGAGATGGCGGCGGCCTCGCAGGAGAAGCAATATCAGCTGCCGGCGTTCGGAGTGCTGAGGAATGCGGCGGTGCTGCTCGACGAAATGCAGCTCATGGGGGAGGCACAGGGCGCCAAGAAGGTGATCAGCTCCGAGCTCTGGCACGCCCGCGCAAAGAAAGTTGGGAAGTTGGGGATATTTAGGAAGTTTGAACATGTATGAAATTTCGTCTGAAATGTAGTGTAGAACAACGACGGAAAATTCATATGACTGTATCAATGTAATTGAAACAACCTATATATGAGAAACCATATATAAGATTCTAGTGTACAAGTAAAAATTTCCACGCAGAAAAAGATCCTAATTGAACATCCCATATAGAAGAAATTACATAAGATTCAATTGCATAAATAAAAATTCCCTACCGGAAATTGACCTGACACAGCAGGTGTTCATCAGGAGGTTATGCCTGGCACATGAGGGCGAGGTGATTTCGAAGGAGGCCCTTCGCATGTACGTGGACTTGTTCTCTCGACCACTTTCAGACGCACATATTGCTGCCGTGCTGGCCCTGTTTGGATGGGAGTCACCGCCAATGCTGCTAGCGGAGGCGGTCGCGGTGGTCTAGCTGTACCGCGGCGTATCGGTGGTCCTCAGTAGGTTTTCAAAATGAATTCACAACCTCTGAAAGTATTCATGTGGAATGTGCATGGTCTAAATGCCCCGGCTAGGATTAGTGCAGTTTATCAAGTAGTGGTGGCGGCGAAACCGGCCATTGTGTGCTTGCAGGAAGCAAAACTCCAGGACGTGTCTTTGGCACTTGTGCATCAATGCTTGGGCAATTAATTTGGGAAGTTCTTTTACTTGCCGGCTGATGGGACTCGTGGTGGTATCTTAGTGGCGTGGGATGATACGGTCACCCAACTATCAAACCCCCACTATACGGAAAACTCACTCATGGCAATTGTTAAGTCGCCGGGTGAACAGGAATGGTGGTTAACCTGTGTATGGACCTCAGGATGAGCGAGAAAAGGTTGCATTCTTGAAAGAGTTGGTGGATATTCGGGACTTGCACGCTGGGCTGCAGGGGACTTCAATCTATTGGTGAACGAGGAGGACAAGAGCAATGCGTTTATAAATCGGAGAATGATGGGCAGATTTCGTGTGAAACTAAATGCACTCGAACTCAAGGAGCTATATCTTAATGGGCGGAGATACACATGGTCGAATGAGAGGCAGCATGCAACACTTGAAAACATAGATCATGTCTTTGTCTCAAATGAGTGGGATGAGGCGTACCCTACTTGCTTCCTCTAAGCTCTAGGGACGGCCATATCGGACCATTGTCCACTGATGCTACACTTGAATATGGAAGTGTTCACGCGGAAGAGGTTCAAGTTTGAATCCTTTTGGGTCAAGCCGGAGCGCTTTATGGAGACTGTGCAGACAGCGTGGAACTCAACTCCGCTAGCTTCCAACGTATGTCTTACATTACACAACAAGCTGAAGGCAACGGCTAAAGCCTTACAGAAATGGAGTGATCAGTGGATAGGTAACATGACACTGCACACTTGCATTGCTCTTGAGGTGATCAACAGGCTCGATATCGCCATGGACTCCCGAGAATTATCGGTTGCGGAAGTTGAGCTTCGCGAATGTTTGAAGAGAAAGCTATTGGGGCTATCCTCTCTAAAGCGGACTATTGCGAGGCAACGGTCGCGCTTGTTGCAGCAGAAGGAAGGGGATGGGAGCACGCGCTTGTTCCACCAGCAGGCAAGCCACCGACAAAGGAAGAACATGCTAAGAATGGTGCGCCATAACGATAATCTCTTCACAGGCCAAGAAGAGGTAGCGTCGGTTGTGGATGACTACTACTCCATGGCTTTTGGGTTGTGTGAGGTGCGGACCCACGCGCTCAACCTGGAGGCACTTGGGCTGCCGCGTTGGGATCTGGCTCACTTAGAGGAGCCGTTCTTGCCTGAGGAAGTGGAGAAGGTGATCAAAGCTATGCCTCCGGATAAAGCACTGGGGCCGGATGGGTTTACGGGTCGTTTCTATGCTGTTTGCTAGCACATCATACGGGGTGACTTCATGGCTGCAATAAGCTGCTTCTATGGTGGACATGTTAGAGGCATGGCGGTGATCAACAAGTCTTTAGTGACCCTTCAGCCTAAGAAGGAAGGGGCGCTAGATGTGGGTGATTTTAGGCCAATCAATACCTGGTGCACGGGGCTGTGAAGATCTTTGAAAAAAGTGCTTGCTTCGAGGCTTGTGGTGGAGCTGCCAAATCTGGTTGGGAATCATCAAAGTGCCTTTGTCAAAGGAAGATCGGTCCATGATAATTGCATGCTAGTCTAGAGTATGGCGAGGCGATTGCACATGCTCAAAAACCCTACGGTCGTCCTGAAGCTGGACATTGCTAAAGCGTTTGACTCAGTTCAGTGGCCGTTCCTCCTAGAGGTCATGGAGCAACTCGGTTTTGGGCCAGGATGGAGAGCTTGGGTTTGTGGGATTCTAGCCACATCGACCACTAAGGTCATGGTGAACGGAGACCCGGGAGACACAATTTACAACTACAAAGTCTTGCGATAGGGCAACCCCGTTTCACCGATGTTGTTCATACTTACTATGGAGCCACTGCAATGTTTGTTCGATTGGGCAGTGGATAGAGGGCTCTTGCACCCCCTGGCGACAACCAGAATGAGGAAAAGGATCTCTATTTTCGCGGATGATGTGGTTATGTTTGTCAAGCCGAAGCCCATGGACCTTGCGGTTTGCAAGAACATATTTGACCTGTTTGGAGAGGCATCAGGACTGCATATAAACATGAGCAAATCGGTAGCTTTGTTGATACTTGCTCCGACCAAAGTATCAAAATGGCTAGTGTGGAGCTTGGGTGTCCAGTGGGCTCATTTCCAGTTCGATATCTTGGCCTCCCACTGTCATTAAGGAAACTATCGGCTATGCAACTTCAATGTCTCGTAGACCAGATGGCAAACCGACTGCCAAAGTGGGAGGCCTCTCTCATGCCAAAAAGTGGTAGGCTGGCTCTGGTGCATCCTGTCTTGTGTGCTATGCCCATTCACGCTATGATGGTTTTGGATCTTTCGATCAAGATGATTGCTGCCATGAATAAGGTGTGCCAGGGATTTCTGTGGTGTCGCAAGGCCGAAGAAAATGGTGAGAACTGTGTTGTGGCGTGGGAGGCTGTGTGCGCTCCAAAGTGGGCAGGAGGTTTAGGTCTGCCCAATATGAGGTGGTTCAACTTAGCTATGCATGCCAGGTGGCCATGGTTACAACAGACTGATAGCAGCAGACCGTGGAGCGAGTTCTCAATCAAGGTGCCAGATGAATCAATGAAGCTATTCTAAGCGGCTACTAGATGCACAGTTCGGGATGGAATGAACAACCTCTTCTGGGAGGATCGGTGGCTTGACGGAATGAGGATACAGGAGCTTGCACCGTCCATCTACGATCTGGTGCCAAGCCGCGTGCGAAGAACATGGATGCTCGGGCATGTGCGGGAGACGTGGGCTACAAGTGTTGGCCCCAACTTGGGGGAGGAAGCCTTGCAACAATTCCTACAACTGTGGCAGAGGATTCAAAATTAGGAACCAATGGAAAATGCCCCAGACAGCATCTCTTGGTCTTGGGAGAAGAGTGGGAAGTTCACAGTCAGGTAGGCATACGCCGCCGGGTTTTGGGGCAGAGAGATCATACCCACCACGGACCTCACGTGGAAATCGAGAGCTCTGGCAACATGCAAGTTCTTTACCTGGCTAGCCCTACGCAATAAATGTTAGACATCGGATCGGCTGTCCAGGAGGGGACTACCGCACCAAGACAAGTGCCCACTTTGTGATCAAGAGGAAGAAACAATAGAGCATGTGCTCCTTAACATGTGCTGTCGCTAGAACGGTGTGGGCAGGGCTATGCCAGGCTATGGGGAAGCTCAATTGGACACCCACTTCAAATGAGTCCCTCCGGACTTGGCTATGCAGCAAACAAGGACTCCCCACCATTTCCAAGAAAGACCTACACACGCTACTTTTTCTGACGATGTGGGAAATGTGGAAGCACAGGAACGCGGTCGTGTTTGATGGGGCAACGCCATCGGTTGCTGATCTTCTACACAAAATATCCTCGGAAGGTAGAACGTAGTCATTGGCTGGGCTCATAAAAGGAAATGTAGATTATGTGTTTGCAGGTCTAATACAGTGGAGCATTGGGGAGGAGTAGACTATGACAGGGTGGACTGGAGTTGCATGTGTTTTCGTGAGGTGTATCACGTTGTGATGTAAATAACCGGTGGAGGCGTTCTTCGCCTTTCTTCTATCAATATATGATATGCACACTCGTTCTTCGCCTCTGATGTTATGATAGGAGGAATAGAGTAAGGTGTACAGGCTAAGGGCCGTTGTACCCTCGTACCCCTATGCACAACATGCTAGGGTTTCTCCTACCTCCCGCCACCGGTCTACTTCGTCTCCTATGATCTTAGAGCCATGCAGGCGCGCTGGATCTTAGCCATTGTCGGCGGGAGGGCTCCATTTTGAACTTTTTTTAGTCTTGTTAGAGTTTGTGTCCCGCTCATAGATGCGAGGCAGACGCGTCTCTCTGCAGATGGAATAACGTCCAGCCCTAGCCTCCGTTCCAGTGGTGTTTCTAATATTGTCAGAGGGCATGTGTCGGTTTATCTCTGGCGGATCTCGTCGGATTCGGTCGGCATTTATTTTGGATGGATCCGTTCTTCCTTTGTCTGTGTTCACGTGCCTATAGATTGGATCCTTCTGATCTACGCTTTTCTTCATCGACGGTGGTTGATGTTCTGGTGCACTGGTCCTATGGGACATGATCACGACGACTTCCCGACTGTCCACTAAAATAAGGTTTGCCCGGCTCCAATGAGGGAGCGGCAATGACAGCGGCGCGCCTTCGGCTTGCTCTGGTGCTTGTAGCCATCGCTAGGTGTCGACGGACCTGGATGTATATTTTTACTTTTATTGTTCTTTGTACTATCTTGACAGTTGAAAAATGGATCGAAAGTTTTCCTTGCAAAAGCTAAAATAAAATAATTCCCTCATAGAAAAATGCCTAGCATTTTACAATTTGGATTTTTAGAACAGTAGGATCCATCAGAGAAGACCACATGTTTGAGCTGTTTTTTCGTGTGTGTGTGTGTGTGTACGTGTCCCAAGGGGACTTTTCAAGATGATCTTCGAGTCCATTTTTAACTTATATCTATCTCAACTACTTTCATAAGTGTCCCAAGTTGGCTCATGTGTCGCTCCCGCGGGCAGCTTGGGTGCAAACCCTAGTCATTGCCTCACAGGCTAGTGTTATTGACGAGAGCTCGAGCGGCAGCGCGTGTTTGGGGTGGCTAGCTGGCCAGCGAGGCAGCGCACAGAGACGCGGGCGCGCGAATCTGGCGTTAGGTACGGATGGGGGAGCTCCTCTAGCCCTGTGCTGCACTGGTGAGTGGAGTGGGCAGCGAGGCAGAGACGCGTTAGGCTGCGGGCTAGAGCACGAGGCGTTCGCGTGGTGCTTTGGCGTGCTGCGCCAAGGCGAGCTCCAATTGGACCTGAGAAGGGCCGAGCGAGCTCGCAGTCTGTGCTACCCCAAAGGAGAAGGGTCAGGCGGAGCGAGTTCTTCGGCAGCGCGTGGGCTATAGGTAGCTATGCGTGTCGGCGACCATGGACAGCGTGTGGCTAATCGGGCCCTGGTCTTGTTGTGCGGCAGGCGGCGATGACTGCCGGGCGCAGGAGGTTTGTCGGTTATCTGGCGTGGAACAGTGGCAATCATGGGAGATATGTTCCTCGGTGCCCAGATATGTAGGTGGTAGCGATGGATGTTGGGCACGTGGGGCCGTCGGGCGTGCGACGACGATGGTGGTCTAGCCCGGGTTCGGTGCTTGGCGGTGCAGCGTCGGGTGAAGACCTTGTTGCCGGCCTTGGAGCCGGGGCAGGCGACGGCGACGCTTGCGGGCGCCGCTTCCTTATGGAAGACCTAACCGAGGTGTTTTTGCTCGCTCCACTACGCATGGAAGCTCAGGGGAAACCCTTCGCCCCCTTGGATCGGGAAATGATGGCAACGTGTGTTGCACCTCTTGGGGCATCATTCTAGGAGCTTTTTATAGGATAGAGGGACCAGTGATAGGTGGGGGATGTTGTTCATAATGCTTGGTCGTGTCCGTCTAGCAATGAGGGCAGTTAGGCTTCTGTGGCAACGTTGACGGTGGTGATCATTGTCGCAGGCGTGGCATTGGTACGTCGTGGTAGTCGGCTTCTTCGACGTGTCCTGAGATTACCACCACAGCTTGTTGCTGTGAAGTCGAAGCTGCGGCGCGGGCCTGGTGGCTGATACGTCCATTTTGCATCATGTTTACCTACTGTTATTTATATTGTTTTTATGTATAATAATGCCTTTTGGAGTATTTCTAATGCCTTTTCTCTCATAATATGCAAGATACACACAAAGAGGGAGAATACCGGCAGCTAGAAATCTGGACCAGAAAAAGCTATGTTAGGCTACCTATTCTGCACAGCTCCAAATGAGCTGAAGCTTTACGGGAAAATTTGATGGAATATATAAGAAATACTGGAGCCAATAAATACCAGAGGAGGCCCACTAGGTGGGCACAACCCACCTGGGCACGCCAGGGAGCCCAGGCGCGCCCTGGTGGGTTGTGCCCTCCTCGGCCCACCTCTGGTGCCCCTCTTCTGGTATATAAGTCATTTTGACATAGAAAAAATAAGGGGAGAACTTTCGGGAGGAAACGCCGCCGTCTCAAGGCGGAACTTGGGCAGGGGCACTTTTGCCCTCCGGCGGAGCGATTCCGCCTAGGGAACTTCCCTCCCGGAGGGGGAAATCATCGTCATCATCATCACCAACAACTCTCCCATCTTGGGGAGGGCAATCTCCATCAACATCTTCAACAACATCATCTCCTCTCAAACCCTAGTTCATCACTTGTGTTCAGTCTTTGTACCGTAACTATAGATTGGTACTTGTGGGTACTAGTAGTGTTGACTACATCTTGTAGTTGATTACAATATGGTTTATTTGGTGGAAGATTATATGTTCAGATCCAATATGCTATTTAATACCCCTCTGATCTTGAGCATCATTATCACTTGTGAGTAGTTACTTTTGTTCTTGAGGTCACGGGAGAAATCTTGTTGCAAGTAATCATGTGAATTTTATATGTGTTCGATATTGATGGTATGTATGTTGTAAATCCCTTAGTGGTGTCATGTGAACGTCGACTACATGACACTTCACCATATTTGGGCCTAAGGGAATGCATTGTGGAGTAGTTATTAGATGATGGGTTGCGAGAGTGATAGAATCTTAAACCCTAGTTTATGCGTTATTCCGTTAGGGACTGATTTGGATCCAAAAGTTTAATGCTATGGGTAGAATTTATTCTTAATACTTTTCTCTTAGTTGCGGATGTTTGCGAGGGGGGGTTAATCATAAGTAGGAGGTTTGTTTAAGTAAGAACAACATTGTTTAAGTAAGAAAAACACCTAAGCACCGGTCCACCGACATATCAAATTATCAAAGTAGCGAACACAAATCGAATCAACATGATGAAAGTGACTAGATGAAATTCCCATGTACCCTCAAGAGCGCTTTGCTTACTATAAGAGACAATTTTGGCATGTACATTGCCTCAAAAGGATTGGGCTATCTTGCTGCACTTTTGTTACTATTATCGCTACTTGCTCTTTACAAATTATCTTGCTATCAAACTACTCTGTTACTTCCAATTTCAGCACTTGCAGACATTACCTTGCTGAAAACCACTTGTCATTTCCTTCTGCTCCTTGTTGGGTTTGACACTCTTACTTATCGAAAAGAGCTACAATTGATCCCATATACTTGTGGGTCGTCAAGGCTATTTTCTGGTGCCGTTGCCGGGGAGTGAAGCGCCTTTGGTAAGTGGAATTTGGTAAGGAAACATTTATATAGTGTGCTGAAATTTACTGTCACTTGTTACTATGGAAAACAATCCTTTGTGGGGTTTGTTCAGGGTATCTTCACCTCGATCAGAACCACAATTAGCAACCTCTCAACCTACTGCACCTACTGAAAATATTGAATATGGAATTCCTTCGGGTATGATAGAACAACTGCTAGCTAATCCTTATCCAGGAGATGGAACCGAACATCCTGATATGCACCTGATATATGTGGAACAAATTTGTGGATTTTTTAAGTTTGCAGGTTTAACTGGAGATGAAGTTAAGAAGAAGGATTTCCCTTTATCTTTGAAGGTAAAAGCATTGGCATGGTATAGGCTATGCGATGATATTAGATCTTGGAATTGGAATCGATTGAAATTGGAGTTCCACCAAAAAAATTATCCTATGCATCTAGTTCATCGTGATCGGAATTACATATATAATTTTTGGCCTCGTGAAGGAGAAAGTATCGCTCTAGCTTGGGGGAGGCTTAAGTCATTGTTATATTCATGCCCCAATCACGAGCTCTCAAGAGGAATTATTATCCATAATTTTTATGCTCGGCTTTCTCATAATGATCGATCCATGCTTGATACTTCTTGTGCTGGTTCTTTTATAAAGAAGATTATTGAATTCCGGTGGGATTTTTTGAAAAAAATTAAATGCAACTCTGAAGATTGGGAACTCGACGAAGGTAAAGAGTCGGGTATTAAGCTTAAGTATGAATGTGTTAAATCTTTTATGAATACCGATGCTTTTCAAAAGTTTAGCACTAAATATGGACTTGACTCTGAGATAGTAGCCCCCTTTTGTGAATCATTTGCTACTCATGTTGATCTCCCTAAAGAGAAGTGGTTTAAATATCACCCACCTATTAAAAAAGAAATTAAAGAACAGGAACTAGCTAAAGAGGAAACTATACTTTATAATGTTGATCCAGTTGTTCCTACTGCTTATATTGAGAAACCACCTTTCCCTGTTAGGATAAAGGAACATTCTAAAGTTTCAACTATGGTCAACAAAAGTTATATTAGAAGACCTATACCCGATGAATAAATTAAAGTAGAGCCTAGTGTTGCTATGGTTAAGGATATCTTAGAAGAAAATATAGATGGGCATGTTATTTACTTCTGAAATGAAGCTACTAGAATTGCCAAACCCGATAAAACGGATAATCATACACCCGTTGTTGGCATGCCCGTTGTCTCAGCTAAAATAGGAGATCATTGTTATCATGGTTTATGTGACATAGGTGCTAGCGTGAGTGTGATACATCTCCAACGTATCTATAATTTTTTATTGCTCCATGCTACTTTATCTACTCTTTTGGGAAATATTGGGCTTTATTTTCCACTTTTATATTACTTTTGGGACTAACCTATTAACCAGAGGCCCAGCCCAGATTTGTTGTTTTATGCCTATTTCAGTATTTCGAGGAAAAGGAATATCAAACGGAGTCAAAACGGAACGAAATCAACTAGAGAAGTTATTTTTGGAAGGAAAGCCACCCGATGGACTTGGAGTGCACGTCAGGAAAGAAGGGAGGTGCTCACGAGTGTGGGGGTGCGCCCCCCTGCCTCGTGGCTCCCCCTTCGGTCCGCCGACGTACTTCTTTCACCCTTATATACCTACGTATCGTAAAACTTCCAGAACAGAAGATAGATCGGGAGTTCCGCCGCCGCAAGCCTCTCTAGCCACCAAAAAACCTCTCGGGAGCCCATTCCGGCACTCACGGAGGGGGGAACCCATCACCGTGGCCATCTTCATCATCCCGATGCTCTCCATGACGAGCAGGGAGTAGTTCACCCTCGACGCTGAGGGTATGTACCAGTAGCTACATGTTTGATCTCTCTCTCTCGTGTTCTCTCCCGTGTTCCCTCTATGGCACGATCTTGATGTATCGAGCTTTGCTATTGTAGTTGGATCTTATTATGTTTCTCCCCCTCTACTCTCTTGTGATGAATTGAGTTTCCCCTTTGAAGTTATCTTATCGGATTGATTCTTTTATGAGAACACTTGATGTATGTCTTGCCGTGTTTATCTGTGGTGACAATGGGATATCATGTGCCTCTTGATGTATGTTTTGGTGACCAACTTGCGGGTTCCGCCCATGAACCTATGCATAGGGGTTGGCACACGTTCTTGACTCTCGGTAGAAACTTTGGGGAACTCTTTGAAGTACTTTGTGTTGGTTGGATGAATCTGAGATTGTGTGATGCATATCATATAATCATGCCCACGGATACTTGAGGTGAGAATGGAGTATCTTGGTGACATTAGGGTTTTGATTGATTTTTGTCTTAAGGTGTTATTCTAGTATGAACTCTATGATAGATTGAGCGGAAAGAATAGCTTTATGTTATTTTACTACGAACTCTTGAATAGATAGAACAGAAAGGATAACTTTGAGGTGGTTTCGTACCCTACCATAATCTCTATGTTTGTTCTCCGCTATTAGTGGCTTTGGAGTGACTCTTTGTTGCATGTTGAGGGATTGTTATATGATCTATCTATGTTATTATTGTTGAGAGAACTTGCACTAGTGAAAGTATGAACGCTAGGCCTTGTTTCCTAGCATTGCAATACCGTTTACGCTCACTTTTATCATTAGTTACCTTGCTGTTTTTATATTTTCAGATTACAAAAACCTTTATCTACCATCCATATTGCACTTGTATCACCATCTCTTCGCAAACTAGTGCACCTATACAATTTACCATTGTATTGGGTGTGTTGGGGACACAAGAGACTCTTTGTTATTTGGTTGCAGGGTTGTTTGAGAGATACCATCTTCATCCTCAGCCTCCCATGGATTGATAAACCTTAGGTCATCCACTTGAGGGAAATTTGCTACTGTCCTACAAACCTGTGCACTTGCAGGCCCAACAACGTCTACAAGAAGAAGGTTGTGTAGTAGACATCAAGCTCTTTTTTGGCGCCATTGCCGGGGAGGTGAGTGCTTGAATGTATATCTTTAGATCTTGCAATCGAATCTTTTTGTTTCTTGTTTTAGCACTAGCTAGTTTATAAAACAAAACTAAAAAATATGGAATTGAGTTTGCCTCACACGCTTCACCTTTTTAATATCTTTCGTGAGTATGATGGAAAGGAAATTTGTGCCAAAGTGTTAGAAGAAGAATGCATTAAAATGTTTGGCACTAAATCTTTGAATGATGAGCATGATTGCAATGTTGTTAGTATGAACTCCTTGAATATCCATAGTACTAATGATGATTGCACTAGTTATGATAAAATGCCTCCTATAAACATGTCAATTTTTGTGGAGTGCATTGGGTTTGCAAGGACACACCAAATAGGGAAGATAGATATTGCAAGAGGCATAAGTACTTAGAAACCAAATTGTTGCAAGAAGAGCTAGATGAATGTGCTGAAAATTTATCTTTTCTTAGCCCTACTTGTGAACTTTGCAAGGAACGTGATCATTTTAGTGCCCAATGCAAATCGTTTCATGATCGTATCGTGTCCAAAATTTGTGATGACTTGATTTCCCTTGCACATCATAATGAACTTAGTTTGCTCTTGGGTTATGGAGAAATTAAACGTATAACTAAGGATATTCCAAAAAAATCCTTGATAAAGTTCTTCATTATGATCTAGAGAAAATTTATATGTATTGTGCGGTGAATTGTATTGAAAATCCTTATATTGCCAATTACCTAAAGAAAAGAAAGCAAATGGAAGATGATGAGGATACTAATGAAAGGGAAGAGACTTCCCAATCTCCTCCTATTATTTCTTATGATGAATCAGGTAACGAGGAGGAGCTTTCTATTCAACCAATCTCATCAATAAGGAGCTCAAAGAGGAAGGTTGAACCTACACATAATGTGAAGAAGAAAAAGAAAAGAAGGAGAAACAAAGTTAAAAAGGTATACCTCCCAAATGATGTTGCTCCTACTACTCATTGTGATGATGATAATTGCTTTACTATTGGTGCTATCCATATTTTAAATGATGAGAGTGATTATGCTTATGATATGAAAAGGCCCAAGCTTGGGGAAGCTATGTTTGATGAGAATGACATATTTGAGAATATATTTGCTGAAATTAATGTTTGTTCCAAGCTTGGGGATGCTACATTTAGTGAAGATGATATTTTTAGCATCCCAAGTTTTGATATGCAAAGTTGTTATGATGATAGCATGCCTCCTATGTATGATGATTATATTGATGAAAGTGGGTTCGCAAGAGTGTCAACTTTAGGAAGTAGTGATCCCACTATTTTGGAGGATGTTGAATTTTATTGTGATGAATATGAAAGTGTATTTGGAAGAGTGTCAACTTTATTTAGTGATTCCCCTATCTTGGGAGAGGTTTCAATCGATTATGATGAGAACGAAGTAGCTACTTATGATGATTATTGTGATGAAATTTATGCTATAAAAAGTAGTGATGATTATATTTACAAATCTTTTCATGATTATGATTACCCTTTTTCTTAACACTACTCTTTTAATGTGGAAACAACTTTTAGTGTTCATGTCTCTTATGATACTCCCACTATTCCGAATGAGAAGAATTTTGCTTATGTGGAGAGTAGTAAATTTTCTATGCTTGTAGATCATGAAAAGAATGCTTTAGGTGATGGTTATATTGTTGAATTTATACATAATGCTACTGAAAATTATTATGAGGGAGGAACATATGCTTGTAGGAATTGCAATAATATCAAGTTTCCCCTCTATGTGCTTAAATTTTTGAAGTTATGCTTGTTTTACCTTTCTATGCAAGTTGATTCTTGTTCCCATAAGTTGTTTGCTCATAAAATCCCTATGCATAGGAAGAGAGTTAGACTTAAATGTGCTAGTCATATTCTTCATGATGCTCTCTTTATGTTTCAATTCTTATCTTTTATGTGAGCATCATTGGAATCATCATACCTAGCTAGGGGCGTTAAACTATAGCGCTTGTTGGGAGGCAACCCAATTTTATTTTAGTTTCTTGCTTTTTGGTTCTGTTTACGAATAAATAATCCATCTATATTCTGTTTAGATGTGGTTTTATGTTTTAATTAGTGTTTGTGCCAAGTAGAACCTTTGGGAAGACTTGGGTGAAGTCTTTATGATCATGCTGTAAAAAACAGAAACATTAGTGCTCACGAGATTAGCTATAACGTTTTACTGGAGAGTGATATTTAGTTGATTCTTTTTGCAGATGATTACTAGACAAATTACTCAGGTCCACCAATTTATTTTAGAATTTTTGGAGTTCCATAAGTTTTCGTTAGTTACAGATTACTACGGACTGTTCTGTTTTTGACAGATTCTGTTTTCATTGTGTTGTTTGCTTATTTTGATGAATCTATGGATAGTAAAATAGTTTATAAACCATAGAGAAGTTGGAATACAGTAATTTTAACACCAATATAAAGAAATAATGAGTTCATTACAGTACCTTGAAGTGATCTTTTGTTTTCTTTCACTAACGGAGTTCACGAGTTTTCTGTTAAGTTTTGTGTTGTGAAGTTTTCAAGTTTTGGGTAAAGATTTGATGGACTATGGAATAAGGAGTGGCAAGAGCCTAAGCTTATATTCAAGGATAACCAAGAGCCTAAGCTTGGGGATGCCCCGGAAGGCATCCCCTCTTTCGTCTTCGTTCATCGGTAACTTTACTTGGAGCTATATTTTTATTCACCACATGATATGTGTTTAGCTTGGAGCGTCATTTTCTCTTGTTAGTTTTTGCTTGCTGTTATTTATATTAATGTTTTGCATCTTTAGTTTCAATAAAAAGGTCAAGTATAGCCTTTACCATGCTTATTTTGCAAGTATACATGTTACTGTTTGAAAACAGAAAGTTTACCGCTGTTGCAAAAATTCCCTAGAAAAGTCAGAGAGTGGTATAATGTTGAATCTTTTTTAATATTGAGCTCTGATAAATTTATTGCAGTGGGAATTTTAGTTCATAATTTTTGGAGTCAGGGAAGTATTGATACTCTTGCAATCTTTATAGACTGTACTGTTTTGGCAGATTGCTGTTATGTTTGCATTGTTTGCATATGTTTGCTTGTTTAATGATTCTATTTAAGGATAGGAGTATTAAATATGAAGAGGCATTTAGTATGCAATGTTGAATAATAATTTTAGTGATTTGTTACAGTAGAAAATGATAAGGTTTACATTGGTTTATACTAACCTATCTCATGAATTCTTGTTGAGTTTGTTGTGAATGAAGCTTTTGAGAAATAGATAAACCATGATATGAGAGGAATTAAGGAGACACAAAAGTTCAAGCTTGGGGATGCCCAAGGCACCCCAAGATAATATTTCAAGAAGTCTCAAGCATCTTAGCTTGGGGATGCCCCGGTAGGTATCCCACCTTTCTACTTCAAAAACTATTGGTTAGTATCGGTTGAGCCTAAGTTTTTGCTTCTTCACATGAGTTGTGCTATCCTTGCAATGTCATTTTATTTTGTTTTGCTTGTTGTTTGAATACAATACCAAGATCTGAAATTACTTAATGAGAGAGAGTCTTCACATTCGCTACATAATTATTTAGCTACTCATTGATCTTCACTTATATCTTTCGGAGTAGTTTGTTGTTTGCTCTAGTGCTTCACTTATATCTTTTAGAGCACGGTGGTGGTTTTATTTTGAAAAAATAGATGAACTCCCATGCTTCACTTATATTATTTTGAGAGTCTTAAACAGCATGGTAATTTGAACAAAAACTTTCATAGGAGGTGAACTGGATGCTATGATCAATTTGATACTTGATAATTGTTTTGAGATATGGAGGTAGTGATATTAAAGTCATGCTAGTTGGGTGATTATGAATTTAAAGAATGCTTGTGTTGAAGTTAGCAAGTCCCGTAGCATGCTCGTATGGTTAAAGTTGTGTAACAAATTTGAAACATAAAATGTACCTGGCTTGTGCATCCTTATGAGTGGCGGTCGGGGACGAGCAATGGTATTTTCCTACCAATCTATCCCCCTAGGAGCATGCGCATAGTGCTTGATTTTTGATGACTTCTAAATTTTTGCAATAAGTATATGAGTTCTTTTGACTAATGTTGAGTCCATGGATTATACGCACGTTTACCTTTCCGCCATTGCTATCCTCTTCGGTACCGTGCATTGCCCTTTTACCTTGAGAGTTGGTGCAAACTTCGCCGGTGCATCCAAACCCCGTGATACGATACGCTCTATCACACATAAACCTCCTTATATCTTCCTCAAAACAGCCACCATACCTACCTATTATGTCATTTCCATAGCCATTCCGAGATATATTGCCATGCAACCTTCCACCGTTCCGTTTATCATCATTATGACATACATTACTTTTGTCATATTGCCATTACATGATCATGTAGTTGACATCGTATTTGTGGCAAAGCCACCATGCATTATTTTTCGTACATGTCACTCTTGATTCATTGCACCATCCCGCACATCACGCCGAGGCATTCATATAGATTCATATCTTGTTCTAGTTTCGAGTTGTAATTCATATGTTGTAATCAATGAAAGTGTGATGATCATCATTATTAGAGCATTGCCCAAAAAAAGAGAAAGTCCAAAAAGAAAAAAAGAAAGGCCAAAAAAAAGGGGAAAATAAATAAAAAGGGCAATGCTACTATCTCTTTTTCCACACTTGTGCTTCAAAGTAGCACCTTGTTCTTCATGTAGTGAGTCCCATATATTGTGCTTCAAAGTAGCACCATGTGTTTCATATAGTGAGTCGCATAAGTTGTCTTTTTCATACTAGTGGGAATTTTTCATTATAGAACTTGGCTTGTATATTCCTACGATGGGCTTCCTCAAATACCCTAGGTCTTCATGAGCAAGCAAGTTGGATGCACACCCACTAGTTTTCTTTTGTTGAGCATTCATTTATAGCTCTAGTGCATCCGTTGCATGGCAATCCCTACTCCTCATGTTGACATCAATTGATGGGCATCTCCATAGCCTGTTGATTATCCTCGTCAATGTGAGACTTTCTCATTTTGTCTTCTCCACACAATCCCCATCATCATATTCTATTCCACCCATAGTGCTATATCCATGGCTCACGCTCATGTATTGCGTGAAGGTTGAAAAAGTTTGAGATTATTTAAGTATGAAACAATTGCTTGGCTTGTAATCGGGGGTATAGAAGTTGGGAACATCTTTGTGTGACGAAAATGAAGCATAGCCTAACTATATGAATTTGTAGGGATGAACTTTCTTTTACCATGCTATTTTAAGAAGACATGATTACTTTGATTAGTATGCTTGAAGTGTTACTATTTCTTTTATCAATATGAACTTTTATTTTGAATCATTTGGATCTGAACATTCATGCCATAATAAAGAAAATTACTTCGAGAATCATGCTAGGTAGCATTCCACATCAAAAATTCTGCTTTCATCATTTACCTACTCGAGGACGAGCAGGAATTAAGCCTGGGGATGCTTGATACGTCTCCAACGTATCTATAATATTTGATTGCTCCATGCTACTTTATCTACTGTTTTGGGCAATATTGGGCTTTATTTTCCACTTTTATATTACTTTTGGGACTAACCTATTATCTGGAGGCCCAGCCCAGATTTGTTATTTTATGCGTATTTCAGTATTTCGAGGAAAAGGAATATCAAACGGAGTCAAAACGGAACGAAATCAACTGGAGAAGTTATTTTTGGAAGGAAAGCCACTCTATGGACTTGGAGTGAACATCAGGAAAGAAGGGAGGTTCCCACGAGGGTGGGGGCGCGCCCACCCCCTAGGGCGCGCCCCCTGCCTCGTGGCCCCCCCTTCGGTCCACCGACGTACTTCTTTCACCCATATATACCTACGTATCGTAAAACTTCCAGAACGGAAGATAGATCGGGAGTTCCGCCGCCACAAGCCTCTGTAGCCACCAAAAACCTCTCGGGAGCCCATTCCGGCACCCTGCCGGAGGGGGAACCCATCACCGGTGGCCATCTTCATCATCCCGGTGCTCTCCATGACGAGGAGGGAGTAGTTCACCCTCGAGGCTGAGGGTATGTACCCGTAGCTATGTATTTGATCTCTCTCTCTCTCTCTCGTGTTCCCTCTCGTGTTCCCTCTATGGCATGCTCTTGATGTATCCCGAGCTTTGCTATTGTAGTTGGATCTTATGATGTTTCTCTCCCTCTACTCTCTTGTGATGAATTGAGTTTCCCCTTTGAAGTTATCTTATCGGATTGAGTCTTTTATGAGAACACTTGATGTATGTCTTGTCGTGTTTATCTGTGGTGACAATGGGATATCATGTGCCTCTTGATGTATGTTTTGGTGACCAACTTGCGGGTTCCGCCCATGAACCTATGCATAGGGGTTGGCACACGTTCTTGACTCTCCGGTAGAAACTTTGGGGCACTCTTTGAAGTAGTTTGTGTTGGTTGGATGAATCTTAGATTGTGTGATGCATATCGTATAATCATGCCCACGGATACTTGAGGTGACAATAGAGTATCTAGGTGACATTAGGGTTTTGATTGATTTGTGTCTTAAGGTGTTATTCTAGTATGAACTCTATGATAGATTGAGCGGAAAGAATAGCTTTATGTTATTTTACTACGAACTCTTGAATAGATAGAACAGAAAGGATAACTTTGAGGTGGTTTCGTACCCTACCATAATCTCTACGTTTGTTCTCCGCTATTAGTGGCTTTGGAGTGACTCTTTGTTGCATGTTGAGGGATTGTTATATGATCTATCTATGTTATTACTGTTGAGAGAACTTGCACTAGTGAAAGTATGAACCCTAGGCCTTGTTTCCTAGCATTGCAATACCGTTTACGCTCACTTTTATCATTAGTTACCTTGCTGTTTTTATATTTCCAGATTACAAAAACATTTATCTACCATCCATATTGCACTTGTATCACCATCTCTTCGCCGAACTAGTGCACCTATACAATTTACCATTGTATTGGGTGTGTTGGGGACACAAGAGACTCTTTGTTATTTGGTTGCAGGGTTGTTCGAGAGAGACCATCTTCATCCTACGCCTCCCACGGATTGATAAACCTTAGGTCATCCACTTGAGGGAAATTTGCTACTGTCCTACAAACATGTGCACTTGCAGGCCCAACAACGTCTACAAGAAGAAGGTTGTGTAGTAGACATCAGAGTGCTATTCCCTTTACTTTATATCAAGAAATTATGAATGACATAGCACCCGCTGAAATAGATGCCACTATTAAACTTGCTAATAGAGACACCATCACACCACTTGGGATTGTTAGAGATGTTGAAATCTTGTGTGGGAAAATAAAATACCCTACTGATTTTCTTGTTCTTGGTTCCCCACAAGATGGCTTTTGTCCCATTATCTTTGGTAGACCTTTCTTGAATACCGTTAATGCTAAAATAAATTGTGAGAAATAAACTATCGGTGTTAGTTTTAGTGATGAATCTCATGAGTTTAATTTTTCCAAGTTTAGTAGAAAGCATCGTGAAAAAGAATTGCCTAGTAAGGATGAAATAATTGGTCTTGCTTCTATTGTTGTGCCTACTACTGATCCACTAGAACAATATTTGCTAGACCATGAAAATGATTTACATATGCATGAAAGAAAATGAAATAGATGATAATTTTTTTTGAACAACGTCCTTTGCTTAAACACAATTTGCCTATTGAAACTCTGGGAGGTCCACCTCCACCCAAAGGTGATCCTGTGTTTGAATTAAAACAATTGCCAGACACTTTGAAATATGCTTATCTTGATGAAAAGAAGATATATCATGTTAATATTAGTGCTAACCTTTCAGAACATGAAGAAGAAAGATTATTGAAAGTTCTAAGGCAGCATCATGCTGCTATTGGACATACTCTTGATGATTTAAAGGGCATTAGTCCCACTCTATGTCAGCACAATATTAATATGGAACCTGATGCTAAACCCGTTGTTGATCACCAACGTCAGTTAAATCCGAAAATGAAGGAAGTGATAAGAACGAAAATATTAAAACTTTTGGAAGCAGGTATAATCTATCCTATCGCTGATAGTAGATGGGTAAGTCCTGTTCATTGTGTCCCTAAGAAACAAGGTAATACAGTTGTTCCTAATGATAAGAATGAACTTATTCCACAAAGAATTGTTACATGCTATAGACTGGTAATTGATTTTAGAAAATTAAACAAAGCAACTAGAAAAGATCATTACCCTCTGCCTTTCATTGATCAAATGCTAGAAAGATTATTTAAGCACACACATTTTTGCTTCCTTGATGGATAATCTGGTTTTTCACAAATACATGTTTCTCAACCTGATCAAGAAAAGACCACTTTCACTTGTCCCTTTGGAACTTATGCTTATAGACGTATGCCTTTCGGTTTATGCAATGCACCTGCTACCTTTCGAAGATGTATGACTGCTATCTCTGACTTTTGTGAAAAGATTGTTGAGGTTTTCATGGATGGCTTCTCTATTTATGGGAAGTCTTTTGATGATTGTTTAAGCAATCTTGGTCGAGTTTTGCAGAGATGCGAGCAAACAAATCTTGTCTTGAATTGGGAGAAGTGCCACTTTATGGTTAATGAAGGTATTGTTTTGGGCCATAAAATTTCTGAAAGAGGTATTGAAGTGGACAAAGCTAAGGTTGATGCAATTGAGAAAATGACATGTCCTAAAGATATCAAAGGTATTCGTAGTTTCCTAGGTCATGCTGGTTTCTATAGGAGATTTATCAAAGACTTCTCTAAAATTTCTAGGCCTCCTACAAAACTTCTGCAAAAGGATGTTCCTTTTGTTTTTGATGATGATTGTTTAGAAGCCTTCGAAACACTCAAGAAAGCCTTAATTTCTGCACCTATTGTTCAATCACCTGACTGGAACTTGCCTTTTGAAATTATGTGTGATTCTAGTGATTATGTTGTTGGTGTCGTTCTAGGACAAAGAGTTGATAAGAAACTGAATGTTATTCATTATGCTAGTAAAACTCTAGACAGTGCTCAATGAAATTATGCAGCTACTGAAAAAGAATTCCTTGCAGTGGTGTTTGCTTTTCATAAATTTAGATCTTACATTGTTGATTCAAAAGTAATTGTTCACACTGATCATGCTGCTATAAAATATCTTACGAAAAAGAAAGATGCTAAACCTAGACTTATTCGATGGGTTCTCTTGCTACAAGGATTTGATTTACATATCACTGATAGAAAAGGAGCTGAGAATCCCGTAGCTGATAACTTGTCTAGGCTTGAAAATGTGCTTGATGACCCACTACCTATTGATGATAGTATTCCTGATGAGCAGTTAGCTGCAATAATGTTTCTCATAACACTCCTTGGAACGCTGACTATGCTAATTACATTGTTGCTAAATATTTACCACCTAGCTTTACATACCAACAAAAGAAGAAATTCTTCTATGATTTAAGACATTACTTTTGGGATGAGCCACATCTTATAAAGAAGGAGTAGATGGTATTATTAGACGTTGTGTACCTGAGCATGAAAAGTGATAGATCCTACAGAAATGTCACTCCGAAGCTTATGGAGGGCATCATGCTGGAGACAGAACTGCTCACAAGGTATTGCAATCTAGATTTTATTGGCCTACTCTCCTCAAGGATGTGCGTAAGTTCATCTTATCTTTTGATGAATGTCAAAGAATAGGCAATATCGGTAAGCGTCAAGAAATGCCAATGAATTATTCACTTGTTGTTGAACCATTTGATGTTTGGGGATTTGATTACATGGTACTTTCCCTTCCTCTAATGGGTATACACATATTTTGGTTGTTGTGGATTATGTTACTAAATGGGTAGAAGCTCTTCCAACCAGTAGTGCTGATCACGACACCTCTATCAAAATGCTTAAGGAAGTTATTTTCCCAAGGTTTGGAGTCCCTAGATATTTAATGACCGATGGTGGTTCACACTTTATTCATGGTGCTTTCCGTAAAATGCTTGCCAAGTATGATGTTAACCATAGAGTTGCATCACCTTATCATCCTTAGTCTAGTGGTCAAGTTGAACTTAGCAATAGAGAAATAAAATTAATTTTGCAAAAGACTGTCAATAGGTCCAGCCAGAATTGTTCTAAGAAGTTAGATGATGCACTTTGGGCTTATAGAACAGCATACTAAAATCCTATGGGTATGTCTCCTTGTAAAATTGTTTATGGAAAAGCTTGTCATTTGCCTCTTGAGTTAGAACATAAAGCATATTGGACAATCAAAGAACTCAACTATGATTTCAAACTTGAAGTTGAAAAGAGGTTATTTGATATTAGATCATTAGATGAATGGAGAACCCAAGCTTATGAAAATGCTAAGTTATTTAAAGAAGAAGTTAAAAGATGGCATGATAAAAGAATTCAAAAGTGTGAGTTTAAATTTGGAGAGTATGTTCTTTTGTACAACTCTCGTTTTAGATTCTTCGCAGGAAAACTCCTCTCCAAATAGGAAGGACCCTATGTTATCGAGGAGGTTTATCGCCCTGGAGCTATCAAATAAATAATGCCGAAGGCACTAACCCGAAGGTTGTTAATGGGCAACAAATAAAACACTATATCTTAGGTACACCCATTAATGTATATTATCCAAACCATGACACCAGAAGAACACATAAAAGAGTCCTTCCGGAACACTCCAGAATCATGAAAAAAGGGAGGTACGTGATATGGTAAGTGAACGCACTCCGGAAAATCCGCAAAAATATTTTTTGTCAGTCTTGGAATATATATTTTTAGGAAAATAAGAAACAACCAGGAATGTCACCATGGTGGGCACAAGACACCAGGGCGCGCCCAGGTGGGTTGTGCCCACCTCGGGTACCTTCCGGACTCCGTTTTTCTACCGTTTGCTTGTTTCCCAAGATAAAACATCTTTATATACCCCCCGAACCTATTGACCATCGTACCGTGGAGAAATCTTCTGTTTTCTTTTCTTGCTATTTCCCTCATAGATCTGAAAATATGTCATCCCAAGACTCTGAGGGTGAGAGCTATGTTGTTGATTTCATCGCAAACCCCAAGCCTTATGGGGATGTGGAGCATTATGGCTGGACTTCGGAGGAAGAGTAAGACTATTATCCTAGGGAGAAGGAGGAGACGAGCTCAGACAAGGATGAAGCCCCGTTGCCTCAACCTGGGGACATGCATGTGGAATTCAAGAAGTCCAGCCTCCCCAACAAAGCAAAGGGGCATAAGGTTCAGTTCATACACATCCGTCTTTTGCAGGAAAATAAGCAAGATCTATGCAAAAAGGTACTGGAGCTTGAGCAGGAGGTCGGTGAATTGAAGGAGGAAAATTCCATCCTCAAGCGTAAGCTAAGGAAGAATGACAAACCCTCTACTTCATCACCACCACTATCTTCTTCATCACCAAAAGAAAATTGAGTATCGGGTATGGGCACTCCCCTTGGCTTCCGCCAAGCTTGGGGGAGGTGCCCCGGTATCGTATCACCCCCACTATCTTTTGCCTTTACTTATTTTAGTTTGATCTTTCGCTTTAGATGAATAAAAGTTTAGTTCGATCCTTTCTTTTCGAGAGCTTGCTTAGTGATCTATCCTTGTAATCATGTGCGAGATATATAATAAAGTTTAGTTTGAGTTTTTGCTTTCTTTACTTTCTTACTGCAATAAAAAGAAAGGAAATAAATTAAAAGATCATATGCTAATCTTATGGTAGGTAATGACACCACATAAGGAAAAGTATAAGTAGGAATTTTTGTTAGAGATTGACAAACATAGCATTGCTCAATGATGCAATTCATGAAAGAATTAATAAGGGAAGAGAAGATTCACATATAAATACACTATCCTGGAAATCTTTTCTGATTGTGAGCCCCCACCAAAATATTATATGCCAAAATTGTTGACGTTGGACAAGGAAGACAACATAAGGATTTATGTTCGTTCATATTCACATAGAAGTTATATTGTCATAGATCCTTCAACATGTGGTGATTGCCCCCTATCTTTGCTAGCCAAAAGTTCCGCACTAAGTAGAGATATACTACTAGTGCATCCAAAAACCCTTAAACCCAAATCTTATTTGCAAGAGTCCACCATACCTACCTAGGGATTGAGCAAGGTCCCTCAAGTAAGTTGTCATCAGTGCAATAAGGCAATAAAAATTGCTTCTAAAAGTGTGAGATCATTTAGTGTAAGAGAAAATTGAGTGTTGTATGAACTTGTGATGGTGAAGAATAAAAGCGATAGACTACATAATAAAGGTTGCCATCACAAGGGGCAATACAACGTGATGTTATTTTGCACTATGGGGTTGAGCCCACAAACAAATAAGCGCATGGCAACCTCTCCTTCCCTCTGCGAAGGGCCTATCTTTTACTTTTATGCAAGAGTCAAAAAAATTCCCTCTATTCCTTTTTATTTTTCTCCTTTGGCAAGCATCATGTGGTGAGGAAAGATCTAGGCACATATGTCCAGTTGAATATGGGTAGCATGAGTTATTATTGTTGACATCACCCTTGAGGTGAATACGTTGGGAGGAAAAACTATAAGCCCCTATCTTTCTATGTGTCCAGTTGAAACATTTTGCTCATGTGTATGCGGTGAGTGTTAGCAAACATATAATACTATAGGCTCCGATATGTGACCCTTACTGAAAAGATGATGAATTGTAGTTGCAAAGTTGACTGAGAACATAGTTTGTTGGTTTCTAAAAGAGTTTATGCTTTATACATCGATAGTGTGATGAATTGTTACTTACTCATGAGAAGTCTATGATAAAAGACTTATGTTTAAGTTTGTTGGTGTTATAATAATCTACATGATGCCTCTATGTCCGTATTTTATTTTTATCGACACCTCTCTCTCTAATCATGTGGACATGTTTTTCGATTTCGGTTTTTGCTTGAGGACAAGCGAGGTCTAAGCTTGGGGGAGTTGATATGTCCATTTTGCATCATGTTTTCCTACTGTTATTTATGATGTTTTGATGCATAATAATGATTTTTGGAGTAATTTTAATTCCTTTTCTCTCATAATATGCAAGGTACACACAAAGAGGGAGAATTCCGGCAGCTGGAAATCTGGACCTAGAAAAGCTACGTCAGGCCACCTATTCTGCACAACTCCAAACAAGCTGAAACTTTACAGAGACTTCATATGGAATATACGAGGAATATTGGAGCCAATAAGTACCATAGGGGGGCCACCAGGTGGGCACAACCCTAATTATATGTTCAGATCCAATATGCTATTTAATAGCCGTTTGATCTTGAGCATGATTATCATTTGTGAGTAGTTACTTTTGTTCTTGAGGTCACGGGAGAAATCTTTTTGCAACTAATCATGTGAACTTGATATGTGTTTGATATTTTGATAGTATGTATGTAGTGATTCCCTTAGTGGTGTCATGTGAACGTCGAATACATGATACTTCACCATATTTGTGAAGGAAATATGTCGTAGAGGCAATAATAAAGTTGTTATTTATATTTCCTTATATCATGATAAATATCTAGTATTCATGCTAGAATTGTATTAACCGGAAACATGATACATGTGTGGATACATAGACAAAACAGTGTCCCTAGTAAAGCCTCTACTAGACTAGCTCGTTAATCAAAGATGGTTAAGTTTCCTAACCATAGACATGTGTTGTCTTTTGATGAACGAGATCACATCCTTAGGAGAATGATGTGATGGACAAGACCCATCCGTTAGCTTAGTAAAATGATAGTTAAGTTTTATTGCTATTCCTTTCTTCACGACTTATACATGTTCCTTTAACTATGAGATTATGCAACTCCCGAATACCGGCGGAATACCTTGTGTGCTATCAAACATCACAACGTAAATGGGTGATTATAAAGATGCTCTACAGGTATCTCCGAAGGTATTTTGTTGGGTTGGCACAGATCGAGATTAGGATTTGTCACTCTGAGTATCGGAGAGGTATCACTGGGCCCTCTCGGTAATGCACATCATGATAAGCCTTGCAAGCAATGTGACTAATGAGTTAGTTGCGGGATGATGCATTATGGAACGAGTAAAGAGACTTGCCGGTAACGAGATTGTACTAGGTATGTGGATATCGACCATCGAATCTTGGGCAAGTAACATACCGATGGCGAAGGGAATAACGTATGTTGTCATTATGGTTCGACCGATAAAGATGTTCGTAGAATATGTGGGAGCCAATATGAGCATCCAGGTTCCGCTATTGGTTATTGACCGGAGAGGTGTCCGTCTACATAGTTCTCGAACCCGAAGGGTCCGCACGCTTAACGTTCGATGACGATTTGTATTATGAGTTATGTGTTTTGGTGACCAAAGATTGTTCGATGTCCCAGATGAGATCACAGACATGATGAGGAGTCTTGAAATGGTCGAGAGGTAAATATTGATATATTGGACGATAGTATTTGGACACCAGAATGGTTTTGGAGTGTTTAGGGGATTTATCGTAGTACCGAGGAGTTACCGGAACCCCCCGGGGAAAGTAATGGGCCTCATGGGCCATAGGGGAGAGAGAGGGTCGCCCACAAGGGAGTGGCACCCCCCCCCCATGGGGTGTCCGAAGTGGACAAGGGGAGGGACGTGGGTCCCCTTTCCTTCTCCCTCTCCCTCTCCATCCCCCTTTCCCCCTCCGAAAGAAGGAAGGAGGGCGAATAGGACTAGGAGTACAAGTGGGATTCCTCCGCACTTGGCGCTCCCTAGGTCGGCCTCCTCCCCTCTCCCTCCTTTATATATGGGGGCAGGGGGCACCCCAAAGGACATCAATTATTTCTTAGCCGTGTGCGGTGCCCCCCTCCACCGTTTACTCCTCCGGTCATATTGCCGTAGTGCTTAGGCGAAGCCCTGCGAGGATCACTTCACCATCACCGTCACCACGCCGCTGTGCTGACGAAAGTCTCATTCGACACTTTCCTGGATCAAGAGTTCGAGGGACGTCATCGAGCTAAACGTGTGCTGAACTCGGAGGTGCCGTACGTTCGGTACTTGATAGGTTGGACCGCGAAGATGTTCGACTATATCAACTGCGTTAAACTAACGCTTCCGCTTTTGGTCTACGAGGGTACGTGGACACACTCTTCCCCTCTCTTTGCTACGCATCTCCTAGATAGATCTTGTGTGATCGTAGGAAATGTTTTGAAATTTCATGCTACGTTCCCCAACAATTTGGGCCTAAGGGGATGCATTGTGGAGTAGTTATTAGATGAGGGGTTGCAAGAGTGACAGAAGCTTAAACCCTAGTTTATGCGTTATTCCGAAAGGGACCGATTGGATCCAAAAGTTTAATGCTATGGTTAGAATTTATTCTTAATACTTTTCTCATAGTTGCGGATGCTTGCGAGGGGATTAATCATAAGTAGGAGGTCTGTTCAAGTAAGAACAGCACCTAAGCACCGGTCCACCCACATATGAAATTATCAAAGTAGCGAACACGAATCGAATCAACATGATGAAAGTGACAAAATGAAATTCCCGTGTACCCTCAAGAACGCTTTGCTTACTATAAGAGATTGTTTTGGTCTGTCCTTTGCCTCAAAAGGATTGGGCTATCTTGCTGCACTTTTGTTACTATTATCGTTACTTGCTCACTACAAATTATCTTGCTATCAAACTACCACTACTAGGGAAAAGCCTAGTAGTAGCGCGGGTTTAATGCCTACTAGTAGCGCGGGGCACCGCGCTACTAGTAAGGTGCTACAGCTATTCCTTAGCAGTAGCGCGTGTAACACACGCTACTGCTAAGGTATATAGCCGTAGCGTGTGTTGTTTCCAGCGCTATTGCTAATATAACTAGTAGTAGCGTGTTTCCTGTCCAGCGCTACTAGTATTCTGTTTTTATTTTTTATTTTTAGTGTATTTATACGCCGGTATACAAATTTTGATACAGTACCAATTCAGAGGTTGTTATATCATTATGTCCATTATGAATTAATATATCATTGTGAGTAAGAAACATGGATTAGATTCATTTGGATGAATCAAAAGTTGAATTAGGACGACAATCCTACTAATTCAACTATTAGTCACTTTTGATCCATCCACATGAATCTAATCCGCATTCCTTCCACCAATGATATAATAACTAATCATGGTCATAATAACAAATCATCATGATAATCATGATCATCATCATCATCATATTAATATAAAAACTCTTGCATCATATCATCACAACAACACTAGCTAGTACTCATCATAGTCATTACCACTATTTAATCATCATAGTCATAGTGTAGCTATCTAATCACCACCAACACTAGCTAATAATTATCATAATAGTCATTACCACCAACACTAGCTATTTAATCATTATAGTCATAGTGTAGCACATCATCATCTTCAAACTTATTCTAGCTAGCTAATCACTCCTGCTTCTCTCTCTCAGGTAAAATAGCATAGAACTGTTGGGGAACGTAGTAATTTCAAAAAAAATCCTACGCACACGCAAGATCATGGTGATGCATAGCAACGAGAGGGAGAGTGTTGTCCATGTACCCTCGTAGACCGAAAGCGGAAGCGTTAGCACAACGCGGTTGATGTAGTCGTACGTCTTCACGATCCGACCGGTCAAATCTTGAACGCACGGCACCTCCGAGTTCAGCACACGCTCAGCCCGATGGCGTCCCTCGAACTCCGATCCAGCCGAGTCTTTGAGGGAGAGTTTCATCAAGACGACGTGCGTCGTGATGATGATGATGTTCTACCGATGCAGGGCTTCGCCTAAGCACCGCTTCTGATTATCGAGGTGGACTATGGTGGAGGGGGCACCGCTGCGGCTAAAAGATCAAACGATCAATTGTTGTGTCTATGGGGTGCCCCCTGCCCCGTATAAAGGAGCAAGGAGGAGGCGGCCGCCAAGGAGAGGCGTGCCAGGGGAGTCCTACTCCCACCGAGTAGGATTCCCCTTCCAAGTAGTAGGAGTAGGAGTCAAGGAAAGGGGAGAGAGAAGAGAATGAAGGAGGGGGCACATCCCCTCCCCTAGTCCAGTTCGGACTAGGCCTTGGGGGGCGCGCAGCCTCTCCTCTCTCTTTACCCTAAAGCCCAATAAGGCCCATATACTCCCCGGTGAATTCCCATAACTCTTCGGTACTCCGAAAAATACCCGAATCACTCGGAACCTTTTCGATGTCCGAATATAGTCTTCCAATATATCGATCTTTACATCTCGACCATTTTGAGACTCCTCGTCATGTCCCCGATCTCATCCGGGACTCCGAACTACCTTCGGTACATCAAAACTCATAAACTCATAATATAACCATCATCGAAACTTTAAGCGTGCGGACCCTATGGGTTCGAGAACTATGTAGACATGACCGATACACGTCTCCGGTCAATAACCAATAGCGGAACCTGGATGCTCATATTGGCTTCCACATATTCTACGAAGATCTTTATCGGTCAGACCGCATAACAACATACGTTGTTCCTTTTGTCATCGGTATGTTACTTGCCAGAGATTCGATCGTCGGTATCTCAATACCTAGTTCAATCTCGTTACCGGCAAGTCTCTTTACTCGTTTCGTAATACATCATCCCGCAACTAACTCATTAGTTGCATTGCTTGCAAGGCTTAAGTGATGTGCATTATAGAGTGGGCCCAGAGATACCTCTCCAACAATCGGAGTGACATATCCTAATCTCGAAATACGCCAACCCAACAAGTACCTTCGGAGACACCTGTAGAGCACCTTTATAATCACCCAGTTACGTTGTGACGTTTGGTAGCACACAAAGTGTTCCTCCGGTAAATGGGAGTTGCATAATCTCATAGTCATAGGAACATGTATATGTCATGACGAAAGCAATAGCAACATACTAAACGACCGTGTGCTAAGCTAACGGAATGGGTCATGTCAATCACATCATTCTCCTAATGATGTGATCCTGTTAATTAAATGACAACTCATGTCAATGGCTAGGAAACATAACCATATTTGATCAACGAGCTAGTCAAGTAGAGGCATACTAGTGACACTCTGTTTGTCTATGTATTCACACATGTATCATGTTTTCGGTTAATACAATTCTAGCATGAATAATAAACATTTATCATGAAATAAAGAAATAAGTAATAACTTTATTATTGCCTCTAGGACATATTTCCTTCAGTCTCCCACTTGCACTAGAGTCAATAATCTAGTTCACATCGCCATGTGATTTAACACCAATAGTTCACATCACCATGTGATTAACACCCACAGTTCACATCGTTATGTGACCAACACCGAAAGGGTTTACTAGAGTCAATAATCTAGTTCACATCGCTATGTTATTAACACCTAAAGAGTACTAAGGTGTGATCATGTTTTGCTTGTGAGAGAAATTTAGTCAACGGGTCTGCCACATTCAGATCCGTATGTATTTTGCAAATTTCTATGTCAACAATTCTCTGCACAGAGCTACTCTAGCTAATTTCTCCCACTTTCAATATGTATCCAGATTGAGACTTAGAGTCATCTGGATCAGTGTCAAAATTTTCATCGACGTAACCCTTTACGACGAACCTTTTTGTCACCTCCATAATCGATAAACATATGCTTATTCCACTAAGGATAATTTTGAACGCTATCCAGTGATCTACTCCTAGATCACTATTGTACTCCCTTGCTAAACAAAGTGTAGGGTATACAATAGATCAGGTACACAGCATGGCACACTTTATAGAACCTATGGCTGAGGCATAGGGAATGACTTTCAATCTCTTTCTATCTTCTGCCGTGGTCGGGCTTTGAGTCTTACTCAATTTCACACCTTGTAACACAGGCAGGAACTCTTTCTTTGACTGTTCCATTTTAAACTACTTCAAAATCTTGTCAAGGTATGTACTCATTGAAAAAACTTACCAAGCGTCTTGATCTATCTCTATAGATCTTGATGCTCAATATGTAAGCAGCTTCACCGAGGTCTTTCTTTGAAAAAACTCCTTTCAAATATTCCTTTATGATATCCAGAAAATTCTACATTATTTCCGATCAACAATATGTTATTCACATATACTTATCAGAAATGTTGTAGTGCTCCCACTCACTTTCTGTATAAAACTATATCCTTTGATCAACTCATCAAAGCGTATATTCCAACTCCGAGATGCTTGCACCAGTCCATAGATGGATCGCTGGAGCTTGCACATTTTGTTAACACCTTTAGGATCGACAAAACCTTCTGGTTGCATCATATACAACTCTTTTTTAAGAAATCCATTAAGGAATGTATTTTTGACATCTATTTGCCAGATTTCATAAAATGTGGCAACTTGCTAACATGATTCGGACAAACTTAAGCATCGCTACGAGTGAGAAAATCTCATCATAGTCAACACCTTGAACTTTGTCAAAAACCTTTTTTCGACAAGTCTAGCTTTGTAGATAGTAACACTACAATCAGCGTCCATCTTCCTCTTGAAGATCCGTTTATTTTCTATGGCTTGCCGATTATCGGGCAAGTCAACCAAAGTCCACACTTTGTTCTCATATATGGATCCCATCTCAGATTTCATGGCTTCAAGCCATTTTGCAGAATCTGGGCTCACGATCGCTTCTTCATAGTTCGTAGGTTCGTCATGGTCTAATAACATAACTTCCAGAACAGGATTACCGTACCACTCTAGTGCAGATCTTACTTTAGTTGACCTACGAGGTTCGGTAACAACTTGATCTGAAGTTTCGTGATCATCATCATTAACTTCCTCACTAATTGGTATAGACGTCACAGGAACTGGTTTCTGTGATGAACTACTTTCCAATAAGGGAGCAGGTACGGTTACCTCATCAAGTTCTACTTTCCTCCCACTCACTTCTTTCGAGAGATACCCCTTCTCTAGAAAGGATCCATTCTTAGCAATGAATGTCTTCCTTCGGATCTGTGATAGAAGGTGTACCTGATACGTCTCCAACGTATCTATAATTTTTGATTGCTCCATGCTATATTTTCTAATGTTTTGGACTATATTAGGCTTTATTTTCCACTTTTATATTACTTTTGGGACTAACCTATTAACCGGAGGCCCAGCCCAGAATTGCTGTTTTTTGCCTATTTCAGTGTTTCGAAGAAACGGAATATCAAACGGAGTCCAAACGAAATGAAACCTTCGGGGACGTGATTTTCTCATCAGATAAGATCGAGGAGACTTGGACCCTCCGTCAAGAAAGCCACGAGGCGGCCACGAGGGTGGAGGGCGCGCCCCTGCCTCGTGGGCCCCCCGAAGCTCCACCGACGTACTCCTTCCTCCTATATATACCTACGTACCCCAACAGATCAGATACAGAGCCAAACACCTAATTCCACCGCCGCAACTTTCTGTATCCACGAGATCCCATCTTGGGCGTGTTAGGAGCTCATGGGAAGGGATTCCACCACGGAGGGCTTGTACATCATCACCATAGCCTCTCCGGTGAAGTGTGAGTAGTGTACTTCAGACCTTCGGGTCCATAGTTAGTAGCTAGATGGCTTCTTCTCTCTTTTTGGATCTCAATACAACGTTCTTCCCCTCTCTCGTGGAGATCTATTCGATGTAATCTTCTTTTTGCGGTGTGTTTGTTGAGATTGATGAATTGTGGGTTTATGATAAAGATTATCTATGAGAAATATTTGAATCTTCTCTGAATTCTTTTATGTATGATTGAGTTATCTTTGCAAGTCTCTTCGAATTATCCGTTTGGTTTGGCCAACTAGATTGGTAGTTCTTGCAATGGGAGAAGTGCTTAGCTTTGGGTTCAATCTTGCGGTGTCCTTACCGATGTAAAGGGTTGCAAGGACGTATTGTATTGTTGCCATCGAGGATAACAAGATGGGGTATTTATCATATTGCATGAATTTATTCCTCTACATCATGGCATCTTGCTTAAGGCGTTACTCTGTTTTCATTAACTTAATACTCTAGATGCATCTTTGGATAGCGGTCGATGAGTGGAGTAATAGTAGTAGATGCAGGTGAGTCGGTCTACTTGTCTCGGACGTGATGCATATATACATGATCATACCTAGATACTCTCATAACTATGCTCAATTACATCAATTGCTCAACAGTAATTTGTTCACCCACCGTAAAATACCTATGCTCTTGAGAGAAGCCACTAGTGAAATCTATGGCCCCGGGTCTATTTTCATCATATTAATCTTCCTACGCTTTATTATTGCTTTGCTTTGTACTTTACCTTTTATTTTACTTTGCATCTTTATACCAAAAATACCAAAAATATTATCTATCATCTCTATCAGATATCACTCTCGTAAGTGACCGTGAAGGGATTGACAACCCCTATTCGCGTTGGTTGCGAGGAGTTAGTTGCTTTGTGTAGGTACGAGGGACTTGCGCGTGGCCTCCTACTGGATTGATACCTTGGTTCTCAAAAACTGAGGGAAATACTAACGCTACTCTACTGCATCATCCTCTTCTCTTCGCGGAAAACCAACGCAAGCTCAAGACATAGCAGTACACAACAGTCTCCTTTGGGTATCCTATGAAGACACATTTTTCCGATTTGGGTTCGAGCTTATCAGGTTGAAGCTTTTTAACATAAGCATCGCAGCCCCAAACTTTAAGAAACGACAACGTTGGTTTCTTGCCAAACCAAAGTTCATACGGTGTCGTCTCAATTGATTTAGAAGGTGCCCCTTTTAACGTGAATATAGCTGTCTCTAATGCATAACCCCAAAACGATAGCGGTAAATCAGTAAGAGACGTCATAGATCGCGCCATATCAAGTAAAGTGCGATTACGACGTTCGGACACACCATTACGTTGTGGTGTTCCAGGTGGCGTGAGTTGCGAAACTATTCCGCATTGTTTCAAATGAAGATCAAACTCATAACTTAAATATTCTTTTCCAAGATCAGATCATAGAAACTTTATTTTCTTGTTACGATGACTTTCCACTTTGCTATGAAATTATATGAACTTTTCAAATTTTTCAGACTTATATTTCACCAAGTAGATATACCCATATCTGCTCAAATCATCTGTGAAGGTCAGAAAATAATGATACCCGTCGCGAGCCTCAACGCTTATCGGATCGCATACATCAGTATGTATTATTTTCAATAAGTCAATTGCTCGCTCCATTGTTCCGGAGAACGGAGTGTTAGTCATCTTGCCCATAAGGCATGGTTCGCAAGCATCAAGTGATTCCAAAAGCCCATCAGTATGGAGTTTCTTCATGCGCTTTACACCAATATGACCTGAACGGCAGTGCCATAAATAAGTTGCACTATCATTATTAACTTTGCATCTTTTGGTTTCAATATTGTGAATATGTGTATCACTAAGATCGACATCCAACAAACCATTTTATTGGGTGTATGACCATAGAAGATTTTATTCATGTGAACAGAACAACAATTATTCTTTAATTTAAATGAATAACAGTATTGCAACAAACATGATCAAATCATATTCATGCTCAACGCAAACACCAAATAACACTTATTTAGTTTCAACACTAATCCCAAAAGTATAGGGATTGTGCGATGATGATCATATCAATCTTGGAACTACTTCCAACACACATCGTCACCTCGCCCTTTACTAGTTTACATTTATTACGCAACTCCCGTTTCGAGTTACTACTCTTAGAAACTGAACCAGTATCAAATGCCGAGGGGTTGCTATAAACACTAGTAAAGTACACATCAATAACATGTATATCCAATATACCTTTGTTCACTTTGCCATCCTTCTCATCCGCCAAATACTTGGGGCAGTTCCGCTTCCAGCGACCAGTCCCTTTGCAGTAGAAGCACTTAGTCTCAGGCTTAGGACCAGACTTGGGCTTCTTCACTTGAGCAGCAACTTGCTTGCCGTTCTTCTTGAAGTTCTCCTTCTTCCCTTTGCCCTTTTCTTGAAACTAGTGGTCTTGTTAACCATCAACACTTGATGTTTTTCTTGATTTCTACCTTTGTCGTTTGAGCATCACGAAGAGCTTGGGAATCGTTTTCGTTATCCCTTGCATATTATAGTTCATCACGAAGTTCTACTAACTTGGTGATGGTGACTAGAGAATTATGTCAATCACAATCTTATCTGGAAGATTAACTCCCGCTTGATTCAAGCGATTGTAGTACCCAGACAATCTGAGCACATGCTCACTGGTTGAGCTATTCTTCTCCATCTTTTAGCTATAGAACTTGTTGGAGACTTCATATCTCTCAACTCGGGTATTTGCTTGAAGTATTAACTTCAACTACTGGAACATCTCATATGGTCCATGACGTTCAAAACGTCTTTGAAGTCCCGATTCTAAGCCGTTAAGCATGGTGCACTAAACTATCAAGTAGTCATCATATTGAGCTTGCTAAACATTCATAACGTCTGCTTTTGCTCCTGCAATCGGTCTGTCACCTAGCGGTGCATCAAGGACATAATTCTTCTTTGCAGCAATGAGGATAAACCTCAGATTACGGAGCTAGTCCGCATCATTGCTACTAACATTTTTCAACATAGATTTTCTCTAGGAACATATCAAAATAATCGGGGATCAACCTCACGAGCTATTGATCTACAACATAGTTATGCAAATACTATCAGGACTAAGTTCATGATAAATTAAAGTTCAATTAATCATATTGCTTAAGAACTCCCACTTAGATAGACATCCCTCTAATCCTCTAAGTGATCACGTGATCCATATCAAATGAACCATAACCGATCATCACGTGAAATGGAGTAGTTTTCAATGGTGAACATCACTATGTTGATCATATCTACTATATGATTCACGCTCGACCTTTCGGTCTTAGTGTTCTGAGGCCATATCTTCATATGCTAGGCTCGTCAAGTTTAACCTGAGTATTCTGCGTATGCCAAACTGGCTTGCACCCGTTGTAGATGGACGTAGAGCTTATCACACCCGATCATCATGTGGTGTGTGGGCACGACGAACTTTGGCAACGGTGCATACTCAGGGACAACACTTTTATCTTGAAATTTAGTGAGAGATCATCTTATAATGCTACCGTCAATCAAAGCAAAATAAGATGCATAAAAGATAAACATCACATGCAATCAAAATATGTGACGTGATATGGCCATCATCATATTGTGCCTTTGATCTCCATTTCCAAAGCATCGTCATGATTTCCATTATCACCGGCATGACACCATGATCTCCATCATCTTGATCTATATCAATGTGTCGTCACATGGTCGTCTCGCCAACTATTGCTCCTGCAACTATTGCTATCGCATAGCGATAAAGTAAAGCAATTATTTGGCGCTTGCATCTTATGCAATAAAGAGACAACCATAAGGCTTCTTCTAGTTGCCGATAACTTCAACAAAACACGATCATCTTATACAACAACTTATATCTCATCACATCTTGACCATATCACATCACAACATGCCCTGCAAAAACAAGTTAGACGTCCTCTACTTTGTTGTTGCAAGTTTTACGTGGCTGCTACGGGCTGAGCAAGAACCGTTCTTACCTACGCATAAAAACCACAACGATAGTTTGTCAAGTTAGTGTTGTTTTAACCTTCTCAAGGACGAGGTGTAGCCACACTCGATTTAACTAAAGTTGGAGAAACTGACACCCGCTAGTCACCTGTGTGCAAAGCACGGCGGTAAAACCAGTCTCGCGTAAGCGTACGCGTAATGTCGGTCCGGGCCGCTTCATCCAACAATACCGCCGAACCAAAGTATGACATGCTGGTAAGCAGTATGACTTATATCGCCCACAACTCACTTGTTTTCTACTCGTGCATATGACATCTACGCATAAAACCAGGCTCGGATGCCACTGTTGGGGAACGTAGTAATTTCAAAAAAATTCCTACGCACACACAATATCATGGTGATGCATAGCAACGAGAGGGGAGAGTGTTGTCCACGTACTCTCGTAGACCGAAAGCGGAAGCATTTGCACAACGTGGTTGATGTAGTCGTACGTCTTCACGATCCGACCGATCAAGTACCAAACGTACGGCACCTCCGAGTTCAGCACACGTTCAGCCCAATGACGTCCCTCGAACTCCGATCCAGCCGAGTGTTGAGGGAGAGTTTCATTAGCACGACGGCGTGGTGACGATGATGATGTTCTACCGATGCAGGGCTTCGCCTAAGCACCACTACTGATGTGCTCGAGGTGGACTATGGTGGAGGGGCACCGCTACACGGCTAAAAGATCAAGCGATCAATTGTTGTGTCTATGGGGTGCCCCCTGCCCCGTATATAAAGGAGAAAGGGAGGAGGCGGCCGGCCAAGGAGAGAAGGCGTGGGGAATCCTACTCCCACCGGGAGTAGGATTCTTCCAAGTAGTAGGAGTAGGAGTCAAGGAAAGGGAGAGAGAAGAGAAGGAAGGAGGCGCAGCCCTCCCCTCGTCCAATTCGGACTAGGCCTTGGGGGGGGGGGGGCAGCCTCTCCTCTCTCTTTCCCCTAAAGCCCAATAAGGCCCATATACTCCCCGGCGAATTCCCGTAACTCTCCGGTACTCCGAAAAATACCCGAATCACTCGAAACCTTTCCGATGTCCGAATATAGTCGTCCAATATATCAATCTTTAGGTCTCGAACATTTTGAGACTCCTCGTCATGTCCCCGATCCCATCCGGGACTCCAAACTACCTTCGGTACATCAAAACTCATAATATAACCATCATCGAAACTTTAAGCGTGCGGACCCTACGGGTTCGAGAACTATGTAGACATGACCGAGACACGTCTCAGGTAAATAACCAATAGCGGAACCTGGATGCTCATATTGGCTCCCACATATTCTACGAAGATCTTTATCCGTCAGACCGCATAACAACATATGTTGTTCCTTTTGTCATCGGTATGTTACTTGCCCGAGATTCGATCGTCGGTATCTCAATACCTAGTTCAATCTCGTTACCGGCAAGTCTCTTTACTCGTTCGTAATACATCATCCATAACTAACTCATTAGTTGCAATGCTTGCAAGGCTTAAGTGATGTGCATTACCGAGTGGGCCCAGAGATACCTCTCAGACAATTGGAGTGACAAATCCTAATCTCGAAATACGCCAACCAACAAGTACCTTCGGAGACACCTGTAGAGCACCTTTATAATCACCCGATTACGTTGTGACGTTTGGTAGCACACAGAGTGTTCCTCCGTAAGCAGGAGTTGCATAATCTCATAGTCATAGGAACATGTATAAGTCATGAAGAAAGCAATAGCAACATACTAAGTGATCGTGTGCTAAGCTAACGGAATGGGTCATGTCAATCACATCATTCTCCTAATGATGTGATCCCGTTAATCAAATGACAACTCATGTCAATGGCTAGGAAACATAACCATCTTTGATCAACGAGCTAGTCAAGTAGAAGCATACTAGTGACACTCTGTTTGTCTATGTATTCACACATGTATCATGTTTCAGGTTATTACAATTCTAGCAAGAATAATAAACATTTATCATGAAATAAGGAAATAAATAATAACTTTATTATTGCCTCTAGGGCATATTTCCTTCAAGAACATGTGTAGCACTCCTACTTCGTCATGTTGGAGCATGCAGATGAGCCTGTCTCCTAATCATGGGCTTTGCTTCTGATTGTTGCCCCCTAGTACTTCTCTGTGATCATTCATAATTCTGCTCCAGTCTTTCACTATTAAGCATTCCTTGGTTTTAGAAATCCTGAATGCACTCATGTGCAATGTAGGATGTCTTGGCCATAAGCTAATCATTGACATGCGACCTTTAGTCTCGATCCACTGAGGCACAACTCTCATCAGGAGTCCCTGTTGAAGAACATCGTATAGTAACATACTTAGCAATGAAGTTTTGCTTAAAAAATAATGTATGCAAAAGATGCATTGAGGACTAATAGTAAAAATCTTACCAACTTTCCTAAATAGATGTGACCATAGTTCAATACGAACACTATTGGTCGCACGTTTTGAGTACTAAGCTTTTTAAGTCCAGGAAAATAATTTGTCTTGACAGCATCAAGATCCTGAAGCCATGAAACATAATGACTTATCTCCTCGCAGTTTAGTTCAGCCCCGGGACAGTGGACAGTCATGTCTACCAAGCGTCGGACATGTTTGCTTCAATAGAAATAAGCTGTCAATAGAAATTAGTTGTCAACTATTTTTGAATAAACAATGTCGAAGAAATAAATATGGTTTACAAACTCACATATGGTAGAACTGGTGGGATCTGCACATCGACCCAGATGTCTCTATTACCTTCAATATCATCTTCCAGACGAATATCAAAGGTGATAACCATATGTAACATCCCAAATTTTCAGTTTGGAATGTTATACATTAGGTCATCATGCATATCATATTTTCTCGCATTTTTCCGATCCTAGAAAATTTCACGCAACTCAAGGACCTTCGGAGAGAGTTGGAGATTTCATTATTTTCATATTTGGGATTTCTCAAATTTTGAAAATAGGATCATTGGATTTATTTAATTATCTTCATAAAGTTTTTCCGATACAAAAATTTAAGAGAGGGGATAATATGACTTTCCCAACATTTAGGAAAAATGAAGATTTTACAAATAAATCAAATTTTGGTTTTGAAGATTTATATGCTTTAGGCAAAAAAATGAGCATTTTAAAAAAATATGCATTTTGCCCGTTTTAAAGTTCATTTTGTTCGACTCATTTTTAGGAGTCGGGGAAAATTAATTTTATTTAATTTGGAGTTCGTTTGGTTTGATTTTATTTTGTTTAAGTTTTGTTTAAAAAAAACAATCGCCGCCGCCCGCCTGGGCCAAGGGCCCAGCCGCCGCCGCCCGGCCCATCTCCCCTTCCCCCTCGCGCGCGCCCGCGCGGGAGGAGTCCCGCCCGCCGCCGCCGCCGACCGTGTCCGGCTCGGACTCGCCGCCGCCGCCTGCTTGCCCTCCCCAAGGAACCGACCCCCCTCCTTATAACCCGCCGCCCCACCTCTCCCCTCACCCGAGCCGCGCCGCCGCCCTCCACCCGAGCCGCCTTGCCGCCGACGCCCGCCGCCCGTCAGCAGCGCCCCTCGCCGCCCCTCGCCGACCCGCCACCCGGACCCGCCGCCATCCCGGAGCCGGAGCCCAGCCGGCGACCTCGCCGAGGTAGCCGACCTCGCCGCCCGTCCCGATCCGGTTTTGTTTTAAAACCGATCCGGTTTTCTCGCGTTGTTCGGTTTTTAAAAAAAAACCTAGATGGTTTTATTTTTTTTCGGTTTTATTATTTTATGAACGTTCACCGACCCGTTCGTTTTAATGAACGTGTTCGTTGAATTAGTTCTGTTAACGAACGTCCGTCTTTTTAACCGTTCGTCGTTTTTCTTTTAAACGGATTTAATCCGTTATTTTCTGAATTCGATTTCCGATCAAATTTTCAAATCTGTTTATTTTCTCGCTCGTTTATCGGAATCAGGTGATTCAAGCGCCTGGAGTTTCGTTTCGAAACCACCGTTCCGACTAACCTACTTAAACGGAGTTTTGCTACTGTAAAATTTTGACCTAGTTTCAGATTGCTAAACCGAGTCGTTCTCTCTCGAGTTTCGACTTTTGATGCTTTATTTGATTCGATTCTTTTTGCAACCAGGGTTCTTAAGTTGAACTCTCTGGTTAGATCGTTTATTCGAGTTTTCCCTGTGCATTAGATGAGTACTTATTTTATGCTTGTTGTTTGTCTGCGTTAGATCACCCGAGTGCCGCTTGTTACTTGAATCTCTAGGTCTCATGGATCATCAAAGGCAAGTAACACTTTGATCATACCTTTTCTACTACCCAGTTTTTATGCATTAGATCAAACCCTCAACCACTTGCATGTTTAGGATCTAATTAAATTGTGGGATTGGGAAGTAGATTGAGGTAGTACCTATTACATTACTTATGAAACCTTGGGAGTCACTTCTACGTTTGCTTATTATACCATGCTATGCTAGTAGACGTGGATTGGGTGAGTGAATATCCATGATGAGATGTGAGATTGTTAATTAATGGTTTATCTAAGGTGGCAACCTAAACACACATCTGGGTGGATTGAGGCACTGGTTTCTATCGAGACTTACTGTAATTCTTCGGACCGCCACCTGTGCTCTAAGGGATCATAAGATTATTCAAGCTGGAAACTTCCGTGTGCAGCCACAAGCCAATTATGGGCTCTGGCGTAGTTGACTAAGTTGTGCGAACTCTTACGGGTAGGCTAGCTGATGTAGGGGATGTAGGTTGGTACGGTCTACCCACATGTAAGGTGCTAGCGCTTCTGAAAGACTATGTCTCGGTCATCCGTTTCTCAAACACCATGTAGTGCGAGAACCAAGCGGAGGCGATCGAGTCTTGTGGGGAAAAGTGCACAAACCTCTGCAGAGTGTATAAACTAATCATGATTAGCCGTGTCCCCGGTTATGGACGTTTTGAGTATCCGGTAATTGAATATCATGTGAATCTCAACATGTTACTTCTAATAAAAGTTATTGGGTTTTGATGAGTACTTTTTAATTGGGATTGAGGATGTTGTCAACCATTCTCAATGTTTAACAACCACCATGATAGTTAAACAAAATTATTCCTTTGTTGTAGGGAAAAACTAGCTTTATGCAAAAATGTAACCGTAGAGCCTTACCACCAGCCATATATGCATGTAGTATAGGCTTATTCCTTCATGCTCTTTATGTGTTACATTGCGGTATATTCCATGTCTTTGACCCGTTTTCGGGCTGCAACTTTCACGTTCTGAGACTTTTCTGCATAACGAGTAAGGTGTTAGGTCGTGGTTCTATACTCGGTGATGCCGATGGAGTTGATGGACTCACTTATCTTCCAAGCCTTCGGCTGTTATTATTAGATGGCCTTAAGCCATATTATTGTAATAAGTTCCCTTGTGGACAACGATGTAATAAGTGTGTGATTGCTACTCGCTATAAATCCTTGAAATCTTGTGTGGTGTCGGCATTCTTGATCCAGGGATGACACCGAGCACGAGACTTGATCCATTCGGGTCTGGTCGCTCTGAGAGATGGTATCGAGCACCTGTTGTATGTAGGACACGACCACTAAGTTAAAGCCATAGATCACTACTCTCTTCCCATTTTCTAACTCCTCATCTTTTCTACTCTTTAGGATGATGACGCGAAGATCAAGTACACCCAACCAGATGAAGGCACACCTTTTGGATTTCACTTGAAGGAAGTTACCAAGTACCTGAATATTGGACTACCCAGCTTCTCCGGAACTTTCAACGCCACTCTGCCTGAAGAGGAGCGCTGGAAGATTCAAGCTCACGTTCCAGGAAGGACATTCGCCCCAATCACCAAGCCTATAGATAGTGTTTTTAGTGCACCAACTTGGAGTCTGGGGAAGAGCATGGCAGCTCACATCACCATGGGACGCATTGGAGAAGTTTATCAAGAAGACCTCAAGGACACTATCTACCAGATTTGCGGACGCCGAGATGACAAATGGGACATAGTCAGCACCAAGAAGGATAGGTCCATTGCAGCTTTCATCCAGAGTTAAATCAGCACATTCGGCGCCAGGAGAACCAAATGTGCAATGATATGTTGGAGTTGCAGAATGCAAAGGGAAGGATCATCGAACTGGAAGGAGAACTAAAGACTACACGCAAGGACTACATGGACGAGATCGTAGCTCTGGCAAGACACAATAACGATCTTAAGTACGAGATCGAAGAACTCAAGAAGAAGTTGGCGCTCAGGAATGAAGACCGTATGTCGGTTGCCCAAGCGACTCCATCAACATCGACGACCCCGAGTCGGACCCGAGTGAAGCCGCCTTTGAAGACGACGCTGGAGCAGACATCAGGGAGTGTTCCGCCGGTTCCTGTTAGTAGAAGTCCCCCACATATTAGTAGTATTCCTCCATGTAAACATTATAGTACCCGCACTTTTGCGATAGTTAGATCGTTGTAAGCCCTTGTTTGATCGAATGAAGTGATTTTGTGTGCATTTGCTCATGTGCATTTGGGTAGTGATTTCCCCTTAGACCTCAATCTATTCTAAATTCTCGTCTTTTCTAAACCCATCAGATGCCTCCGAGACGCGACCCGGGTTCGCTTTTCCCGCCAGAGATCACCCAATTGATCCAGCGAGAATACCACGATTCAAACATTGGTGCAGAACCAGGCAACAACAACAACAACAACCCACCGCCACCACCACTGCGGATCACCGACTCGTTTCCCTAGACTGAATCCGCGGTGTATTCCAAAGAGCACCGAGCCGATTGTGGCGGATGATTGGCTCCGCAAGATAGGAAGGGAGTTGACCGCTGCGGGATGCGAGATGGTGAAAGAGTGAAGTTTGCGGCACATCAGCTTGAAGGACCCGCATCGGCATGGTGGGAGAATTTTACGACCACTTACCCGTGACACCTTTGTCACATGGGATCGGTTTGACAAGCTTTTCAGACCGCCCATGTTTCAGCAGGAGCTATGGCCATGAAGAAGCGTGAGTTTCGCAACTTACGCCAAGGAGGAAGGACTTGTTGGCAAGATGTGGATGGTTTTAGTAAGTTAGCACGTTATGCCCCGGATAGCGTTGCTCTGATTGACGCTAAACAGGAGAAGTTTCTAGAAGGACTGAATGATGAGTTCAGCATGCCGTTGATGGTAGCAAGTTTCAACAACTACCAGGAGTTAGTAGACCGAGCCCTTATGATTGAAGGAAAGCAGCAGCAAATTGAGAACCGCAAGCGAAAGTATGGACAGGGGAAGTATAACTACGGAGCCCAATGAAACCTCGTTATACCCCTAAATCAGGAATTCAGTTTCAGCATACCCATGGAGGAGGTAATTCGCACAACCATAATGGCACTAAGAATGGGAGCAGGGAATTGAGGAAGCAATGGACAGAACCGCACCAACCCGTCAACACCAACCAAAGTAGACCTGAGTCATATCACTTGCTTTAAGTGCATAAGATGGGCATTATGCCAATGGTATCCGGAAGGTCGAGAATGGAAATGGCAATGGAAGCTCTGGAAAGAAGTCCAACCCTTTCAACAGGGGACAGGTGAACCACATTGATGTGGAGGAGGTTGAAGATCAGCCCGATGCAGTAATTGGTAAGTTTTTGGTTAAGTCCTTTACTGCAGTTGTTCTTTTCGATACTGGTGCATCGCATTCATACATATCAAGGGGATTTGTGAATAAGTACAAATTACCGACCCAAGCCCTTAGGTCACCCATGCTAGTAACCTCACGGAGGCGAGTACATGGCTAGTAAATGGTGTGATCGACTACCATTAAGGATTGGACACTATGTTTTCCCCTCGAGACCTAATAGTTACGGAATCCCAAGGATTGGATGTGATATTAGGAATGGATTGGTTATCAAGGTATGGAGGAAACATAGATTGCTCCACTAAGTCAATTTTGTTCACCACACCAGAAGGAAGAAGGATCAAGTATGTATCACGGCACGAGCCGAGGAGAGCACAAGTAAATTGCTTATCAGGAGTGGTGCAGGAAGAAGTACCAGTGGTGAAGGATTTTCCTGATGTATTTCTGGAAGAGTTGCCGTGAATGCCACGGATAGAGACATTGAGTTTTGATCGATTTGCTGTGAACAGGCCCGATATCGAAACGACCGTCTGAGGATGCCCGCACAGGATTTAGCGGAAATCAAGAAGCAGATTAAGGAACTAATGGATAAAGGTTTTATACGCCCAAGTTCTTCACCTTGGGGATCACCCGTTTTGTTAGTGGAGAAGAAGGATGGATCTTAAGAATGGTTGTTGATTATCGTGGATTGAATGAAGTAACAATCAAGAACAAGTACCCACTACCTATGATAAATGATCTGTTTGATCGCTTACAAGGAGCTAAGGTGTTTTTCAAGATTGATTTGCGATCAGGGTACCATCAGTTGAAGATACGGCAGCAGGACATACCCAAGACAGCGTTTACCACGAAATATGGACTGTACGAGTATACCGTTATGTCATTTGGACTGACTAACGCACCAGCCTATTTCATGAACCTGATGAACAAAGTATTTATGGATTTTTTGGATAAGTTCGTTGTGGTGTTCATTGATGACATTTTGATTTTCTCGAAGAATGAAGAGGAACATAAGGAACATTTGAGATTGGTTTTGGAGAAACTGAGGGAACACCAGTTGTATGCCAAGTTCAGCAAGTGTGAGTTTTGGCTAAAGGAAGTTGGATTTCTCGGACATGTTATATCCGGAGAAGGAATAGCAGTTGACCCCACAAAGGTTGAGACCGTAACCAAATGGGAAGCACCAACGACAGTTGGAGAGATTCGGAGTTTCCTTGGACTCGCAGGATACTACCGAAGATTCATTGAGAATTTCTCAAGGATTGCCAAGCCTATGACTGAATTGTTGAAGAAGGATAACAAATTCTTATGGACTGAGGACTGTGAGGCAAGTTTTCAGGAGTTGAAGAAAAGATTGGTTACCTCACCAGTTTTGATATTGCCAGACCAGACCAAGGATTATGAGGTGTATTGCGACGCTTCACGTCGAGGACTTGGAGCAGTGCTTATGCAGGAAGGAAGAGTTGTTTCGTATGCTTCACGACAACTTAAGCCCCATGAGTTGAATTATGCCACACATGATTTGGAGTTAGCAGCCGTTGTGCATGCCTTAAAGACATGGAGACATTTTCTCATTGGAAATCATTGCGAAGTATATACGGATCACAAGAGTTTGAAGTACATCTTCACACAGAAGGAATTGAATCTCAGACAAAGGAGATGGTTAGAGCTTATCAAGGATTATGATATGAGATTGCATTATCACCCCGGAAAGGCTAATGTCGTAGCAGACGCATTGAGCCGTAAGAGCCACGTCAATACCCTAAAGATGGGAGGGATACCCAATGAGTTAGCCGAGGACCTTCGAGAGCTATGTTTGGAAATAGTTCGAGAGGCTATGTAGCAGCATTGGAGATTCGATCAACAGCGATGGACAAAATCAGAGAAGCCCAAAAGGCGGATAAGGAAGTTGCCTCTATAAAGGAGAAAATGAGCAAAGGAAAAGCTAAAGGATTTCGTGAGGATGAGCACGATACCCTATGGTTTGAAGACCGTGTTTATGTGCCCAATAATCCGAGAGATCGTGAAGTTGATTTTACAAGAAGCTCATGATTCACCCTATTCGATTCACCCAGAAATACCAAGATGTATTTGGATTTGAAGAATACTTTACGGTGGACCGGAATGAAGAAGGATATTGCGGAGTATGTAGCAGTTTGCGATGTATGTCGAGAAAGTAAAGGCGAGCATCGAAGCGGCCAGGATTGTTACAACCATTGCCAATACCGAATGGAAGTGGGATAAACTAGGCATGGATTTCATCACAGGTTTGCCAAAGACTCGTTCAGGTTATGACTCGATTTGGGTTGTAGTCGACCGTTTAACAAAGGTAGCTCATTTCATTCCGGTCAAGACTACCTATAGCGGTGCTAAGTTGGCAAAGATATACATGACCAGAATTGTGTGTTTACACGGAGTTCGAGGAGCATCGTATCGGATAGAGGGACCCAATTTACCTCAAAATTTTGGAACCAGTTGCACGAGACATTGGGAACTAGGCTGGAGTTGATCTGACTTTCCACCCCAGACCGATGGAATGACCGAGAGAGTCAATCAGATTTTGGAGGATATCTTTGAGAGCTTGTGTACTAGATTATGGATCTAGTTGGGATGATAATTTGCCGTATGCGGAATTTTCCTACAACAACAGTTACCAAATCAGTTTGAAGATGGCACCTTTCGAGGCTCTGTATGGAAGAAGGTGCAGGACACCGTTGTCATGGGAATGGCCCGGAGATCGTCGGTTGTTTGGACCAGATTTGATTAAGGAGTGCGGCGAAGGTTAAACTGATTCGAGAGAGGCTCAAGGTAGCCCGATCCAGACGGAAAGAGCTATGCGGATTCAAAATGCAAGGCGATTGAATATGAAGTTGGAGACAGTATATCTTAGAGTATCCCGCTTGAGGAGTTATGGGTTTTGGAGTTAAAGGAAAATTAGCACCACGTTTCGTTGGACCATATAAGATTTTGCAACGCATGGGAGAAGTTGCTTATAAGTTGGAATTGCCAGAAGGACTGTCAGGAGTTCATGATGTATTCCATGTTTCTCAGTTGAAGAAATGTCACCCGAGATAGCGGAGGTACCGTTAAAAGACACGGTGCCCTTTGGAAGCATTCCAGTTGAAGGATGACTTAACATATGAGGAAAACCGGTTAAGATTCTCGATTATGCTAGCAGAGTTACCCGCATGACAAGGTTATCAAGTTTTGCAAAGTTCGGTGGAGCCACCACCGAAGATGAAGCCACCTGGGAAAGAGAGGAAGTTTTACTCAAGGACCACCTCACCTATTTTCTAGCCAACCCGAATCTCGAGGCGAGATTCATCTTAAGGGGGTAGGTTTGTAACATCCCAAATTTTCAGTTTGGAATGTTATACATTAGGTCATCATGCATATCATATTTTCTCGCATTTTTCCGATCCTAGAAAATTTCACGCAACTCAAGGACCTTCGGAGAGAGTTGGAGATTTCATTATTTTCATATTTGGGATTTCTCAAATTTTGAAAATAGGATCATTGGATTTATTTAATTATCGTCATAAAGTTTTTCCGATACAAAAATTTAAGAGAGGGGATAATATGACTTTCCCAACATTTAGGAAAAATGAAGATTTTACAAATAAATCAAATTTTGGTTTTGAAGATTTATTTGCTTTAGGCAAAAAATGAGCATTTTAAAAAATATGCATTTTGCCCGTTTAAAGTTCATTTTGTTCGACTCATTTTTAGGAGTCGGGGAAAATTAATTTTATTTAATTTGGAGTTCGTTTGGTTTGATTTTATTTTTGTTTAAGTTTTGTTTATTAAAAAACAATCGCCGCCGCCCGCCTGGGCCAAGGGCCCAGCCGCCGCCCGCCCATCTCCCCTTCACCCTCGCGCGCTTGGCTGGAGGAATCCCGCCACGCCGCCAGGCCGTGTCCGGCTCGGACTCGCCGCCGCCGCCCAGCTTGCCCCCTCCCCAAGGAACCCCCCCCTCCTTATAACCCGCCGCCCTCCTCCTCCCCTCACCCGAGCCGCCGCCGCCCCCTCCACCGAGCCGCCCGCCCGCCCGAAAGGCCGCCCGTCGCCAGCAACGCCCCCTCGCCGCCCCTCGCCGACCCGCCACCCGCCGACCCACGGACCCGCCGCCATCCCACGGGAGCCGGAGCCCCGCCGGCGACCTCGCCGGAGGTAGCCGACCTCGCCGCCCCGTCCCGATCCGGTTTTGTTTTAAAACCGATCCGGTTTTCTCGCGTTGTTCGGTTTTTAAAAAAAAAAAAACCTAGATGGTTTTTTTTTCAGTTTTATTATTTTATGAACGTTCACCGACCCGTTCGTTTTAATGAACGTGTTCGTTGAATTAGTTATGTTAACGAACGTCCGTCTTTTTAACCGTCCGTCGTTTTTCTTTTAAACGGATTTAATCCGTTATTTTCTGAATTCGATTTCCGATCAAATTTTCAAATCTGTTTATTTTCTCGCTCGTTTATCGGAATCAGGTGATTCAAGCGCCTGGAGTTTCGTTTCTAAACCACCGTTCTGACTAACCTACTTAAACGGAGTTTTGCTACTGTAAAATTTTGACCTAGTTTCAGATTGCTAAACCGAGTCGTTCTCTCACGAGTTTCGACTTTCGATGCTTTATTTGATTCGATTCTTTTTGCAACCAGGGTTCTTAAGTTGAACTCTCTGGTTAGATCGTTTATTCGAGTTTTCCCTGTGCATTAGATGACTACTTATTGTATGCTTGTTGTTTGTCTGCGTTAGATCACCGAGTGCGCCGCTTGTTACTTGAATCTCTAGGTCTCATGGATCATCGGCCAAGGCAAGTAACACTTTGATCATACCTTTTCTACTACCCAGTTTTTATGCATTAGATCAAACCCTCAACCACTTGCATGTTTAGGATCTAATTAAATTGTGGGGTTGGGAAGTAGATTGAGGTAGTACCTATTACACATTACTTATGAAACCTTGGGAGTCACTTCTACGTTTGCTTATTATACCATGCTATGCTAGTAGGCGTGGATTGGGTGAGTGAATATCCATGACAGATGTGAGATTGTTAATTAATGGTTTATCTAAGGTGGCAACCTAAACACACATCTGGGTGGATTGAGGCACTGGTTTCTATCGAGGACTTACTGTAATTCTTCGGACCGCCACCCGGGCTCTAAGGGATCATAAGATTATTCAAGCTGGAAACTTCCGTGTGCAGCCACAAGCCAATTATGGGCTCTGGCGTAGTTGACTAAGTTGTGCGAACTCTTACGGGTAGGCTAGCTGATGTAGGGGATGTAGGTTGGTACGGTCTACCCACATGTAAGGTGCTAAGCGCTTACGAAAGACTATGTCTCGGTCATCCGTTTCTCAAACACCATGTAGTCACGAGAACCAAGCGGAGGCGATCGAGTCTTAATGGGGAAAAGTGCGCAAACCTCTGCAGAGTGTATAAACTAATCATGATTAGCCGTGTCCCCGGTTATGGACGTTTTGAGTATCCGGTAATCGAATATCATGTGAATCTCAACATGTTACTTCTAATAAAAGTTATTGGGTTTTGATGAGTACTTTTAATTGGGATTGAGGATCTTTGTCAACCATTCTCAATGTTTAACAACCACCAATAGTTAAACAAAATTATTCCTTTGTTGTAGGGAAAAACTAGCTTTATGCAAAAATGTAACCGTAGAGCCTTACCACCAGCCATATATGCATGTAGTATAGGCTTATTCCTTCAGTGCCAAGTTTTGCATTCAAAATAGGTGTAGGTGTCTGCATTGTATGATTTTGCATGGAAAGTACAACCATGCTCGGTCTTCATGTAAACTCTCTTTACCTCCATAGTTTTCATAGGACTGAAACCTATCTTATCCAACACAAAAACTCTTGCATGGCAGGGGATACACTAGTAGAATAGTAAAATAAATAAATTGTAAGTTGAAGCAAATGAAGCAGAAATCATGCTTAATTATGAAAAATACTTGTCATTGTGACTTACTGTATCCACTACGAAGTTCTCGTCATACTTGATGCTGAAGCGCCTATCATAAACTAGGAAGATTCTGTCGCACAGGCCGCGCTCGTCTTCGCAGTATTCGCAAATACCAAAATCCTTTTTGCCGTCGGACCTTTCCTATGTTCATAGTTGAAACATTAATTGAAAATCGATCGAAGGCAACTACCAGGAAACTCAACACACAAATCTGGGGCACTTGATATTTCCTACATATTCTAGCACAATTCATGCTTCAATTCTTGAAAAAATCCGGCACGACATTTGCTAAAATAGGACATATCGAGCGCCTGAAATTTGCCGAAATGGAAATGAATCATGACTCTAGCAAAACATAGGCCACTCGGATTTTCCGAGTGATACAAAGATGTTCGTACACATACAACGATGCAGGCTTAAACTTGCAATTCCATCCGGATCAATTATCACAAGCATTCGCACATGAGCTCAACGACTAAATACCCTAGTTCTACTCTATTCAACACACTGAGGAATGGATAAAGAGGAGGTGGAGTTTAAACTCACCGACTCGGGTGTAGAGGAAGTAGATGTCGCTCAGATGACGATCACTCCAAGGAGACACGACTGTACAAAGCCTGCATATTACACCGAGTAAATTTTAATTAGATAATCAAATCTCATATAGCATTCTTTGATGACAAAGTGATAATGACATAAATTCAACTGGTTCTATTAATTTAACTAGTTCAACTAAGCACTTACTAAAATAAACTATTTCTATTATTTTTCTTACTAAAAATAAACTAGTTCTATAGCAAAATTTTAATTAGATCATCCAATCTCATATACCTAAATTTTGTTACTAAAAATAAAATAGTTCTATTAATTGAACTAGTTCAACTAAGAACTTACTATAAATAAAAATAATTAATTTTCTTACCAAAAACAGTTAAAACTACATTATACAAGAACGGTACAAAAATAGTTTAGGGTTTAGGAGAGATGGAGGGAGGAGGGAGGAGGAGGAGGAGGGAGGAGGGAGGAGGAGGAGGAGGAGGAGGAGGGAGGATGAGGGAGTAGAGAGGAGGAGGAGGAGGAAGGCGGCGGAGGAGGAGGAGGGAGGAGGGGGCGGTCGGAGGAGGAGGGAGGGGGAGGAGGGGGCGGCCGGAGGAGGAGGGGGCGGCCGCAGGTGGAGGGAGGGCACGGTAGGGAGGGGGAATTACCTCAGTGGAGGAGGAGGAGGAGTGTCGGCGGCGGCGGGCGACGACGGTTGTTGGGGAACGAAGGCGGCGGCGGACGACGGGGGGTGCGGTGGAGTGAGAGTGGAGAGGGAGAGTGGGGGCGGCCGGTTGGGGTAAAATTGAACTTAGCAGTAGCGCTGGATAGGACAACACACTATTGCTAAACTCCATAGCGATGGCATATACGCAAGCAGCTCTTGCTAAGGCTAAGCATGTAAAAAAATCAAAAATACATTAGTCATCAATGGTCTTATTGTGTAGAATCTAAATTGTCAATAGGAATCTTCCCCGGTTTTTAAGAACCGGTGAAGATTCCTATTCTTGACCTGAATCCTACAAATAGAGTTCAATGAAGACCAAGTGCTTGTGATGGTTTGAGAAGTAACGTATGTAAGGTGGTAAACACCCTGTCCGCTTAGCAGTATGGGACTAAACTTAGGCGCGAGGGGGATGCAACTTTAGCAGTAGCGTGTGTTGGCTGTGGCGCTCTTTGCTAATCACGTTCTTGATGGCGCTTCTATTGGAAGGGCGCTACTACAATTCATGGTTTGGGGGCAACGCCCTAGCAATTGTAGCAGTAGCGCTCTTTTCACCTAGCACGCTACTTCTATATTTGTATTAGTAGCGTCCTCTTTTGAAGCACGCTACTACTAAATAGCAGTAGCGTCTGTTTTTATACCGCGCTGCTGGTAAGATTCTGTGTATAAGGTTTCCCCTAGTAGTGTACTCTGTTACTTACAATTTCAGTACTTGCAGACATTACCTTGTTGAAAACCACTTGTCATTGCCTTCTGCTCCTCGTTGGGTTCGACACTCTTACTTATAGAAAAGAGCTACAATTGATCCCATATACTTGTGGGTAATCAGTATGTTAGACTTAAATGTGTTTTTCACATGTTACATGATGCTCTCTTCATGTTTCAATTACTACCTTTCATGTGAGCATCATTAAAATCTTATGCCTAGCTAAGGGCATAAAACGATAGCGCTTGTTGGGATGCAATCCAATGAATAAAATTTATTTTTGTTCTTTTCTTTCTATTCTTGAGTGTTTGCACAATTATGCTACTGTTATGATTGTGTTTTTTGTGTTTTAGTTCGTGTTTGTGCCAAGCAAAGCCTTTGGGATCATGTTGGGTGATAGTTGATTTGATCTTGCTGAAAAACAGAAACTTTTGCGCTCACGAAAATAATTCTCATTTTTTACAGAAGCTTTATAAAATACTGATTCTTTTTGCAGAAGATTGATATACAAATTGCTCACATTGTCCTAATTGTTCAGAATTGTTGGATTTGTTACAGAAGTATTCTAAATATTCAGATTGCTACAGATTATTCTATTTTTGACAGATTCTGTTTTCTTTGTGTTGTGTGCTTGTTTTGATGATTATATGGTCTATTTTGAAGAGTGTTTGCCATAGAAAAGTTGGAATACAATAGATATAATGCAAAAATAAAATATGAATGGGTTTTCACCGGTACTTATAGTAGTGATTTGCTTTCTTATACTAACGGATCTCACGAAGGTTTTGTTGAGTTTTGTGTGATTGAAGTTTTCAAGTTTTGGGTGATATTACGATGGATAAAGGAATAAGGATTAGCAAAAGACTAAGCTTGGGGATGCCCATGGCACCCCAAGATAATATTCAAGAAGTATCAAGCAGCTAAGCTTGGGGTTGCCCCCGAGTGGCATCCCCTCTTTCTTCTAACAACCATCGGTATTTTACTTGGAACTATATTTTTATTCGTCACATATTATGAGTTTTGCTTGGAGCCTCTTGTCTGATATGAGTTTTTGCTTGTTTTGCTTTTTATTTTAAGTCATGAATCCTTGCTGGACACACCTATTTGAGAGAGCCAAAAATATGCTATGACTTGTTAGAATTGCTCTTTATGCTTCACTTAAATCCTTATGAGCTATGGAATTGCTCTAGTGCTTCACTTATATCTTTTTGAGCATGATGTGCGTTGTTATTTTTTTAAGAAATTCTCTTTCGCTTCACTTAGACTATTTTGAGAGAAAGAAATATGATGCTCATGTTCTTCAGTTATATTTGTTTGAGATTATTAAAAATCAACATATGAAACTAGTTCCAAAGTGATAGGTATCCAAGGAGGATATAATAAAAACTTTCATGAAGATCATTGGACAAAATAAACTTGATTCTTTGTAATAGTTTTGAGATATGATGATAGTGATATGTGAGTCATGTTGATGAGTAATTATGCTTTAGTAAGAATATTGGTGTTAAGGTTTGTGATTCCCTATGCAAGCACGAAAGTCAATAGTTATGCAATGAAATTACTTCCTAGTTGTGGTGCATTATTCGGTGTTAGTTATGCTTAATGCTTGCTTATGAGATTTTTTGTTTCTTGGTTGGATGCTTCTCAATCTTTTGCTAGCCTTCATTTGCACTAAGTATAATCACTACTTGTGCATCCAAAATCCTTTAAGCCAGTTTTGCCACATGAGTCCCTTTACCTACCTATATGCGGTATTCCTATGCCGTTCTAAGCAAATTTGTATGTGAAATCTCTAATTTTCAAAATAAATTTCCCTTTTGTGTGCTCGTACCGCTCATGAAACGGGAGGGGGTGGCTAATATATTTCCATGCTAGATGTGTTATTCTCAAGATGAGTGTTTATTCACTTGTCATTGCACGAGAGTACGGCAAAGGTATTAGGGATGCCCAGTCCGGAAATGAAAAATGAATTTACTTTATGTTGTCAAATAATAAATTCCTTGGAAAGTGTTCGTATGGAAGGCACCTGTGGATACGGTTAGCCATGGAAAGTAAAAGTATGGTGGAAAAAGGAATAAACATTATTTTCTGTTTGGGAACCGCCTATGATATATCTAGCATGGAAAGTATTGGGAACTAATCGATCGTTTTCGTTGATAGGGAAAGCATGCCTCCCAAAATGTGTTGTCCCTATTTTTCGCTTTGAGCTCTGACACCGCTACAAATCCCTACTTCCCTCTGCGAAGGGCCTTTCTTTATTTTAAGCGATTTTTATTTTTATTTGAGTCTCCATCTTCTCTTATAAAGCACCAACTAAGGGACATTATGATCGTACTTGAGCATTGGGTGTAGCTAATATGCGAGTGTGTTTCATGAATGGATCAATGATTGAGCATAATGGGCTAGGGATAACTTGCTTTAGTGTTGATATTTTGAAAGACATGGTTGCTTGTTAATATGCTTGAGTATTAAAGTCCCCATGTCAAAACTAGACTATTGCTTTGAACCATATAAAAGTCCAAATGTCCATGCTACAAAGAAAAGAATATGTGATGAACATGTTAGGTAGCATTCCACATCCAAAATTCTATTTTTATCATTTACCTACTCGAGGACGAGCGGGAATTAAGCTTGGGGATGCTGATACGTCTCCAACGTATCTATAATGTTTGATTGTTCCTTGCTGTTATATTATCATTCTTGGATGTTTTACAATCATTTACAATCATTTTATATCCTATTTTGCTACTAACCTATTGACATAGTGCCAGTTGCTATTTTCTGCTTGTTTTTTACGTCGCAGGAAATCAATATCAAACGGAGTCCAAACGCAGCGAAACTTTTTGGGGATTTTTTCTGGACCAGAAGACACAAGATGGGCCAAGAAAGTACCTGAGGGTGCTCAAGGGAGCACAACCCACCAGTGCGCTTTGAGGGGCCCAGCGGCCTTCGGTGGGTTGTGCCCACCTCGGTGGCCTCCCGACCGCCTCTTTGCTTTATAAATACCCCAATATTCCAAAAACCCTAGGGGAGTCGATGAAAATCAATTCCTGCTGCCGCAAGTTCTAGAACCACCAGATCCAATCTAGACACCATCACGGAGGGGTCAACATCCTCATTGGTGCCTCTCCGATGATGTGTGAGTAGTTCATTATAGACCTACGGGTCCGTAGTTAGTATCTAGATGGCTTCCTCTCTCTCTTTTGATTCTCAATACAATGGTCTCTTGGAGATCTATTTGATGTAACTCTTTTTGCGGTGTGTTTGTTGGGATCCGATGAACTTTGAGTTTATGATCAGATCTATGTTTTTATCCATGAAAGTTATTTGAGTCTTTTGATCTCTTATATGCATGATTATTTATAGCCTCGTATTTCTTATCCGATATTTGGGTTTTTTTTACCAACTTGATATATTTATCTTGCAATGGGAAGAGGTGCTTTGTGATGGGTTCGATCTTACGTGCTTGATCACAGTGACAGAAGGGGAACTGAAACGTATGTATCGTTTCTACTAAGGATAACAAGATGGGGTCTATTTCTACATAAATAGATATTGTCTACATCATGTCATCGTTCTTATTGCATTACTCTGTTTCTCCATGAACTTAATACACTATATGCATGCTAGATAGCGGTCGACTTGTGGAGTAATAGTAGTAGATGCAGGCATGAGTCGGTCCACTAATCTTGGATGTGATGCCTATATAATGATCATTGCCTGGATATCGTCATGATTATTTGAAGTTCTATCAACTGTCCAATAGTAATTTGTTTACCCACTGTATGCTATTTTTCTCGAGCGAAGCCACTAGTGAAATCTACGGCCCCCGAGTCTCTTCTTTATTATATTTGCCTTCGTGATCTATTTTATTTGCTTTTATTTTCAGATCTATTAATCCAAAAATACAAAAATACCTTGCTCCAATTTTTATTTATTTATTTTATCTCGCGTTCCCGCGAGATCTATTTATCCAATCTACTACAATTTTACATATCTTTTTACCTGTGAGGGGTTGACAACCCATCCTTACGTCGGGTTGCAAGTATTTGTTCTTTGTGTGCGGGAGCTATTTACGTGGTGTTGCGTGGTTCTCCTACTGGTTTGATAACCTAGGTCTCATCGCCGAGGGAAATACCTACTGTTGTTGTGCTGCGTCATCCCTTCCTCCTTAGGGAAATACCGACGTAGTTCAAGCAAACATCAGGCCCCTCTTGACTCCCCTGACCTAATTCTTTGGCCTATATATTCAAAAATATTCCCAAACCACCATAAGTATCGATGAAAACACTTTTCCACCGCTGCAACCTTCTGTACCTGTGAGATCCCATCTTGGGGCCTTTTTCGGAATCCTGCCGGAGGGGGATTCGATCACGGAGGGCTTCTACATCAACTCTATTGCCCTTCCGATGAAGCGTGATTAGTTTACCACAGACCTATAGGTCCATAGCTAGTAGCTAGATGGCTTCTTCTCTCTCTTTGATTATCAATACCATGTTCTCCTCGATGTTCTTGGAGATCTATCCGATGTAATCTTCTTTTGCAGTGTGTTTGTCCAAATCTGATGAATTGTGGATTTGTGATCAGCTTATCTATGAATATTATTTGAATCTTCTCTGAATTCTTTTATGCATGATTTGGAATCTTTGTAATTCTCTTTGAACTATCGGTTTGGTTTGGCCAACTAGATTGGTTTTTCTTGCAATGGGAGAAGTGCTTAGCTTTGGGATCAATCTTGTGATGTCCTTTCCCAGTGATAGTAGGGGCGGCAAGGCACATATTGTATTGTTGCCATCGAGGATAAAAATATGGGGTTTACATCATATTGCTTGAGTTTATTCCTCTACATCATGTCATCTTACTTAATGAACTTAATACCCTAGATGCAGGTAGGAGTCGGTTGATGTGTGGAGTAATAGTAGTAGATGCAGAATCGTTTCGGTCTACTTGACACGGACGTGATGCCTATATTTCATAATCATTGCCTTAGATATTGTCATAACTTTGCGCTTTTATATCAATTGCTCGACAGTAATTTCACCCACCGTATTATTTGCTATCTTGAGAGAAGGCTCTAGTGAAACCTAACTTTGCGCTTTTACTATCCGAATTATAAACCAAAAATACCAAAAATATTTACTTTATTGTTTGTTTAGTTTCATCTATCTCTATCAGATCTCACTTTTGCAAGTAATGGTGAATGGATTGTGTCACAGCCCCAGATCATCCCTTGCTTGACTTTGCCAGCTCATCATCTCATCATGTTTAAATTCCTAAGAAACTTGAAATGGGGATGTTGAAACCCTAGCACCAAATGAATTCAAATAGGTTCAACTAAAAATATTTTTCAATGAACCCAAATGGCCTTCAAAAATGTTCACCATTTTTGGAAAATGCTGGAAACAGTAACCAGAGATGTTGCACATTTTCCATGACATTTGGATTATTGAATTAACTCATATTGTATTTGAATTGGAGCATTTAAATCCTATAAATATTTTTAAATGCTCTAATAATTCTGAAACTAGTTGAGGGCTGTTGGGAATATTCCAAACAGAGCCCACAAATATTTTCAGGATTTTTGGAAACGTTTTGGTATTTTATTAAAAAGCCCTAAAGTTGCAGAAGAAGTAGAAAATAGAAATAAGAGAGAAAGAGAAAGGCTTACCTGGCGCCACCCAGCAGGCCCACCTGCCGGCCCAGCCCAGCCACCGCTCCAGCGAGCTGCTTGGCTTGGCCAGCAGTAGGCAGGTGCTCGACGGTGAGCACAGCATGCGTGCAACGCAGCTGCCCGCCGCCTCGCCACTCCCCTCATCGAGCTGTCGACGTGGGACGAACCCTCTCTCTCTCCCCGACCTCGCAGACACTCGCCCTCCCCTCTGGCTCCTCTCTCTCGCCCTCCCCGACGTCGCCCGAGACGTCACCGTCGCCGCCGCTCGCCGCAGCCGCGTCCAACGCCGTCCCCGCGCCCTCTCACCGTGTCCGGACGGTTCGTCGTCGTCGACTACGTCGACTAGCCAAGCCGCTCGATGCCAGAGCCCCTGCATCATCCCCGCCGCCGTCGTCTTCAACCTCGGGCCGCCCCAGATCGCCGTCGTCGTTCCGACCGCACCGAGCCTTCCCCGAGCACGCTGACCATCTCTGCGGCTTCTCTGTGAGCTGCTGAACCTCCCCGTGCTTTCTGTTTCGCCCCTAGAGTACCGTAGACGCCGCGTCTCTTGTGCCCGAACGCGCCGCCGCCTGACCACGTCGCCGGCGTTGCTCCGGTGACCATTTGGTCACGGGCTTGTGCCCGTCACACTCCTCGCGCCGCGTAGAGGCCGTAGGTGCTAGCGCCACACCGCCTAGGCCACTGCAGCCACGCGCACGAGCTGGCCCGAGCTTCGGCCTCCGCCAAACTCGTCGCCGGCGATGCTCCGGCCACTCCCCGGCGAAGCGATCACCACGGCTGGTTACGGGCGAGCACTAGCTGCCCGTAGCTGCTCTCCGCGTAGCAAATGGAGCCCTATGGGCAAATCCCGTAGCACGCCGCTGTGTCTGGCCTCGCCGGCGGCTAAACGCCGGCAGGCTTTGACCCGCTGACCGGCGGGTTTGACCCCGCTGACGTGGCCGTTGACCGGTCCCACTTGTTATCCACCCAAACCAGCCTGAGACACTGACGTATGGGTCCCACTAGTCAGGTTTGACCTAGACCGTCCCCGTTGACCGCTGACATCACGGTGGCGCTTAATCTTGACGTGATAATGCATTTTCTGGATTTAAGTTTATTCAGGAAATTCCAGAAAATAACCAAAACTTCTAAAAATCATAGAAAATCAACCGTAGCTCAGAATGAAATAATTTATATATGAAAAATGATCAGAAAAATCCAATCTATCCATTTGTACTAATTTCATGCATGATAGAACAACTTATGACTACTGTTTGGTACAACTCAATTAAATGGCAAACTCTCACATGTAGAGTTTGAATTTGAACCTAGGGTTCAAACCAACTTCATTTAAACTTGTTGCTAGTTGCATTAGCTCAAATTACAGCGTATTGCCATGTCACACTCATGCATCATATTGTTGCATTGCATTGATTGTGTTTCTCCTTTGTTTGTCGGTGTTTGTCCCCCCCCCCCCCCTCAATAGACGATGCACCGACGTTGAGTTCGATGCCATCGATGAGGAACTATATTAACTTCACAAGGGCCAGGCAAGCAAAACCCCCCTGTTCCTTCCGATACAATCCCACTCTCCCGCTCCAGCTCTCTTTTCGCATTAGGACAACAACGATTCAACTGTTACATGCTGCGGTAGTTGAACCCCTTTCCTCTGCATGACTTGTCATTGACACAGTAAATAGATGAAACCTACTAGCATGTGTAGGAGTTGTTTGAGCCCTGTTGTGCCTACTCATTCATGCTTATTTGTCATGCCTGCTACTGCTTAGAGTTGAGTTAGGTCTGATTCATCGGGGATGAATCGGAGGTGTGTGAACATGTCCTACTGTGTGTGAGCTAAGTGTATGAACACGATTTGGTAAAGGTAGCGGTGAGAGGCCATGTAGGTGTACATGGTGGGTTGTCTCATTGAAACCGTTCTCAGGAACTGAGTTCTGTGTTTGTGATCCATGAATAGTTACTACCACACATTGGGTTCCGGTAACTCGACCCCTCTCGGCTTATTAATCAACTTGATCTCTGTCCAGGAGTTGCAATTAGTTTCTGGTGTTTGTAGGTAGTGTTAGTAGTCTACCAAGTGGCACCCGGTACAGGTGGGCTTGGGACAGACTAGGCACCATGGCACGGTGTACCAAGCATAGAAACACCCGTCGAGGTGGGCTTGGGAACCCTGCACACATCGTTTGGGGCCATGAGCGACACCCCGGCCGGATCTCCTTGCGGATGGAACCCGAATAGGCGATAAACCTGGACTAGAGACTTGTGTGGTTAGTCGGTCGTGGCCGACTCCCTCATGAGGCCTCCGCTTGAAGGTTGCCGAGATACACGAGGTGTACATGGCGGTAAGTGGCGAGGCGTGCGTGAAGAAGTACACCCCTGCAGGGTTAATATGATCTATTGAATAGCCGTGTCCATGAAAAAGGACTTACGGGTTGCCTGCAGGTTCATAGACAAGTGAAAGTGGATACTCTAAAACTCGCAAGATAAGCATGAGTGCTATGGATGGCGTTAGCGTGAGGAGACAGGAGGCGGATCCATAGTGGTGTATTGATATGGTGAATATGTGGACTCGTGTGCCACCACAAAAGAGTTACTTGCAATCGTAGTTTAGGATAGCCACCGAGTCAAAGCTGGCTTGCTGCGGTCAAACTCCACCCCCTTTGTTGATAACGATGCATATGTAGTTAGTTCTGATGTAAGTCTTGCTGAGTACATTTGTACTCACGTTTGCTTATTTTATATTTTGCAGAGAGACTTCAGTCTCGCTAGTAGTTCCGCGTGGACTTCGATGTTTAGCTTGTTACCTCAGCTACGGTCTTGTGCCCTCGGCAGGATCTGGTAGATAGTCAGGCTTCTCAGCCTTTTTCATTAGTTGATGTATGTACTCAGGCATGCTAAGCTTCCGCGTGTGTTTGACTTGTATGCTCTGAATGTTGGGTTGTGAGACCCATGTTTGTAATTTCTCGCTCCTCGGAGCCTAATGAATAAATATTTGAGTCGTAGAGTTATGTTGTGATGCCATGTTGTATTTACACATATTGAGCATATTGTGTGTATGTTTGAAATGCTTGGTATGTGTGGGGTCCGACAATCTAGTTGTTTATCCTTGGCAGCCTCTCTTATGGGGAAATGTAGTATAGTGCTTCTGGCGATAGTAGTCCGCTTCTGACCCGGTTCACGGAGTCCTGCTAGCCCAAAGACTACTCGCTCTCGACACTTGACCGGCGGCATGTGTTTCACTTCGTTCCTGGTATACATCCCTTTGGGGAAATGTCACGCGGTGACATCCGGAGTCTGCCTAGCCTGCTACAGCGGGTTCCCGAGTCTGTTAGCCAGTGCTACAGCCAGATTCACCTGCCGATCGACATGCTCGATGTGATTCATGTATGCCTGTCCCCATGGGTTAGTGCCGCTTTGGGTTCACGACTAGCCATGTCGGCCCGGGTTCTCTATCATATGGATGCTAGCGACACTATCATATCGTGAGCCAAAAGGCTAAAACGGTCCCGGGCCATGGTAAGGCGACACCATTGGGAATACCGTGCGTGAGGCCGCAAAGTGATATGAGGTGTTACCGGCTAGATCGATGTGACTTGGAATCGGGGTCCCGACAGCTTTGGTATCGAGCTGTTGCTGTGGGATTACCAAGCCAAACTGGTCGAAGTTGAGTCTAGAAATGCTTTAGTTATGTAAGGGAATTGATTGTGGAAGAGAACGTAAGGCTCTTTTTACTCCTTATACCTCATGGCTTTCTGATCTGAGTCATCCTCTTCTCTTCTACGGGGATTAACTAGGCTTTCTCATCTATCTATCAGGATGACGTGTTATTAATCCATAGACTTATTGGATTGATAGTTTCAAGCCTCAGTTCAGTTCCTACTACTTCCGTATGTTAACTGTTGATCTCGGAACCTTGATATGATGTTGTTGAGTGGCTATGCCACCATTTTGCATGATGTCTCAAATCTTTTTGAGCATTTACAGCCGTTATGCTGTCCGAGTCATCCCAGGTTCCTAAACTATCTGATGCATTTGCAAATTCTTCCTTCCTGTTCACGGTGTCCTTTTGGTCAGGATAAGCACACTAATCATCTGCTGAGGTACTCCTTGCCTTGACATATATGTTGGAACTAGTATTATGACCCTAGGCATCTTAGAGGATCACCTGGTAATATGGCCATGTTTTTGTGTTCTCGGTGTGATGATTCTGGCCGTCATTCTCGAAAGCATCCTGTGATGCCATTTAGTAGTAGGTATTCTACTCCTGGGTTCTTGACCCAAGATTCACTCTACTACCTCGTGTTGATAGCGTTTGCTAGTTCCTTTAGGTTATTAGTAACTTTGCGATAGTCCTCGAGGTCCGTGGTATATCGTTCTTCCAAATACCATGAACTATCCTTGGCAGAAATTCCTCTCAGAACCGAAAGATCACAACCATAGTGCTCTTGAGGAGTTCTCCATTCATAATTGTGAATCTGCCAGTTCTCCCCTTTCTGCATGGGTTATCCGGAAGAAATGTTGAGCTTTGCTCGACATACTAATCTATGCATCCACAACTCAAATAATCTTATATTCTCTGAGTTTTCCCCTTTTAGTTTGTCTTCTGACCTTCGTCTATCAATTGTTAGTCAAGAGTATGTGTGCGTTCGTTCATCGATGCCTACTATTCTTGTGGTCCGTCAAGCCATTCTAATCCAGAATGACTAGGAGAAACAAACTCCACTACCTCATCCATATCCAGGATTGGGTCAAAACAGTTGTATTCCGCATATCAAAATGCCAATCTAGCTTTTTGCTCTGTTCTACCTTGGAGTATTACTATCGTTATATCAAGAATATCATGGAATTGCACACCACCCTATGAATTCCTGATACAGTGATACTTCTCGCCCTCATTATTCATTCCTCGGTTCCGTGTTGTGCCATGGCGGAATGCCGACAAGCGAATCGTGATGTGTGAAGTCAATACTGCTAGCAACTCCGTTGCTTGGTAGTTAATGGACAATATTCTCATTCTTAGTGTGTTGGTTATTAAATCATCATCCTAAGATTGATCGTGCTACCTAGTCCATTTTCCTGGTGCACACTTCGATTGATGAGTTAGGATCTTGTCAAGTCCTCGCTCATTTGATCATATCATCTTGCCCTCAAAAGCAAGATTGTTCTCGAGCTTAGTAACATACCAGTGGTTCGTGATTTTCCGAATATCTTCTCGGAGGTATCACCAGGTTGTCACCTGACCGCTATGTTGAGTTCATGATCAAGTTGGTTCCTTGTAACCACCCCCTTCTCGAAGAATCTGTGTTGGATACCCCTGAGCTAGTTGGTTAAGCTAAACAACAACTTGGAGAGTTGGAAGATAAAAGCTTGCCCGACTTAGCTCATCACTAAGGGATATCCTTGGGTGTGTGTGTGTTGAAGAGAGACGATATCTCCATCGATTGGTCCTCGTGATCAGTTGTTGGACCTACTGTCTTATCAATCCTTTGATTTGAGTGTGGGCTATCGTCAAATCAAATCAGTACCAACGATGCTCATAATGTTGTCTTACTCGTGGTTGATCCCTCGAGCATACACCATTACATCTTTTGGCCTGACCAATACTATCACCGTGTTCACATGATGGTGGAAGTACAGTGATATGGAAATTCTGATGAGTTGTTGTTGAGCCCATCAGCAGCATTTTGTCTCCCCCAATGATTCATGTTGAACTTCAACCTAGTGTTGGAAACTTTTGTCAGCATTTTCTTCGTGCCCCGTTCATGAAGAATATGTTTGGATGAAAGAAGTGACTTCCTCTAGTTCATGTGCATTTGAAGCAAGTTACCGCCATGAATTCGAGAAAGATTGTTTTTGCTTCCCTGGGTATCATCCCAAGTCAGTCATGCATGTGCGAAGTATGCTATGGTTTGACAGGCTCGCAACCTTCATTCCATATGTATCCCTAGCACACCAAGCCACTAACTGATTTGTTCAAGGAGAAGAAGTTCCTTCTTAAGAGCATGCCTTATGCAAGGACTTCGTTATCCTTGATGATGGTTCCCCACGAACTTCGGTAGTGTTTTGTTGTAAGACTACCATGTGGTCATGCTTATGCAGGACAACGTGTTCACATGTGTTTAGCGAGAACCAGCTCAGGTTTTGGAGCTTGCTACCTTGGTTCATTCCTCGAGAATCTCGCATAGCGCCATCTCGTCGAATTGTGTTGCAAACTTTCTTTTGAGACATCTTTGAGTCTGAAGTATCCTATTACCAATCGGATCTGAATCTCAGGCAGATATGATGATTGGAACATTCCCATGATTGCATCTTGTTCCCAGCTTGCACCGCCATTGTGCCAATCCCCCATGGGCTGCCCTTCTCGGTAGTTGCTATCCAACATCATCTTCAAAAGTGGACTTCCATGGGTCCCATCCATCTCCGATGATAAGCAAAATCATCCATTGCGTTGTCTTCAACAAGGTAGTCCACATCATCCATCCTCGTCCGAGTATGTCATTCCTTCGAACACCTTCCAATGATCGCTTGTGGTTTGCCCTAGGCTGGTATGAAGACTGTCAATGATCTATGGATCAAAATTAATTCTTTTTGCCACTTAAGGGAGCAGTTCTTCGAGTCATCTTTTCCAAAGTGCCCCGTTACGGGATCGTGGCAATTATTTCCTTGCCACCTTGACACCATCCACCATCTTTCTAAGCGTGGAATTGTTGACCACCAATCAAACCCCGTCGTTTGTTCTTCCATCCCTCTCGATGTGTTTCGTGTCTCAACTCGAGATGTTTCAACAAATCATTACACCAGTTGATATTGAGTTCTCGATATTAGTGGAGATCATTTCCTATAGAGTTGCTTTCATCGCCATCATGTTGGATGAAGACCTCGAAAGCAAGGGCGTCAAGTTCAATTGGAGCAATGAACCAACATCTTGGGAAGGGCAATTGGATCGACAAGTTCGTGTTAGCTAGTGTCCCTCTGTCTTCTTACCTCACGTCTTGAACCTCGGACGAGATTCTTGTTTAGTGGGGGTGAGCTGTCACAGCCCCAGATCAGCCCTTGCTTGACTTTGCCTGCTCATCATGTCATCATGTTTAAATTCCTAAGAAACTTGAAATGGGGATGTTGAAACCCTAGCACCAAATGAATTCAAATAGGTTCAACTAAAAATATTTTTCAGTGAACCCAAATGGCCTTCAAAAATGTTCACCATTTTTGGAAAATGCTGGAAACAATAACCAGAGATGTTGCACATTTTCCATGACATTTGGATTATTGAATTAACTCATATTGTATTTGAATTGGAGCATTTAAATCCTATAAATATTTTTAAATGCTCTAATAATTCTGAAACTAGTTGAGGGCTGTTGGGAATTGCGATGCCCCCGATTCAATCGTACACTAATCATACACGCAAACGTGTACGATCAAGATCAGGGACTCACGGGAGGATATCACAACACAACTCTAAAAATAAAATAAGTCATACAAGCATCATAATACAAGCCAGGGGCCTCGAGGGCTCGAATACAAGTGCTTGATCATAGACGAGTCAGCGGAAGCAACAATATCTGAGTACAGACATTGGTTAAACAAGTTGTCATAAGATGGCTGGCACAAACTGGGATACAGATCGAAAGAGGCGCAGGCCTCCTGCCTAGTATCCTCCTAACTACTCCAGTAAATCGTCGCCGGGCTGCTGCGTAGTAGTAGGCACCTCCGGGTAGTAGTCATCATCGACGGTGGCGTCGCCTCACAGGCTCCATCGTCTGGTTGCAGCAATCGGGTAAAGAAAGGGAAAAGGGGAACAAGGCAAGCTGTGATTACACAACCAAAGTACTACCAAGCAAGGAGCTTCACTTCAAAATCATGGATATATGTGTAACGTGCCATATCGGTGGACTGAACTGCATAATGCCGAATAAGAGGGGATAGCTAATCACGTCGAAGATTACGCCCAGCAGCCTCCGCCTTGCAGCATGTAGCGTAGAGTAGATCAAGTCCTCCAAGTAGCATCACATAGCAATAATCCTACCAGCGATCCCTCCTCGTAACCACGAGAGAGAGCGACCACCGGGTTGTATCTCGCACTTGGAAGGGTGTGTTTTATTAAGTATTTGGTTCTAGTTGTCATAAGGTCAAGGTACAACTCTAAGTCGTCACATTACCGAAGATCACGGCTATTCGAATAGATTAACTTCCCTGCAGGGTGCACCACATAACCCAACATACTTGATCCCATTTGGCGGACACACTTTCTGGGTCATGCCCGCCGCGGAAGATCAACACGTCGCAGCCCGACCTAGGCCAACAGGCGGCCAAGACGCCGGTCTAAACCTAAGCGCCCGAAGTGCAGGCCCCATCGCCCTTTTCACACCGCACGTTGCGAGCGGCGGAAGCAGACCTAGCAACCTCCATTACAAAGGAAGTCACGTTACGCGGTCCAATCTGGCGCTAGCGCTTCGATCGGCCGACATCACGAAGGCTTGGCTGATACCACGACGCTGAGTGCCCATATCTTTCCCACGTAGTTGGTTAGTGCGTATAGACCAAATGGCCAGACTCAGATCAAATACCAAGAACTCGTTAAGCGTGTTAAGTATCCGCGAACGCCGAATAGGGACAGGCCCACCTCTCTCATAGGCGGTCTCAACCTGCCATGTCGCTCCGCCACAAAGATCCATCCAGAGGGCCGTCGGGACAAAGGTCCTTTCAGCCCCCAATCCGTGAATCACTCGCGGGTACTCCTCGAGCCGACCCGACTTTAATCACCACATGTATCATGTATAAAGTATATAGTATATACCCGTGATCACCTCCCGAGTGATCACGGCCCGATACTATAGCACAGCAGACGGACAAGAATGTAGGGCCTTGATGGAAAACTAGCATCCTATACTAGGCATGTAGGATTGCGGTAAAGGTAACAACAGTAGTAGCAAGGACAGGCTATGCATCGGCATAGGAATAACGGAAAGCGATAACATGCTACACTACTCTAATGCAAGCGGTATAGAGAAGAATAGGCGATATCTGGTGATCAAGGGGGCTTACTGTTTGCTCACGGCAAGAGAAGGGTTCGTCGTCGATGTAGTCGTACTTTCGGTGGCATCGGCCGGTCTCGGGGTCTACCGGGAAGAAGAGGGGGGAAGAAACAGTAAATACGGAGCCAACAAAGTATCACAAACATAACGAGGCAATACGCGGTGCTAGGTGTGCCCTAACGCGGTAGTAGGTGATACTGACGAAGGGGGGAAACATCCGGGAAAGTATCCCCGGTGTTTCGCGTTTTCGGACAGATGAACCGGTGGGGGAAAGTTACGTATTCGATATGCTAGGGGTGTGTGGCGCATTTAACGGGCTGCATAAATCAGGCGACCCGACCCGAATGGATCAAGTCTACGTGCTTCGTGTCATCCACGGATCGGTATCTTTGACACACACGATTACTCGAAGGATTTATAACAGAGGTAAATCACATGTATAAAGTAACGTAAATACTATTACCTCAATCCATAATATAGCGGAAGCTTAACAAGGTTGTGGATTCCCATCAACACCAACGGCAAAGTTGAGTATAGGAAATCGTAACCCTAACGTATCACTTACACAAATAAATCGAGAAGTACGCAACATGAAAAGTTGCAGCCCGAAAACGGGTCAAGACATGGAATATCTTTGGCAATGTAACACATAGAGAGTAATGAAAGAATAAGCTATACTACATGAATATATGGCTGGTGGAAAGCTCTATGGTTACAGTTTTGCAAAAAGCCAATTTTTCCCTACTTCAAAGGAATACATTTATTTAACTATCATGGTGGTTGTTAAACATTGAGAATGGTTGACAGCATCCTCAATCCCAATTAAAAGTACTCATCAAAACCCAATAACATTTATTAGAAGTAACATGTTGAGATTCACAGGATATTCAAGTACTAGATACTCAAGATGTCCATAACCGGGACACGGCTAATCATGATTAGTTTATACACTCTGCAGAGGTTTGCACTTTTCCCCACAAGATTCGATCGCCTCCGTTTGGTTCTACTGACTACATGGTGTTTGAGAGGCGGATGACCGAGACACAGTCTTCGTAAGCGCTAGCACCTTACTTGTGGGTAGACCGGTACACCTACTTTCCCCTACATCTCGCTAGTCTACCCGTAAGAGTTCGCACAACTTAGTCAACTATGCGAGCCCATAATGGCTTGTGGCTGCACACGGAAGTTTCTAGTTTGAATAATCTTATGATCCCTTTGAGCACGGGTGGCGGTCAGAAGAAAAACAGGCAAGTCTGATAGAAACCAGGTGCCTCAATCCACCCGGATGTGTGTTTAAGTTGCCACCTTAGATAAACCATTAAATTAACAATCTCACATCATCATGGATATCACTCACCCAATCCACGTCTACTGGCATAGCATGGCATAATAAGCAAACGTAGAAGTAACTCCCAAGGTTTCATAAGTAAACAGGTAATAGGTACTACCTCAATCTACTTCCCAAACCCACAATTTAATTAGATCCTAAACATGCAAGTGTTTGAGGGCTTGATCTAATGCAATAAAATTGGGTAGTAGAAAAGGTATGATCAAGTGTTACTTGCCTGCAAAGTTGATGAAGATGATTCGCACTCAAAACTCTTGATAGCTCTACTCGTCACACTCCGGTCAATCTATCGTAATCAAGCAATAGTAACCACACATAAGCAATCACTCAAAAGATCGGAAGGATCGAAGAAACAATTCGGAAAACGTTAAAACCAAATCAAATAACTCTTGCAGCATTAAAACAATTTCTAACAGTACCAAAACTATGTGTATTTGGCCTTATCAGAAAGTTTAGGTCAAGAGCTTCGATTTGCAAAAAGAATCAACTAAATCGAGATTCTGAAACTCAAGTTATGATCAAACGAAGTTCAAATACAAATCTGTTTGAATTCAAATTTTAAAACTTTCAAAAACCTGTTTGAGTTGTATTACTGGATAGAGGAGATCATAACGAAGAAGTGGGCGTTGGTTTCGTTGAATTTGGACAATCGAGCGAAAAGTTGTGAGTGTTTGAACTCCAGGGGCTAATCTGTAAATAAAGTATTCACGGACGGGTCCCTGGCCGAAATTAAAAAGAAAAGGAAAATTCTATCGAGCGAACGCTCGCTAACAGAACTAATCTAATGAATCTGTTCACTAGAACTACCTAAACAGAAAACGTTCGTTAAATAAACTAACAGAATAATAAACTGCTCTAATCTAAAAACCGAAGAAAAACCGTAGGAAAACCGAGGGGTTTTGTACCGGTTCTCGCGGATAAAACCGTGGCGAGGAAAACCAACGGCGGCGGCGGTGGCGTTCTCCGGCGATGGCGACGGCGAGGCGGGACGAGGCAAGACGGCGGCTCCGGGGCGGCTCCGGTCGTCGGAGGAGACGGCGAGGGGCGTGGGCAGCGCGGGGGCGAGAGGGGAGAGGCGGCGGCGGCGGCGGTGGCTTAGAACCGCGGTGGCGGGCGCTGCAAACGATGGTGGCGGCGGGCGGCGAGATGCGGAAGGGGCGGCGGCGGGAGAGGGAGAGAGGGGAGCCGGGGCCCGGTATTTAAGGGGGCCAGGGATGAGGTGGCGTGGGGAAGGGGGCAGAGGAGGCCGGGCGGCGTACGGCGGCGGCGGCGCTCCCGTGCTGGCTCGGGAGACCGAGCGGAGCTCGGGGACGAGCGGGGTGGGCTGGGTCGGTTGGGCTGGGCCTGGCCTGGCTGGCTAGCTGGGCCGGCCCAGTCGGCGGAGAGCGGGAGAGAGAGAGAGAGAGCAAGCGATCTTTGGGCTTCGCACTGCTCGACAGTTTTTTTTATACAAAATTTTCAGAGAACTAAAATAATAAAAACAAAATAACTAAAACTTTTATATAGGCATATAATATATCAAAATTTTCAGAAAAAGATTTCCTACAACATGGACATTTCTATAGCATTAAATAAAATTCACACAAATTCAAATAAAAGAAAGAGTGCTTCTGGTCTAATAAAATCCAATAAAAATCATTTTAAATATACCAAAATTAATTCAAATTTATTTCTCTCCATTTTTCTGATGTAGGGAATCATGTTACCCTATTTTCCATATGTTTTATTTTTGGAGAAAAATAATTTGAATAAAACTCAATAACTCCAACTCCAAATTGAAAATAAATTCAAAAGAAATTTGAATTAAATTCTTTGAAACTCCCAACTCCTATTTCGTATAATTTGAAGAAGTCATTTTATCTTCGCTCGCAAAAATAATTGAGTTGCATAAAGTTTCAGAATTGGAAATATTTTTCAAATGAAATTCAAATATTTTCAACACCCCTTGTCATTTAAATAAATGGAAGAAGTCATGTCATCTTCTCTCCAGGGTTTTGTGATGAAAAGAATTTGAATTCGAAGATCATAAAAGCAAAATGAAAGTTTGGGAAAGTCCTTTTATTCCCTCTCATCTAACTTTCAAAAAGTTTCAATTCACTCACTTTCAGTCAATCAATCAAGCAATCAATCAAATCTATCTATTTGTTTATAACATTCCAAAATTTAGAATTTTGGGATGTTACAAACTTCACCCTTAAAATGAATCTCGTCCTCGAGATTCGGAGAGGCTAGAAAGAAATAGGTTAGGGTTTGGGGTCTTCTCAAAATCCATCTATCGTCTCCGGGGTCTCGGGTGCTACCACCCTTAGAAGCTTGGTTACGGTTCCATCAAAACTCATATACTCCATCCTTATTACTGAAAGTGTCGGTCTTCTCAGATCGTAAGGATAATTCCTTCTCTGGGCTCTTTTGGCAGTGGCATAACCTTTTCCTCAATTCTTTTGTCCTTTCCTCTTGGTAAGGTTATTCCGAGATTGGGTCTTCATAGCTGACGGGTCTGGCGCCAATACTAAACAACTATCGATATCTCATGGTGGTCAACAATTTATGGTTTCCCTGCAGAAAACGGGTCTGGGTTGAACCTCACCGTATAACCTACGGTTGGCAACAACGGCCGTGTACAAGGGGAAAAAAATACCTATACCTTTCTAAGGTTTAAACAAGGTTTTTGATCGTCGTCTCTCTACTATGGGTAAGTCACTCAGATTTACCATCCCATATAGCAAAGCGAACAATAAGAGTAAGTCGGTATGGTGATCAATCCATCCCGCACCCAAATCATTACCTTGTACATGGTTTAGCGAATCTCGCATTCTAAGACTCGGTCATCCTCACGAGCATTGCAGAATTTCTCTTGTCGACGAACCAAGTTCGGAAAATCCATTGATTCTGCATGCCAAACAAACATCTATCGTTCCTTCACAACTCTCAGGTTTTGCGTAAACTCCTATAGAATCGTCGGTAGATAAAATCGTAACTTCCTTCCAGGATTTCTCCTTCAACAAGAGTGTGCTTGCTTCTTGGCAGGTCCTGGGGCCTGTGGGTTATGGCCCATCTCATCACTTGTAATCCTTGAACACCTCATCAGGGCAACTGATCCTTATCCCAACATCCAACTCCCCGCATACTTAAATCCATCCAATTGTCTTGTCTCTTTTCCTTATATTTGCACCAAACTAAGACGTGATTACTCAGACTCATCATGGAATTTCCATTGATCCATATTTCCAACATCATACCTCCTTTATATCCAACAACACTTCATCTCTTCATCCTCGTGGGATGTCCCACATACCGTGATAAAACTTATACTTATGAAATCCATACTCCACTTCGTGGAACCTCATTATCCTTTCCAGGTCAAGAGTCCTTACAAGGAAATATTGGCCATCTCTCGCATGGCACTTCTTCAAGCTGAAAACGTGTAACAAGTCATGAACTCCTAACAGTCCTTGGTGACTTCAACTTGTTGGTAACTTCTCCCATACGCTCCAACTCGGTATGGTCCTACAAATCTCGGGCTAACTTTCCCTTAACTCCAAATCGATTAACTCCTCACGGAGGGGCACACAAAGATATGCTCTGTCTCCGATTTCATAGACTACCTCCTTGCATTTTGAGTACGCATAACTCTTACACTGGGTGAGCTATCTTGATCTATCTCGAATCAACTTAACATTCTCTTACAAATCCTTGATCACATTTGGTCCAAACAACCGACGGTCTCCAACTTCATCCCACATCAACGGTGTCCGGCTCCTTCTCCCATACAAAGCTTCAAAAGGGCCATCTTCAAACTGACTTGGTAGCTGTTGTTGAATGAGAAACTCCGCGTAAGGTAAATTATCATCCCTACTAGATCCATAATCTAGCGCACACGCTCTCAACATGTCCTCCGAAATATGATTGACTCTCTTGATTTATCCATCTGTCTGCGGATGAAAGGTTGTACTGAACTCTAGCCTAGTACCCAAGGTTTCACGCAACTGATTCCAAAACTTTGAAGTAAATTGGGTTCCTCTATCTGATACAATGGTCCTCAGAACTCCATGCAGACATACGATCCTGGTCAAATATATCTTGGCCAACTTCTCACTTGTATAGGTGGTTTTCTCTGGGATAAAGCGAGCCACTTTGATCAAGCGAATAAACTACTACCCAGATAGAATCATATCCCGTTCGGGTTCTGGGAAATCTGGTAATGAAATCCATGCCAAGCTTATCCTGCTTCCATTCGGTATCGGCATAAGGCTGTAGTAATCCTATTTAACCCGATGCTCGCTTTTACTTTCTCTGGCATACATCACATACGACTACATACTCCATAATATCCTTCTTCATACCAGTCCACCAGAAACACTCCTTCAAATCCAAATACATCTTGGTGTTTCCAGGGCGAATCGAGTATGGTGAGTCATGAGCCTCCTGAAGTATTAACTTCCTAATCTTTGCATTATTAGGCACATATACACTATTCTCAAACCATAAGGTGTCATGTTCATCCTTATGAAAACCTTTGGCCTTTCCTTTGCTCATCCTCTCTTTTACCTCAGCAATCTCTTTGTCATCCTTCTGAGCTTCACGGATCTTTCCCAACAATTTAGACTGAACTTCCATTGCTGCAACAAAACCTTTGGGAACAGTCTCCAATCGAAGTTCTCTGAAAATCCTCGGCTAACTCCTTTGATAATCCTCCGATTATGAGGGTATTCGTCCTTATTTTCTTTATGGTTGTGTCCTATTTCTCCACAAAGCTTGTATGCACAAGGTTTCTTCATATCCTTTCCATAAGGCTCCAATTTCTGGGACACAAACCGAGACTTTAGCAAAGTCAACTTAAATTCTTCCCAAGTGGTTACTCCTTGTCATCCGTTGATGGTTTGGTACATCCTCCACCAGGTAGCAACATTTCTTTCAAAGAATGGAAGAGCGTGCTGGGTCATATCCTTTCCGGCTATAGGATTATTCTCCATGTGATCCTCATGTTCTGAATCCATCGGTCCATCTCCCATTGACTCATCGGTTCAGAGAGTACAAGCTCATCTCCATTCATCCTCTAATGGGTCCATGGGTTTTGGGGTGAGATAAGAGAGATAGAGAGGGATGCACACAATTCAAAGAAAAGTTTTGAAAAGGCAGATTTTATTGTGGTACATCGGAAAAACATCAAACAAAATGACAGCTCACAACCGTCGCATCTAACGTAAGGGTATAACAAGGGTTTGGTCTTCTAAAGGTCAATGAATCTCAAGTCATCAAACTCTTCAAGTCTTGTTCATGTCTCCAACGGCTTCTTCCAATCAGGTTTGTCCTTCTCAAGTTCTTTTGCCATATCAGCTCCATTGACGCAGAGTCTCTCGTGACGTCCTTTAATAGTCATGGAGTTGCATTCCAAACTTCTGGTTTCAACTTCCTTGACATGAACCATGGTCCTACTGTCCTTCAGTTCCTGACAAAACTTTGATGTCTCAAGGTTTTGCTCCTCAGCTTGTCTACTTTCAGCTTCTGGGTCCTGAGTTCTTCACGAACTGCTTCCTTATCAAATACTGCTTCTTGTAGGTCCATCTTAACTCCTTGATGTAACACTCCAGATCCAATACACCTTGATCTCGGGTATTGATAACTTCCACGGTGCGTCAAATTCCATAAGCGTAACCTCCCTAGGTCATACAACTCCGCAAAATCTTCAAAGCCTTCAAATTCTCCAAGTCTTCGGAGTCTTCAACAGTTGTAGTTTCCATTTACACGGTAAAATCCTCTTCATTACAAATGGTCTTAGTTGTCCGATATCTTGTCTCCTTGGAGTGGTCTCATCAGTCAAATCTTTGAGTGGTCAAAAGGGAAAAGGGGTATGATCTCACTAAAAGGAATATTTGAATAAGCTCAGAAGAGAAGAGAGGTAAAAGATCTTTTTGAAAAATAAAGTTGTAGAGAAAAATCTTTCCTATGGTCTTGCCATTTTCTAGGGTCACGTCCTACAGTCAACATGTGCTCTGATACCATCTTGTAGCGACCCGACCCGAATGGATCAAGTCTCTGTGCTTTCGTGTCATCCACGGATCGGTATCTTTGACACACACGATTACTCGAAGGATTTATAACAGAGGTAAATCACATGTATAAAGTAACGTAAATACTATTACCTCAATCCATAATATAGCGGAAGCAACAAGGTTGTGGATTCCCATCAACACCAACGGCAAAGTTGAGTATAGGAAATCGTAACCCTAACGTATCACTTACTCGTCGTCTGAGAAGTCTGCAACATGAAAAGTTGCAGCCCGAAACGGGTCAAGACATGGAATATCTTGGCAATGTAACACATAGAGAGTAATGAAAGAATAAGCTATACTACATGCATATATGGCTGGTGGAAAGCTCTATGGTTACAGTTTTGCAAAAAGCCAATTTTTCCCTACTTCAAAGGAATACATTTATTTAACTATCATGGTGGTTGTTAAACATTGAGAATGGTTGATGACATCCTCAATCCCAATTAAAAGTACTCATCAAAACCCAATAACATTTATTAGAAGTAACATGTTGAGATTCACAGGATATTCAAGTACTAGATACTCAAGATGTCCATAACCGGGGACACGGCTAATCATGATTAGTTTATACACTCTGCAGAGGTTTGCGCACTTTTCCCCACAAGATTCGATCGCCTCCGTTTGGTTCTCGCACTACATGGTGTTTGAGAGACGGATGACCGAGACACAGATCTTCGTAAGCGCTTAGCACCTTACTTGTGGGTAGACCGGTACACCTACTTTCCCCTACATCTGCTAGTCTACCCGTAAGAGTTCGCACAACTTAGTCAACTATGCGAGCCCATAATGGCTTGTGGCTGCACACGGAAGTTTCTAGTTTGAATAATCTTATGATCCCTTTGAGCCCGGGTGGCGGTCCGAAGAAAAACAGGCAAGTCCTGATAGAAACCAGTGCCTCAATCCACCCAGATGTGTGTTTAAGTTGCCACCTTAGATAAACCATTAAATTAACAATCTCACATCTGTCATGGATATCACTCACCCAATCCACGTCTACTAGCATAGCATGGCATAATAAGCAAACATAGAAGTAACTCGCAAGGTTTCATAAGTAAAACAGGTAATAGGTACTACCTCACTCTACTTCCCAAACCCACAATTTAATTAGATCCTAAACATGCAAGTGTTTGAGGGCTTGATCTAATGCAATAAAAGCTGGGTAGTAGAAAAGGTATGATCAAGTGTTACTTGCCCGCAAAGTTGATGAAGATGATTCGCACTCAAAACTCTTGATAGCTCTACTCGTCACACTCCGGTCAATCTATCGTAATCAAGCAAAAGTAACCACACATAAGCAATCACACAAAAGATAGGAAGGATCGAAGAAACAATTAGTAAGCGTCAAAACCAAATCAAATAACTCTTGCAGCATTAAAACAATTTCTAACAGTACCAAAACTATGTGTATTTGGCCTTATCAGAAAGTTTAGGTCAAGAGCTTCGATTTGCAAAAGAATCAACTAAATCGAGTTCTGAAACTCAAGTTATGATCAAACGAAGTTCAAATACAAATCTGTTTGAATTCAAATTTTAAAACTTTCAAAAACATGTTTGAGTTGTATTACTGGATAGAGGAGATCATAACGAAGAAGTGGGCGTTGGTTTCGGTTAATTTGGACAATCGAGCGAAAAGTTGTGAGTGTTTGAACTCCAGGGCTAATCTGTAAATAAAGTATTCACGGACGGGTCCCTGGCCGAAATTAAAAAGAAAAGGAAAATTCTATCGAGCGAACGCCGCTAATGAGAACTAATCTAATGAATCTGTTCACTAGAACTACCTAAACAGAAAAGCGTTCGTTAAATAAACTAACGAGAATAATAAAGCGCTCTAATCTAAAAACCGAAGAAAACCGTAGGAAAACCGAGGGGTTTTGTGCAGTTCTCATGGATAAAACCGTGGCGAGGAAAACCAACGGGCGGCGGTGGCGTTCTCGGCGATGGCGACGTAGGCGAGACGAGGCAAGACGGCGGCCGCTGAGGAGGAGACGGCGAGGGCGGGCGCAAGGGGCGAGAGGGAGAGGCGGCGGCGGTGGCTTAGAATCATGGCGGCGGCGCGGCAACCGATGGTGGCGGCGGCGAGATGCGGAAGGGGGTGGCGGCGGCGGGAGAGGGAGAGAGAGGGGGATCCGGGGCCCGGTATTTAAGGGGGGGCCGGGGATGAGGTGGCGTGGGGAAGGGGGCAGAGGAGGCCGGGCGGCGTACGGCGGCGGCGGCGCTCCCGTGCTGGCTCGGGAGACCGAGCGGAGCTCGGGGACGAGCGGTGGGCTGGTTAATTGGGGCTGGCTGGCTAGCTGGGCCGGCCCAGTCGACGGAGAGCGGGAGAGAGAGAGAGAGCAGTGCTGGGCTTCGGCCTGGCACTGTTCGACGAGTTTTTTTTTTATACAAAATTTTCAGAGAACTAAAATAATAAAAACAAAATAAGTAAAACTTTTATATAGGCATATAATATATCAAAATTTTCAGAAAAAGATTTCCTACAACATGGACATTTCTATAGAATTAAATAAAATTCACACAAATTCAAATAAAACAAAGAGTGCTTCTGGTCTAATAAAATCCAATAAAATCATTTTAAATATACCAAAATTAATTCAAATTTATTTCTCTCCATTTTTCTGATGTAGGGAATCATGTTACCCTATTTTCCATATGTTTTATTTTTGGAGAAAAATAATTTGAATAAAACTCAATAACTCCAACTCCAAATTGAAAATAAATTCAAAAGAAATTTGAATTAAATTCTTTGAAACTCCCAACTCCTATTTCGTATAATTTGAAGAAGTCATTTTATCTTCGCTCGCGAAAATCATTGAGTTGCATAAAGTTTCAGAATTGGAAATATTTTTCAAATGAAATTCAAATATTTTCAACACCCCTTGTCATTTAAATAAATGGAAGAAGTCATGTCATCTTCTCTCCGTGGTTTTGTGATGAAAAGAATTTGAATTCCGAAGATCATAAAAGCAAAATGAAAGTCTGGAAAGTCCTTTTATTCCCTCTCATCTAACTTTCAAAAAGTTTCGAATTCACTCACTTTCAGTCAATCAATCAAGCAATCAATCAAATCTATCTATTTGTTTATAACATTCCAAAATTTAGAATTTTGGGATGTTACAATAACCGGATTTGTCTCGTTGTTCTGAGCAACTTTCATATATAAAGTTTTTCGATCTGAGCTACGGTTTCTTTTCTATGATTTTTCAAAGTTTTAACAATATTCCAAAATTATTATGAATTCGAAATAAAAGGGGAAATTGCTATGTGCACCCAGCAGAGTGCACACAAAGAAGGCCACCAAGGTGACAGTGGGTCCAGGGTTCCTGTTGACTCACCAACAGGCAAATCAACTGTTGACTGGTCAAACTGTAGATGGGGCCGATGTGTCATTCACACATATCTTGCATTTTCTTTTTAAGTGGATATTTAGAGGGGGGTCCACCTGTCATTTGCACTATACCCAACCACTGATTAGACTAACTAGTAGGAGTACTAGTTAGCTAATGGAGAGCCGCCGGCCACCACACAGAGAACACACACGCACACAATGCTAGGGTTAAGAAAAGATAGCATTTTGTGATTTTTGTTGGATTTAAACCATGCATCAAATAACTTTTGTCCAGTGGAGTAATATGAAGTTTGTCAAGTGTACATTCTACTCATATTTATTTTTGGCCTGTTAATAGTTGTTTTGCTGCAGTTTAGGGGTTGTCTAGAGGTTTAGTCATCATAGATTTAGAAAAGCTAGCTAGTAGCATCTACGGTAACCATCAACAAAGACAACAGTTACGTAGCTTCAAGAGAGCAGCAACGCTGCTATGGGCAGGGCGGCGCGCATGAGTGGGTGCACGGGCGCAGTGAGCTTGAGCTCTCCGTGGCGGCCATAGGCGACGCTGGCTGGTACTACGGCCAGGGCCCCGACTACGGGCGTCGAATCGAGGGGCAGGAGGAGGAAACACGCGGTGCTCACCGCCGTTGCTGGGAAGGCCCGAGGGAGAGTCAGGGCGGCCGGAGACGGAGACGACGGGCGGCGGCCCGAGGAAGAAGTCGAGTTTGGGGTGGTGTCATGGGGGCGTCCGGGTCCTCGTGGCTCGGCGTAGAAGGCTCAGGGAGGAGACGGGGAGGCAGTTGAGGACGGCGACGACGTCGGGGACGAGCACGTGTTGGCCGCTGTAAGCCGCGGCGACGAGTGGGCCCGTGGCAAACGAGCCGTTGTGCTGATGCATGCATGGTTGTTAGCTGCACAGCTGGATCTTGTTGATCGTGGAGATATTCCAGTGAGTAGTTAGTGCATGGGTTAGTGGTCTAATGTGGTGGCTGTTAGGCTAGTGCGTGCGTGACTTCCGGTGTGGCGAGTGCATGCAGCGGCAAGCCAAGTCGATGCGTCGTGCGTGGTAGCTAGCCTGGTGTGTGTGCACGGGTATAAATACCCTCCCATGTCTTGATTGAAGTGCGCGGTATGAGCCAAGCCTAGGAGCCAGAGATGAGGTAGTCTCCGGGGTATGGTATATGCCGGTCGGTTGTGAGAGAGCTCCTCTGGATAGGCTGCGGTGTGTTGCCGCGCCGGGTATGTGCCTAGTAAAGTGAGGCCGTTAAATGCGGCCGAGGCGCCGTTCGTGCGGCGGAGGCGTTTGTGCGCCGGAAAATATTGTGTGCTCCATCTTCCACCTTCGTTTGTGCGAGTGAGAGAAAGAGAGCGGCAACAACAATTGGTATCAGAGCATCGGGTTCGGAGGAGCTCGTCGGCGATGGCGCTCATCCCGTGCGGCGGCAGAGCACGGTGACGCCGTGCGTGCGGGGAGCGCGGCGGCCGCGGCGGACCTGCGTAGTGGCCCGGCGCGGCTCGGCGGAGGGAAGGCCAAGCTCCGGGACACGCCGGATCGGCCACGTTGGTCGCGTCGGAGCGCGATCATGGCGCGGGCTGGTGGCGTGCGGAGCCTGGCAGAACAAGCCGCGGCGACGGGCTCACCGCGTCGGGTGCGTGTATGGGCGCGCGCGACGTAAGCGGCACGCCGGGACTGAGTGCGGACCACGTCGGGCGCTGGACTGGTGCGCAGATCTCGTGATGCGGCGCGCGGAGCGCGGGCCGGAGCGCGAGGGCGTGGGGTGTGCGCGGCGAAGCGGCACGCAGCGGCACGGCGGCGTGGCAGCGATGTCGGGCGGTGGCGGCTACAACGACGACGATGTCGACGGCGCGATGGAGCGCTGGCGTGGGCGGACGGCAGCGTTGAGGACGTCGGTCTCCTCTAGGCCACGGCTTAGGAGGAGAGTGTTGGCCGTTGTAAGTCAGCGGGCGAGTGGGCCCGTGGCGGACGACGAGCCGTTGCCGATGCATGCATGGTTGTTAGCTGCATACCTGGATCTTGTTGATCGTGGAGATATTCCGGTGAGTAGTTAGTGCATGGGTTAGTGGCCTAATGTGGTGGCTGTTAGGCTAGTGCGTGCGTGACTTCCGGTGTGGTCGAGTGCATGCAGCGGCAAGCCAAGTCGGTCGCGTGCGTCGCGTGGTAGCTAGCTGGTGTGTGTTCACGGGTATAAATACCCCTCCCATGTACTGATTGAAGTGCGCCGGTATGAGCCAAGCCTAGGAGCCAGAGATGAGGTAGTCTCCGCCGGGACTGTGGTATGTGTCGGGTTGGTTGTGAGAGAGCTTCTCTGGATAGGCTGCGGTGTGTTGCCGCTACCGGTATGTGCTCAGTAAAGTGAGGCCGCTCAGGCGGCGCCGAGGCGCCTGTCAGGCGGGCGGAGGCGTTTGTGCGCCGGAAAATATTGTGTGCTCCATCTTCCACCTTCGTTTGTGCGAGTGAGAGAAAGAGAGCGGCAACAACAGCACGGTGGCCTCGGCGTCACGGTCACGACGATGTCTTCGAGGAAGAGCGGACGGGGGCAACCGACTCACGCGACTCGGCTGATTTGACGAGCAGGTCAGGGTGGACTGGGGTCTCGCCGGCGAGGTGAGGGCCGACCGTGGCCGCATGGAAGCGAGGTCATCGGGGACGGGCGCGCCGGCCCTTCCTCCAGATCGGCAGAGGGGGAAGAGGTGGATCTGGGCGAGAGGCGAGGTGAGTGGGGAGGTGGGGAGACCAAGGAGGCATGGGGCGCCTTATCCCCTCCGGCGTCGGCCGAGAGGTGGTCCGAGGCAACCCGCCTCAGAGCGACCAGTCGCCCGAACAGGGAGGCGGGCGCAGCTGTGTGGGTCGGTTGGGCTGGCTGCTGGATGGCCAGTTGGGCCGAGGCCTAGGGGAGCGGGTTTCAATTTTCTTTTTCCTTTTTTAGTAAGTTTTATTTTCCAAAGCAGTTTTTGCCTTTTCTTTAATCACAATTGACTTTGCAAAAATATGCCCTTTGGTCAAAACAACTTCATGTAATTCATGCCTTGCCACAAAAAAAGATTATGAGACTTTTGAAATAGTTTGCAATTCTTATAAATTAAAAGGGCATTTAATTTAATTGTTTAAGCCATAGTTTTAATTAGTTTAGGGCACTTAAACACCTCACAATAATGTTGGGTCACCACCATAATTGGTTATGGAATATTTGACACTCTTTGAACATTTTAGTTTTCATGTTTGAGAAATTTGAATTTTAGACTTTAATTCGAATTTGAAATTTGGACTGGCTAAGAATCAAAGTGAGATTAGCAACAATAACCGAGGTGACGTGGCATTGTTAACGTGGGATTACTGTAGCTTAATTACCCGGGCGTCACAGGAATATTCCAAACAGAGCCCACAAATATTTTCCGGAATTTTTGGAAACGTTTTGGTATTTTATTAACAAGCCCTAAAGTTGCAGAAGAATTAGAAAATAGAAATAAGAGAGAAAGAGAAAGGCTTACCTGGCGCCACCCAGCAGGCCCGCCTGCCGGCCCAGCCCAGCCACCGCTCCAGCGAGCTGCTTGGCTTGGCCAGGCAGGCAAGCAGCTGCTCGACGGTGAGCACAGCATGCGTGCCACGTAGCTGCCCGCCGCCTCGCCACTCCCCTCGTGTTGTCGGCGTGGGACGAACCCTCTCTCTCCCCGACCTCGCAGACACTCGCCCTCGCCTCTGGCTCCTCTCTCTCGCCCTCCCCGATGTTGCCCGAGACGTCACCATTGCCGCCGCTCGCCGCAGCCGCGTCCAACGCCGTCCCCGCGCCCTCTCATCATGTCCGGATGGTTCGTCATCGTCGACTACGTCGACTAGCCAAGCCGCACGACGCCGGAGCCCCTGCATCATCCCCGCTGCCGTCGTCTTCAACCTCGGGCCGCCCCAGATCGTCGTCGCCGTTCCGACCGCACCGAGCCTTCCCCGGGCACGCTGACCATCTCTGCGGCTTCTCTGTGAGCTGCTGAACCTCCCCGTGCTTTCTGTTTCGCCCCTAGAATACCGTAGACGCCGCGTCTCTTGTGCCCGAACATGCCGCCGCCTGACCACGTCGCCGGCGCTGCTCTGGTGACCATTTGGTCACGGGCTTGTGCTCGTCACACTCCTCGCGCCGCGTAGAGGCTGTAGGTGCTAGCGCCACACCGCCTAGGCCACTGCAACCACGCGCACGAGCTGGCCCGAGCTTCGGCCTCCGCCAGACTCGTCGTCGGCGATGCTCCGGCCACTCCCCGGCCAAGCCATCACCATGGCTGGTTGCGGGCGAGCACCAGCTTCCCGTAGCTGCTCTCCGCGTAGCAAATGGAGCCTCAGAGGCAAATCCAAGAAGCATGCCGTTCGGCCTCTGGCGGCCGAACGCCGCGAAGCTTTGACCCGCTGACGTGGTCGTTGACCGGTCCCACTTGTTATCCACCCAAACCAGCCTGAGACACTGACGTATGGGTCCCACTGGTCAGGTTTGACCTGGACCGTCTTCGTTGACCGCTGACATCACAGTGACGCAATGCTGACGCAGTAATGCATTTTCTGGATTTAAGTTTATTCAGGAAATTCTAGAAAATAACCAAAACTTCTAAAATTAATAGAAAATTAACCGTAGCTCAGAATGAAATTATTTATATATGAAAAATGATCAGAAAAATCCAATCTATCCATTTGTACTAATTTCATGCATGATAGAACAACATATGGCTACTGTTTAGTACAAATCAATTAAATGGCATTTAAACTCTCACACATGGAGTTTGAATTTGAACCTAGGGTTCAAACCAACTTCATTTAAACTTGTTGCTAGTTGCATTAGCTCAAATTACAGCATATTGCCATGTCACACTCATGCATCATATTGTTGCATTGCATTGATTGTGTTTCTCCTTTGTTTGCTGGTGTTTGTTCCCCCCCCTCGATGAGCGGCCTTGCAAGCGATGGGTTCGATGACACCGATGAGGAACTATATTATCTTCAAGTGCCGGGCAAGCAAAACCCCTTGTTCATTCCGATACAATCCCACTCTCTCGCTCCTGCTCTCTTTTCTGCATTAGTACAACAACGACTCAACTGTTACATGCTGCGGTAGTTGAACCCCTTTCCTCTGCATGACCTGTCATTGCCACAGTAAATAGATGAAACCCACTAGCATGAGTAGGAGTTGTTTGAGCCCTGTTGTGCCTACTCTTTCATGCTTGTTTGTCATGCCTGCTACTGCTGAAAGTGCAATCATGCCCTTAATCATATTTTGATGTTGATGACAACACATATGCTCGGGACTAATCATGTTTATCAAGTATATCTCAGGATTATGTTCCAAAGACCGTGTGCATGGATCATGACTAGGGACAAAAGCATATAACTCAAGAATGGAGATACAAGATGTTAACTTCATTTATGGTTTGTTCTTGAGTATAGGAATCCCGCACTATTAAGAGGGGATCGATGGATCTGTGAAAAACTTGCTCAAAGTTGCTATCTATATACCTTACCTTCGGATGTCCAGCGCTCTACGAACGTCCGGTCCTTCCTGATTGCCCGGACGTCCGACACCTCCACAACAGAAACGTTTTTGCGGATGTCCGGAACCCTCCGGACGTCCGACACTTTCACATCAGAAGCAGTCTTACGGATGTCCGGCCCTTTCAGACGGCCGTATCCTGTACATTGGTTTGTGGGTCACACTTTTCACAGCGGCCGGTCGTCCGATGACTGTCGGACGTCCGGACCCATTTGGGCCTCCGGACGTCCGGACCCATTTGGGCCTCCGGACGTCCGACGTTCTCCGGACGTCCGGCCATCCTGTACCCCAAACGGTCACCTTTTCCCACCACCTACATATACTCCTTTCCGTTCCACGGGTTGGGGTTGACCATTCACTTTGAACAAATCCTAGAACACTTCTCACACTCTCTCTCATTTTCTCCACACCAAATCTCAGATCCCCAAGGGATTTGAGAGCTTTGAAAAGAAGTTGTCCTGGTCAAGTGATAGATCCACTTCTCCTCCTTCTTTGCACCCAAGGAATTCGTGATTTGAGCAAGTCTTGAGCAAATCCCCATCGATCTTGTTACTCTTGGAGGTTGGAGACTCCTAGGCGGTAGGAGTCTTCGGAGAGGAATCGACCTTTGTGATTACCCGGATAAGTTTGTGAGGGTTTGGAGACCACCTCAAGGTCTACCACTAGTGGTTGAGAAACGCCTTCGTGGTGTTGTCTCAAAGGGAGAATAGGGTGAGCCTTCGTGGCGTTGGTGTGCCTTCGTGGTAACATCCACCTCTCTAACGGTGACTAGCTTCCCTCCAAGGAAGTGAACATCGGCATACATCCTCGTCTCCCGGAGTTGCGGTTATTCCTAACCCTAACTCTATACTTGTGGTTACTTGTTTTGGTTTGCACTTACTTACATCATATTGTGCTTACTCACTTATATGCTTGTGTTACTTGCCTTGTACTTCGTACTCACTAGCAATTGTTAGGCTCACCTTCATATTCCGCACTATTGCCTAAAATTGCTAAGTAATAATTAAAATTTGTAATTGTACCTATTCACCCCCCCCCTTCTAGGTCCATCTCGGTCCTTTCAATTGGTATCAGAGCCTCGTGCTCTATTCTTGTGGCTTAACCACCCTAGAGCGAGATGAACCCAGATGGGACTCCCTTGGTTGTAGATCCTAAGGATAAAGGCGGGGCTTCTTCTGAAGTCAAGTCCTTTACGTCGGAGGATCTAGAACGGGCCCTTGCTAAGCAAAAAGAGGAGCATGATGCTTCTCTTGAGGCCTTGGTCCAAATGATACTAGCCACGTTGTCCTCGGTGCTTGCACCACTCTCGGGTGGTGCTGCCTCAAGGCCAACTGTGGCAGTCCATCACTTGGTCAACAACCTCCTAACAATGAACACGCCAGTGTTCCTTGGCTTTATGCAAGACCTCAGGTTGAGAAACCAAGATATAATCCTCAAGCCAGTCCTCCTTTGCTTAGTGCTACTTCCGATTTTCCTTTGTGGAGAGTTGCAATGCAGGACCATCTTCGACATGGAAACGATGAGATGTTGGAGATCTTGGAGTATGGCTATCATGTGGTTGATCCAAAGAACCCCACACCAAGAGAAATATATGACAAGAACCTCAATGAAACTGCAATCATGTGGATAAGGAGAGGTTTGGATGAAAAACAAAGGAGACCGTTCATACACATCACAAGTGCTAAGGAACTATGGGAAACTGTTATGCGATCCAAAGCGGCACTTCTACCCTCGGAGTGCTCAATATGAAATTGCCAAGGGCAATTGCAAAACTTTGTATGGAGAAAGGTGAAACCCCAATCAACTCCATGAGCGTCTCATGACACTCATCGCCGATATTGAGTCATGTGAGTGTGACAAGACACAAGATGGTTTCAACATGACTAAGAGGTTCCTTGTGGATAAGTTACTTCATGCTCTTGCTCCATTTCACCATCGGATGGTGTGGGACATAAGACAACACCATACCTTCAAGGAAATGACTACAGATGACATCGTATCCACCTTTCAACTATTTGAAGAGTCAAAGACTAATGCCACAAAACATCTTGCCATGCATGGTTCCCCATCATCAAAGATCAATCTTGCATTGAAGGCCAAGCATGTATGTGAAGATGAACAAAGTGAAGAAGAAGAAGAGGATGACGAAGATGGTGATGAGTTTGAATCCGACGAGGGCCCTATAATAGAAGACATGGCTCTTTTTGTCAAGAAGTTTAGCGCGGGTAAATTCAAGGGAAGATTTCAAAAGAAGAAAGTAAGAAAATGCTACAACTGTGAAGAAACCAATCACTTCTCCAACGAGTGCCCTTATGAGAAGAGAGAAGATAAACCAAGGTTTCCCAAGACCTTTCCCAAGAAGAAGTTGCCAAATCCTTTGAACTCCAAGCTCAAGAAGAGAGATGGAAAGGCAATGGTTGCTCAAGAAGAATCTGATCCGGATGATGTTAGTGGTGTTGCGGAGTTGCTCAAGACTCTCAAAACACTTTGAGGTTAGTTAACAAGAGTGGTGACATGGTCACCTACAACTACATGAAAGATTACAAGGGCAACGCTCACAAATGCCTAATGGCAAAGGCCATGGTTGAAGAAGAAGAGGACCAAAGCTCTTCTGACAAGGTCAAGGTAACTCCACGATCAAATCCTCCTCTTTTCACTCCTTCTACTCCTAGTGATGAGTATCTTGATGCGGAGGATAGTTATGAGGATGATGATCTAACTGATCCTATGCTTGCTAAACTTAATAAGTTCATGTGCTCCCTCAAAGGAAGGAAGCTCACTATGTTTCGTATGCTTATGGAGATGGTGAGTAAGCACACCATCTCGATCAAGGAACTCGAAACCCTCGTCATCGAGGAAAAGGAAAAATATGAAATCCTTGAGCGGAAAGTCAAATATGAGGAAGCACGAAATGATGAACTATGCTTAAAAATTGGTGCAAATATTGATGTTCATACTAAAGATCTTGCCTCCTTGAAAAAGGCTATTGGCTCTTGTGAAGAGTTGATGAATGATAAAAGTAAGCTTGCAAAGTCTCATGCTTCTCTCACTAAGGATTGTGAGCTTCTATCCGTGTCTCTCAAGACTAAGGAAGAAGAGCTCACCCTTCTTACAAAGAGTTTTGAGACACTCAAACTTACTTATCTTGAAACTCTAGCTAAGGCTTACTCATCTCCTATTATCAATGTTGATGCATGTTCTACTAACTCTAGTAGTGATCTATCATCCATTCTTGAGGAGAATCGGTTTCTCAAAGCTCAAATCGAGAAAGGGCTCATGACATGTGCTCAAGGGCAAAAGAACCTTAATGAGGTGTTGAGCCAACACAATGAAGCGTTAAGCCAAAGAGGGACTTGGGTTTGACCCAAGCACAAGCAAGAAGAAGACGTCCTCCCAAAATTGCACCACCCCTTTAAAAGAAACTTTTGTATGAGAAGGACACAAGGAGAAAGGTAAGGGTGTTAGTGGGAAGGCCACAAGGGGCATGCCCACTCTCAACAAGCCAAAAGAGTTCATGCCTCCATCCTATGTACTGCGTAAGACTAAGGATGGAGAAGTTTATGCAAAGTTTGTCGGTCCCCAAAAGGCATTTCGTTTTTATGCTATTTGGGTCCCTAAGACTCTTGTGACTAACTTGAGAGGTCCCATTGTAAAATGGGTTCCTCTAACCAAGTAATAATTGTGTGTAGGTAGCTTTCTCCGGTGGAGTAAAATGGGTGATTGATAGTGGATGTACCAATCATATGACCGGAGATAGCAAATTGCTCTACGATTTCATGGAAGCTATTCAACCATTTATGAGCATTATGTTTGGTGGAGGATCAAAAGGACAGGTACTTGGGTTGGGTAAAGTGGCTATCACAAATGACATGTCTCTTGCAAATGTTATGCTTGTCCAATCCCTTAAATATCATTTGCTTTCTGTCCGCCAATTGGCTTACATTGGTTATGATACACTATTTGGACTAACGGATGTGAAAGTCTTTAAGAGATACTCTTGAAGTGGCCTTTGTTGGAGAGTTGGATGGCAACCTTTACACGGTTGATTTCTCGAAAGAGAGCACATTCCATGCAACTTGTCTAATGGCCAAGGCCGACAAGGGGTGGCTATGGCATCGCCGGCTAGCCCATGTCGGCATGAGGAATCTCCAAGATCTCTTAAAGGGTAATCACATCCTTGGACTAACAAATGTCTCTTTTGAGAAAGATCGTGTGTGTAGTGCATGTATAGCCGGTAAGCAACATCTATCAAAGCACCCACCCAAGAATATTGTGTCTACTTCAAGGCCTTTGGAGCTCCTTCATGTGGATCTCTTTGGGCCTCCTTCATGGGATAGTCTTGGTGGGAAAAAGTATGAAATTGTCATTGTTGACGATTATTCAAGATATACATGGGTGTTTTTCCTTAAGTCCAAGGACGAAACGAAGATCACTTTCATTGACTTTGCCAAGCAAGCACAACGCAAGTTTGACAAAGAAATCTTGGCAATAAGAAGTGACAATGGATCTGAGTTCAAAAACTATACCTTGGAAGAATTCCTCAGTGATGAAGGGATTGAGCATCAATATTCAGCTCCATACACTCCTCAGCAAAATGGTGTAGCCGAAAGGAAGAACCGCACCCTTGTGGAGATGGCAAGGTCCATGTTGGATGAATACAAGTCACCACATAGTTTACGGGCGAAGTTGTCAACACCGCATGTCATGCATCAAACCGGCTTTTCCTCGCACTATATTGGAAAAGACTCCATATGAGCTTCTAACTGAAACAAGCCAAATGTCAAGTACTTTCGTGTATTTGGGTGCAAATGTTTCATCCTCAACAAAAGAGAAAGGTTAGGAAAATTTCAATCCAAAACAATTGAAGGTATATTTGTTGGCTATGGATCAAACTCTCACGCATATAGAGTCTACAACAAATCCAATGGATGTGTTGTAGAAACTTGTGACGTGGTGTTTGATGAATTTAATAGCTCCCATGGGGAGCAAGTTGATCTAAGTGATGTAGGTGAAGAAGATTCTTCTCAAGACATTTTGACCATGGGTGTTGGTGCACTTCTTCCTATGGAACAAGAACCTCATGATGATGAAGAAGAAGATAGAAGTCTCCCACATCATCAAACTACTTCAACATTCATAACACCACAAGCCCCTATTGCTCAACCGATACCTTTAGCCCAAGTTGAAGAGGATGATCAAGCTCCTCCTCATGACAATCTTCAAGAACAAGAACAAGAAAGTCCAATCATTGATGATGAACCTCAACAAATGCAATATGAACAAGAAGATCTTCCTCCACACATTAATGATCCATATGTTGAGGATGTGGATGATGGACATGAAGTTGAACCTCGTGAAACTCTTACCTCTATCATGCCACGAGTGGCGGTCGTGTTGATGTTGACAAAATACTCACCGGCATATCGGAAGGTAGAGTCACCGTAAACACTTGACCAACTTTTGTGCTCACTTCTCTTTTGTGTCTAGTTTTGAACCCATCAAGGTACATGATGCATTGATTGACAACGATTGGCTAGTTGCTATGCAAGAAGAGTTGAATAGTTTTGAACGCAACCAAGTGTGGTCGTTAGTCAAGAGGCCACCTACCGAACACAACGTCATTGGAACAAAATCTAAATTCAATACCAAACAAGATTAGAATGTTTTAATCATCCGAAACAATGATATGTTAGTGGCACATGTGTTCTCAGAAGTTGAAGGTTTGGACTTTGGTGAGACCTTTGCCACCGTTGCCCGTCTTGAATCCATTCGCATCTTACTTGCTTATGCTGCTTTCAATGGTTTTACATTACATCAAATGGATGTGAAGAGTGCTTTCCTTAACGGTCCTCTACAAGAAGAAGTATATGTATCACAACCACCTGGGTTCGTTGATCCCGATCACAAAGACTATGTGTATAAACTTCATAAGGCTTTGTATGGCCTCAAACAAGCACCTCGTGCTTGGTATGATCATCTTAAGAAGTTTTTACTCGATGATGGTTTTGTGAGAGGGGTGATCGATCCTACTCTTTTTACTAAGAGGGATAAGGGTGATTTGATCTTATGCCAAATCTATGTAGATGATATCATTTTTGGTTCTTCTAACATTCATTTGTGCAAAAAGTTTGCGGCTTCAATGACCAAGAATTTTGAAATGTCACTCAATGCGGATTTGAAGTTCTTCCTTGGTTTTCAAATTCAACAATTTCAAGAAGGAATTTTCTTGTCCCAAGCTAAGTACCTCAAGGATATCCTAGAGAAGTTTGGTATGTCTGATGCTAGTCCATGTAAGACACCAATGCCAACCAAAATAACACTCACGGAAGACACAGACGGTATCCCCTTCGACCCATCTAAATACCGCTCTATGATTGGTTCATTGCTTTATCTTTGTGCATCTAGACCAGACATCATGTTTAGTGTATGCATGTGTGCTAGATTTCAAGCTTCCCTAGGTAAAGTCATCATAAAGGCGGTTAAGCATATTCTTAGATACCTTGTTCACACCCCAAAGTTGGGTCTATGGTATCCCAAGGATGCTAAGTTTGATCTCATTGGATACACGGATGCGGATTGGGCGGAGACAAAGTGGATCGTAACTCCACCTCCGGTGCATGTCAATTTCTTGGGCGCTCTTTGGTAAGTTGGTCATCGAAGAAACAAAATTGTATTGCCCTCTCTACCGCAGAAGCTGAATACATTGCTGCCGCCCGGTTGTGCAACTTCAGTTATTATGGATGAGGCAAACTTTGAAGGATTATGGTATCACCTATAGGCATGTGCCTCTTCTATGTGATAATGAAAGTGCTATCAACATTGCCGAGAACCCCAAGGATCATCTCCGCACCAAACACATTGATATTAGATATCACTTCTTGAGAGATCATGTTGAGAAAGGCGATATTCACATTGATCACATTGGGACAGATTTGCAAGCTGGCGAGATATTTTCACCAAACCATTGGATGAAGCAAGGTTACGTCGACTTAGGCGTGAAATTGGTATCTTGGAGCTTGACAACATTATGTGAAATCTAGTACTCATCCATGCTTAAACTTAATGTCTTGTCTTGATGTAGGCATATATTTAGGGGGAGACATTCAATTCATGAATGTTCTCGCCCTACTCAATGCATAAAAAGAACCAACACTCTCAAAGTATCCATGGGTCTAGACCTATGGTGCTTTAACATGATGGAGTAGTGACTATGCACTTAAAGTTCAAGTCTTTACGTGTCATGTCATGTCTACTCGGAACATGGTGGCATTAGCCACCACTTGTAGTCTATGGCTATGATTGAGTAAGGTGGGATCCGAGTTACTACATAAAATAGTTTTCTTGTGAGAAAATGCCTTTCTCATCATCATGATCAGCCCCCTGTCCAAACTTACGGCTCCGGACGTTAAGAGGTTCCGGACGTCCGTGTGGTATTTCAGCATCGGACGTCCGTAAGAATCCGGACGTCCGTATATTCTCGCTCTGGTTACCTTCGACGGTCGTCCGGCCTCGTGACGTCCATAAAATCCACTCTAGTTCACTTAAGTTGGCCTAGCAAATGAAGCTTCGGACGTCCGGAAGACTCCGGAAGTCCGTAAAAACCGTTCTGTTACAGTATGACCGGTCGTCCGATGCCGTCGGACGTCCGTAAAATCATCTCTGTTATCACATGCGTGCTGATGGTTCGGACCCGGTCGTCCGGCTGTTCTGGATGTCCGGACGCATATATGACTCCGGTCGTCCGTAGGCTCCGGACGTCCGTGCGTTTTACTAGGGACTATATATCTGCGCCGTGAGGTTACGGTCAACCAACCCCATCCTCTCCACTGAGTTCGCCGCCGCCGCCCGTTTTACGTCGTCGTCCTCCCAGACCGCCGCCGCCCGTACCCCTCGGGGTTTCTCCCCGCCGCGGATCTGCGACTTGCCGTCCGGCCCGTCCAGCCGTTCTGCTCGGAGCCTCTCTCGTCGCTCGGCTCCTCCGTGCTCTTCCTCGCCTGGTCATGATGCCTCGGTCCAAGCACTCCGCACGCAAGCAAGTCGCCGGAGGGCCGGCGCGTCCGTCTCGTCGTGGTGGCTCCAACGACTCCCAGGAGGAAGATCGCCCTCGGAAACGTGCTGCTCGTCCTCCCAGCTCGTCCAAAGGATTCCTCTTCGGAGGGGTCAGATTTTGAGGATGAGCTTGAAGAGGTGGATCCGTCCCCGATGATTAGCGTCCGCGTCGCTGCCCCCAAGCCCGGCACTCGTCGTCCAACATTTCAACCTCCTCCTCCTCCGGTGCAACCCCAATGTGATGCCCGTCACATCTCCATTGAGCCTCCACTATCACTAGGCCGTCATGTTAAGCGTTTCAATGAAGTCCCCAAATCTTCATATCTCAAATTGCGTCGTGATGTAGATCAATTTCTTGTTGTTAGGGATTCTCGGGATAGTCGTTTCGCACAAATGTCCAAGCCGACATCTTCACCACGATTGTCATCCCTAAAGGCTTGTCACTTCATGTTTGCATTGATCTTGAGCACATTCGCACTCATCCGGAGAAATATCCGGGAGCCATTGAGCTCATTGAGTCGTCAAACCTAGCTGCCCCATTCGCCTTTCAACACGATTCTAACCACGCTGCCATCCATCAGTTTTATGCCACATGTTACTTTGCTCACGATAACACTTTGTCACATGGATGACCTCCGACATCGCCCTCACAAAGACATCTTATCTTTGAGTTTGTCACCGCACTTGGATTTCCCGACATTGGGTTCAAAATCCACAAGGATGACCCCAATCATAAGCCCAAAGGCATTGCGGTCTGTGCGGATCTCCTTAGACCCATATCATCTTTGTCTAGTACTGAAAAACAAAAGGGTCTAAATCAAGTCTCCATTTGGCGTTTTCCTTTCAACATCATTTATCAGTGTGTCATCCGCACCATTTATCCCAAGATGGGTGACAAGGGCTCCTGCAGCAGCTCCTGCATTGATCTCATGCATCGCCTCTACACATCTCCTAAAGGGAAGATAAATGTTCCACACTTTCTATGGCATGAGATTCGCCTTGCTAGCTTCCAACACAAGCGGACTTTCCCTCATGCACCTTTTCTTCAGGCATTTATCGAGAGGGCAGCTCCCTTTCCCATTGCACGCACTCATATACATGAGAGATGGGTCATCCCACCTCACATGGCGGCTGACCATGTTCCTCCTCCTCCCGCTACTGCTAGTCACACCGCCGCTAGTTTTCCCTCTCACGCTAACCATCCTCATTCCAATTCTGTCCCCTTTGGGCGTATTGCTCGCTTTCTTGGGAAGGCTCATTCAGCCATGATGAAGATGTTCACCTTCCATTGCTCCCAACACCACGATGTGGTCACTCGCATGGTCACTTCCAAGAACGCTCTGAAGGCTCGTCTGCGAGACTCAGCGTATATGATGTGAGTGACGATGGCGTCTTCTGCAGACCCCCTTGATTTTGGTTTTCCCTCCGGTCTGAGTGGGCCGATTTCTTTGTGAGGACTGGTGGCGGTGGTGTTCATGATGATGATGGTGAGGATGAACTTTAATACTTTCGTGTCATTCCCCTTTGTTTTTGGATGCTTGATGCCAAAGGGGGAGTAGGCTCCATATGCACTACTCTAGCTCATTATGTAATCGAAACCTATGTTAGGAGTAGTTTGTTGAACTATGTTATGAGTTGTTGAACTATGTTATGAGTTTGTTGGTTATGAGTTTGGTGAATCTATATGAAGTGATCCAACTATTGTGGCATCAGTTTGAGGGGGAGCCCTCATCATTTTTGTTTTTAAGTAGTATCCGTGGTATCACTTTGAGGGGAGCTCGCTTCGCTACTCATTCTTATTATGGTTATTGAGCTCCACAACAAATACTTCCGATTACTATTATGAGTATGCATATGAGTTGTCATCAACTACCAAAAAGGGGGAGACTGAAAGTGCAATCATGCCCTTAATCATATTTTGATGTTGATGACAACACATATGCTCGGGACTAATCATGTTTATCAAGTATATCTCAGGATTATGTTCCAAAGACCGTGTGCATGGATCATGACTAGGGACAAAAGCATATAACTCAAGAATGGAGATACAAGATGTTAACTTCATTTATGGTTTGTTCTTGAGTATAGGAATCCCACACTATTAAGAGGGATCGATGGATCTGTGAAAAACTTGCTCAAAGTTGCTATCTATATACCTTACCTTCAGACGTCCGGCGCTCACGGACGTCCGGTCCTTCTGATTGCCGGACGTCCGGACACTTCTGACGTCCGACACCTCCACAACAGAAGCGTTTTATGCGGATGTCCGGAACCCTCGGACGTCCGACACTTTCACATCGAAGCATTCTTACGGATGTCCGGCCCTTTCGGACGACCGTATCCTGTACATTGGTTTGTGGGTCACACTTTTCACGGCGGCGGTCGTCCGATGGTAGCCGGACGTCCGGACCCATTGGGCCTCCGGACGTCCGGCGTTCTCCGGACGTCCGGCCATCCTGCACCCCCAAGCGGTCACCTTTTCCCACCACCTACATATACTCCTTTCCGTTCCACGGGTAGGGGTTGACCATTCACTTTGAACAAATCCTAGAACACTTCTCACACTCTCTCTCATTTTCTCCACACCAAATCTCAGATCCCCAAGGGATTTGAGAGCTTTGAAAAGAAGTTGTCCGGTCAAGTGATAGATCCACTTCTCCTCCTTCTTTGCACCCAAGGAATTCGTGATTTGAGCAAGTCTTGAGCAAATCCCCATCGATCTTGTTACTCTTGGAGGTTGGAGACTCCTAGGCGGTAGGAGTCTTCGGAGAGGAATCGACCTTTGTGATTACCCCGGATAAGTTTGTGAGGGTTTGGAGACCACCTCAAGGTCTACCACTAGTGGTTGAGAAGCCTTCGTGGTGTTGTCTCAAAGGGAGAATAGGGTGAGCCTTCGTGGCGTTGGTGTGCCTTCGTAGTAACATCCACCTCTCTAACGGTGACTAGCTTCCCTCCAAGGAAGTGAACATCGGCATACATCCTCGTCTCCCGGAGTTGCGGTTATTCCTAACCCTAACTCTATACTTGTGGTTACTTGTTTTGGTTTGCACTTACTTACATCATATTGTGCTTACTCACTTATATGCTTGTGTTACTTGCCTTGTACTTGTACTCACTAGCAATTGTTAGGCTCACCTTCATATTCCGCACTATTGCCTAAAATTGCTAAGTAATAATTAAAATTTGTAATTGTACCTATTCACCCCCCCCCCTCTAGGTCCATCTCGATCCTTTCAACTGCTTAGAGTTGAGTCAGGTCTGATTCATCGGGGATGAATCGGAGGTGTGTGAACATGTCCTACTGTGTGTGAGCTAAGTGTATGAACACGATTTGGTAAAGGTAGCGGTGTGAGGCCATGTAGGAGTACATGGTGGGTTGTCTCATTGAAACCGTCCTCAGGAACTGAGTTCTGTGTTTGTGATCCACGTAACAGTTACTACCACTCTTTGGGTTCCGGTATATCGACCCCTCTCGGCTTATTAATCAACTTGATCTCTCTCGGGAGTTGCAATTAGTTTACGGTGTTTGTAGGTAGTGTTAGTAGTCTACCAAGTGGCACCCGGTCTTGGTGGGCTTGGGACAGACTAGGCACCATGGCACGGTGTACCAAGCATAGAACCACCCGTCGAGGTGGGCTTGGGAACCCTGCACACATCGTTTGGGGCCGTGGCGACACCCGGACGGATCTCCTTGCGGATGGAACCCGAATAGGCGATAAACCTGGACTAGAGACTTGTGTGGTTAGTCAGGTCGTGGCCGACTCCCTCGCCAGGCTTCCGCTTGAAGGTTGCCGAGATACACGAGGTGTACATGGCGGTAAGTGGCGAGAGCGTGTGTGAAGAAGTACACCCCTGCAGGGTTAATATGATCTATTCGAATAGCCGTGTCCACGGAAAAGGACTTCTGGGTTGCCTGTACAGTTCATAGACAAGTGAAAGTGGATACTCTAAAACTCGCAAGATAAGCGTGAGTGCTATGGATGGCGTTCTCCTAGGGAGACGGGAGCGGATCCATAGTGGTGTATTGATATGGTGAATATGTGGACTCGTGTGCGCCACCACAAAAGAGTTACTTGCAGTCGTAGTTTAGGATAGCCACCGAGTCAAAGCTGGCTTGCTGCAGTCAAACTCCACCACCCACTTTGTTGATAACGATGCATATGTAGTTAGTTCTGATGTAAGTCTTGCTGAGTACATTTTTACTCACGTTTGCTTATTTTATATTTTGCAGAGAGACTTCAGTCTCGCTAGTAGTTCCGCGTGGACTTTGACGTTTAGCTTGTTACCTCAGCTACGGTCTTGTGCCCTCGGCAGGATCTGGTAGATAGTCAGGCTTCTCAGCCTTTTTCATTTGTAGATGTCTGTACTCAGGCATGCTAAGCTTCCGCATGTGTTTGACTTGTATGCTCTGAATGTTGGGTCGTGAGACCCATGTTTCTAATTTCTCGCTCCTCGGAGCCTAATGAATAAATATTTGAGTCGTAGAGTTATGTTGTGATGCCATGTTGTATTTACACATATTGAGCATATTGTGTGTATGTTTGAAATTCTTGGTATGTGTGGGGTCCGACAATCAGTTGTTTATCCTTGGCAGCCTCTCTTATGGAGAAATGTAGTCTAGTGCTTCCTGAGCGATAGTAGTCCGCTACAGCCCGGTTCACCGGAGTCCTGCTAGCCCAGCACTACTGCTCTGTACACTTGACTGGCCGTCATGTATTTCACTTCGTTCGTGGTTACATCCCTTTGGGAAATGTCACGCGGTGACATCCGGAGTCCTTCCTAGCCTGCTACAGACCCGGGTTCCCGGAGTCCTATTAGCCCAGTGCTGCAGCCCGGATTCACACACTGACCGACATGCTCGATGTGATTCATGTATGCCTGTCCCCATGGGTTAGTGCCGCTTTGGGTTCACGACTAGCCATGTCGGCCCGGGTTCTCTGTCATATGGATGCTAGCGACACTATCATATACGTGAGCCAAAAGGCGCAAACGGTCCCGGGCCATGGTAAGGCGACACCCGTGGGAATACCGTGCGTGAGGCCGCAAAGTGATATGAGGTGTTACCGGCTAGATTGATGTGACTTGGAATCGGGGTCCTGACAGATTGACAACCCCTTTATCGTGTTGGGTGCAAGTTGTTTGATTGTTTGTGCAGGTATTGGTGATTTGTGTGTTGTTTCCTACTAGGTTGATCCTCCGACATAAGTTGGAGAAAGACAAGGATAAACCCTCTAAATCATCACCACCACCACCTTCTTCATCACCAAAAGAAACTTGAGTATCGGGTATGGGAACTCCCCTTGGCTTGTGCCAAGCTTGGAGGAGGTGCCCCGGTATCGTATCACCTCCACTATCTTTTGCCTTTACTAATCTTAGTTCGATCCATAGTTATCTTTTGCTTTAGATGAATAAAGTTTTAGTTCAATCCTTTCTTTTTGAAAGTTTGCTTAGTGATCTATCTTTGTAACCGTTCGCCCCCCCCCCCCGGGGGGGGGGCTAGAAAAAAGCGCCGCTTGGGGGCGAACCGGCGATATTTTCGGCGTGGGGCGAGTGGGTTCCCAGCCGCCGTCCCCAGACGCCCTTTTGTAAATACTTTTAAAGACATACTCGGCCAAAATTCGGCAAACATGACATAGATTCGGCGATATTTAGGTGTTCCACATTCTTTTTGCATATTGAAGACATAATCTACTAAAAGGAAGAAAAAAACTGTTATTGTCGTGCCTACAGGTCGAAGAACTTGCTGAAGGCGTCGTAGTCACCACCGTTGTCGTCCTCCTTCTCCTTCTTCACACCGCCGCCGTCACTGCTGGACCCTTGCTTGGGGTCTCCCTAGCGGACTGGTTTGGCTGGCGGTGGCGCCTCGTCGTTGCTGTCCTCGAGGACGATGATGCCTCCCTCGTCACGGCCACGACACTGAGCGGCGATCTCCTCTAGGGTGTGGCGCTAGTGCTCCATCTCCCACCGGGCCCAGCCCTCCTGCGCCCAATTCATGGCGGCCTCGTCGTCGAGTGCGGCCATGTCATCGTGCTCGCTCGTCATGGGGGCGAGCCCCGGCTCCGTCTTCGGCTTTACGAGGCGGGAGATAGGAGCCGAGGAGGAGCAACCGCTCTCGTTAATGACGAGGGTGGCACCGCAGGTGCGCCGGCTGAGCGGCGTTTTCATGGACTCGGCCTTGATGCCGATAACCCACAAGTATAGGGGATCGCAACAGTTTTCGAGGGTAGAGTATTCAACCCAAATTTATTGATTCGACACAAGGGGAGCCAAATAATATTCCCGAGTATTAGCAGCTAAGTTGTCAATTCAACCACACCTAAAAGACTTAATACCTGCAGCAAACTTTTTAGTAGCAAAGTAGTATGGAAGTAATGGTAATGGTGGCAAAAGTAACAGTAGCAGTTTTGTAGCAATGGTAACAGTGGCAACGGCAAAGTAACGTAGCAAAGATCAATATGTGAAAAGTTCGTAGGCAATGGATCAATGATGGATAATTATGTCTGATGGCATTCATCATGCAATAGTTAGAACCTAGGGTGACACAGAACTAGCTCCAATTCATCGATATAATGTAGGCATGTATTCCGTATATAGTCATACGTGCTTATGGAAAAGGACTTGCATGACATCTTTTGTCCTACCCTCCCATGGCAGCGGGGTCCTAATGGAAACTAAGGGATATTACGGCCTCCTTTTAACAGAGAACCAGAACAAAGCATTAGCACTTAGTGAATACATCAATTCTTAAAACTACGGTAATCACCGGAAATAATCCCAATTATTATCACCTTGGGGTATGCGGATCATAACTCGTAATAGGTGTCTACAACTTGCAAGATCGGATCAAGTACATAAATATATTCATGAAAACATAATAGGTTCAGATCTGAAATCATGGCACTCGGGCCCTACTGGCAAGCATTAAGCATAGCAAAGTCATAGCAACATCAATCTCAGAACATAGTGGATACTAGGGATCAAACCCTAACAAAACTAACTCGATTACATGATAAATATCATCAAACCCATCACCGTTCAGCAAGCTTACGGTGGAATTACTCACGCACGACGGTGAGCATCATCAAATGGGTGATGGAGGAAGGTTGGTGATGATGATGGCAATGGTTTCCCCTCTCCGGAGCCCCGAACGGACTCCAGATCTGCCCTCCCGATGAAGCACTGGAGGTGGCGGCGGCTCCGTATCGTAAAACGGGATGAATCCTTCTTTAATTTTTTCACCCCGAACATGAATATATATAGAGTTGGAGTTAGGGTCAGAGGAGGTCCAGGGGACCCACAAGGCAGGGGGCGCGCCCACCACCCTTGTGGTTAGCTGGTGGGTCCCTCTGGTTGATTCTTTCGCCGGTATTTTTATATATTCCAAAAATATTCTCCGTAAATTTTCAGGTCATTCCTAGAACTTTTATTTTTGCACAAAAATAACACCAAGGCAATTCTGCTGAAAACAGCATCAGTCCGGGTTAGTTCCATTCAAATCATGCAAATTATAGTCCAAAACAAGGGCAAAAGAGTTTGGAAAAGTAGATACGATGAAGACGTATCAACTTCCCCAAGCTTGACTGATAACCCACAAGTATAGGGGATCAATTGTAGCCTCTTTCGATAAGTAAGAGTGTCGAACCCAATGAGGAGCTAAAGGTAGAAAAAATATCCCCTCAAGTTCTATCGACCATCGATACAACTGTACGCACGCTTAACGTTCGCTTTACCTAGAACAAGTATGAAACTAGAAATACTTTGTAGGTGTAACGGGATAGGTTTGCAAGAATATAAAGAGCATGTAAATAAAAATTAGGGGTTGTTTTAAGTAAAGAAGCAATAAAGTTAGTATAGCGAGTGTGGAAAAGTGGTGGTAGGAGTTGCGAAATTGTCCCTAAGCAACTACTTTACTTGACCGATAGCAAGTTTTATGTGGGAGAGGCCACTGCTAGCATGTCATCCCTGACTTGGAATTCTATGCACTTATGGTTGGAACTATTAGCAAGCATCCGCAACTACTAACGTTCATTAAGGTAAAACCCAACCATAGCATTAAGATATATTGGTCCCCTTCAATCCCGTATGCATCAATTTCATGCTAGGTTGAAGCTTACATCACTCTTGCCCTCCAATACGTAGTCCTATCAACATACAACTAACCCTATGGTGTGATCCTTGGCAGCTCATATGATGGGCACCAATGGACAGCAACATAACCACAAGCAAATTAAACCAATCATAGCAATTCACCAATTACCGATAGGACAACAAAAATCTACTCAGACATCATAGGATGGCAACACATCATTGGATAATAATATGAAGCATAAAGCACCATGTTCAAGTAGAGGGTACAGCGGGTTGCGGGAGAGTGGACCGCTGTAGATAGATGGGGGAAGGTGATGAAGATGTTGGTGAAGATGACAGAGGTGTTGGTGTAGATCGCGGTGACGATGATGGCCCCGGCGGCGTTACGGCGCCACCAGAAGAGAGGGGGAGAGGGGCCCCCTTCTTCTTCTTCCTTGACCTTCTCCCTAGATGGGAGAAGGGTTTCCCCTCTAGTCCTTGGCTTCCATGGCATGGGAGGGGCGAGAGCCCCTCCGAGATTGGATCTGTCTCTCTTTGTTTCTGCGCTCCCTTATTCTGGCCTTTCACCGTTTCTTATATTCCCGGAGATCCGTAACTCCGATTGGGTTGAAATTCGGACACGATTTTTATCCAGATATTGGCTTTCTTGCGGCGAAAGAAGGGCGCCAACCGCCTTACAGGGTGGCCACGAGGGTCAGGGGCGCGCCCACCCCCTGGGCATGCCCCCCTGCCTCGTGGCCCCCTCGGGCATCGTCTCGCGTTGATCCTTCTTTCAAAAAATCACATATATTCCAAAAAAATCTCTGTCAGTTTTTATCCCGTTTGGACTCCGTTTGATACGGATTTTCTGTGAAACAAAAACATGCAACAAACAGGAACTGGCACTGGGCACTGGATCAATATGTTAGTCCCAAAAATAGTATAAAAAGTTGCCAAATGTATGTAAAAGTTGTAGAATATTGGCATGAAACAATCAAAAATTATAGATACGACGGAGACGTATCAGCATCCCCAAGCTTAATTCCTGCTCGTCCTCGAGTAGGTAAATGATAAAAAAGATATTTTTTGATGTGGAATGCTACCTACTATAATCTTGATCACGTAATCTAATCATGGCATGAATATTAAGACACGAGTGATTCAAAGCAATAGTCTATCATTTGACATTGAAACAATAATACTTCAAGCATACTAATAAAGCAATCATGTCTTTTCAAAATAACATGGACAAAGAAAGTTATCCCTACAAAATCATATGGTCTGGCTATGCTCCATCTTCACCACACAAAATATTCAAATCATGCACAACCCCGATGACAAGCCAAGAAATTGTTTCATACTTTTGACGTTCTCAAACCTTTTCAACTTTCACGCAATACATGAGCGTGAGCCATGGATATAGCACTATAGGTGGAATAGAATACGATGATGGAGGTTGTGTGGAGAAGACAAAAAGGAGAAAGTCTCACATCGACGCGGCTAATCAACGGGCTATGGAGATGCCCATCAATTGATGTCAATGTGAGGAGTAGGGATTGCCATGCAACAGATGCACTAGAGCTATAAGTGTATGAAATCTCAAACTGAAAACTAAGTGGGTGTGCATCCAACTTGCTTGCTCATGAAGACCTAGGGCATTTGAGGAAGCCCATCGTTGGAATATACAAGCCAAGTTCTATAATGAAAATTCCCACTAATATATGAAAGTGATAACTCAAGAGACTCTCTATATGAAGAACATGGTGCTACTCTGAAGCACAAGTGTGGTAAAAGGATAGTAACATTGCCCCTTCTCTCTTTTCTCTCATTTTTTTTTACTCATTTTTTTCTTTTTTTAGGCTTCTTTGGCCTCTCTCTTTTTTTGGGGGCTTCTTTGGCCACTTTTATTTTGATAACCTCACATGGAACAATGTTCTAATAATGATGATCATCACACTTTTATTTACTTACAACTCAATATTACAACTCGACACTAGAACAAAGATATGATGAATGCCTCTGGCAGTGTACCAGGATGTGCAATGATCTAGCATAGCAAAGATATCAAAAAACGGACAAGCCTTGAAGACATTATGCTAGCTATCTTACAATCATGCAAACCAATATGACAATGAATGCTCAAGTCATGTATATGATGATGATGGAAGTTGCATGGCAATATATCTCGAAATGGCTATGGAAATGCCATAATAGGTAGGTATGGTGGCTGTTTTGAGGAAGATATAAGGAGGCTTATGTGTGACAACGCGTATCATATCACGGGGTTTGGATGCACCGGCGAAGTTTGCACCAACTCTCGAGGTGAGAAAGGGCAATGCACGGTACTGAAGAGGCTAGCAATGATGGAAGGGTGAGAATGCGTATAAAGAACTCACATACTTATTGCAAAAGTCTAGAAGCTATCAAAACAAGGCATTAGACGCATGCTCCTAGGGGGATAGATTGGTAGGAAACGACCATCGCTCATCCCCGACCGCCACTCATAAGGAAGACAATCAATAAATAAATCATGCTCCGACTTCATCACATAACGGTTCACCATACATGCATGCTACGAGAATCATAAACTTCAACACAAGTATTTCTACAATCCACAATTACCCGCTAGCATGACTCTAATATCACCATCTTTATATCGCAAAACTATTGCAAGGAATCAAACATATCATATTCATTGATCTACAAGTTTTATGTAGGATTTTATGACTAACAATGTGAATGACCAATTCCTGTCATCTCTCTAAATAAATATAAGTGAAACAAGAGAGTTTAATTCTTTCTACAAAAGATATGCCCACGCTCTAACAAATATAAGTGAAGCAAAAGAGCATTCTACAAATGGCGGTTTTCTATGTGTAGGGAAACAGGCAATCCAAAATTCAAATGATATAAGTGATGCACATGGAGCATTCTATAAAGCCATACTCAAAAGATATAAGTGAAGTGCAATGAGCATTATATAAATCAACCATGTACTATCTTATACCAGCATGGTGCATAAAAGAAAAAGGGAAAACTAAATGCAAAAGACGCTCCAAGATTTGCACATATCACATGAACGAAACGAAACCGAAAACATACCGATACTTGTTGTAGAAAGAGGGGATGCCTTTCGGGGCATCCTCAAGCTTAGACGCTTGAGTCTCCTTGAATATTTACTTGGGGTGCCTTGGGCATCCCCAAGGTTGAGCTCTTGCTTCTCCTCCTTCTCCTCATATCAAGACCTCCTCGATCTTTGATCACTTCATCCACACAAAACTCAACAGAAAGTTCGGTAAGATCCGTTAGTATAATAAAGCAAATCACTACTCTAAGTACTGTTGCAAACCAATTCATATTTTGTTTTTGCATTGTAGCTACTTTAATATAACTTTTCCATGGCTTAATCCACTGATAGAAATCGATAGTTTCATCAAAACAAGCAAACTATACAGCAAAAACAGAATCTGTCTTAAACAGGACAGTCTGTAGTAATCTGAACATTCACCATACCTCTGGTACTCCAAAAATTCTGAAAAAATTAGATAAATAAAAAATTTATATAGAAAGACAGTGCAAAATGTTTCAGAACCGTTTGACGTTTCGGTAAAAAATGTAAAATCGCGCACTACAGCAAAAGTTTCTGTTTTGCACCGCACAAACCAACAAGCAATGTAAACATCCTAAAGGCAAGTCTTGGCACATTATTTTTATAATAGAATGGAATTGTACAAGGGGATAATTATTTTTGTTGAAAAGTTTCTGTAATCAAGATTCACAAAGTTTTCGTGAGCATGAACAAAGTTCAAGGAGCTCCCCCACTTCAACAATGCTTGTCTCTCTCACTTTCACTTTCCTTTTTGAAAAGTTTTGGGTTCCACTCTATATTTTTTTGTTTTTAAACTGTATAAAGGCACTCAACAGAAATAAATGACTCTCTAAAACTTCCGGGTTGTCTCCCTGGCAGCGCTTTCTTTAAAGCCATTAAGCTAGGCATAAAGTGCTCAAGTAATGAATCCACCCGAATCCCAAGGTATATCAAAGCCAATTTGAATCAACAATGATTTGTAATTTATTAGTGAGCACAAAGTAACATATATCAAGCAATGACGAAGTCTAACTCTCTTCCTATGCATCGGCATGTCATACAAGAACAATTCATGCACATCAAGTAAAGGCCAATACAGAGCATAAGCAGTTTCTTGCAATTCTATCGTGTTGGAAACATAAAGAGGCGGACATGTAGTTCCTCTCTCATAATAATTGCAAGTAGAAGCAGCAAGCACATGCATATTATAGTCATCAAAATTATCATGTGCAACGGTAAAAGGCAACCCATCAATATAATCCTTAATAAGTGCAAACTTCTCCGATATAGTGTAGTCGGGAGAATTTAAAAAGATAATAGGACTATCATGCATGGGTGCAATAGCAAAAATTTCATGTTTAACATAAGGAACTATAGCAAGTTCATCTCCATAAGCATAATTCATATTGGCATGTTGGCCACAAGCATAGCAATCATCACCAAAAAGGTATATTTCAAAAGAATCAACGGGATCATAACAATCATCATAGCATTCATCCTTCGGTAGATTCGAAGGGAAATTAAACAATGTATGGGATAAAGAGTTACTCTCATTAGATGGTGGGAATGGGTGATCAATCTGCTCTTCCTCCTTTTGTTCTTCACTCTCCTCCTCATCTTTTTCATCCAATGAGCTCACATGTCATTAATTTCTTCTTCCATAGACTCCTGCAAAATATTAGTCTCTTCTTGGACAGCGGAGGAGTCCTCAATATATGGTTTAATATAAGGATTAGAAGCATAATTATCATAGCAATATTGAAGTATGGCCAAATTTCCAGATTTGTAGAGAGTAGTATCACACTCTTCAATAAAAGAAGCAATTTCACAAGTACCCCTAAAAGCAACAAATTCTTCAATTTGTTGAACATCATAGTAATTATAAACACCCTTAGTATATGAAGATACGATTCCATTATCAATAAACTCACATTGGTAAGGAAGGTGTTTCTTAGGGTCTTTAGAACAACAAGTACAATCATATATTTCACATAAATTCCAAGCATAGCACTACAAACGATGAATTTGATCCAGTAAAAGTTTCCCTTTTTCAGATATGCGGTGTCGCACATAACAAGCATGTTCATCTAAAGATTTGCTCTCAACTTAGCTAGTTGGGGTTTCAGCCCGAGCACATAGGGATCGAAGATGATCCAAGTAAAAAGCTTCAGTAGTGTGATAGATTTTGAGTGGTTCTTCAACCATTGGTTCAGTAGGTACCACTAATTTTTTTGGTATTTTGCGTTTCCTACCCATAACTAAAGATAGAAAACAAGAGCACAAAATATAAACTACTTAGTGATAAAGCAAATAAGCACACACGAGAATATTCACCCCATGCTATAACTCCCCGGCAACGACGCCATAAAAAGGTCTTGATAACCACAACTATAGGCGATCAATTGTAGCCTCTTTCGATAAGTAAGAGTGTCGAACCCAACGAGGAGCTAAAGGTAGAACAAATTACTCCCTCAAGTTCTATCGACCACCGATACAACTCTACGCACGCTTAACGTTCGCTTTACCTAGAACAAGTATGAAACTAGAAATACTTTGTAGGTGTAACGGGATAGGTTTGCAAGAATATAAAGAGCACGTAAATAAAACCTAGGGGCTGTTTTAAGTAAAGAAGCAATAAAGTTAGTATAGCGAGTGTGGAAAAGTGGTGGTAGGAGTTGCGAAATTGTCCCTAAGCAACTACTTTACTTGACCGATAGCAAGTTTTATGTGGGAGAGGCCACTGCCAGCATGTCATCCCCGACTTGGAATTCTATGCACTTATGGTTGGAACTATTAGCAAGCATCCGCAACTACTAACGTTCATTAAGGTAAAACCCAACCATAGCATTAAGATATATTGGTCCCCCTTCAATCCCATATGCATCAATTTATATGCTAGGTTGAAGCTTACATCACTCTTGCCCTCCAATACATAGTCCTATCAACATACAACTAACCCTATGGTGTGATCCTTGGCAGCTCATATGATGGGCACCAAAGGACAGCAACATAACCACAAGAAAATTAAACCAATCATAGCAATTCACCAATTACCGGTAGGACAACAAAAATCTACTCAGACATCATAGGATGGCAACACATCATTGGATAATAATATGAAGCATAAAGCACCATGTTCAAGTAGAGGGTACAACGGCTTGCGGGAGAGTGGACCGCTATAGATAGATGGGGGAAGGTGATGAAGATATTGGTGAAGATGACGGAGGTGTTGGTGTAGATCGCGGTGACGATGATGGCCCCGACGGCGTTCCCGCGCCACCAGAAGAGAGGAGGAGAGGGCCCCCCTTCTTCTTCTTCTTCCTTGACCTTCTCCCTATATGGGAGAAGGGTTTCCCCTCTGGTCCTTGGCTTCCATAGTTCCATGGCATGGGAGGGGCGAGGGCCCCTCCGAGATTGGATATGTCTCTCTGTCTCTCTCTGTTTCTGTGCTCCCTGATTATGGCCTTTCACCATTTCTTATATTCCCGGAGATCCGTAACTCCAATTGGGTTGAAATTTGGACACAATTTTTATCCAGATATTGGTTTTCTTGCGGCCAAAGAAGGGCACCAACTGCCTTACGGGGTGGCCACAAGGGTCAAGGGCGCGCCCACCCCCCTGGGCATGCCCCCTGCCTCATGGCCACCTCGGGCATCGTCTCGCGTTGATTCTTATTCCCAAAAATCACATTTATTCCAAAAAAATCTCCGTCAATTTTTATCCCATTTGGACTCCGTTTTATATGGATTTTCTGCGAAACAAAAAACATGCAACAAACAGGAACTGGCACTGGGCACTGGATCAATATGTTAGTCCCAAAAATAGTATAAAAAGTTGTCAAATGTATGTAAAAGTTGTAGAATATTGGCATGGAACAATCAAAAATTATAGATACGACAGAGACGTATCATTAACCCATTGCTTGTCCTCAAGCAATTCAGTTGACAAACTGAAACTGATAAACAAAAACATGTACAAACTCTGTTTGATCTTGTTGTTGCAAATATGTATAACCATCATTCAGGTTTTCAGCCAAGATTATAAACTAACCATATTCACAAGAACATTTAGGTCTCACATTTACTCATATCAATGGCATAATCAACTAGCGAGCAATAATAATAAATCTCGGATGACAACACTTTTTCAAAACAACCATGATATGATATAATAAAATGGTATCTCGCTAGCCCTTTCTGAAACTGCAAAACATAAATGCAGAGCACTCCTGAAGATCAAGGAATGACTAGACATTGTAATTCATGATAAAAGAGATCCAGTCACAGTCATACTCAATATGAATTAATAACAATGCATACAAATGACAGTGGTGCTCTCTAACTGGGGCTTTTTATAAGAGGATGATGACTCAACAATAAAGTAAATAGATAGGCCCTTCGCAGAGGGAAGCAGGGATTTGCAGAGGTGCCAGAGCTCAAGCTTTTTGAAACAGAGGTGAATAATATTTTGAGCGGTATGCTTTCATTGTCAACATAACAACCAATATATCTCGGTATCTTCCATGCTAGATACATTATAGGTGGTTCCCAAACAGAATGGTAAAGTTTTTTACTCCCCCTCCACCAACAAGCACACTTCACGACTGGTCTGAAACAACGGGTACCGTCCAAACCAACAACAGTCCTGGGGGAGTTTTGTTTAAAATTATATTTTGATTTGATTTGAGCATGGAACTTGGCATCCTGAATACCAGCCACTTTCTTGTGAATGACAAGTGAATCAACACTCATCGTGAGAATAACCCACCTGGCATGGAAGGTACCGACAGCCTCCAGTCCCTACATGAGCGATTTGGGCATACAAAACAGATTATTATTTGAAGGTTTAGAGTTTGGCACATGCAAATTTATTCGGAATGGCAGGAAAATACCGCATATAGGTAGGTATGGTGGACTCATATGGAACAACTTTGGGTTTACGAAAGTGGATGCACAAGCAGTATTCCCGCTTAGTACAAGTCAAGGCTAGCAAAAGATTGAGGAGCAACCAGCTAGAGAGCGACAACAGTCATAATCATGCATTGAGATTAACCAACATTGAGTGCAAGCATGAGTAGGATATAAATCACCATGAACATAAATATCGTGGAGGCTATGTTGATTGTGTTTCAACTACATGCGTGAACATGTGCCAAGTCAAGCCACTCGAATCATTCAAAGGAGGATACCATCCTATCATACTACATCACAACCATTTTAAAACCCTGTTGGCACGCAAGGTAAGCCATTATAAACTCCTAGCTAATTAAGCATGGCATGAGTAACTATAATCTTTAATTATCATTGCAATCATGTTTCATTCATAATGGGCTAAATCAAGAACGAAGAGCTAATTATATTTACAAAAACAAAATAGGTCGAGTTCGTACCAACTTTTCTCCATATCAATCATTTCATCAAATATCGTCATTATTGCCTTTCACTTGCACAACCGAACGGTGTGAATAATAATACGCGTGCACGTGCATCGGACTAAGCTGGAATCTGCAAACATTTATTCAAAGGAGAAGACAAAGTAATATGGGCTCTTTGTTAGATCAACGATAATGCATATGAGAGCCACTCAACATTTTCATCGTGGTCTTCTCCTTACGACCCAAAGAAAGGAAAAAAGAATTTCAAAGAAGTACACTGAAATATTTTTGGAGTTTTTGTTTTTCTGAAGAAAGTAAAACAAGAACGAGAAAAACTATTTAGACGGGAAAGCTCCAAGCAAACAAAAGAAGAACGAGAAATATTTTTGGGTTTTCTTTAATACTACTACTAAACAAGGATAGGAAAACTAAAAAGAAGCTACAGCTAATTTTTTGGATTTTCTCAAAGATTTTCAAACACACAAGAAGAAAGAGGGAAAAAGAAAATAAACTAGCATGGATAATACAATGAAAAAGTATGAACACCGACAACTGGAATGAGTGTGTGAACATGAATGTAATATTGGTGAGAAATACGTACTCCCCCAAGCTTAGGCTTTTGGCCTAAGTTGGTCTATGCCCACGGGTCAAAGTAGCCCTCTCCTGGGTACTGAGGAGGATCCTGAGGGTTCCACTAGTTAGCGAGCTCATGTGGCTCCCACTGATAAATAGAATCCTCATACGGATTAGGTGATGGTTCTGGCACAGGAACTAAGGATCGTGTCCGCTCCCAGTATGCATCAATATCCCTGGGCAAAATGAGGTACCTGCATGAATGAATATCAGACAAAGAAGGTGCAGGCAAAGTAATACTCTGACAAGTCTCCTGGTTGAATACCAGGTTATAGATGAGTATCTTTTTCTTATCATCACTAATAAAATCATGTGCTACCATACTGTTATAGTCTAAGTATCTAGTGGGTACCAGCATCTCCTCTTCCTCATCGTGCCTAATGGGTATCTCGAAGCGTCTAGCAAGGCGGGAGGCTTAGATACCTCCAAAGATAGGACCCCTCGAACGGTTTAAACTCAACCATCGAGCAACAATGGCGTCCAAACTAAAAGGTTTATCACGAAGTAAAGCATGGCGCAAAATAGCGAGGTTAGGGGCACTAAGGCCTCCACTCTCCCCCGGCCACATAAACATCTCCCAGCAAATAATGAGTAATAGCACAAAACAGGAAAATGCAAACTAGCCTCTCTCGCTTCCGACACTCCTCTCCCTTCCCCTACGATAACTTCATCAATAAAATCTTCCACATCTCTAGGACGTGGTTCACTGATGCAGCCCTCATAAGGTAATTTGCAAACCTCGCAAAAATCATAAAGCGTCATCTCCTTATGCTCATCATATAATTAAAATCTACTGTGGGTGGTGATTTCCTAGCATGAAAGTGAAAATTTTGCACGAAGGTATTAGTGAGTAGGAGGTATTGATCACACATATCATGGAGGAAGTCTGTGGTGCCTGCATTCTCATCCAAATAATAGAAATCCTCATGAATTTGGCCCACCCTCAAGAATGCATCACTTAGCCATTCACACGGCCGAACCTCCACGGTGCGAGGAAGGTTATACTTGGGATTCTTCTTCTCTTCATTTTCATTTTCCTTTGAACCCCGGCTTGAAGAGCCTCTTAACCATCTCTTCATCATTTCTTTTCTCTGAAATTTTTGGTGACTCAAAATAAAAGTGATCCAAACTCAACAAAATTGATAGCAACTACTCCTACAAGTGTCTAGAGGCTATATCATGCATCAAAACTACTTTGGACCATATAAATTTGACATGCAAGCTCAAGAACAAGGTCACCACAGCAGCAAAAAATTGCAATATATAAAGCACTAGAACAAAAACTAATTGGACCATTGGAGGAGTCACATACCGAAGAACAATCCCCCAAAACAGTTTTGCAAATGGAGCTTTGCACAAGGAGATCGAAAATGGTAACAAGATGAGCAAGAACACGGATTTGAGCAATGGGATGATTTTTTCTGGAGGAATACGAAGTGGATGGGTGCTGGAATAAGTGAGGGGGACCCACGTGGGACCCACAAGGCAAGGTGGCGTGCCCAGGGGCGTGCCCTCCACCCTTGTGGTGCATAGGTGCAGCCCCCAAGTGTGTTCTGAGTGCCAAAAATTCTCAAATATTCTATAAAAACCATACTAAATTTTCAGGGCATTTGGAGAACTTTTATTTTTGGGGCTTTTTTATTGCATGGATAAATCAGAAAACAGACAGATAATACTAATTTTTTTATTCAAAATGACAGAAAGTAAAAGATAGGTACAGAAAGTTGTGCTTTCTAAATTCATCCATCTCATGCTCATCAAAAGGAATCCATTAACAAGGTTGATCAAGTCTTATTAACAAACTTCTTTCGAATAACATGAAACTGGAGAATTTTCGAATAACACTAGGTTACCTCAACGGGGATGTGCATGTCCCCAACAATGAGAATATCATACTTCTTTTTGACAGTAGGGAGAGGGAATTCAAAACCTCCAATTGTAATAGTTAAAAACTCCAATACAATTGATACTATGAACTTGAGGTTGTTTCTTCAGAAAGTGTACCGTATCCTCATTACCATTAACATGAAAAGTGACATTGCCCTTGTTGCAATCAATAACAGCCCCTGCAGTATTCAAAAAGGTTCTACCAAGGATGATCGACATACCGTCGTCCTCGGGAATATCAAGAATAACAAAGTCCGTTAAGATAGTAACGTTTGCAACAACAGGCACATCCTCACAAATACCGATGGGTATGGCAGTTAATTTATCAGCCAGTTGCAAAGAGATTTCAGTAGGTGTCAACTTATTCAATTCAAGTCTACGATAAAAAGAGAAGGGCATAACACTAACACCGGCTCCCAAATCACATAAAGCAGTTTTAACATAGTTTCTTTTAATGGAGCATGGTATAGTTGGTATTCCAGGATCTCCTAATTTCTTTGGTATTCCACCCTTAAAAGTATAATTAGCAAGCATGGTGGAAATTTATGCTTCCGGTATCTTTCTTTTATTTGTAACAATATCTTTCATATAGTTAGCATAAGGAGACATTTTCAGAATATCAGTCAAACTCATACGCAAAAAGGTGGGTCTAAGCATTTCAACAAAGCGCTCAAAATCCTCATCATCCTTTTTCTTTGATGGTTTAGGAGGAAAGGGCATGGGTTTATGAACCCATGGTTCTCTTTCTTTACCATGTTTCCTAGCAACGAAGTCTCTCTTATCATAACGTTGATTCTTAGATTGTGGGTTATCAAGATCAACAGCAGGTTCTACCTCTATATCATTATCATTACTAGGTTGAGCATCAACATGAACATCATCATTAACATCAGCACTAGGTTCATGTTCATCACCAGATTGTGTCTCAGCATCAGAAATAGAAATGGCATTTGGATTCTCAGGTGTATCTATAACAGGTTCACTAGAAGCATGCAAAGTCCTATCAGCTCTTTTTTCTTTTTATTACTAGGAGGAATAGTGCATCAGTATTAATTCTTTGAGAATCTTGCTCAATTCTCTTAGGGTGGCCTTCAAGATACAAAGGTTCCTGGGTCATTTTACCACCTCTAGTCATAACCCTAACAACATTATCATTGTTCTTACTATTCAACTAATTGAGCAGATCATCTTGTGCCTTAAGTACTTGTTTTACTTGAGTTTTAACCTTGGAAGCATGCATACTAATAATCTTAAGATCACTAACAGCTCTACTCATTTAATCACCCAAGCAGTCAAGCATATAAGCATTACGTTTCAATTGTCTACTAACATAAGCATTGGAATTTTCTTATTTAACAATAAAGTTATCAAATTCATCCAAGCATTGGCTAGCAAATTTATTATAGGGAATATCACCTTCATCAAATCTATAGAGAGCATTTACCTCTACTACCTTTGTCGGGGTATCAAGACCATGTATTTCTTCAATAGGTGGTAAATTCTTAAAGTCTTCAGCTTTAATACCTTTTTCTTCATAGATTTCTTTGCCTATTGCATTTCTTCAGGACTGAGAAATAGAATAGCTATTTTCTCGGAGTTGGCTTACGAATTGGTTCAGGAAGTGTCCAATCATTATCATTAACCAATGTATTATTCAATACCAATTCAGCTTGGTCAACAGTTCATTCCCTAAAAACACAACCAGCACAACTATCTAGGTGGTCCCTAGAAGCATCGGTTAGTCCATTATAAAAGATATCAAGTATTTCATTTTCTTGAGAGGATGATCAGGCAAAACATTAAGTAATTAGATAAGCCTCCCCCAAAGCTTGTGGGAGACTCTCTTCTTAAGTTGGCACAAAGTTAAATATTTCCTTTAAAGCAGCTTGTTTCTTATGAGCAGGGAAATATTATTCAGAGAAGTAGTAAATCATATCCTGGGGACTACGCGCACAACCAGGGGTAAGAGAATTAAACCATAACTTAGCATCACCCTTTAACGAGAAAGGAAACTACTTAAGAATATAGTAATAGCGATTTTTTCCTCCTGAGCAAATAGGGTGGCTATATCATTCAATTTAGTAAGATGTGCCACAACAGTTTCAGATTCATAACCATGGAAAAGATCGGATTCAACCAAAGTAATTAACTCATAATCCTTATCAGTAACAAAGATAGGTGAAGTAGCAAACTTAGGATCATAATGCATTCTAGCATTCAAAGACTTTTCTTTCCATTTGCATAATAATTTCTTAAGATCATCTCTATCCTTACAAGCAAGAAAGTCCCTAGCTACCTCTCCATCCATAACATAGCCCTCGGGCATAACAGGAAGTTCATATCTAGGAGAGCTAGTCTTATCAGGTGTTTCAAAGTTTTCAGTTTCAATAATTTCATCAGTTTCAGAAATACCATCATCCTCAGCAAAATCAATAGTTCTAACGCTAACAAGGTGTTCATCAAGTAATTCACCCAGTGGCACAGTTTTATCAAGCAAAGTAGTAGCATCATAAGCATCATTCATAGTAGAAGCAACAGCATTAATAACATGCGACATATCAGAATCAATACCAGGTGCAAGCTTACTCAAAACAGAAGGTGCATCAAGTGCAGAGCTAGATGGCAGTTCCTTACCTCGCCTCGTACTAGAGGGAAAATCTTGGTTCTAGTATCTTTCATATTCCTCATAGTGATCAATAGATATAAATCCCAAGTGACTCAGAGAATAGAGCTATGCTCCCCGGCAACGGCGCCAGAAAAATGTCTTGATAACCCACAAGTATAGGGGATCGCAACAGTTTTTGAGGGTAGAGTATTCAACCCAAATTTATTGATTCGACACAAGGGGAGCCAAAGAATATTCTCAAGTATTAGGAGCTGAGTTGTCAATTCAACCACACCTGAAAGACTTAATATCTGCAGCAAAGTTTTTAGTAGGAAAGTAGTATGGAAGTAACGGTAACGGTGGCAAAAGTAACAATAGCAGTTTTGTAGCAATTGTAACAGTGGCAACAGCAAAGTAATGCAGCAAAGATCAATATGTGAAAAGCTCGTAGGCAATGGATCAATGATGCATAATTATGCCGGATGGCATTCATCATGCAACAGTTATAAGATAGGGTGACACAGAACTAGCTCTAATTCATCAATATAATGTAGGCATGTATTCCGTATATAATAATACATGATTATGGAAAAGAACTTGCATGACATCTTTTGTCTTACCTTCCCGTGGCAGTGGGGTCCTAATGGAAACTAAGGGATATTAACTAGACCACAGCAGCCTCTGACACAATAACATCATGAATACAGTCCGAAGAAAACGAAAACCAAGTCTTACACAATTTATTTAGGCAGCCCACCCTAGCTAGATCATGTGACACCCTGTTCGCGGAGCATCTAGCCCAACACACCTTGAATTCTTCCAGCGAGATGGAAAGCTCTTTGATCTCCTCGACAAGAGGGCCATACCGTGATCTGTCCAGCTCCTTGGTCCGCAAAGCTTGCACCATGACCTGGCTATCAGTTTCTAGAATGTCTTTGCGTGCTCCAAACTCTAGCGCGAGCTGGACACCCCACCGGCAGGCCAACAGCTCCACGTGATCTGAATCGCCGATAGATGGAAAAAAGCGGCATGTTCCTCCCACAAACACACCATGATGGTCGCGCACGACCGCTCCACCGCCTCCCGATCCATCCTCCTTCGCCGTTGCCCCGTCCCTGTTCACCTTGAGCCATCCTTGGACAGGAGATCGCCAGCTCTCCATCGGCTTCCCTCCCTGCGCGGCGGCCGGTGTTGGGTGTGCATTTGCCCACTCCTGTAGCAGTCTCCAACCCAAAGATCGGGCATCCTCAATGGGATTTCCATCTCTTGTAGAATTCCTTGCGAGCCACATATGATACGCACACCCTACCCCTATGAACAATTTCGGTAGACTGAGCCGGCACATCGTCTTAAGATTGTTGAAGTCACCATAAACGTCTTCGTAGTCGACGGGAACGACTTTTTCACTGAACGCACATCGTCGAAACTTATAAAATAAATCCAGAAAAATGCGAGCGCCGATGTCAATTATAGAACTTGAACCTTGGTGGGCTGGGGATACTACTGTCCACATGACCATCCAATCATAGGTTGGTTCGTGATGAAAATCTTATATATGCATAGCTTTGGAGAAAAGCGAGAAAAGATTGGGTAAGGACTAGAATTAACTCTAAAAAATCCCCGCGTGGAACAAATCCCAATAAAACAACCATTCTCATAGGAGAAATCATATAAAATTCTACACATCTTTTTGGAACAATAAAATTATTTGAAGCAGAGAAATCCCATTTTCGAGGTGAGCTGCTATCAAATCCTCCCATCTTCATATCTCAATGGTAAGTATATCTAAGGGCCCACCCGCAAAAAGAAGTATATCTAAGGGCCCGCTGGGTCTACATTTTCTTTGGAGTCGCGAATTGGCCTAAACTTCTTATGAGGCCCACTACAGTGACTCGAGGTGTACGCAGGTACCATGAACGTCACGTGCTCCAGTATCAACCTAACTAAACTACGTTTACCAATCACACGGGACCTCAAACTCCCGGGGAAAGAAGGAGCGCACCGAGAAGTTAGGCCAACTCCACCGTACGACCCCATTTTGTCCGGTCCCATCCGTTTGAAGTAAAAGGGATAAATGAGACGGTCCAGCGCGTGACAGCCCGGACTCATCTTGTCCGTTTTGTGTCCGGGTCGACCCGTTCCGATCGCAAACTTGCGCTGGATTTGAGTTGCGGCGGACACCAAACGGACGAGCGACTCGTCCGCGTCGGGGCCGCGTGGCAGGCGGCCACCTACCTCACATTCGTCCACATCAATGCGCACGAACGGGAGGCCTCACCTGTCATCCGTACATCGAAAGGTCGTCGTCCTTTTTTAAGTGGGAACCGTGGACCGGTCGTCGTCTATACTGCTCCACGCCACCCCGCGGCCTCCTCGAAACCCGACAGCCCCAGTCCCAAACCCTAGTCAAGAACTCGCCGGCCGGCCGCTCGCAGCCATGGGGCTATGGAACTACCGACGCAAAGGCAAGCACGACCGCGAGGCTGGCTCCTAGTCAGGACGCCGCCGCGGCTCGGTGAAGAAGGAGGAGCCCGCGTCGCCATCACCACCACGCCGGGCCCCCGTGCCGCCCGTGTCGTCATCGCCACCACGTCGGGCCCTCGCGCCGCCCGCGTTCTCCATCGCGCCCATGTCCGCCAGCGAGCGCGACCAGCATTACATCCGCGCGTCGGTGTCCCGCCGTTATTGGGAGACGAGGACGCCGCTCCCCTGGAGCGACATCCACCTCCCCAATGACTGGCATCTCTCCGCCGACCGGGTCCCGATCCCGCCGGTCCCGACGAGCGGCCGTGCGCGCAACGAGGAGATCGAGCACCGCCGCCGCCTCCTCCCGGACGACCTCTTCTACGACGCCGATGCGCCCCGTCTCGGGCTGCAGGACACCTGGTTTCATGGCGAAACACGACACGGTAGCGCGTCATTCTTCCCGGCTGCGTTAGCGGGGCGCGGCGGCCACGTCGGGAGCGCGCAGCTCCTGGTCCCCAGGAGCGCGGGCGTAGGCGGGTGCGGTGTCACGCCCATGCCGTCGCCTTCGCCATCTCCATCGCCACCACCTCCTCATGACGGAGGAGGAGGAGGCCCGTCTCGTTGCGCGCGTCATGGTGGACTCCATGCGCACGCACGATGAGCGCCAGTGGGAGGGCCTCGAGGAGATGCTGGCCCACTCCGCCGCCGGCGAGGTCGCCATCCCCGAGCTGGAGATGGTGGCGAAGGAGGAGGTGATGAAGGAGCCATCGGTGGCCGCGTTCCACCCGGCCCTGGTGGGCCAGGGGTGGGGCTGGTCGTGCACGGCCCCGGAGATGGCCGACGTCGTGGGCGTGAACTAGTGCCCCATGTTGCCGCGGTCACCGGAGCGGGAGGCGTCGCCACGGGAGGAGGTGGTGCAGGCACCTCCCGCCGTCCAACCCTCCCCCGTCTACCACGCACCGCCGACCCACCTCACGGGCGCGCCCGGCCTCGTCGACCTTGTCGTGACGGCAGCGACGCCGGCGGCCAGTGAAGACGGGGACAGCCACGGCATCGACGGGCGCGGCAGGAGCGCGCGGGAGGGGTTTTTTATTTTGTTTTTATGTTAATTATAAAACTGGGCCGTTTAAGTGGACTGAGAAACTGGGCCGTTTTGTGGCCGTGACCCCTATATATGTTTTATGTTTTTTTAATGCGTTTATTTACTTTTTTAGTCATTTCATTCTAGTTTTTATATATTTTTTATTCACGTCCACACAGGACATGTTTTAGGGTGCGACCGCGCGTTGGGTGCACCCACGACCCATCGGACAAACGCGGACAAGGGTGAATCCATTGCCACCCCAAAGGAACAAAATCCGGCCAAACCGGACGTCCGTTTAAGGTCGCGCGGTGAAGTTAGGCCAACTCCACCGCGTGACCCTATCTTGTCCGCCCCCGTCCGTTTGGGGTAAAAAGGACAAACAAGACGGCCCGGTAGCAGCGGCATAAGCGGACTTTGTCCGCTTGTGTCCGCTTCGACCCATCCGGCCCAAGTTTGCGCGGTTTTGGGGTGAAACGGACAGCGCAGCAGGCGGGGCGCGCGCTTGTCCTCCACAGCCCGCCTGTCGGTGGGAGAAACCAACCCCCCCCCCCACGCCCATTTGGCGCCATTTGCCCCAAACCCTCCCACGTCCTCCCGCCGCCCCCTCTCTCCCCCGTCCATGGCCGACGCCCCGCCGAGTTCCGGTGGTGAAGAAGAAGGCGCCAAGGAAGCCGCGGTCGGAGTGCACGCCGGAGGAGATCGCCAAGTTGCATGCAGAATCGGCGAAGAGGAGGGAACGGAGAGCGGTCGTCAAGGTCAATGCCGCCGCGGCCAAGTTCGCCGCCAGTAGCGAGGAGGCTGGAGGCCACGCGGCGCAAGGCCGCTGCCGACAAGAAGGAGGACCTCGTTAACAAAGCGCACGCCATCCTCATGCTTGGCATGGGCCGTCCTACCGGGTTCCCTGCAGCGGCCGTCGGCCCGGCGAGCACAGGCTCGTCGGTCGCCCAACCTACGCACTGCCAGTCGCCGACGTCGCGCGCCGCGCCCATGTCGCCCGGCTTTACTCCGCCAAGGCACGACGGCCAGACCCGTTTCTCGGCGTCGCCGGACATGGGCTTGTTCGCGCCGTCCACACGCACCCCGCGGCCGTCATCGACCTCAACGTCACGCCTGGGTCCAGCAGCGGCGGGCGGCCGTCTGTCGAGATGCTAAGAAAGCAGGCACGGGCACCGTTCACGGGCACCATGCCGGCCCCCCGCGTCTTGTTTGACGGAATGCCAACCCCAATGCCAGCGGTCGACGACCACTTCTACAACCAGTACATGGAGAACGTGATCTTCGAGGGTGGGCATGGCCATGCCTACGACCCCGAGGAGACCCAAAGTCAGGATGGCCGCGCCGAGTACGTCCCCGATGAAGAGGCCGACGACCGTGCTGACTACGACCATGGTGACTCGTGGAATGAAGACGATGACATCTATGTCGAAGGTGATGATGAAGAAGAAGAAGGCAATGACGTTGATATTTGTGGTGCGCCATTGTTCATCGACGAGCTCACCCAAAGAGCGGAAGCACAAAAGAAGGGGAAGAGCATTCGCACGGGTTCATATACACAAGATGAGGACAAGTTGATTTGCCAAGCTTGGATGGAGATTAGCCAAGATCCAAGGACCGGCGCAACAAAAAGGGCATTGTTTTTGGGCGAGAATCCACAAAACATTCCATGAAAGGAAGATGTTTGAGCCCTACCAAATTACAAGCAACCGTGGCATCGGCTCGATTCAAAAAGATGGTTGTTCATCCAACAAGAGTGCAACAAGTATTGCGCCGCATTTGAGAGCGTTGAAGCACGGCCCGTGAGTGGTCTCGGCGTTGGGGACATGGTATGCTCTCCTCTTTCTAGCACTTTCCTTGCTACGGCCATGAGACTTCGGCTGTGTATATGTTTGCATGTTCACTTGTTGTTGATCATGAGGTGTAGGCATTTCAATCTTTGGAGGCATTCAAGGCCCGACACAATGACAAGCCATTCACTCTTACGCATTGTTGGATGATCATCAACAATTGCCCTAAGTTCAAGGATCAATATCGTGAACTCCAAAGGAAGAGAGGCAAGAAGACGGCCGAGTTCGTCGGAGGTGGGGATGGCGAGGCATTGAAGAGGCCGAGGAGCAAGACCAACTCCAAGGTGGACGACATACGTGACGCCTCATCCATGGCCTTGCATGAGACTTTGCATGGCATGATGTCCCAAAAGGATGTGAGGGACGAGAAGAATCGGCAAAGCAAGGACGAGCAAATGAAGCAATACCTAGACCTTCAAAGACAGAAGCTTGAGATGGAGGAGGCGGCCAAGAGGAGGAAGATCGACATGGAGGAGGCGGCCCGGCAAAGACAGCTCGACATCGAGGCGAACAACGTCAAGGCCAGACAGAGGCAGCTCGACATCGAGGCCGACAACGTCGAGGCAGGCAGAGGCAGCTCGACATCGAGGCCACCAATGCCGCCACCAAAACGAAGGAGTTGGCCCTTGCGATCATGAGCGTGGACTTGTCGAAGATGAGCGAGAAGACAAGGGCCTGGTTCGAGGCCAGGCAGAAGGAGATGCTCAACGCCGAAGGACTGAACTAGGTCGTCCGATCGGCGTCCGCCGTTCTTTTTTGGAGGCTGGCATGGGTGTCGTCCGCCCGCTGGGCCGCTGGCAGTGTGCCGGCGAGAGAAACATTCATTTCTGAAGGTCGGCTGTGTTGCCGGCCGCTGGCTGTGTTGCCGACGAGGACAACTATTTATTTTGGAGGCTGGTTGTGTTGCCGGCCGCGGGCTGTGTTGCCGGCAAGGACAACTATTTATTTTGGAGGCTGGTTGTGTTGTCGGCCGCTGGTTGATGCCGGCGATGGACGTGTAGGCGGTAACCTTTATCGGCGTGATGAACCGGGCCGCTGGCCCGAACTAGGGCTTGGCATTTGAAAGCGTTGTTTTAGTTTTTAAGTAGGCAGCGGACAGATGGGGCAAATGGATACGGCCGCCACGGCCAAGACGGCCACCGAGATCCTGCGACACGCCAGACACGACCCCAAATCACTACCCAAACAGACAAAATTCAGACAAAACGGACGTTTGTTTGAGGTCGCGCGGTGGAATTGGCGTCAGCCGAGGAACTAAACACGAACTGCAGTCGCCACAGCCACGATCGGACAGCCAGGCCGGCGGCCGGGTACTACGTCGCCATAGTAGGAGTACTGGCAGCCAACACGAGCGAACATATGGGAGGACGAGACGAGACGAGACGGGACGGCCCGGAAAGCACGCGTCACATCCCATCCGCAGCCGCTCCATGATTCCGTCCTCTCGCGCCATCGAGTCCGCCTGCTGCTGCTCCTCCTCCTCCTCCCTTTTACCCGTCGTACCGTCGCCCGCGCGTGCTCCTCGGCCCCCGCGCCCCTCCCCGCCCGATCCCAGCCGTCCGCCGCTCCCCCATCCCCGCCCCCTCCGCTCGCGCGCGGCGTACGAGACGAGACGAGCGCGAGGCAGGCGTAGGCCGCGCGTGTCATGTGGCGACAAGGACCGGCCGGGCACCGGGGGCTATAGGCTGGTCCGCCCGTCCGCCCGAGCACGCGCCCCACCCACGGGCACCACGGGAAAAGCCAGTAGGGAAACGAACGACGTAGTCAATAAAGCCGGTGCTCTTTCCCCTCGCCGTCCTTCTGCTTGGCCTGGCCTGGCCTCCGTCCGTCCGTCCTCCGTCTCTTTTCTTTCTCTTTGCAGCCGCGCGCCCTTTTCCCCTTTCGGTTATGGCCGGCTCACCATCAGTCGATCGGGTCGCCGTCGCCGCGTGGGTGGCGTACCTTGCTCGCCGCGCGTATAGGTTCCTGTCCAATCGATCTAACCACGGGACGGGGGTCTAATCATGGAGTCGCACCAGCGGCGGTACTACCGCAAGATTCCAAGGGTTCACTGCGGCTTGCTTATTCCATTCCGCGGCGCGTCTTTCCGGGTGACAAAATGGTTGGAGCTCAGGGCTAGTTTGGCCACCTCAAAGCCCATCATTAGCTCTAGTCTCCCGGGATAACGTAATTAACTCTGCTTACTCAGGGGCTAGCATGCACTCACTGACGTCCGACACTTGTTTTAAATTCATCTTCTCCACATGACACTATAAACTTTGACCAAATTTGTATAAAAAATAGCAGCATCTACAATACCAAATAGACATAATATGAAACTACTACTACCTCCGTCCTGATTTATTGGTTCCCTTTGTAATTCCTGCCAAATGTTGATCAAATATTTAACTAACAAAATGTTAATGCATGTCAACAAAAATTATATCACTAAAAAGTATGTTTAAATACGAATCCAATGATATAATTTTGTTAGTTAAATTATGGTCAAAATGTGGCACAAAATACAATAGAGACCAATAAACCAGGACGTGGGTAGTACATCCCATAATGAATCTAAAGATATTTCTTCGGCCTTGTAAATATTGATACATTTTTCTATAAGTTTGATCAAAATAGAGATACTTTAAGTTTGGACAAAAATTACATACAGACTAAAAAAACAGAGAGAGTGCAACGCATGCATTATGGGCGAGTTTGGTTACATTGTCAATCGAGCCTGGCCCAGCGAGCCTCGCTCTAGTGAGTCGGTTTGAGGGGATGCAGGTAAAAACACACCAGATGCACATAGTTTGGTCTTGACCCGATGTTTGGTTGCTCGTATTGCATTAGGCGCATATATGACATGGTGTTTTGTTGCAACCTGCATAAGGTATTGTCACCACTTCTAACTAGTGGTGAGCTTACCACACACAATCTAAGCATGTAGTGCCATCTAGTTAAACAAATGACAGTTTATCCTAACTGCTATCAAATGACAGAACAAATTATTAAAAGCCATTGGCTAAATGGGGCATAGTTCATCGGTGTTGCTAGTACCGGATCTTCCTCTTCATCTTCCTCTTCATCTTCCTCTTTTCTGCTTCTTCTTCTTCTTCTTCTTCTTCTTCTTCTTCTTCTTCTTCTTCTTCTTCTTCTTCTTCTTCTTCTCCCTCTTCTTCAAATCCTACACTGACCTCTATTAAGCCACATAGCCTCTGCACACTCCAACCTTTTGTTCTTCCAAGCGTCATTTTTAAATGCCTCCACACCATGGCCGGAGCTAACAACATCGTCAGGCTCGACCTCTTCCTCCTCAGGCATGTGTTCATCAAAGCCCCACTGGAGGATCCACTTATGCAGAATGCAACAAGCAAGAACAAGCTTAATCTGAGTGCAGTATGGGTGGAATGGCTTCTGATCCAGTATCTTAAACCTATTCATCAGAGCTCCAAATGCCCTCTCAACAGTTACTCTAAGGCTGTAGTGTCTAAGATTAAACAACTCCTGTGCAGTCCTGGGATAGTTCCTACCAGAGAACTCGTTGAGATGATACCTAGTTTTCCTGAAGGGTGGAAGAATACCCGGCCGACATGCATAGCCAGCATCTCCAAGGTAGAACTTGCCGTCGAGGATCTTGATCCCATCAAGTCAACTCATGCTGTCACTGAGAATGTTAGCATCATGCACTGACCCCTCCCAGCCAGCCAGCACATATGTGAACTTCAGATCAAAGTCAATAGCAGCAAGCATATTTTGGCTTGTGTAGTGCTTCCTCCCCCTGTATGTTGTAGACTGTGATCTAGGAACTCTGGCAGTGACATGAGTACTATCTATTGCCCCAATGCAATCCTGAAAATGTCATCACAAGCCTGTGTTAGTGCTCAACTTGAACAATACAAGTATATCAAGCCATGAAAAGTGTATATTGTCAATGCTCACCTTGAAGTATGGATACCATCTTGGGCTTCCGCGAATCTTGGGTGGAATCTGGCCAGATGGTCTCCTGATCATCTCTCCTCTAAGCTCCCCAACAGCAAAAAACACCTGCTTGATGTACCTAGAGATGGTCTCCATTGATCTCCTGAACGTGTTGTGAATGACCCTGAACCTTTGGCTATGGCCAACAACATGGAGGAACATGGCCACTTGCTCTTCCACACTGGTGTTGATGTTATCTTGTAGCAACCCCTGCTCCTGAAGGTCTCGACAAGCCTGGCAAATGGTGCTCTTTTCATTCGAAGCATCCACAGAGCCTCGACGTCATTGCAGTTGTAGATGTAGTTCAGGTTTTGGATCCTTTCCTATTTCCGGACAAACATTGGACCATAGCGGATCAAAGGTCTCCCAGCACGACGAACAGCTCTCTCATGCATGAACATGACCTATGCCTGAATCACACTTATCATTGTTGCTGCCTGAATTATCAGCCTCATCCGTGCGTCCATAACCTAGTCGACATCGACGGTTCGTTCAGTGGGAAATCGATCCTACACCTTGCCTAACAGCCTAACCACCGACCTAACAAAGGGGTGAGGGGGTGCTGCTTACCGGCATCGGAGACGAGAACGACGTAGGGGGAGCCATGGCACATACAAGGTCGACCACACGGTGGCCAGCAACAAGGGGGGTACCAGATCCGCCGCAAACGCCGCCGCCTCTTCCGCCACCGCCGCCGCCTCTAGCGCAGATCTAGAATCGCAGCCGCCGCCGGTGGTGAGGCAGTAGGAAAGAAAGGGGGATAGGAGAGAAATTGGCCATGGGTGAGCAGTAGAAAGGGGGATGAGGCTAGATTTGGCGCCGGGACGGTGCACCAGATTTCCCATCTCCCGCCATTACCCCTCGCCCTCACGTCGCACTTTTCGGCTGGCTCGCGAGCTGGCCGATCCAAGCATCTCCGGCGAGCAGGGCTGCAAACTTCTTTGAGAAGCGTGCGATACAACCCCAACCGTGAAATCAGGCAACCAAACAGGCCTCTTCCTTTCCGTGCGGGTCTGATTATGCTAGATACGGGCAACCAAACACGCCCTATATGAGCACGGGCACCACCATGCCCGTAGAGGCACATAGGCACGTACATACACACAGGAGGAGGGTGGTACGTACATGGTACATCGACTGATGAGTAGTAACAGGCAAATTTGACAAATTTGACCTATGGACGAAATCAAATCACAAAATAAACTAAACTGTCCGTGAAACTATTTCACACGGCAGACCTTTTTGTGTGACGCCCGACACGAAGGCGTCACATTACACTGTGCAACGCCTCACAGATAGGCGCTACGCGCCTGGCCAGTGTTGCATCCCAGACTGCCTAAAAATTGCTAAGTCAATGTGCAGAGCCTAAGAGCTAGGCGTTGCACCGTATAGTGTGGCGTCTAGCTCTCAGGCGCTGCACTAGTGGTTGCACTACAAAATGAAGCAACCACTAGTGCAACACCTAGAAAATAGGCGCTACACTGTATAGTGTGGCGCCTAGCAGTGGCGGAGCTTGAGATGAAATTATGGGGGGGGGCATGGGCTGAAGGAGGGGCAAACATGATTGCTTTAGACTGATTTTAGTCAAAAATTAGACCAAATATTAAGGCCTATATGCATGTTTTCCTATGAGCTGGGGGGGCCATGGCCCAGGTTGGCCCCCAAGTAGCTCCGCCACTGGCGCCTAGCTCTCAGACGCTGCATACCGACTTAGTAATTTTGGCATCACACGGGTGCGACGCTGGCTAGTGTAATATGGCGCCTTCGTGTCGGGCGTCACATAAAAAGGTCAGCCGCGTGAAATAGTTTCACGGACAGTTATTCTGTAATTTGATTTCGTCCATAGATCAAATTTATCAATTTTACCGTAGTAACATGCATATGCATATGCATGGCACTGTCTGATCTAGTAGCATGCATGTGCACTACTCCGGTATCCTACAGTAGCACACAGTAGCATGCATTGCACTGTGCACTGCTCACCGCGGCGCCGCAGTGACGCCCAGAGCAAATGTTTTCCTTTTTCTTTCTCCAAAGTAATGTTTTTGTACCGTAAAGAAAGTACTCCACTGCGCATATGTTTGTACGTGCAGTAATGGGCGCCCAGAGCATCGATGGTGGTACGGTGGTACCGAAAGTTACTCACCTAAGATGGACGACCGGAGAACCGCAGAGAATTCGGATGCGCAGTGCTTTTGCATAGCCCGGCTGCTAGGGGCTTGGGCGGTCCGGTTCACCAGGGGAGTCTCTACTCCATCTATCCATGGCGCGGCATGGCATGCAGCTTGCGCTGATCCATGCTCTTTTTTGACGATGAAGGATATACTACGGGAATATCCCTTCGTCCGAAAATACTTGTCATTAAAATGTATGTATCTAAATGTATTTTATTTATAAAAATATTTATTTTAATGACAAGTATTTTCGGACGGAGAGAGTACTGACGAAACGTGGAGGAAAAGGTGGCTAGCTGGTACGTAGCTCTGGGTAGGTAGCCTAGCATCGAACGCGCACGCGCCGCCACTGTGTGTGCAGGATTCACTCCACGGAAATTCATGTCGAAGAAGTTGTCATGCATATACTAGCAGTATGACCCATGACACTGCCATTATAATACTACCACTACCATACTGGTCCAAGACAGTGGCACTGTGCGTAGTACACTGTATATACTCTGTAGGCCGTATTACTATGTGTTGCCATGCATGTACATGTACGATCCAAGACAGTGACATCCGGACCCAGGACAGCAGCACTACACGTACAGTACACCGGGCCTGTAGCCTGTACTCCTACTACTATGTGGTGTCGTTTTGGGGGGGCATTTCCCCGCAAGGAAAGTATGTTCGGGAGCCATTTCACAGCTGTAAATTTGTGAGTTCGGTAAAACTAAAACCATGTGCACGTGGATAAGCTTGTCACCTCCGCTGTGTGTTCTGGTTTCAGACCAAAGACATGCATGTTGACGTTGCCCTCTCCATGTATAGTACATACGATCCACGACACTGACATACTGGTCCAATACAGTAGCACCGTACATATACATACTGTATTACTTCGCGTCTCTGCGATGCCTAATTAAGGTTCACCTGCCTTTCGGAGCCATGCATATTTTCCCGGCAAGGAAAACGTACTGTTTGTGGCTTGGTCGATATCAATTCTCCACAGTTGCTCTGTCAATTTTTGACTGACCTGTCTTGAAATTTTGTCACTAAGACTGGGCTTGTGCGTGGCTAAGCTTATCAATCAACCACGCGCCTTCACTGTACGTGTGCAGGATTCGCTCCAAACTCCAAAGGCATGCATGTCGACGATGTTGGCAACTTGGCATGCATGTAAATACTACTGTACACGAAGACACCTGATGCTGCACATACAATGCACAATCTGGATGATCTGCGGCGTCGACGGCTCGTCTATGGGAGCCACTTCCCCCGCATGAAAATTGATAAAATACTAGTCAGCATCTTGGACGCAGCATTTTTATTACTACAATATTTATATGTAAGTCGCCTGAATTTAGAATTTGAGTGTCGATTCTCCCGTGAAGGAAGGAACAGCCAGAGGGAGGAAAGGAACTCGCCGGAGGAAAGAAAGGAACTTGCCGAAGAGCCCTCTATATCTATCTTCTAAAGGGCGGATTCATTATCTATTAGAGCATCTTCAACAGGCGCCCAAAAAGAGCTCCGCGCGCTAAAAATTCGTTTTTTTGGCACCGGACAGCTCCGACAGATGCTCTAAAATATTTGCACGCGCTGGAAAAACGCTATCGCGTGCAGCATATTTTGGTCTCCCGCGCGCTTCACAATTTGCTTTGCGTGCTTTTTAGGGCGCGCGTTTTTGAGCGTCTGCTAAAGCAATGTTGGTCCCATCGCATTAAAAGTGCTACAGTGGCGCGCTATAACTTTTATTAAGCGCGAAATTTTTGTGCGGCTGTTGGAGATGCTCTTAGAATGGCATGCGGTGATGCGGCACTATTATCTATCTTAGGGTGCCAGGGACCCCATTATCTATCTTAGGGCGGCAGGGGTGGTGCAGGTTCGCCGGGAGAAAACTAGTGGTCGCCGGGGTTAGAGGGATAGCCGAGGGCGACGACAGCACGGCAGTGGGCGACGGAGGCATACGGAGGCATCAGATGGTTGAAACGATCAACCGACACTAAATGTGTTTTCATGTTCACTAACTAGTCTTAATTTTTATTATTTTTAGTTTTTGTTGTACCTTCATGATTGAAAATGTTCAACGGGAGGTTTGTTTTTTTTTTTTAAAGTTGGCATGACTTGACATTTTTGTTGCTCAGATGGAACCGAAATTTTTTCTGGTTCGAGCATGAAGTGCACTACCGGTGCCATTGACATGGCTATGCACAGCATTCGCTCTGTGGATGCCTCCCTGTGGTGCAGAAGCTGTGAGCAGCCGGGGAGTGGGGACGCCATTAACGTGGTTTTGCGAGCGAGCGAGCGAGCGGCACTGTTTGGGTCATGGCGCGGGCCGAGGCGTGGAAAGGCCCATCTGCACCGCATGCATGATTACAAGTGACGGGGTGGTGCTTTTCTTTTCGATTCCCCTCTCTGCGGCGGTGACGTCATGTGACACGTCCTGTCCCCCCAGTGTGGTCACGCCACGCAACATCCCCGGGATTCTGTCTCCCGCGGCCCCCGGCAGCCCGGCCCCGCCTCCCGTCCTCCCTCCTCCTGGTCGCCGTCGTCCTCGGACGGGCGCCGCTGCCGGCCAAGACGCGTCAGGTGCCGCCGCAGAATGCTTGTGACTGTACGTCGTCGACGACGGTGTGGACGAGGTGGCTCGACTACGAGAGAAACAAGGGTGGAAATCTGTTCCCGTGCAGTGCAGGTGATGGTCAGCCGGCTTTGGTTGGGTGAGCGTGTAGATCTGGCCTTGCGCGCCCTTGGTTCGAAAAACTTGCGGACGAACGGACAGACTGCGCTCTGGGCGTCGACCGGCGTCGTTGGGCTCGCCGTCGCAGGCGTGTAGAGCATGGAAGTGAACGCCTCATGCGGACGTCGCAGAGGGGGAGAGACCTGCGCCCTGCAGGACGCGGCAGCCGTCGTGTGGTCAAATTCCTTGGCTGTACCTGTACGTACGTGCCACTGGCCGCTCCTGTGCCCGGCCGGAAGCGGGGCGCCGCTCTTGTTTTGGCATGCCGCACGTCGATGCGTCGCGCCATGCATGCATGCATCGTGATCGATGCATGCAGGCGGAACACGACGGCACGTACCCTACGTGGAAGCGGAGCTTGCTCCAGCTACGTCCTGCCCGAGAGAGGATCACAGGGCTCGATCGGTGTGTGTCCCTGAGTAAGTTGCTGACCTCAGATTCCCATTGTCGCTTGCCACACCGGAGATTAATTTCCCTTAATTTCCAGCGGGATTTTTTCGCGTGACAATGGTATCCGGCTCTCAGCTGAGCCATGCATGCATTTTGGTTCAAACGTACTACGTACGCGCGACGGGGTTAAGCATAAGCGGGGACATGGCTCAAAAAAGTAAGCCGTGAAAAGGAGGCTCGGCAAAGGTGGCTACGACTTGCATAGAACAGGAGGAATATTGATGATTACGGCGATAGATTGCGTCGCCTCTTCTTTTTAGCAAGATAGTAGAAAAGGTCGTGTGAGGCCGGCCGAAGAAGAAACCAACTGTGCGTGCATGTGGCGGCCGTGAGACTCTGAAAGTTCTACGTAGTACCTGTGCTCGTGCCTTTGCAACACGGCATGCGTCGCGAGCGTGCCATCTCGCAATGTGAAGCCGGACCTTTATCCTGTGGTGGCGGAAAGGGTGGACGCGCCGAAGAAATTAATGATTCCGGCGAGGCAGCACGTCGAGCCGGCCACGGCGACGAGCGGCTATCTGCATGATTCCTCCCGTCCATCGATCTATCATCCTGCGAGCGCAGGAGAGAGGGTGAGGGTGAAAGAAAAGTGACTTTTCATCGTCAACTGCGAAAAGCGCCGCCGGTTCTCCACACTGGAGAATCTCATTATTGGTCGTGCGTTTCGTTGCACTTTGCTGCCCAGGCCAGGCCAAGCGAACCAAAGCATGTGTGCGTCTCATTATACGATCGAGTGAACGTATCCACACCGGTAGTATTGACTCCTGCCATCAGAAACGGTCGCGTGCGGCGTGGAGAATGCATTGCGCAGCCCGGCCGGCGTGCTGGCTGCTCTCATCAGTCGCCCCATCGACCTTTTCCTCTTCCAAAAGCACTTGCAAAGGCAGGTCAACCTCGCATTGACTTTTTGGTATATATTTTACCTGTGGTCAGTCAGCTTACCATGCGATTTCGATTTGGTCATCCAACTCTCAAAGTGTCTATCTGCCAAACTAATTGTCTACTAATGTGGTCCTTTTTTTTTGAGGTTGTACTAATGAGGTTCTGTAGTATATGAACTTTTTTGCCGGAGCATCCTAGTGAGGGAGGCTATCTCTGGTTTAAAAGAATTCCATAACCTTCCTTACAGATTTGTAGTTTTTATAATCGAAACTATCTCTAAACAGCACGTTTGCTTTGTAGACCTAGAAAATACATGGATATTTTCTTTGCTCTACTTTGCTTGCAATTTCAAAGATATTTTTTTCTTCTGGTGAAAGCTACAGCATGCATCTAATCATTTAGAAAAGGGACAAAGAAAGCAAGTGGTTCGGTTCATGTAGAATTCAATTTGCCATGACATCTAATTCTTACATTTTCCTATTCCCGCGTTTTGAAAATCATGCGAACCAAAGAAGTCACATGTGTTATCCACCTTGCATCTATCAACTCATATGAAAATAAATGCAATGTTCATAGAAAGTGACACCCAAGTGTGTTTTGAACAATACAGACCTTGTTACCAAGTTGAGTATAATAGATGTTTTTTTTCACACTAGGATGGCCTTGTGCCACCAATCTTGCCTTGTTTCGAACAACCACACCGTTCGCATCTTGCTTGTTCTTGAAAATCCATTTAGTCCCGATGACATTGTGTTCCTCCGTTGTCCTTGGCACTAATTCCCAAACTTGATTGCGCTCAAAGTTGTTGAGTTCATCATGCATTGCTTCAAGCCAATCCTCATCATCGAGCGCCTCATGTATCTTTTGGGGTTCAACACAAGAAACAAATGCGTCATGCTCACAAAAGTTTGACAATTGTCTACGAGTAGTTACCCCTTTTCTCAAGCTTCCAAGCACATTCTCCATGACATGTTGTTGACACTCAAGCTTGGAAGCCACCTTGGTGGCATGGCGCTTTAAAAGTTCCTCGATGTGCATTTGAGGATCATCTTGCTCATCTTGAGCATCGTCTTGAGTTTGTTCTTGATCTTGAGCTTGCTCTCGATCTTGAGTGAGCTCGGAGGCATGAACTTGATCTTGGGCATCATTTGGTGCATCACCATTTCCGCGGGGTTGACCTTGCCCTTGATCTTGCTCATAGGGTTGAGGGCCTTCACTTTGTTCTTCGGAAGCGTGTGGGTCTAGTGTAGGTGATGGCTCCACTTGAGTAGAGCTTTGTCCTTCTCCTTCGGCCATAAGGGGTTCCTCAATGGGGAGTATTTGACCAATCCCCATTCTTCTTATGGCTTGGGGAGGAATTTCATCACCTACATCACAAAGACCACTTTGCTCCACTCGGGAGCTGTTATTTTCATCAAACTCCACGTTACACGTCTTCTCAATGAGCCCGGTGGACTTGTTGAGGACACGGTAAGCATGAGAGTTTGTAGCATAACCAACAAATATGCCCTCTTGAGCTCTAGGTTCGAATTTTGACAAACGAACACCTTTCTTGAGAATGAAACACTTACATCGAACACCCGAAAGTAGTTGAGGTTGGGCTTGTTGCCGGTAAGTATCTCATATGGAGTCTTGTTCAAGCCTTAGCGAAGGTAGAGCCTATTGGATGCATGACATGCGATGTTGATGGCTTTGGCCCAAAAGTTGTATGGAGATTTAAACTCCGCCATCATGGTCCTTGCCGCATCCATCAACCTCCGGTTCTTCCTTTTCGCCACACCATTTTTTTGTGGGGTATAGGGTGCGGCATATTGATGCTTGATCCTCTCGTCACTAAGAAACTCATCCAATGTGTAGTTCTTGAACTTGGTGCCGTTGTCACTTCTAATTATCAAAATCTTTGCTTCATGTTGACGTCGAGCTTCATTTGTAAAGTTGATGACGGTTTGATGAGTCTCACTCTTCCTCTTGAAGAAGTAAACCCATGTATATCTTGAGTAGTCATCCACAATTACCAAGCAATACTTTCTTCCACAGAGACTATCAAAGGATGGAGGACCAAAAAGATTCATGTGAAGGAGCTCTAAGAGCATCACTAGTAGTACCCTCAAACCTTCAAACCCTCAAACCAGTTTAAGGGTTGAGAATTGGAATTTTTTGGCACTTTTAAGGGGTGAAAAACAGGGGCAAAGACAAGAACCCTCAAACTAAACCCTTATAACGGAATATTATGTTATAAGGGTTGAGTTTGAGGATTCTAGTCTTTGCCGCAACCCCAACCCTTAAAACTGTCATTTGACATATCACAATTATCACTAGAAAAACACAATCAACCTTGAAACAAACTAGGAAATGAAAATCATTGATGCATGGTTTAATAGTTTACATCACAAAATCATCGTCTCCCCCCCCCCTCATCGGCACCATCACCAAAAAGTTGCACCTCGGCGCCATCTCCTAGACCACTTCCACGTCCATCAAGCACCTCCATAGGCGCCGGTGGTGGAGTCCTCCACACCGCCATCGCCACCACAACTCATCGGAGTGTCACCTTGAAGAGTAGAGGACGCACCACGGAATATCCTCTTCCTCTCCGCGATGTCCTCCTTGTAGTCCATCCACCACATCAATAGGTCTTCATCCATGTCCTTCTTGGACATCATCATCCGCTCCTTCTCTTCCACCATGAGTTCTTTCCATGCCTTTGCTTCTTTAACCTTGATCATCCTCTCCTCCAAGTCGGCCTTGCGCTTGGCTTCTTCACGCCTTACTTCAATTTGTGCAAGCTTCACCTCTTTCTTCTTCTCGGTGATAAGAAGCTTTGTCTCCAATGTCTTCATTGTCAATGTCTCCCTTGACTTCATCATATGCTCCATCTTCTCCCTTATGTTTGACGCTTCTACTTCCATCTTCCTCCTTAGCTTATCCTTCTTGGTTCCCTCGGGCTTGCACAAGTTCCTTTCCTCCTCATCACTATCATCCATCCTAAGCATTGCCGCCTTCTTGGGTGCAGTCTCTTGATCCCTCAACTTCCACTTGTCAAAAGTTTGAAGAATTTCCCAAACATGCTTAGATGAGAATGCTTTGCCCTTGTAAGCGGCCATCTCCTTGTACCTCAAGCCGGCAATTGCCTCCTACAAACCCAACAATAGCATAGTAAACACACATAAGAACCTAACAATAGCTGTAAGAGCATCAAAATAGATGTGAAAACACACACATGTACTCACATAGTCACTCTCCACAGTTCCACTAGGCGGTGCATCCTTCACTTGGTCCATTGCCGCACTCCAACGAGCACATTGGGGCTTCATCAACTCCCACCGGCCTTGAAGCGACCGGTATGTACCAGAGATGTACCCACCGGTCTTCGGCATGATCTTGCAATAGGTGTCCTCTATGCGTTGCCAATAGCGTTTACCAGTTTGATCGGTACCGGTGCTTGCATCCATCCCCACATGTGCCCAAGCACAAACCAAGAGAATATCTTCGGCCTCGGTATAGTTTGTCGAGCGCACGGCTGGGCGGGCAACGGCGGCGAACGCCTCCTCCTCTATCTCGGTCACCTCCTCCTCATCTTCCCATTCCTCCTCCTCATCACCCTCTTCCTCCAAGTCATCACCAAACCCAAAGGGTTCGATAGGAGGAGCCCCGAGCTCCACCTCCACGCCTTGGACAAGTCCCATGAACGACGTCGTCGTTGCGGGCATACCGTCGAGCACCTCGTGCACGACGGGTGGAGGGTCAGCGATTGGGGGCGCGGGTGCGGTCTTCGTCCGGGAGGTGGTCCTCTTCACGATCGGGGTCCCTCTCGCAGCGAGCTTGGCGACCGCATCACCCTTCGGCCCAACCGACGACTTCTTCCGACCGCGCTTGGTGGTGGGTGGCTGCGGCGGGGTGAGTTCGGCCGGGGCGAGGGAGGAGGCGGGGGCCGGGGCGACTGCGGGCTGTGGAGGGACGACGTGCTGGCCAACACGCCGCCGCTTGGCGCCGACGACGTGGGTGGTGGCGACCACCGACGTGACCTGCGCCTGGCTCGGGACGGGCGGCTGCTGGGCCGACACGTCGTCGCGAAGGCGGCGATTGGGGACGAGGCGACGGGCGGGGCAAGGGAGGGGGCGGGCGTGTGGACGGAGGCGGGCGGCGGCTCCATGGCGCGCGGTGGCCGGCGGCTTGGGAGGGAGGAGGTGGGAGGTTGGGGACGGGATTTTTCCCTCCCGCGCGACGTGGGAAGAGGTGTGCGGGTTGGGGTCGAGTGCCCCTCTCCAACCCTCACTTCTAAAGGTTGGAATTGGGTTTGAGGGTTGGACCCTTACTTTTTTTTGAGTTTTGAGGGTTTAGGGGTTCTAGTCTTTGCGTTTTTTTGTTCCAACCCGAAAAAGCGGTTATTTCTAAGGGTTTGAGGGTTTAGGGGTACTACTAGACATGCTCTAAGGGCCTCTTCAAGTAGATGATAGTCAAGGATCGATGATCCATTTCATGAAGCTTTCCTTCGATACAGTCACTTCAAGCACGATCTTTGGCAAAACTCACAGTTGTTAGTCCACGGACGTGATCCCCTTTAAGGGAACTTTGCAAAGATCTCATATCGACATGGGCAAGTCGGCGATGCCAAAGACAACCCACATCAACTTTAGCCATTAGGCACATCGCGGTCTTAGTGGGTCGCTCCGAGAAGTTCACCACATAAAGACTGTTCTCGACATGCCCAACAAAGGCTACTTTAAGAGTCTTGCTCCACAAAAGGGCCACGGTATCAAGATCAAAGAATGTTGCAAAGCCCATGAGTGCAAGTTGATGAATGAAAGCAAATTGTATGCAAGGGACACTACTGCAGGATGCTGCTAACCCGACAATACGATCAGAGACCCTTCGAGAAACTGTGTGTGATGCAATAATCGCAAACGGTGGTGTATGAAAACCGTCAAAAATGTATAAAACGTTTGCGATGACGGATGCATCAAACACGGTTCCGATTTTAGTTGCGTGTGCGATGAAGGGCATACGGTTCAATTCAATTAACTATTTTTGATGAGGAGGAACAAAAGAAATGGGCAGCCAGATGAAGGCATGTGCAATACACAGCATACTGTTCACTCGGATGAACTATTTGTGATTAGGCAACACAAAAGAAACAGGCAGCCAAATGAAGGTGTGTGGGATATACAGCATACAGTTCACTCGGATGAACTGCGTGTGATTAGGTAACACAAAAGAAACGGTCTACCAAATCAAGGTGTGTGTGATTAAGGGCATACACTTCAGAAGGATTAACTGTTTGCGATTAGGCAACAGAACAGAAACGGGCCAGCCAGATCAAAGTGTATGCGATTGATGGCATACACTTCACATGGATTAACTGTTTGCGATTAGCCACAACAAACTGAAATAGTTAGATAGATCAACATGTGTGCGCTAGACAGGAACACACATTCTAATTAAAAGAAGTACGTGGAATTCAAAAAAAAGAAGCGTGCGCGATGGTAATAACGAGCGCGCATGGTTGTTGGAACAAGATGTGTGCTGGCATTGCCTATTGCGGTGCACCCTATGGTGCAAACTGAAGCAAATATGCCCTAGAGGCAATAATAAAGTTATTATTTATTTCCTTAATTCATGATAAAATTTTATTATTCATGCTAGAATTGTATTAACCGGAAACATGATACATGTGTGAATACATAGACAAAACAAAGTGTCCCTAGTATGCCTCTACTTGACTAGCTCATTCATCAAAGATGGTTATGTTTCCTAGCCATAGACATGTGTTGTCATTTGATGAACGGGATCAAATCATTAGGAGAATGATGTGATGGACAAGACCCATTCGTTAGCTTAGCATTATGATCGTTTCAGTTTTATTGCTACTGCTTTCTTCATGACTTATACATGTTCCTCACACTATGAGATTGTGCAACTCCCGAATATCCGGAGGAACACTTTGTGTGCTATCAAACGTCACAACGTAAATGGGTGATTATAAAGATGCTCTACAGGTGTATCCGAAGGTGTTTGTTGGGTTGGCATATATCGAGATTAGGATTTGTCACTCCGTGATTCAGAGAGGTATCTCTGGGCCCTCTCGGTAATGTTCATCACTATAAGCCTTGCAAGCAATGTAACTAATGAGTTAGTTGCGGGATGAAGTATGACGGAACGAGTAAAGAGACCTGCCGGTAATGAGATTGAACTAGGTATGATGATACCAACGATCTAATCTCGGGCAAGTAACATACCGATGACAAAGGGAACAACGTATGTTGTTATGCGGTTTGACCGATAAAGATCTTCGTAGAATATGTGGGAGCTAATATGAGCATCTAGGTTCCACTATTGGTTATTGACCGGAGATGTGTCTCGGTCATGTCTACATAGTTCTCGAACCCGTAGGGTCCGCACGCTTAACGTTCGGTGACGATCGATATTATGAGTTTATGTGTTTTGATGTACCGAAGGTAGTTTGGAGTCCCGGATGTGATCACGAACATGACGAGGAGTCTCGAAATGGATGAGACATAAAGATTGATATATTGGACGGCTATGTTCGGACATCGGAAGTGTTCCGGAGAAGTTTCGGATAAAATCAGAGTGCCGGAGGGTTATCGGAACCACCGGGGTAACTAATGGGTCTCGATGGGCCTTAGTGGAGAGAGAGAGGGGCGGCCAGGGCAGGCCGCACGCCCCCTCCCCCTTGAGTCCAAATTGGACTAGGAGGGGGGGGGGGGCGCCCCCCTTTCCTTCTCCCTCTCCCTCTCCTTCCGTCCCTCTCTCCCCCTTTTGGTGGAAACCTACTAGGACTTGGATTCCTAGTAGGATTCCCCTCTTGGGGGCGCGCCAAGGAGGGCCGACCGGCCTCCCCCTTGCTCCTTTATATACGGGGCACCCCAAAGACACACAAGTTGATTGTTTAGCCGTGTGCGGTGCCCCCCTCCACAGATTTCCACCTCGGTCATATCGTTGTAGTGCTTAGGCGAAGCCCTGCATCGGCAACTTCATCATCACCATCATCATGCCGTCGTGCTGACGAAACTCTTCCCCGACACTCAACTGGATCAAGAGTTCATGGGACGTCACCGAGCTAAACGTGTGCAGATCGAGGAGGTGTCGTGCGTTCGGTACTTGATCGGTTGGATCGCGAAGACGTTCGACTACATCAACCGCGTTACTCAACGCTTCCGCTTTTGGTCTACGAGGGTATGTAGACAACACCCTCCCCTCTTGTTGCTATGCATCACCTAGATAGATCTTGCGTGATCCTAGGATTTTTTTTGAAATTACTGCGTTCCCCAACAGTGGCATCCGAGCCAGGTCTATGCGTAGATGTTATATGCACGAGTGGAACACAAAGAGTTGTGGGCGATAATAGTCATACTGCTTACCAACATGTCATACTTTGATTCGGCATTATTGTTGGATGAAGCGGCCCAGACCGACATTACGCGTACGCTTACACGAGACTGGTTCTACCGACGTGCTTCGCACACAGGTGGCTGGTGGGTGTCTGTTTCTCCAGCTTTAGCTGAATCGAGTGTGGCTACGCCCGGTCCTTGTTGAAGGTTAAAACAGCACACTTGACGAAAATCATTGTGGTTTTGATGCGTAGGTAAGAAAGGTTCTTGCTAGAAGCCCGTAGCAGCCACATAAAACTTGCAACAACAAAGTAGAGGACGTCTAACTTGTTTTTGCAGGGCTTGTTGTGATGTGATATGGTTAAGATGTTGATACGTCTCCATCGTATCTACTTTTCCAAACACTTTTGCCCTTGTTTTGAACTCTAACTTGCAATTCGAATGGAGCTAACCCGGACTCGCGCTGTTTTCAGCAGAATTGCCATGGTGTTATTTTTGTGCAGAAATAAACATTCTCAGAATGACCTGAAACTTCACGGAGAATATTTTTGGAATTTATAAAAAATAATGGCGAAAGAATCAAGACCAGGGGCCCATACCCTGTCCACGAGGGTGGGGGGCGCGCCCCCATGCCTCGTGGGCCCCCTGGTGCTCCACCGACATCAACTCCAACTCTATATATTCATGTTCGGGGAGAAAAAAATCAGAGAGATGGATTCGTCGTGTTTTACGATACGGAGCCGCCGCCAAGCCCTAATCTCTCTCGGGAGGGCTGATCTGGAGTCCGTTCGGGGCTCCGGAGAGGGGAGTCCGTCACCCTCGTCATCATCAACCTTCCTCCATCACCAATTTCATGATGCTCACCGCCGTGCGTGAGTAATTCCATCGTAGGCTTGCTGGACGATGATGGGTTGGATGAGATTTATCATGTAATCGAGTTAGTTTTGTTAGGGTTTGATCCCTAGTATCCACTATGTTCTGAGATTGATGTTGCTATGACTTTGCTATGCTTAATGCTTGTCACTAGGGCCCGAGTGCCATGATTTTAGATCTGAACCTATTATGTTTTCATGAATATATGTGAGTTCTTGATCCTATCTTGCAAGTCAATAGTCACCTATTATGTGTTATGATCCGTTAACCCCGAAGTGACAATAATCGGGATACTTACCGGTGATGACCGTAGTTTGAGGAGTTCATGTATTCAATAAGTGTTAATGCTTTGGTCCGGTACTCTATTAAAAGGAGGCCATAATATCTAGTTTCCAATAGGACACCGATGCCACGGGAGGGTAGGACAAAAGATGCCATGCAAGTTCTTTTCCATAAGCACGTATGACTATATTCGGAATACATGCCTACATTACATTGATGAATTGGAGCTAGTTCTGTGTCACCCTATGTTATAACTATTGCATGAGGAATCACATACAACATAATTATCCATCACTGAGCCAATGCCTACGAGCTTTTTACATATTGTTCTCCGCTTAGTTACTTTTCCGTTGCCACTGTTTCAATTACTACAAAACCGCTACTGTTACTTTTGCCACCGTTAACAATACTTCCATACTACTTTGCTACTAAATACTTTGCTGCAGATACTAAGTTATCCAGGTGTGGTTCAATTGACAACTCAACTGCTAATACTTGAGAATATTCTTTGGCTCCCCTTGTGTCGAATCAATAAATTTGGGTTGAATACTCTACCCTTGAAAATTGTTGCAATCCCCTATACTTGTGGGTTATCAAGACCATTTTCTGGCACCGTTGCCGGGGAACATAGCTCTATTCTTTGAGTCACTTGGGATTTATATCTGCTGGTCACTATGAGGAACTTGAAAGACGAGGAAACCAAGATTTATCCCTCAACTACGAGGGGAGGTAAGGAACTGCCATCTAGCTCTGCACTTGATTCACCTTCTGTTTTGAGTAAGCTTGCGACACCTAAACCTGCTTCTGCTATAAATTCTGATATGTCGCATGTTATTGATGATGCCACTTCTGCTATGCATGATACTTATGATGAAACTACTTCTATGCTTGATACTACTGTGCCACTAGGTGAATTTCTAGATGAACAACTTGCTAGGGCTAGAGAGAATGAAATTATTGAAACTGATAATATTGATGAATGTGATGATGAAGATTCTCCCCCTAGATATGAATTGCATGTTGTGCCTGAGGGTTATGTTATGGATGAAGAAACTGCTAGAGATTTTCTTGCTTGCAATGATAGATATGATCTTAAGAAATTATTACCTAAGCTGAAAGAAAAGTCTTTGAATGCTAGAATGAAATATGACCCTGCTTTTGCTACGTCACCTATCTGCATTACTGATAAGGATTATGATTTCTCTATCTACCCTGAGATATTTACTTTGGTTGAATCTGATCCTTTTTATGGGTATGAATCTGAAACTGTTGTGGCACATCTTACTAAACTAAATGATATAGCCACCCTATTCACTAATGATGAGAAAACTCGCTACTACTATATCCTTAAATTATTTCCATTCTCATTAAAGGGTGATGCTAAAGCATGGTTTACTTCTCTTGATCCCGGTTGTGTGCGTAGTCCCCAGGATATGATTTATTACTTCTCTGCTAAATATTTCCCCGCTCATAAGAAACAAGCTACCTTAAGGGAAATATATAATTTTGTGCAAATTGAAGAAGAGAGTCTCCCACAAGCTTGGGGGAGGCTTCTCCAATTACTTAATGCTTTGCCTGATCATCCTCTAAAAAAATGAAATACTTGATATCTTTTATAATGGACTAACCGATTCTTCCAGAGACCACCAGGATAGTTGTGCTGGTTGTGTTTTCAGGGAAAGAACAGTTGATCAAGCTGAGTTGCTATTGAATCATATGCTGACTAATGAAAATAATTGGACACTTTCTAAACCAACTCCTAAGCCAACTCCAAAGAAAAGGGGTATTCTATTTCTCAGTCCTGAAGATATGCAAGAGGCAAAGAAATCCATGAAAGAAAAAGGTATTAAAGCTGATGATGTTAAGAATTTACCTCCTATTGAAGAAATACATGGTCTTAATTTGCCACCTGTTGAAGAAATACATGGTCTTGATAACCCGACACGGGTAGTAAAGGTCAATTCTCTTTATAGATTTTATGAAGGTGATATTCCTCGTTATAAGTCTGCTAGCCAATGCTTAGATGAGTTTGATAATTTTATTGTTAAACAAGAAAACTTCAACGCTTATGTTGGTAGACAATTGAAACACAATGCTTATATGATTGAACACTTGAGTGATTATATGGCTAATATTAGAGGTGAACTTAAACTTATTAGTAAACATGCTTCTATGGTTACCACTCAAGTAGAACAAGTACTTAAAGCTCAAAATGATTTTCTCAATGAATTAAATAGTAAGAGGAATGATAACAATGTTAGAGTTGTGACTAGAGGGGGTAGAATGACTCAGGAACCTTTGTATCCTGAAGGTCACCCTAAGAGAATTGAGCAGGATTCTCAGAGAACTAATGTTGATGCACCTAGTCCTTCTAAGAGGAAGAGAAAGAAAAATTATAGGACTTTGCATGATTCTAGTGAACCTGTTGTAGACACACATGAGAATCCCAATGATATTTCTATTTTTGATGCTGAAACACAATCTGGTAATGAACATGAACCTAGTGATAATGTTAATAATGATGTTCATGTTGATGCTCAACCTAGCAATAACAATGATGTATAAACTGAACCTCCTGTTGATCTTGATAACCCACAATCAAAGAATCAACGTTATGATAAAAGAGACTTCGTTGCTAGGAAACACGGTAAGGAAAGAGAAGCATGGGTTCAGAAACCTATGCATTTTCCTCCTAAACCATCCAAGAAAAAGGATGATGAAGATTTTGAGCGCTTTGCTGAAAACTTGAATGCTGGCTTTACATATTTACAACAACAAGAGCAAACGGAGTTTGTAAAAGTTTTTCTTTATGACTTTCAGTTTGTCAACTGAATTGCTTGAGGACAAGCAAAGGTTTAAGCTTGGGGGAGTTGATACGTCACCATCGTATCTACTTTTCCAAACACTTTTGCCCTTGTTTTGAACTCTAGCTTGCATGATTTGAATGGAACTAAACCGGACTGACGCTGTTTTCAGCAGAATTGCCATGGTGTTATTTTTGTGCAGAAATAAACGTTCTCGGAATGACCTGAAACTTCACGAGAATATTTTTGGAATTTATAAAAAATACTGGCGAAAGAATCAAGACCAGGGGGCCACACCTGTCCATGATGGTGAAGCGCGCGCCCCCACAGGCACGCCCGCCTTGTGGGCCCCACGGTGCTCCATCGTCCTCAACTCCAACTCTATATATTCACGTTCGGGGATAAAAAAATCAGAGAGAAGGATTCGTCGCGTTTTACGATACGGAGCCGCCGCCAAGCCCTAATATCTCTCGGGAGGGCTGATTTAGAGTCCGTTCGAGGCTCCGGAGAGGGGAATCCGTCGCCCTCATCATCATCAACCTTCCTCCATCAACAATTTCGTGATGCTCACCGCCATCGTGAGTAATTCCATCATAGGCTTGCTAGCCGGTGATGGGTTGGATGAGATTTATCATGTAATCGAGTTAGTTTTGTTAGGGTTTGATCCCTAGTATCCACTATGTTCTGAGATTGATGTTTCTATGACTTTGCTATGCTTAATACTTGTCACTAGGGCCCGAGTTCCATGATTTCAGATCTGAACCTATTATGTTTTCATGAATATATGTGAGTTCTTGATCCTATCTGGCAAGTCAAGAGTCACCTATTATGTGTTATGATCCGTTAACCCCGAAGTGACAATAATCGGGATACTTACCGGTGATGACCATAGTTTGAGGAGTTCATGTATTCACTAAGTGTTAATGCTTTGGTCCGGTACTCTATTAAAAGGAGGCCTTAATATCCCTTAGTTTCCAATAGGACCCCGCTGCCACGGGAGGGTAGGACAAAAGATGTCATGCACGTTCTTTTCCATAAGCACGTATGACTATATTCGGAATACATGCCTACATTACATTGATGAATTGGAGCTAGTTCTGTGTCACCCTATGTTATAACTATTGCATGAGGAATCGCATCCGACATAATTATCCATCACTGATCCAATGCCTACGAGCTTTTTACATATTGTTCTCCACTTAGTTACTTTTCTGTTGCCACTGTTACAATTACTACAAAATTGCTACTGTTACTTTTGCCACCGTTACCGCTACTTCCATACTACTTTGCTACTAAATACTTTGCTGCAGATACTAAGTTATCCAGGTGTGGTTCAATTGACAACTCAACTGCTAATACTTGAGAATATTCTTTGGCTCCCCTTGTGTCGAATCAATAAATTTGGGTTGAATACTCTACCCTCGGAAACTGTTGCAATCCCCTATACTTGTGGGTTATCAGACGTGATGATATAAGTTGTTGTATGAGATGATCATGTTTTGTAAAGTTATCGGCAACTGGCAGGAGCCATATGGTTGTCGCTTTATTGTATGCAATGCAATCGCCATGTAATTGTTTCACTTTATCACTAAGCGGTAGTGATAGTCGTAGAAGCAATAGTTGGCGAGACGACAACGATGCTACGATGGAGATCAAGGTGTCGCACCGGTGACAATGGAGATCATGACGATGCTTCGCTGATGGAGATCCTGAGCACAAGATGATGATGCCCATATCATGTCACATATTTTGATTACATGTGATGTTTATCTTATTATGCATCTTATTTTGCTTAGAATGGCGATAGCATTATAAGATCATCCCTTACTAAATTTCAAGGTATAAGTGTTCTCCCTTGAGTATGCATTGTTGCTACAGTTCGTCGTGCCGAGACACCACGTGATGATCGGGTGTGATAAGCTCTACGTTCACATACAACGGGTGCAAGCCAGTTTTGCACACGCGGAATACTCGGGTTAAACTTGGTGAGCCTAGCATATGCAGATATGGCCTCGGAACACTGAGATCGAAAGATCGAGCGTGAATCATATAGTAGATATGATCAACATAGTGATGTTCACCATTGAAAACTACTCCATCTCACGTGATGATCGGACATGGTTTAGTTGATTTGGATCACGTGATCATTTAGATGACTAGAGGGATGTCTGTCTAAGTGGGAGTTCTTTAGTAATATGATTAATTGAACTTTAATTTATCATGGACTTAGTACCTGATAGTATTTTGCATGTCTATGTTATTGTAGATCAATGGCCCGTGCTACCGTTCCTTTGAATTTTAATGCGTTCCTAGAGAAGGCTAAGTTGAAAGATGATGGCGGCAACTACACAGACTGGGTCCGTAACTTGAGGATTATCATCATTGCTGCATAGAAGAATTACGTCCTGGAAGCACCGTTAGGTGTAACACCCGTGCCAACAACTGCAGACATTGTGAATGCCTGGCATTGGGCTGGAAAAAAAGCTCGAAGCTCGCGAGCTAAATCAGTAGCTCGTGACTCGACTCGAATCGACTTGAACTCGAAGAATAATGAGTTGAGCCAAGTTTTATTTTAAGATCGTTTATAGACCAAGTTAAACGAGTCGAGTTCACAAGTACTCGTGTAACTCATTAGGCTTGGTATAAAACTCACCCACCCAACACCACCTTGCATCCCAGGCCAATCGCATAGGCACAACACAGGGTCCATCCGCATAACACTAGGCCCAACCACCTAGGAGACACACGCCACAATAGCGAGAGACCAGTATGTCGATTCTCGTCCCGTCTCATCTATTTCTCAATCATGAGTTCACGATAGCGGTAGTGCCGCGTAAACCCACCTCCCGGGTCATGTACATGTTGCTAACTTGTTGATTATTGTGGTCATGTACCATTGTATGTGGAATTGTGGTCATCTACATGTTACCGACTTGGTGATTATTGTGGTCATGTACATGTTATTGACTTCCTGACATGTTGATGGTACTAACAATTGTAAGTTAAGCTAGTTACAATTGTTTGTGAACATCGTACATGCTTAATATGTACATGTTACATTCCCAATTAATAAATTTTTATCATATTACTAAGGTTTTATGTTCATACCTATAACGAGCTTAACAAGCTAAACGAGCTAGCTCGCGAGCTAAATGAGTCGAGCCAATCTTGGATTTGAGCTCGTTATAGTAACGAGTCGAGTCGAGCTAGCTCGTTAACAAAACGAGCTCTAGTGAGTCGAGCCAAGCTGGCTCGACTCGGCTCGAATTCCACCCCTAGCCTGGCAGACGCGTGTTGATGACTACTCGATAGTTCAGTGTGCCATGCTTTACGGCTTAGAATCGGGACTTCAATGATGTTTTGAACGTCACGGATTATATAAGATGTTCCAGGAGTTGAAGTTAATATTTCAAGCAAATGCCTGTATTGAGAGATATGAAGTCTCCAATAAATTGTATAGCTGCAAGATGGAGGAGAATAGTTCGGTCAGTGAACATATACTCAGAATGTCTGGGTACCACAACCACTTGACTCAACTGGGAGTTAATCTTCCTGATGATAGTGTCATTGACAGAGTTCTTCAATCACTGCCACCAAGCTACAAAAGCTTCGTGATGAACTATAATATGCAAGGGATGGATAAGACAATTCTTGAGCTCTTCGCGATGCTAAAAGTTGCGGAGGTAGAAATCAAGAAGGAGCATCAAGTGTTGATGATTAGCAAGACCACTAGTTTCAAGAAAAAGGGTAAAGGGAAGAAGAAGGGGAACTTCAAGAAGAACGGCAAACAAGTTGCTGCTCAAGAGAAGAAACCCAAGTCTGGACCTAAGCCTGAGACTGAGTGCTTCTACTGCAAAGGGACTGGTCACTGGAAGCGGAACTGCCCCAAGTATTTGGCGGATAAGAAGGATGGAAAAGTGAAAGGTATATTTGATATACATGTTATTGATGTGTACCTTGTTAATACTCGTAGTAGCACCTGGGTATTTGATACTGGTTCTGTTGCTCATATTTGCAACTCAAAAGAGGGACTATGGATTAAACGAAGATTGGCTAAGGACGAGGTGACGATGCGCGTGGGAAATGGTTCCAAAGTCGATGTGATCGCCGTCGGCACGCTACCTCTACATCTACCTTCGTTATTAGTTTTAGACCTAAATAATTGTTATTTGGTGCCAGCATTGAGCATGAACATTATATCTGGATCTTGTTTGATGCGAGACGGTTATTCATTTAAATCAGAGAATAATGGTTGTTCTATTTATATGAGTGATATCTTTTATGGTCATGCACCCTTGATGAGTGGTCTATATTGAATCTCGATCATGATGATACACATGTTCATAATATTGAAACCAAAAGATGTAAAGTTGATAATGATAGTGCAACTTATTCGTGGCACTATCGTTTAGGTCATGTCGGTGTAAAGAGCATGAAGAAACTCCATGCTGATGGACTTTTGGAATCACTTGATTATGAATCACTTGGTGCTTGCGAACCGTGCCTCATGGGCAAGATGACTAAAATTCCATTCTCTGGAACAATGGAACAAGCAACAGACTTGTTGGAAATAATACATACTGATGTATGCGGTCCAATGAGTGTTGAGGCTTGTGGTGGGTACCGTTATTTTCTTACCTTCACAGATGATTTGAGTAGATATGGTTATATCTACTTAATGAAGCATAAGTCTGAAACATTTGAAAAGTTCAAAGAATTTCAGAGTGAAGTGGAAAATCATCGTAACAAGAAAATAAAGTTTTTACGATCTGATCGTGGAGGTGAATATTTGAGTTACGAGTTTGGTCTTCATTTGAAACAATGTGGAATAGTTTCGCAACTCACGCCACCTGGAACACCACAGTGTAATGGTGTGTCCGAACGTCGTAACCATACTTTATTAGATAGGGTGCGATCTATGATGTCTATTACTGATTTACTGCTATCGTTTTGGGGTTATGCTTTAGAGACGGCCGCATTCACTTTAAATAGGGCACCATGAAAATCCGTTGAGACAACGCCTTATGAACTGTGGTTTGGCAAGAAACCAAAGTTGTCGTTTCTTAAAGTTTGGGGCTGCGATGCTTATGTGAAAAAGCTTCAACCTGATAAGCTCGAACCCGAATCGGAGAAGTGCTTCTTCATAGGATACCCAAAGGAAATTGTTGGGTACACCTTCTATCACAGATCCGAAGGCAAAATATTCATTGCTAAGAATGGATCCTTTCTAGAGAAGGAGTTTCTCTCGAAGGAAGTGAGTGGGAGGAAAGTAGAACTTGATGGGGTAATTGTACCTTCTCCTGAATTGGAAAGTACTTCATCACAGAAAACTGTTCCAGTGATGCCTACACCAATTAGTGAGGAAGCTAATGATGATGATCATGAAACTTCAGATTAAGTTACTACAGAACCTCGTAGGTCTTCCAGAGTACGGTCCGCACCAGAGTGGTACGGTAACCCTATTCTGGAAGTCATGTTACTAGACCATGGTGAACCTACGAACTATGAGGAAGTGATGATGAGCCTAGATTCCACGAAATGGCTTCAGGCCATGAAATCTGAGATGGGATCCATGTATGAGAACAAAGTGTGGACTTTGGTGGATTTGCTCGATGATCGACATAACATAGAAAACAAATGGTTCTTCAAGAAGAAGACCGACACTGACGGTAATGTTACTGTCTACAAAGCTCGACTTGTTGCGAAAGGTTTTCGACAAGTTCAAGGAGTTGACTACGATGAGACTTTCTCACCCGTAGCGATGCTTAAGTCTGTCTGAATCATGTTAGCAATTGCTGCATTTTATGATTATGAAATTTGGCAGATGGATGTAACAACTTTATTCCTGAATGGATTTCTGGAAGAAGAGTTGTATATGATGCAACCGGAAGGTTTTGTCGATCCACAGGTTACTAACAAAGTGTGCAAGCTCCAGCGATCCATTTATGGACTGGTGCAAGCCTCTCGGAGTTGGAATAAACGTTTTGATAGTGTGATCAAAGCATATGGTTTTATACAGACTTTTGGAGAAGCCTGTATTTACAAGAAAGTGAGTGGGGGCTCTGTAGCATTTCTGATTTTATATGTGGATGACATATTATTGATTGGAAATGATATAGAATTTCTGGATAGCATAAAGGGATACTTGAATAAGAGTTTTTCTATGAAAGACCTCGGTGAAGCTGCTTACATATTGGGCATCAAGATCTATATAGATAGATCAAGACGCTTGATTGGACTTTCAAAAAGCACATACATTGATAAAGTTTTGAAGAAGTTCAAAATGGATCAGTCGAAGAAAGGGTTCTTGCCTGTGTTACAAGGTGTGAAGTTGAGTCAGACTCAAAGCCCGACAACTGCAGAAGATAGAGAGAAAATTAAAGTCATTCCCTATGCTTCAGCCATAGGTTCTATCATGTATGCAATACTGTGTACCAGACCTGATGTGTGCCTTGCTATAAGTCTAGCAGGGAGGTACCAAAGTAATCCAGGAGTGGATCACTGGACAGCGGTCAAGAACATCCTGAAATACCTGAAAAGGACTAAGGATATGTTTCTCGTTTATGGAGGTGACAAAGAGCTCGTCGTAAACAGTTACGTCGATGCAAGCTTTGACACTGATCCGGATGACTCTAAGTCACAAACCGGATACATATTTTTATTGAATGGTGGAGCTGTTAGTTGGTGTAGTTCCAAGCAAAGCATCGTGGCAGGATCTACGCGTGAAGCGGAGTACATAGCTGCTTTGGAAGCAGCAAATGAAGGAGTTTGGATGAAGGAGTTCATATCCGATCTAGGTGTCATACCTAGTGCATCGGGTCCAATGAAGATCGTTTGTGACAATACTGGTGCAATTGCCTTGCCAAAGAAATCCAGATTTCACAAAAGAACCAAACACATCAAGAGACGCTTCAATTCCATCCGCGATCAAGTGTTGGTGGGAGACATAGAGATTTGCAAGATACATACGGATCTGAATGTTGCAGACCCGTTGACTAAGCCTCTTCCACGAGCAAAACATGATCAGCACCAAGCCTCCATGGGTGTTAGAATCATTACTATGTAATCTAGATTATTGACTCTAGTGCAAGTGGGAGACTGAAGGAAATATGCCCTAGAGGCAATTATAAAGTTATTATTTATTTCCTTAATTCATGATAAATTTTTATTATTCATGCTAGAATTGTATTAACCGGAAACATGATACATGTGTGGATACATAGACAAAACAAAGTGTCCCTAGTATGCCTCTACTTGACTAGCTCATTCATTAAAGATGGTTATGTTTCCTAGCCATAGACATGTGTTGTCATTTGACGAATGGGATCACATCATTAGGAGAATGATGTGATGGACAAGACCCATTTGTTAGCTTACCATTATGATTGTTTCAGTTTTATTGCTACTGCTTTCTTCATGACTTATAAACGTTCATCAGACTATGAGATTGTGCAACTCCCGAATATCCGAAGGAACACTTTGTGTGCTATCAAACGTCACAACGTAAATGGGTGATTATAAAGATGCTCTACAGGTGTCTCCGAAGGTGTTTGTTGGGTTAGCATATATTGAGATTAGAATTTGTCACTCCGAGTTTCAGAGAGGTATCTCTGGGCACTCTCGGTAATGCTCAACATTATAAGCCTTGCAAGCAATGTAGCTAATGAGTTAGTTGCGGGATGAAGTATTACAGAACGAGTAAAGAGACTTGCCGGTAACGAGATTGAACTAGGTATGATGATACCGACGATCGAATCTCGGGCAAGTAACATACCAATGACAAAGGGAACAACGTATGTTGTTATGCGGTTTGACCGATAAAGATCTTCATAGAATATGTGGGAGCCAATATGAGCATCCCGGTTCTGCTATTGGTTATTGACCGGAGATGTGTCTCGGTCATGTCTACATAGTTCTCGAACCCGTAGGGTCCGCACGCTTAATGTCGGGTGACGATCGGTATTATGAGTTTATGTGTTCTGTTGTACCGAAGGTAGTTCGGAGTCCCGGATGTGATCACGGACATGACGAGGAGTCTCCAAATGGCCGAGACATAAAGATTGATATATTGGACGGCTATGTTCGAACACCGGAAGTGTTCCGGAGAAGTTTCGGATAAAACCGGAGTGCCGGAGGGTTATCGGAACCACCGGGGGAATAATGGGCCTCGATGGGCCTTAGTGGAGAGAGAGAGGGGCGGCCAGGGCAGGCCGCGCGTCCCCTCCCCCTTGAGTACGAATTGGATTAGGAATGGGGGGTGGCGGTGCCCCCCTTTCCTTCTCTCTCTCCCTTTCCTTCCTTCCCCCTCTCTTCCTTTTGGTGGAAACCTACTAGGACTTGGAGTCCTAGTAGGATTCCCCTCTTGGGGGCGCGCCAAGGAGGGCCGGCCGGCCTCCCGCTTTCTCCTTTATATACAGGGGCAGGGGTACTGTCGGTGTCAAAACCGGCGGATCTCAGGTAGGGGGTCCCGAACTGTGCGTCTAGGATCGATGGCAACAGGAGACGGGGGACACGATGTTTACCCAGGTTCGGGCGCTCTCTATGGAGGTAATACCCTACTTCCTGCTTGATTGATCTTGAGGAATATGAGTGTTACAAGAGTTGATCTACCACGAGATCGTAATGGCTAAACTCTAGAAGTCTAGCCTATGTGAATATGGTAATGAGTCTCCCCCTATCCGAACTACGCTCTCCGGTTTATATAGACACTGGAGAGATCTAGGGTTACATGGGGTCGGTTACATAAGAAGGAATCTTCATAGTTGGTCGCCTAGCTTGCCTTCCATGCCAAGGAGAGTCCAATCCGGACACGGGTCCGGTCTTCAGTCTTCATGTCTTCACAGCCCATCAGTTCGGCCCAATGAATACCAGGTCGGACGCCCGAGGACCCCTTAGTCCAGGACTCCCTCAGTAGCCCCTTAACCTAGCTTCAATGACGAGGAGTCCGGCACGTAGATTAGTCTTCCGCATTGCAAGGCGGGTTCCCTCCTTCCGAACTCCTGAATAGTCTTTGGATGTAGTAAGTATATCCGGACCCGTATATGTAATTGCAGAGAATACAATATTCCACAAGTCCGACCTGCCGACAACTGTTTATGACATTGTATTACGCCTGCCCGGTTATTATTTCCAACCGTTGGCTAGCCCCTCTCCCCACGTCTCGGGACACGGTTTTACTGGCACGTCTTGTCAAAGCAGGGATCGTGTGCGTTATTCTCGGGATTTTCAATAATGCAGGCGTGGGTAACCCAACCGTCCCCCGGGTACAACTCTGTGAGGATAGGTAAGTTTCGAGACCCAGGAGGAGACGCTCAATATTCTGGGTCTTTATATAGGGACCCAGACTTGTCTTTTTCTATTGTGCTTGCTTCTTCCTCAACCCCAGCCACCTCGAGTTCTAACCCTCGGTTTCCAATCACCACTAGCCCCAATCATGTCCGAGTCCAGCAGTCCAGGCCGGTGGGTGGCTTCTTCTGTCACGGAGGATGATATTGCGAAGCTCCGTGTGGCGAGGTATCTGACCCCAGAAATCCTTCATCGGCTTCCCGCAAAGGGGCAGGTTATTCCCACCCCCCAAATCTGGCGAGAGGGTAGTATTTCTGTCCCACTTCCTCCACGGGTTAGGGTTCGCGCTTAACCCCTTCGTCCGGGGGCTCATGTTCTACTATGGGCTAGATTTCCACGATCTGGCCCCGGACTCTGTTCTTCTCATATCGACATTTATCGTCATGTGTGAGGCCTTCCTCCGGACTCCTCCGCACTTTGGTTTGTGGCTCAAGACCTTTGACGTGAGGCCGCAGGTGACAAAGGAGGAGCAGTGAAATTGGCGACATCGTAATAGGCAAGCTTGCCAGCGCGGTTTGGTTTGAAGGATCTTTCGCCGAGTCCTCCGGCATGTGGCAGCAGGGGTGGTTTTATATCAACGAGCCGCGCGGCTCCAAGTGGGCGGCTGAGCCTGTGTTCTGACCTGGCCCTCCAATTCATCTTGCCTCATGGATCAATAAGGGATTGGACTGGGGATTCGTCAATGAAGTGCAGACTCTGCAAAGTCGCATCTGAAGCCTTACCGAGAAGGGCATCGATCTTGTGTAGGTCGTTCAAGTAATGCTAGTCTGCCAGACCCTGCCATGTCAACGGCGGCCTCTCCGTATGTTGGAGTTTAATCCAGAAGGGCGGCGGACTCTTCAACACTTCTTCGGCACTAGGCATGAAGGAATGTGGAAATTATATTCGGGGAATGAGAGCAATGGCCGGACACCACCGAAGATGTCGGCCTTGACTGCAATCATCCGGACACTTCGGTAAGTACTCAATCTCCAAACACCTTCCATTCAAGCATCTCTTGACAAGATACTAAACAATCCATCCCTGTACAGGACTGGATAAAGAAAGCGGTGTTAATATGGTGTCCGGCGCCCCTTCCCGAAGACTCAGCGACTGCCCTGCTGACGAGAATGCTGACTCCGACACTGTACCAGGTGTCTGCAGAAGAGGGCGAGAAGAGGGAGACCAGAGGTGATTCCCGCCCCGAGGATAAATCAGACGCTGTGTTCGGGGAAACCGAAACCCTTTTCCCCGAGGGCAAAGGTGTAAAGGAAGCCCTCCATGGCAAGAAGAGGGCCGCTTCCGAAGATCAGGAGGGGAAGCTTTCCAAGAGAGGAAAAATGCCATTGTCGGGCGGCTTGGGCCGGGCAAGCGATGCTGCCATAGGGCTTTATGACGAGAACGATCCTTTGGCCAAACCGTAAGTGAAGCTGGGGCACTTTAAACGTACCCCGTTCTTTTCCTATTTAAGTAATCATCCGACATATGTACATCCACACAGGTTAACACTTGGTGTTTCTCAATCTTCCTCCTCCTCGTGAGACCTTCTTCCGGAGATGATGGAGAGCGACACGCCTTCTCCGGCCTCCTCGACCAACAGGGCGGACGATTCTGAAGTATCGTCCCGGAGGGCTCCTCCCGATCGACAAGTAGTGCAGGAAACGAAGAAGGTGTTACCCATAGGTGGTCCCTCTGTCACTCAGGGTTCGGGAATGAAGAATGACGGCCCCGAACTGTCCGGTTTACAGCCGGATACGATTCTGAAGGCGAATAAGCGGATTCATTCAAAGGAATGCCGTACTCCGGCGGCAGCTTTCGATGACCCCGGAGCGCCGGAAGTGCTGACGGACATGTTGCGACAAGCGTACAGTTCAGACGAGCACCGTGCCATGATGGTTACAATGGTCGAAGAGGTTCTATCCGTGAAGAGCAGATTGAACGAGGCCTTCACGAGCCTTCTAAGAGGTTTTGAGGTTTGTGATGTAATTTTGCCAATTGAATAATGTTGATAGAATGCACCTGTTGTATATGCAGTAGCCCCTGAGACTCGGATTGGCTTCCAGAGGAAGCGACCGGAGGATCAAAAATACATGCTCAGGTACTAACCTTGATTTAACTTGGAATACAGGTTGCCTCCCCTCCCGCGGCTACCCGAAATACGGAAGTGGCCGAACTGCAGCGAAAGCTTGATATTGCGGAGGATGATATTGCATTGATCAACAGGCGTCTTGACAACTCGCAAGGTATATATTTCGAGCATTCCTTACACCAATGTGCTTGCAATTTAAGCCTGAATCTAAAAAGAGTTTTATATGAAATGTGCATGAATGCAGATGGTGCTTTCGCCATGGAAACCCTTCGGGCGGAGCTAGCCTGGGCCAAAGAGCAGGCCTGGTTCAGTAATGCGGCTGCCGAAAAGGCATCGGCTGAGTTGAAAGCCGAACAAGCTGCATGGTGCCAAGACAAGGAGAAGATGTCCACCATGGCGCGCGAATTAGAGAATGCGGCTAGCCGCTGGAAACTTCTTGAGAAGGAAAATGAAGCCAAAACGGCTGAACATGACAAGGCCTTATGAGAGGCGAGAGAAGCGCGGTCTGAATCCAGAGTGGCCCGTGAGGAGATCCGGCAAGCTGGGGAGATTGCGGCTGGCAAGCCCTTTTTGCTACAGACCAAGTTCGGCGATCCGAACTATGCTCAGCTTAACCAAGTATGGAGCTCTCCGGACAAATTTTTGGACTTACCGAAGAGTTCTTCTGATGCGGCGCGGTTTTACCTCGCACAAGAGGGGTATGCAACGGAGAAGCTTTTCTGGTCACAATTCGGCGCGTCGAAGCGCCCTCTGTTGCTGAATGAACAGATGTCCCAATGGGCCGAGCTGCATAGGATATCCGGCGCTGCCATGAAGGACGTCATAGTCCGGTTGTGGCCGACTGAGCCTGTTCCGAGTAGTTATTTCAGCCTGGTGCAGCGGCTTGTTGACGCGGTGTCACATATCGATGCTGTGAAGCGATCGGCGTGCATTGAGGGTGCACGGGTGGCCTTTGCCCGAGTCAAAATGTTCTGGGGAAAGATGAAGGCCATCGATGTCGCGGCGAGGAGTCCACCCAAGGGCAAGGAGCGTTGTGAGCCGGAGCACTATTTTGAAGCCGTCCTAGAGGCCGCCCGCTTGATAGAGGTTCAGTGCTCGAAAGACATAATGTTTGAGTGATGTGTAGAAGGGTTGTAGCAGACAATTTTATAATTGATCTATTTTTATATTTTGCTCAAAAGCTTGAATTCCTCCTGTGCGGCCGTTTTAATATAATTTGAAAGTTTTCCAGTCGCCGGCTTCAGCCCCCTCGTAGGAAGTACGGGGGTGTTCGGAGAAGCATTTAATCACTCTTTATCCAACGTCTTGGTCCATGAAGGAGGTGATAATGCAGCGAACCAGGCAATCGGACTATAAGGCGTTAACACTTTCACTTAGCCATAGGAATTTTATGGCGGGACTACGACATAGCCCCTAGTATGTATGCGGCGCATAGTGCCTGACATATTTGATCTGAAAAAGATCCCTCGTGTGACATGGAGAATCGCTAAGGATTCCAAGAAATCATCAAGTGGTTGACCAGATCTCGCCGCATCATGACAGTCAGTTTTCGGCTTTCTCTACTGAGGTGCTCATCCGGTTTAGACCAGGGCAAAATCGCAGTAGTTCTCCCTTTACTACCCTAGCCGATAGAGTGGAACGTAGGTAGCAAGCACATGAGCCGGGCAACCCAACTATTGACCAAAGACAATGATTCAGAGCTGATGCATATAAGTCCAAACTTGCGACGCCGAAGTACGCTATAGAGCTGTTCGGACTTTTGCTGGCAACTCATTCGTTCCCATATCGAGCCCCTGACAAGGTATGCCGGGCTGCATCTGTAAAGCGGCCGTGGAGGCCGTACTCATTGTTGAAAGAGTATGAAAGATTAGTTCGGATGAGGTTTACTGGGAGCGGAGCAATATGCCAATGATAAATTTATATGTATATAAAAAAGGGAAACCACGGATCCGGCTATTTGACATGCTCGGGGTCGGGAACGGAGGAAAAAGGGCATAGTACAGGCTCGAAATAAAGAGTGCGGTCTACAAAAAAGTTATTTTGGACCTCCTGTCGCACGTCTGCGCCGCCCGTCCTTGGGGAGGGGCAATCCTTGATGGAGGTAGCCCCTTAGGTGAGTGTACGGATCCGAACACCGATAGAGTCCGTTGTAGATGCTGTCCTGTTGGTCACCTGTTTTTAATAGATGATAAAGAAAAATAAGGAAAACTGATAAAAACGTTACGGGGATGCTTGCAGGGTTGTCCGTATTGTGCTTCCGCTGATGCCCATGGTATCTTGAGTGCGTAGTGATGTACGCATGGTGTAAACCTTGCCAGTATAGTAGGTGGATGGCGGAAGCCGAACTGCTATTTCCGTTCTGTGAGTGGTCGAACTTCGGAGGGAAACTGCTTCTGGCCCCTGGTGTTCGGCTGGCGAGCCGCTCCATCGTCTTTATCGCCTGGTGGCCTCTTCCCCTTGTGATCGGCGTTAAGCTTGCCTGCCTGCTTGAAGACCCAACAGTTTCGGTTGGTACGATTGGCTGGCTTATCAGGGTGACCGTGAATCTGACAAGGCCGGGCTAATATTCTGTCATGGGCGGATGATCCATCCTGATTTGCCTTTAATGGCTTCTTCCGTTGACCGGGTTTCGGATTGTGAAATCCGGCGTTGACCGCTGAGGGAGTCCTGGATTAGGGGGTGTCCGGATAGCCGGACTATAACCTTTGGCCGGACTCCTGGACTATGAAGATACAAGATTGAAGACTTTGTCCCGTGTCCGGATGGGACTTTCCTTGGCGTGGAAGGCAAGCTTGGTGATACGGATATGTAGATCTCCTCCCATTGTAACCAACTCTGTGTAACCCTAGCCCTCTTCGTTGTCTATATAAACCGGAGGGTTTTAGTCCGTAGGGCGAACAACAATCATAGCATAGGCTAGCTTCTAGGGTTTAGCCTCTCTGATCTCGTGGTAGATCTACTCTTGTACTACCCATATCATCAATATTAATCAATCAGGAGTAGGGTTTTACCTCCATCGAGAGGGCCCGAACCTGGGTAAAAACATTGTGTCCCTTGTCTCCTGTTACCATCCGCCTAGACGCACAGTTCGGGACCCCCGACCCGAGATCCGCCGGTTTTGACACCGACATTGGTGCTTTCATTGAGAGTTCCTCTGTGTCATCATCTTCAGGCCCGATGGCTCCTTCGATCATCAACAACGATGCGGTCTAGGGTGAGACTTTCTCCCCGGACAGATCTTCGTATTCGGCGGCTTTGCATCATGCGGGCAATTCGCAGGCCATCTGAAGCAGATCGAAAGCTACGCCCGCCATCAGGTCGATTTGGAAGTTTGAACTACACGGCCGACGTCCGCGGAGACTTGATCTTCGACGGGTTCGAGCCATGACCCGGCGCGCCCGCCTTTATCACGATGAGCATGATCTAGCTCTGCCGCCGAACAGTGCCCTGGAGGCCGCACCCATGTCCGCTCCGACCCCTAGCTCGGAGCCGACTGCACCAATCGAGGACGGGTGGCTGGACACCGCCTCGGGGGCTGCAATCTCAACGGCCATCGAGCCGAACACCAGCCTTGTCCTCTACGAAGCTCGCGACTCCAAGGTGACGGACTCCTCTCCGTACTCCGAACCTTCCGCGCCCCTGCCGATCGAATCCGATTGGGCGCCGATCATGGAGTTCGCCGCCGCAGACATCTTTCAGCACTCACCCTTCGGTGACATTCTGAATTCATTAAAGTCTTTCTTTATCAGGAGAGCCCTGGCCGGACTATGGTCAACAAGGTTGGGATGCGGATGATGAATAAATTCAAAGTCCACCCACCACCCACTTCGTAGCCACTGTCGATGATTTAACCGACATGCTCGACTTTGACTCCAAAGACATCGACGGTATGGACGACGATGTAGGAGACGAACAGGAACCGGCGCCTATAGGGCACTGGACAACCACCTCATCTCACGATGTATACATGGTGGATACACCTAAAAGAAACGGCGACGAGGAACAAAGGGACGCAAAGAGGGATCGTTCCCTCGAAAAGCAGTCAAAGCGGCGGCGTAAGCGCCGCTCTAAACCCCACCTCGACAGAGACAGCAGCCATACAGACCCAGCCACAGAGCAGGGCGAACCAGCGGACGACGAACATGCCATCGAGCAACCGTCCGAACAGGGCAACTTGGATAAACAAACCGAACAACCCGTCCTCAGCAAAGATAACAGTCCGGACGACCTCACGCCGGAAAAGTTGCTGGAGCAGAAGAACCTCCACAAAAGGCTCGTCACCACTGCGCGTAGCCTGAAAAAGCAGAAGCGGAAGCTCAAAACAGCGGAAGATGCACCCAGAATTAGATGGAGCAAAGTACTCAACACATGAGACAAATACGGCTGACGATCGCCACACAAAGAGCTATCCGAAGCAAAAATTACTGCCGGAATTTGATGAGGAGGCCTTAGAGCCCCCGCAATCAAAAAATAAGGAAGCCACCCGGTCGGATAAACAACCCCATGGCCAACATAGAGCGGCAAATGGCGCCGCACACAAGCCGGCACGCGATCCGCACAAGGATTCGCATCAAAAAGATGGCCCAGCCAGATCTATCTACGGGCCAAGAAAGCAAGCTCTAGTAAGCAATGCAACGCAACAAGTATCCGAACATCACGGCACACCCAAATATAGGGGTGCCGCACACCCCCTATGTTTCACCGATTAGGTGTTGGACCATGAATTTCCAGTGGGATTCAAGCCCGTAAACATAGAGGCGTACGACGGAACAAAAGACCCTAGAGTCTGGATTGAGGATTATATCCTCCACATACACATGGCTAGAGGAGATGACCTCCACGCCATAAAATACTTACCCCTCAAGCTCAAAGGGCCAGCCCGGCATTGGCTTAAAAGCCTTCCCGAAAACACCATTGGAAGTTGGGAAGAGCTCAAGGATGCTTTTTGGGCAAATTTTCAAGGGACCTATGTCCGACCTCCGGATGCAGACGATTTAAGTCATATAACTCAACAACCCGGAGAGTCAGCCCGGAAATTCTGGAACAGATTTCTTACTAAAAAGAATCAGATAGTCGACTGTCCGGACGCCGAAGCCTTAGCAACTTTCAAACACAGCATTCGAGACGAACGGCTCGACAGGCACCTCGGCCAAGAAAAGCCAAGAACAATGGCCGCATTAACAAGCCCCATGACCCGCTTTTGCGCAGGAAAGGATAGCTGGTTGGCAAGATGCAGTACCAGCGACCCAAGTACATCCGAAGTTAGGGATGGAAACGGGAAACCGCGATGCAGCAAGGACCATCGCTAGACCAAGGGAAACAACCCGAAGAGCACGGCAGTCAACGCCGGATTCAAAAGCTCTCGGCAGAATCAGAAAAAGCTGCCCCTCAAGGATAACAGGGACGAGCTATCTAACCTAAACAAAATCTTGGACAAGATATGCCAAATCCACAGTACTCCCGGGAAGCCTGCAAACCATACCCACAGAGATTGTTGGGTATTCAAGCAATCCGGCAAACTCAACGCCGAACACAAGGGGCTCGACACACCAAGCGAGGACAATGACAAACCCCACAAGCAGAGCATCGGAAAACAAAAGAATTTCCCACAAGAAGTCCAAACAGTAAACTCACTTCACGTGACAAAAGGGAAAAACAGAGTGGCACCTATAGAGATACGCACCATACGGCCTATCCCAGAGGAGTCCCGCCACTGGTTGTCAAAACCAATCACCTTCGACCATCAGGATTACTCTAGAAGTATCCGGAACGCACGCTGGACTGCCTTGATATTAATAATTGACGGGCTCCACTTTACACAAGTCCTAATGGACGACGCAGTGATCTAAACTTGCTATATCAGGACACAATCCACAAAATGGGGATAGACCCAACAAAAATTCGCCATAGCAACACTTCCTTTCAAGGGGTAACGCCAGGCCCAGATGCCCATTGTACGGGTTCTCTCCTGCTAGAAGTTATGTTCGGCTCCCCCAACAACTTCTGCCGCGAAAAGCTAACCTTCCACATTGCCCCATTTACAAGTAACTATCAAGCACTACTGGGACGCGAAGCTTTCGCCCGCTTTAACGCAATACCGCATTATGCATTCCTTACGCTTAAAATGCCCGGTCCGCGAGGCATCATCTCATTAAAGGGAAATATCGAGTATTCCTCGGCGCTGAAGATCTGCGGCTGCCTTGACAGCCACACACTAAACCGGCTTCACTAATCAAAGCACCTAAACAGGTCGTTCGGACTCGGACATGGCTAGACGAGTCCGGCGTAAACATACAAGGGCTTACTAACCGAATACCCTAGTACAAGGGGCTCCGCGCATGTACAACAAGAGACAATAAAGCTCAATTTTACCCATTTTTTGAATTATACTTTGTTTATTTAATATAACATACATTTTCGCACGATCTTTTTCAACTAAGTTCATCTCTTTTACAGATGAACACGGTGCTACACCCGTCCAGGATACGGCACAACGGAGACACAGGCGCAGACGTGCAGTAGGGACCCGTTCCAAGGATTCTTTTTAGATTAAGACCCTGCGTAAACCTTTTTTACTGTCTCTTGTTGATACACATCCCCCGGGTTTTTTGGTATAACCAGGGAGGAGGCTGGCGTCTTGGCATGTGGCCACGTCAGAATTTTGCGTGTACCTGGACACCAGGGGCTTATTACCAAGGGCGTCGTTCAGCCCGTTTTCATAAAGACCAAATACCTTAGGGAGTGTTCGGCGTCGCGAGTTTGGCCTTATATGCATCAGCTCTGAATCATGTCTTTGGTCAAATGTTGAGTTTGCCCGGCTCCTGTGTTTTGCTGCCTTACGTTCCGCTCTATCGGCTAAGGCGGAACCAGGAGAACTACTGCGATTGTGCCCCGGTTCGGCCAGGCACCTCAGTAGAGAAAGCCGAAAACTGACTGTCATGATATAGCGTGAGACTGGTCAACCACTCGATGACCTGCCAGAATCTTTAGGATTCCTCCGCATTAATGAAGGGTCGTTTCTCGGCCAGGCACACACGCGCCCCGAATTCGGGTGAGCTCGGTGCCCCTAGGGGCTATATAGTAGCCCCACTGTCAAACTCCTATGGCTAAGTGAAAGTGATAAAGCATTATAGTCCGGTTGCCTAGTTCGCTGCGCTATCACCTCCTTAATAGGACCAAGACATTGGATCAAGTGTGAAAATGCGCTTTCATAACACCCCGCATTATATGCGTAAAGTCAAGACTGCCATCTTTCGAGTTATATATACATATACATTAACGGCCGCACATGAGGTATTTTAATTCTTGAAGGCACAAGTATAAAAAGCTTTTATATTCCCTCAAAACATTGTTTTACAATAATACATGTTATTCGAACATAATATCCTTCGAGCACTGCGTCTCTATTAAACGAGCGCCCTGCAGAACTTCCTGGAAATAGTGCTCGGCAGGTACTCGGCTCCCGTCTGAATCTTGGGATGCAACAGCGATGGCATTCATCTCCGCCCAGTATGTTTTGACACGGGCAAGAGCCATCCGCGCACCCTCTATGCACGCTGACCTCTTCATTGCATTGATATGCGGCACCGCACCAAGGAACTGCTACACCAAGCTAAAATAACTCTTCGGCTCGGGCCTTTCCGCCACAGATGACTCACGACATACTTCATGGCGAGTCCGGATAACCTATTCATCTCCGCCCATGCGCCAAACGATTGGTTAATGGAAGTGGGCGCCTGGATTGTGGAACTGCGACCAAAAAGCTTTTCCACTTCGTGATCCTTTTGATCTCGGAAGTGTTCGGCGCGTCCGCTGCACTCGCCGCCAAGTCCGGATAAGTGTTCGCCAGACTCCACAGCCGGTCCAACGGAGCATATTTAAGATCCCCGAACTTCATCCGCAGCATAAAGGGCTTTCCAGCCGCGATATCTCCGGCCTGACGTAGCTCCTCCTTCATAGCTCTCATCGCAGAGCGAGTATCCTTGGACTCGATAGTGGCCTTCTCCAGGTCCTTCTGTTCCGCCCGATCTTCTTTTTCAAGAAGCCTGCAGCGGTCGGCAGCATTCTTAAACTTCACAGCCATCTCGGCCATTTCTTTTTGCTTCGGCAGTGAGCAACCTGTTCGGCTTTCAACTCTTCAGCCGCCTTTAAGGCAGCCGCATCGCTTTTCCTGGCCTGCTCCTTGGCTCGGGCAAGTTCCGCTCAAGGTTCTCGATGGCAGCGGCACCATCTGCATCAAGCATACATGTTGTAAGATGCGGGCATCAAGCTCCTCTTACCAGGTGTCTTCGGAGAAATTACATACCTTGTGCCTCGTCAAGCCGCTTGTTGACAAGCGTGATGTCGGCATCTGCCACGTCAAGTTGCCGCTTTAGCTCGGCAAATCCATCAGTCCGGCTAGCCACCGAACACTTCGCCACCTACATAGGAAGGGCGACATATTATACCTGGGATTATGATCCTCGGCGCGCCGTCATTTTTGACAATGCACAGAGTCTTAGGGGCTACTATCTACACATGGCACATCTTATATATGTGGAACTGTCAAAAGGTACACCATTTCGCGTACCTCAAAACCTGTCAGTAAACTCTTGACGGCCTCGTACAACCCGCTCTCCGTGGATGAAATCCTTTCAATCACCGTACCCATCAACGCACGCTGTTCTTCTGAGATAGACGCTCGCCCGAGCAGATCCTTCAGCTCCTCCGACCGTGCACCGGACGGTGCCGGACTCGTCCGATGGACTTTTTCGAAGGCCGGACACGGAGGGCTTTGGGGGGCCATACGACTGTCTTCCGGCCCTGCCGGATTCGGAGAAACCCTCCGCGACGACACCTCAGGGTCGCCCGTCTCGCAAGGCGGTACGGCAGGGGGAGGCGTTACGCTCTCCATCATCTCCTGACGAAGATCCCCTGAAGATGAGCTCTGCTGAGAAGGGCTGAGATCCGAACTACAAGGTAAAATTTTGGTTATCTTCCTCAGAAATAGAACAGGGATGTCCCTCATTTTAAAGCTCCCCTCTCTACTTACGGCTCGGTGGAGGGCTGATCCCCTTGGGGGCACAGTGCGACCGAGGCATCCCCCGACGCAGGACCCTCTGACGAAGATTTCTTCCCCCGCTTTGAGACCATGGTCTCTGTGTCTTGAGGCGGTCCTCTTCTTCCACGGATAGAGGAATTCTCGATTCCTCCTTTCACGACAACCTCCTTCGGGAGGCGGTAGCTTCCTTGTTCCCCCTTCGCCTTCTTCCAAAGGCGCAACCTCCAAAGATCTGGTTAACATGGGATCCGACGTGGTCTCAGGGAGGGGGGGCGGACACCTGATTAGCTTTGCTTTCGCTATCCACTCCTGTTTAAGGGACCGTTCTTTTATGGGCAATTTTATGATAAGTATATGGATAGCGTGTCCGGGTACAGGGCTACTTACTTGAGTATCCGGGCGATTGTAGCTCAGACCTGCGTCCTCGGTCGAGTCCGGACACATTACTTGTGATCCGAAGAACAATTTGTACATCTCCATGGGCGTCGCGCCCGTAAAATGTTGGAGGGCTCGGGGTCCCTCCGGGTTAAACTCCCACAGGCGGAGGGGGCGGCGTTTGCAGGGCTGGGTGCGGCGAATCAACATGACCTGCGTCACCACGACCCGATTGATGTATCTTTCTAGGAGATCTCGAATGCGGCCCTGCAACAAGGGCACGTCCTTGGACAGCCCCCAGTTAAACCCTTTGTTGACCCACGACGCTAGTTGTGGTGGGGGACCCGAGCGAAAGGCAGGTGGCGCCACCCACTTGGTGCCCCTGGGAGCTGTGATATAAAACCACTCTCGTTGCCATAAGCTGAACTACTCTTGAAAAGAGCCCTCGGGCCATGGAGCGTCATCTTGAAAATGAGACGCGAACACCACGCTCTCGCCAGGCTTGGGAGTGGGAATAACCTGCCCTTGAGCAGGCAGCCTATGCGGGATTTCGCCGGTTAGATACATGGCATCTCTTAGCTTTAGCACGTCTTCTTCCAAAACGGAGGAAGGCATCCACCGCCTTGAAGGTCGTGGCGGACATCATCGAAGGTCCGAAGCGCCTGAATCTGGAGCTTTGGGTGTTGGAACTCAAGGCGAGAGGCGGATTTGATTGAGATTGAAAGAAAGGAGTAGAGCCTTGGTCTCTTTATAAAGAGGTTGAGTACCAAGAGCCCTCCCCGTGACCGTTTGGGACTCGCCTTCGATTGAGGAGACATACCAACGGGCACGATTGGGTTACCCACGCCCGTATTGATGAGAATCCCGGAATAAGGGGACACGATCTCTGCTTCGACAAGACATGCCAAGGAAACTGCCTCGCTAAGTGCGCTGAGGTGGGACAGTAAAAACGATTCGAATAAAGGCTTGGCCGTGGTATGATGTCACGCTGCGGAATACCTCAGCAGGTTGGATTTGTGTAAATATTATTCTCTCTACGGTGGTGTGTGGAACTTATTTTGAAGAGCCGGACACTATCCTTGTGTTCAAAATCTTCTATGAAGTATTCGGGGGAGGAACCCGCCTTGCAATGCCGAAGAAAATCTGCGCGCCGGACTCGTTGTCATTGAAGCCTGGTTCATGGGCTACTGACGGAGTCCTGGATTAGGGGGTGTCCGGATAGCCGGACTATAACCTTTGGCCGGACTCCTGGACTATGAAGATACAAGATTGAAGACTTCGTCCCGTGTCCGGATGGGACTTTCCTTGGCGTGGAAGGCAAGCTTGGCGATACGGTATGTAGATCTCCTCCCATTGTGACCGACTCTGTGTAACCCTAGCCCTCTCCGGTGTCTATATAAACCGGAGGGTTTTAGTCCGTAGGGCGAACAACAATCATACCATAGGCTAGCTTCTAGGGTTTAGCCTCTCTGATCTCGTGGTAGATCTACTCTTGTACTACCCATATCATCAATATTAATCAAGCAGGAGTAGGGTTTTACCTCCATCGAGAGGGCCGAACCTGGGTAAAAACATCGTGTCCCTTGTCTCCTGTTACCATCCGCCTAGACGCACAGTTCGGGACCCCCTACCCGAGATCCGCCGGTTTTGACACCGACAACCGCTGTGTCGCATAATCTTTCATCATTAGTGTGACTGTTGTGTTTGGTTCGTTGTGGCTTGCCATTGCCATCTCGGATTTCGGAAGTTCCCGGGTCGCTGGCGTTGTTGCTTTTACGAGTGAGCCAGTTGTCTTCTCTCGCACAAAAGCGAGTCATTAGAGCGTTTAGGGCTGTCATGGATTTAGGTCCTTCCTGGCCGAGGTGACGCGCTAGCCATTCATCCTGGACGCTATGCTTGAAGGCCGCAAGGGCTCTCGCGTCCGGGCAGTCGACAATTTGGTTCTTTTTGACTAAGAACCTTGATACATCCATTTTGCATCATACTTTTATATCGATATTTATTGCATTTTGGACTGTTATTACACATTATGTCACAATACTTATGCTTATTCTCTCTTATTTTACAAGGTTTACATAAGGAGGGAGAATGCCGGCAACTGGAATTCTGGGCTGGAAAAGGAGCAAATGAGACCTATTCTTCACAACTCCAAAAGTCCTGAAACTCCACGAAAGTTATTTTTGCAAACAATAAAAAATACAGGAAGAAGAATCTACGTCAGGGCCTCTACCTATCCACGAGGGTGGGGGCGTGCCCTACCCCCCTGGGCGCCCCCCTGCCTCGTGGGCCCCCTGTTGGCTCTCCGATGCCCATCTTCTGGTATATGAAATCTTTCGTCCGAAGAAAAATCATAAGCAAGCTTTCGGGACGAGACTCCGGCGCCACGAGGCGGAACCTTGGCGGAACCAATCTAGGGCTCTGGCAGAGCTGTTCTGCCCGGGACACTTCCCTCCGGGAGGGGGAAATCATCGCCATCGTCATCACCAACGCTCCTCTCATCGGGAGAGGGCAAGCTCCATCAACATCTTCACCAGCACCATCTCCTCTCAAACCCTAGTTCATCTCTTGTATCCAATTTTTGTCTCTAAGTCCGGGATTGGTACATGTAGGTTGCTAGTAGTGTTGATTACTCCTTGTAGTTGATGCTAGTTGGTTTATTTGGTGGAAGATCATATGTTCAGATACTTTATGCATATTAATACCCTCCGATTATGAACATGAATATGCTTTGTGAGTATTTACGTTTGTTCCTGAGGACATGGGAGAAGTCTTGCTATTAGTAGTCATGTGAATTTAGTATTCGTTCGATATTTTGATGAGATGTATGTTGTCTATCCTCTAGTGGTGTTATGTGAACATCGACTACATAACACTTCACCATTATTTGGCCCTAGAGGAAGGCATTGGGAAGTAATAAGTAGATGATGGGTTGCTAGAGTGACAGAAGCGTAAACCCTAGTTTATGCGTTGCTTCGTAAGGGGCTGATTTGGATCCATATGTTTCATGCTACAGTTAGGTTTACCTTAATACTTTTGTTGTAGTTGTCGATGCTTGCAGTAGAGGTTAATCATAAGTGGGATGCTTTTCCAAGTAAGGGCATCACCCAAGCACCGGTCCACCCACATACCAAATTATCAAAGTACCGAACGCGAATCATATGAACGTGATGAAAACTAGCTTGACGATAATTCCCATGTGTCCTCGGGAGCGCTTTTCTTTATATAAGAGTTTGTCCAGGCTTGTCCTTTGCTACAAAAAGGATAGGGCCACCTTGCTGCACTTTATTTACTTTTGTTACTTGTTGCTCGTTACAAATTATCCTATCACAAAACTATTTGTTACCTATAATTTCAATGCTTGCAGAGAATACCTTGCTGAAAACCGCTCATCATTTCCTTCTGCTCCTCGTTGGGTTCGATACTCTTACTTATCGAAAGGACTACGATAGATCCCCTATACTTGTGGGTCATCAAGACTCTTTTCTGGCGCCGTTGCCGGGGAGTGAAGCTCCTTTGGTAGGTGGAATTTGGTAAGGAAAAATTTATATAATGTGCTGAAATTTACTGTCACTTATTACTATGGAAAGTAATCCTCTGAGGGGCTTGTTCGGGGTATCTTCACCCCGACCAGTAGAGCAAAGAGTTGCTCCTCAACCTACTGAACCTACTAAAATGAAAATGTCTACTTTGGAATTCCTTCGGGTATGTTAGAAAAACTGCTAGCTAATCCTTTTGTAGGAGATGGAACAATGCATCCTGATGAGCACCTAATCTATGTGGATGAAGTTTGTGGATTATTTAAGCTTGCAGGTATACCCGAGGATGTTATTAAGAAGAAGGTCTTCCCTTTATCTTTGAAGGGAGATGCATTGACATGGTATAAGCTATGTGATGATACGGGGTCATGGAACTACAAACGATTGAAATTGGAATTTCATCAGAAGTTTTATCCTATGCATCTTGTTCATCATGATCGCAATTATATATATAATTTTTGGCCTCGCGAAGGAGAAAGCGTTGCTCAAGCTTGGGGGAGGCTTAAATCAATATTATATTCATGCCCCAATCATGAGCTCCCAAGAGAAATAATTATTCAAAGCTTTTATGCTCGGCTTTCTGATAACAATCGCACCATGCTCGATACTTCTTCTGCTGGCTATTTTATGATGAAGACTATTGAATTCAAATGGAACTTATTGGAAAGAATTAAACGCAACTCTGAAGATTGGGATCTCGACGAAGGTAAGGAGTCAGGTATGACACCTAACTTTGATTGTGTTAAATCTTTTATGGATACCGCTGTTTTCCGTAAATTTAGCACTAAATATGGACTTGACTCTGAGATAGTAGCTTCTTTCTGTGAATCTTTTGCTGCTCACGTTGATCTCCCTAAGGAGAAGTGGTTTAAATATCATCCTCCCATAGAAGTAAAAGTAGCTGCACCTATTAAAGTTGAAGAAATATTATCACTTATAATGATCCTATTGTTCCTACTGCTTATGCTGAGAAACCACCTTTCCCTGTTAGAATAAAGGATCATGCTAAAGCTTCAACTATGGTTCGTAAAAGCAATATTAGAACCTATACACCTCCTGAGAAAGTTAAAGTTGAACCTAATATTGCTATTGTTAAAGACCTGTTGGCTGATAACATTGATAGGCATGTTATTTATTTCCGTGAAGAGACTGCTAGAATTGCTAAATCTTGTGCTAAAGATAAACATAGACCTGTGGTAGGCATGCCTGTTATTTCTGTTAAAATAGGAGATCATTGTTATCATGGCTTATGTGACATGGGTGCTAGTGCTAGTGCAATACCTATAGACTTATACAAAGAAATTATTCATGATATTGCACCTACTGAGTTATAAGATATTGATGTCACAATTAAACTTGCCAATAGAGATACTATTTCACCCATGGGAATTGTTAGAGATGTTGATGTCTTGTGTCGGAAAACTAAATATCCTACTGATTTTCTAGTTCTTGGTTCCCCACAAGATAGCTTTTGTCCCATTATATTTGGTAGACCCTTCTTGAACACTGTTAATGCTAAGATAGACTACGAAAAGGATGTTGTTCCTATTGGTTTGGGTGATATTTCTCATGAGTTTAATTTCTCCAAATTTAGTAGACAACACCGTGAAGAAGAATTGCCTAGTGAGGATGAAATTATTGGTCTCGCTTCTATTGCCGTACCTCCTAGTGATCCTTTAGAACAATATTTGCTAGACCATGAAAATGAGATGCTTATGAATGAAAGAAGGAAAATAGATGAAGTATTCTTTAAATAGGAACCTATCCTGAAACACAATTTGCCTGTTGAAATCCTAGGGTATCCTCCTCCACCCAAGGGTGATCCCGTGTTTGAGCTTAAACCGTTACCTGATACTCTTAAATATGCTTATCTTGATGAAAAGAAGATATATCCTGTTATTATTAGTGCTAACCTTTCAGAGCATGAAGAAGAGAGATTATTGAAAACTCTGAAGAAGCACCGTGCTGCTATTGGATATACTCTTGATGATCTTAAGGGCATTAGTCCCACTCTATTTCAACATAAAATAAATTTGGAGAAAGATGCCAAACCAGTTCGTGATCATCAACGACGGCTGAATCCTAAGATGAAGGAAGTGGTAAGAAAGGAAATACTAAAGCTCCTTGAGGCAGGTAAAATTTATCCCGTTGATGATAGTCAGTGGGTAAGTCATGTCCATTGTGTCCCTAAGAAGGGAGGTATTACTGTTGTTCCTAATTATAAAGATGAATTGATTCCGCAAAGAATTATTACATGTTATAGAATGGTAATTGATTTCCGCCAATTAAATAAAGCTACTAAAAAAGATCATTACACCTTACCTTTCATCGATCAAATGCAAGAAATATTATCCAAACATACACATTTTTCCTTTCTATATGGTTATTCTGGTTTCTCTCAAATACCTGTGTCAGGCGATGATCAATCAAGACCACTTTTACTTGCCCTTTCGGTACTTTTACTTATAGACGTATGCCTTTTGGTTTATGTAATGCACCTGCTACCTTTCAAAGATGCATGATGGCTATGTTCTCTTACTTTTGTGAAAAATATTTGTGAGGTTTTCATGGACGATTTCTCCGTTTATGGATCCTCTTTTGATGATTGCTCGAGCAACCTTGATCGAGTTTTGCAGAGATGTCAAGAAACTAATCTTGTCTTGAATTGGGAAAAGTGCCACTTTATGGTTAATGAAGGTATTGTCTTGGGGCATAAAGTTTCTGAAAGAGGCATTGAAGTTGATAAAGCCAAGGTTGACGCTATTGAAAAGATGCCATGTCCGAAGGACATCAAAGATATAGGAAGTTTGCTTGGTCATGCCGGTTTTTATAGGAGGTTCATTAAGGACTTCTCCAAAATTTCTCGGCCTCTGACTAATCTATTGCAAAAAGATATAGCATTTGTCTTTGATGATGATTGTGTAGAAGCATTTGAAATACTTAAGAAAGCAATTATCTCTACACCTATTGTTCAGCCACCTGATTGGAATTTACCCTTCAAAATTATGTGTGATGCTAGTGATTATGTTGTAGGTGTTGTTCTAAGGCAAAGAGTTGATAAGAAATTAAATGTTATTCAATATGCTAGTGGAACTCTAGACAATGCTCAGAGAAATTATGCTACTACTGAAAAAGAATTCTTAGCAGTTGTATTTTCTTGTGATAAGTTCAGACCTTATATTGTTGATTCTAAAGTAACTATTCACACCGATCATGCTGCTATTAAATATCTTATGGAAAAGAAAGATGCTAAACCTAGACTTATTAGATGGGTTCTCTTGCTACAAGAATTTGATTTGCATATTATTGATAGAAAGGGAGCTGAGAACCCCGCTGTGCATAACTTGTCTAGGTTAGAAAATGTTCTTGATGACCCACTACCTATTGATGATAGCTTCCCTGATGAGCAACTAAATGTTATAAATACTTCTCGTACTGCCCCATGGTATGCTGATTATGCTAATTACATTGTTGCTAAATTTATACCACCTAGTTTCACATACCAGCAAAAGAAAAAGTTTTTCTATGATTTGAGACATTACTTTTGGGATGACCCACATCTTTATAAAGAAGGAGTAGATGGCGTTATTAGACGTTGTATACCTGAGCATGAACAGAACAGATCCTACGCAAGTGTCGATCCGAGGCTTATGGAGGACAAAGACTGGAGATGTAACTGCACATAAGGTATTGCAATCCGGTTTTTATTGGCCTACTCTCTTCAAGGATGCCCGTAAGTTTGTTTTATCTTGTGATGAATGTCAAAGAATTGGTAATATTAGTAGACGTCAAGAAATGCCTATGAATTATTCACTTGTTATTGAACCATTTGATGTTTGGGGCTTTGATTATATGGGACCTTTTCCTGCCTCCAATGGATACACACATATTTTAGTTGCTGTTGATTACGTTACTAAGTGGGTAGTAGCTATTCCAACTAGTAGCGCTGATCATAACACTTCTATTAAAATGCTTAAAGAAATCATTTTTCCGAGGTTTGGAGTCCCTAGATATTTAATGACTGATGGTGGTTCACATTTTATTCATGGTGCTTTCCGTAAAATGCTTGCTAAGTATGATGTTAATCATAGAATTGCATCTCCTTATCACCCATAGTCTAGTGGCCAAGTAGAATTGAGCAACAGAGAGCTCAAATTAATTTTGCAAAAGACTATTAATAGATCTAGAAAGAATTGGTCCAAGAAACTATATGATGCATTATGGGCCTATAGAACTGCATATAAAAATCCTATGGGTATGTCTCCGTATAAAATGGTTTATGGAAAAGCATGTCACTTACCTCTCGAACTAGAACATAAGGCATATTGGGCTATTAAAGAGCTCAATTATGATTTCAAACTTGCCGGTGAGAAGAGGTTATTTGACATTAGCTCACTTGATGAATGGAGAACCCAAGCTTATGAGAATGCCAAGTTGTTTAAAGAAAAAGTTAAAAGATGGCATGACAAAAGGATACAAAAGCGTACATTATGAATTTTTACCGACCAAAATATGTATTGTGCAAGAAAACGGAGTCCGAACAGCACACGAGGTGCCCACGAGGCAGGGGGCGCACCCAGGGGGTAGGGCGCGCCCTCCACCCTCATGGAGGCCTCGTGTCCTTCCCGGACTGCTTCTTATTTTTCTATTTTTCTAAATATTCCAAAACGGAAAAAATTACAATTAGAACTGTTTTGGAGTCGGTTTACTTACCGTACCACATACCTATTCCTTTTCGGAGTCTGAAACGTTCCGGAAAGTGTACCTTATGTATTCCTCCGGGGTTACGGTTTCAATAACATTGGTTTCAACATTTATAGGATTACCCGAGATATAATGTTTGATTCTTAGACCGTTCACCACCTTCGGATTTGTGCCTTGAAGTTGTTGATTTTATGGCACCAGAATGATAGACCTCCTCGATAACGTAAGGGCCTTCCCATTTAGAGAGAAGTTTTCCTGCAAAAAATCTTAAACGAGAGTTGTATAACAATACATAATCACCTACATTAAACTCACTCTCCCGAAGGTTTTGACCTCCGTATCACGCAAATATCTCGTGTCTTTGTTTCGAGCTGTCCTGTTGCAGATTAGAGCAACATGTCGTCCCAGGATTCGGAAGGAGAAAGCTATGTGGCTGATTACCTTGCAGATCCTAAGGTCTATGGAGATGTGGAGCATTGTGGTTGGACCACGGAAGAAGAAGAGGACTATGAGCCCAAGAGAAAGGAGGAGACGAGCTCAGATGAAGATGAAGTCCCATTACCTCAACCTGGGGACATGCATGTGGAGTTCAAAAGTCAATCCTCCCTGATAGAGCAAAGAAATTTAAGATCGAGTTTATCCCTTTTCGTCTCTCGTAGGAAAACAAGCAGGAATTATGCAAAAAGATATTAAGCCTGGAGCAGGAGATTGATGACTTGAGGGATCAAAATTCTGTCCTCAAGCGCAAATTAAGGAAGAAGCCTACGCCATCAACTAAACCATCACCTTCTTCTTCAACAAAGGAGACATAACAACATGGGTATGGGCCCTCCCCTTGGCAACTGCCAAGCTTGGGGAGATGCCCCGGTATCGTATCACAACCACATCTCCATTCTTTACTATTTTTCTTAGTTCGATCCTATTAGTAATATCCTGATCTAGTAAAATGAAGTTTTAGTATGATCTAGTTTTGAGTTTTGCTTTATGATCCCTCTATGTAATCGAGTCTGTGAGCTATATAATAAAGATTAGTGTTGAGTCAAGGGCTTGATTATTTTTCTATGATCTTGAGTGAATAAAAGAAAATAGAAAAGAACAAAAAGAAACAAAGAGATCTTATTGATTTTATGGAGAGTAATGACTTCACATAGAAAGGGTATGATGATTAAAAGTTGTTGAGAGTTGGCAAACATAGCTTTGGTCATCGTTGCAATCAATAGGAAGTAATAAAGAAAGAGAGGTTTCACATATAAATATACTATCTTGGACATCTTTTATGATTGTGAGCACTCATTAAACTATGACATGCTAAAGAGTTGATGTTGGACAAGGAAGACAACGTAACGGGTTATGTTTTCTTATATCTGAGATAAAGTATATTGTCATGGATCATCCAACATGTTGATCTTGCCTTTCCCCCTCATGCTAGCCAAATTCTTTGCACCAAGTAGAGATACTACTTGTGCTTCCAAAAACCCTTAAACCAGTTTTGCCATGAGAGTCCACCATATCTACCTATGGATTGAGTAAGATCCTTCAAGTAAGTTGTCATCGGTGCAAGCAATATAAATTTCTCTCTAAATATGTATGATTAATTGGTGTGGAGGAAATAAGCTTTATACGATCTTGTGATGTGGAAGAAATAAAAGCGACGGACTGCATAATAAAGGTCCATATCACAAGTGGCAATATAAAGTGACATTCTTTCGCATTAAGATTTTGTGCATCCAACCTTGAAAGCGCATGGCAACCTCTGCTTCCCTCTGCGAAGGGCCTATCTTTTACTATTATCTTCTACCTTATGCAAGAGTCATGGTGATCTTCACCTGTCCTTTTACATTTTATCCTTTGGCAAGCACGGGATGTTGGAAAGATCCCGATATATATATATCTAATTGGATGTGAGTTAGCATGAGTTATTATTGTTGACATTACCCCGAGGTAAAAGGTTGGGAGGCGAAACTATAAGCCCCTATCTTTCTTCAGGTCCGAATAAAACTCCGTAACCACAAGTATTGCGTGAGTTTTAGCGATTATGAAAGACTAAATGATAGTTGAGTATGTGGACTTGCTAGAAAGCTCTGACATAGACTCTTTCTGATGTTATGATAAATTGCAATTGCTTCAGTGACTGAGATTATAGTTTGTTGGTTCTCAATAAAGTTTCTGACTCATACTTTGCATTGTGAATGAATTATTACTTGAGCATAAGGAATCATATGACAATATCCATATATGTTGCTGTTATAAGAATAATCATGATGCCCTCATGTCCGTATTTTATTTTATTGACACCTCTGCCTCTAAACATGTGGACATATTTATCGTTATCGGCTTCCGCTTGAGGACAAGCGAGGTCTAAGCTTGGGGGAGTTGATACGTCCATTTTGCATCATGCTTTTATATCGATATTTATTGCATTTTGGGCTGTTATTACACATTATGTCACAATACTTATGCCTATTCTCTCTTATTTTACAAGGTTTACATAAGGAGGGAGAATGCCGACAGCTGGAATTCTGGGCTGGAAAAGGAGCAAATATTAGAGACCTATTTTGCACAACTCCAAAAGTCCTGAAACTCCACGAAAGTTATTTTTGGAAATAATAAAAAATACTGGAAGAAGAATCTACGTCAGGGGGGCCTCCACCTGTCCACGAGGGTGGGGGCGCGCCCCCCTGCCTCGTGGGCCCCCTGTTGGCCCTCCGATGCCCATCTTCTGGCATATGAAGTCTTTCGTCCGAAGAAAAATCATAAGAAAGCTTTCGGGACGAGACTCCGCCACCACGAGGCGGAACCAATCTAGGGCTCCGGCAGAGCTGTTCTGCCGGGGACACTTCCCTCTGGGAGGGGGAAATCATCGCCATCATCATCACCAACACTCCTCTCATCGGGAGAGGGCAATCTCCATCAACATCTTCACCATTACCATCTACTCTCAAACCCTAATTCATCTCTTGTATCCAATTCTTGTCTCTAAGTCCGGGATTGGTACCTGTAGGTTGCTAGTAGTGTTGATTACTCCTTGTAGTTGATGCTAGTTGGTTTATTTGGTGGAAGATCATATGTTCAGATCCTTTATGCATATTAATATCCCTCTGATTATGAACATGAATATGCTTTGTGAGTAGTTACGCTTTGCTCTCGAGGACATGGGAGTAGTCTTGCTATTAGTAGTCATGTGAATTTGGCATTCGTTCGATATTTTGATGAGATGTATGTTGTCTATCCTCTAGTGGTGTTATGTGAACGTCGACTACATAACACTTCACCATTATTTGGGCCTAGAGGAAGGCATTGGGAAGTAATAAGTAGATGATGGGTTGCTAGAGTGATGGAAGCTTAAACCCTAGTTTATCGTTGCTTCGTAAGGGGCTGATTTGGATCCATATGTTTCATGCTAAGGTTAGGTTTACCTTAATACTTTTGTTGTAGTTGCGGATGCTTGCAATAGAGGTTAATCATAAGTGGGATGCTTGTCCAAGTAAGGGCAGCACCCAAGAACCGGTCCACCCACATATCAAATTATCAAAGTACCGAACGCGAATCATATGAACGTGATGAAACTAGCTAGACGATAATTCCCATGTGTCCTCAGGAGCGCTTTTCTTTATATAAGAGTTTGTTCAGGCTTGTCCTTTGCTACAAAAAGGATTGGGCCACCTTGCTGCACTTTATTTACTTTTGTTACTTGTTGCTCGTTACAAAGTATCCTATCACAAAACTATATGTTACCTATAATTTCAGTGCTTGCAGAGAATACCTTGGTGAAAACCGCTTATCATTTCCTTCTGCTCCTCGTTGTGTTCGACACTCTTACTTATCGAAAGGACTACGATAGATCCCCTATACTTGTGGGTCATCAAACCTAGTCCAGAGCTCCCTGGCTGACTCGCCGGGCTTCTGGACAATGTGACTCAAGTCATCAACATCTGGTGGCCGGGCATATGTTCCTTGGAAGTTGTCTCGAAAGGCGTCTTCCAAATCTTCCCAGTTGCCAATTGAATTTTCTGGTAAACTGTGTAGCCAGTACCGGGCTGGTCCTTTGAGCTTGAGAGGTAGGTATTTAATGGCATGAAGGTCATCTCCACGAGCTATGTGAATATCGAGGAGGTAATCCTCAATCCATACCGCGGGATCTGTTGTTCCATCGTATGATTTGATGTTAATGGGTTTGAACCCGTGTGGAAATTCGTGCTCCATTACCTTGTCGGTGAAGCAGAGAGGGTGTGCGGCTCCTCTATGTTGGGCCACACTGTGAAGCACCTCCGGCGGACTCCATTTATGGCTTGTGGACCGGGCGTGGTCGGGTCTGTTGCGTCCGAATAGGTAACCATCGTCACCGGTCGGGGTATGTCCCCGCGATCTGTATGTCGATTTTGTGTGTCCTGCTCTACCCTCCAGGTCTTGTTGGATGTCACGAGTGTTCCCCTAAGCTGTTTTGTTCTTGCTTGGATGGCAAGATGGGGTGGTGTGGTGCTTTGCTTGGCCTGTCGTTTTATCCGGACCAAACTATGGTCGGCCTACCGCATTATTCGATGGTGGTGCGGGCTCCAACGCCCTGCCATCGTGTTCAGGGAGCCACTTACACTTGTGGTGGCTTTTGTCCAGGCCACTAAGGCCTTGTTCTTCGTTGGCCAGGACCTCAGTCCATGTGTCATTGAGCAAATCTTGGCTCGCTTGAAGCTGCAGCTGCTTCTTCCTTAGGCTCCTTGCAGCAGCTATGAGCCGGCGTTTAAAGCGCTCCTACTCGCGAGGTTCCTCAGGCACGATAAAATTCTCGTTGCTGAGGCTCTCCTCTTCCTCGGAGAGTGGGAGATAATTACTATCCTACGAGTCTCCATATGTGGCCTGTTCATCAAGGCTGTCTTGCCCGCTTTCCTGTTCCTCCTGTTCGGATTCTACCTCAACATGGTCTTCATTTTTCGGAGTATTATCTTCTCCGGTGCTAGCAGTGTTTACTCTTGAGCGACGTGACTTAGAGCGGCCCCGTGGGCGCCGGTGTTCGAACTGTGTACTAGGAGGTTTGTCCTCAACTGGATCCTCCTTGTCATTGTCGAGAGTGTCGTCAGGTGTGTCTATCATACACATGTCATACCAGGAAGTGGCCATCCTGCGTCTGGCGGGTAGTGAGTTCGGGCCTTGCCCCTCATCGTCATCCATACCGTTGATGTCTTTGGAGCCGGGGTCAGGCGTGTTGGTTGGGTTTTCAACAGTGGCTATGAAGTGGGTGGCGGGTGGGAAGCAAAATTCTCCATCATCCGCCGCAAGTTTGAACCGAACATAGTTCGGCGACGAGTCACCTACCAGGGACATGTTTTCTAGTGAGTTTAGCACGTCACCCGAGGGAGTCCTGGACTAGGGGGTGTCCGGATAGCCGAACTCTCATCACGGCCGGACTCCAAGACTATGAAGATACAAGATTGAAGACTTCGTCCCGTGTCCGGATGGGACTCTCCTTGGCGTGGAAGGCAAGCTTGGCGATACGGATATGTAGATCTCCTACCATTGTAACCGACTCTGTGTAACCCTAACCTATCCGGTGTCTATATAAACCGGAGGGTTTTAGTCCGTAGGGATCTAACAACAATCATACCATAAGCTAGCTTCTAGGGTTTAGCCTCCTTGATCTCGTGCTAGATCTACTCTTGTACTACCCATATCATTAATATTAATCAAGCAGTGAGTAGGGTATTACCTCCATCGAGAGGGCCCGAACCTGGGTAAAAACATCGTGTCCCTTGTCTCCTGTTACCATCCGCCTAGACGCATTCGAATTCCTACTCGAGATCCGCCGGTTTGACACCGACATTGGTGCTTTCATTGAGAGTTCCTCCGTCGCCACCGATAGGCCCGATGGCTCCTTCGATCATCAACAACGACGTGGTCCAGGTGAGACTTTTCTCCTCGGACAGATCTTCAGATTCGGCGGCTTTGCTGCGGGCCAATTCGCTTGGCCATCCGGAGCAGATCGAAGCTACGCCTGGCCATCGTGTCAGATTTGGAAGTTTGAACTATACGGCCGATATCCGCGGAGACTTGATCTTCGACGGATTCGAGCCGCAGCCAAGCGCAAGCCGTGACTGTCTCGATGGGCATGATCTAGCTCTGCAGCCGAACAGTGCCCTAGAGGCCGCGCCAGCATCCGCTCCGACCCTTAATCCGGAGCCGGATTCGCCGATGAGGACGAGTGGTTGGACACCGCCTCGGGGGCTATGATCTCTACGGCAATTGAGCCGAACACCATCCCTGTCCTTTGCGAAGACCTCGACCTGTGGTGCGGACTCCTCTTGGACTCGAACCCTCCGCGCCCGCCAATCGAATCCTATTGGGCGCCGGTCATGGAGTTCACTACCGCGGACATATTTCAGCACTCGCCCTTTGGCGACATCCTGAATTCACTAAAGTCTCTCTCTTTATCCGGAGATCCCTGGCCGGACTACGGACAGGAAGGTTGGGATAAGGACGACGAAGAAATTTAACGCCCACCCACCACCCACTTTATAGCCACTGTCGATGATCTAACCGACATGCTCGACTTCGACTCCGAAGACATCGACGGTATGGACGACGATGCCGGAGACGACCAAGACCCAGCGCCTACAGGGCACTGGAAGGCCACCTCCTCATATGACATATACATGGTGGACATCCCAAAAGATGGGAACGGCGATGGAACAACGGAGGATGACCCTCCAAGAAGCAAATCAAGCACCGACGTCGTGGCGCCGCTCTAAATCCTGCCACAATAAAGCGGTGATTCCAAAGACGGAGATAATAACACCGGACAAAGGTTGAAGACAAACCCCTCCAGCAGGACTCGGCGCAGGAGGAGGGAGAAGCAAGTTCGCACGACAAGGTGTGGCGAAAGGGAGGTCGAGGGCGATAATTATGCGCCTCCCTCCGAAGATGAGGCAAGCCTCGACGATTTACTTAATTTGTCGTGCTCGAGGATCCCGCCGAACAGAGCGCTTTCAAACGCAGACTTATAGCCACGGCAAGCAGCCTCAAGAAAAGCAGCAACAGCTTAGAGTCGACCAAGACCTGCTAGTCGGCAGATGGATCAAGTCCTTGCAGCCGAAGAGTATGAACTCGAACGCCCCTCCAAAAGCTACCCCAAACGCATGCCGTTGCCTCGATTAGAGGAGGAAGCACCCAAGTCACCAGTGCACGACATGGCAGACCAACCACCCCGTGGCCGCAACAGAGAAGCCTCTCGGCCCTCCGCTCAAGCCACACCCCGACGCCGCTCAAAAAGTACCAAGGCACGGGAAAATGCGCCGGACTTGCGAGATATATTGGAGGATAAGGCAAAACATACAAGATCGATCTACGGATCGCGTGGCGCCTAACGACGTGGGATGATTACCGTCCGACCGGATACAAGAAACCCGGCCGGGCGAACACGATGAGACAAAGCTCATATGAGCTACGCCGTGATATAGCCCAATCTGAGGCGCCAAGACACCCACTATGCTTCACAGATGAAGTAATGGATCATCAAATCCTCGAGGGCTTCAAACCTGTAAACATCGAATCATACGATGGTACCACAGATCCTGCGATGCGGATCGAGGACTATCTCCTCCATATACTCATGTCCCGCGGTGTTGATCTACATGCCATCAAATACCTCCCACTCAAGCTTAAAGGTCCAGCTCGGCATTGGCTCAACAGATTGCCATAAGAATCAATTTGTTGTTGGGAAGACATGGAAGACGCATTCATTGATAACTTCCAGGGCACATTTGTGCGACAACCAGACGCCGATGACCTTAGCCACATAATTCAGCAGCGGAAGAATCGGCGGACAATTCTCGACACGGTTCCTAACAAAGAAAAATAAAATCGTTGACTGTCCGGATGCAGAAGCCCTTGCAGCCTTCAAACATAACATCCGCGACGAGTGGCTTGCCCGGCACCTAGGATAGGAAAAGACAAAATCCATGGCAGCCCTCACAACACTCATGACCCGCTTTTTGTGCGGGAGAGGACAGCTGGCTAGCTCGAAGCAACAACTTGGCCAAACACCCTGATAGTTCGGATACCAAGGACAGCAATGGCAGGTCGGCCGCAACAAGAACAAGCGCCGCATTAACGGCGATAATCTTTGAAGATACGGTTGCCAATGCCGGATTCAGAGGCTCTAAACCCGGTCGTGAAGAAGCCATTCAAAAGAAATACCTGGGCCCGGCCCAACTTGGACTGAATACTCGATCGCTTGTGCGGATACATGGCACCCCGAAAAACCAGCCAATCACACCAACAGGATTGTTGGGTGTTCAAGCAAGCGAGCAAGTTAAGTGCCGAACTCAATGACAAGGGGCTGCATAGCGATGACGAGGAAGAGCCCCGGCCGCTGAACAATAGAGGACAGAAGGGTTTTCCCACACAAGTGCGGACGGTGAACATGATATACGCAACCCATATACCCAAAAGGGAGCGGAAGCGTGCACTAAGGGACGTATATGCGATGGAGCCGCCGCCTCAAGTTCAACCCATGGTCTTCCTGCCCGATCACCTTCGATCGAAGGGACTACCCCACTAGCATCCGTCACGGAGGTTTCACCGCATTGGTTCTTGACCCAATTATTGACAGATTTCACCTCACCAGAGTCCTGATGGACGGAGGTAGCAGCCTGAACCTGCTTTATCAGGATACAGTGCGCAAAATGGGCATAGACCCCTCAAGAATTAAACCTACAAAGACGACCTTTAAAGGCGTCATACCGGGTGTAGAGGCCAATTATGCGGGCTCGCCAGTTACACTCGAAGTGGTCTTCGGATCCCGGATAACTTCCGAAGTGAAGAGTTAATCTTCGACATCGCCTCGTTCAGCGGCTATCATGCACCGCTCGGACGAACCGCATTTGCAAAGTTCAATGCGGTGCCGCACTACGCATACCTCAAGCTCAAGATGCCAGGCCCTCGAGGAGTAATCACGGTCAATGGAAACACCGAACGCTCTCTCCGAACGGAGGAGCACACGGCGGCCCTCGCGGCGGAGGCGCAAAGCAGCCTCTCACAGCAATTCTCGAGTCCGGCCACTAAGCGTCCGGACAACATCAGCAAGCGCCGGAGTAACCCACAACAAGACTACAGCACGATTCAAGCACGCCAGAAAGTAATCCGCCCCAACCCCAGCCCTCGCGAAATTGCGAAGCGATTACTACGGCGTACATAACTACGCTCTGGAGATACCATGGGCATAAAGGGAGGGCACGACTACGACGCCCGAATGCGGCTCAACCGCACTGTGGCCCCGATTGTGTCATTTTTTCTTTTTCCTTTTTCTTCCTTTTTCTTACTTTCAGGACTCCGTCTTAGGAAGTCCTGTCCGCACTAGAATCGTCGAACTCACGATGCAACAGCCGGGAAGCGAGAAAGCCACGCCAAGTGTTGGTGGTCTCTACTACGAGCATTATACCTGTTTTACATACCATCCCAGCTTACCCCTGGAGGGGAACATGTTAGATAGTCCCATCCCTTGCTTATCGCACTATTTGTATCGTTCTGCTTTCATTGCAGTACCTTTTTGATATAAACAATACATAGCTTTTGCCTATTATTGCACTTTTTTCTTTATCTATATATATGTTCATTTCATGACATTACGCACCCGTACACTTTGGTACGGCCAATACACCAGGGGCTTAAGTACCCCAAAATTATGGTGTGATAAGTCCGAACACTTTCACAAGTGCGGCACCCGAACTTATAGCATTATATGAATTGGCTCGAATCATGTCTTGGGTCAATAGTTGGGTTTGCGGCTCCGTGTTTTGGCACCTTACGTTCCGTTATATCGGCTAAGGTAGCACCGGAGAACCATCGCGATTGTGCCCCAGCTTGAGCTAGGTCGAGCACCTCAGTGGAGAAAGCTAAAACTGACCGTCATGATAGGGCGAGAGCCGGTCGTTGTTCGAGAGGTTTTTTCGGGTCCCTAAAGACTTATGCCGCTTAGAGCGAGGAACCGGAATTGTCCGGCCAAGGCGTGGATAGCGCCCTGAACTCGGTCTTCCGAATACTAGGGGCTTCGCCGAAATTTAAAATTATAGAATTCTATGGCTAAGTGAGAGTGTTCAAGCATTATAAGTCCGTTGCCTTGTTCGTTGTGTTGAGCGCCTCCCTAGATGGACCCAAGAATGGGAACAAGAGTGCTCAAGTTTATCCGAACACCCGATTACTCATGGCATGGGGTGAAGCCAACGACTTGCCATCTCTCAAATTTGCTAAACGGCCGCATGTAAGGTAATATTTTAAATTAACAAGCGTTGCCTAAGCGCATATGAACAAGCTTTCAGTGACAGGATAACAAATGCGAGTCTATTCAAAAATTACATCTTTGGAGCACTCATCCGCTATTCAAGGGCACCCTTCAAAGAGCCCTCATAGTACATTTGGTGATGCGATGCTCCTTGCCCTTAGGTGGCCCGTCCGTCACAAGCTTCTCCGCATCCAGCTTGCCCTCAGCACTTTAGCACGGGCAAGGGCCCGACGGACACCTTCAATGCAGACGGAGCGCTTGATGACTTCAATCCTGGGACAAAGGCCCACCACCGCCAAGACTAGCCCAAAGTAGCTCCTGTGCATGGCTTCTAATGGCCACACCGAACTATGAGGCCCTTCATGGCCTGTTCGGCGACCTTGTGGAGCTCGACCAGCTACTTCACCGGGTCGCTTAGGGGCACCGGGATGTCCGGCCTCAGATATCGAGACCAGAACACCTTCTCCGTCGAGCTCCCCTCCTTGGTGCGGTAGAACGCGGCAGCATCCGATACACTACGAGGCAGATCCGCGAACGCTCCTAGAGAGCTCCGAATCCGGGTAAGTAATAAGTAATTCACTTTCACATGCTTGCTCTACATAAAGAATGCCTTACCCGCCGCGATCTTCTTCATTGCCTCAATCTCCTAGAGGGCTTTTTGGGCCTCGGCCTTAGCAGCTTTGGCACTCTCAAGAGCCGAAGCAAGCTCCGACTCTCGGGTCTTCGAGTCATGCTCCAAACTCTCGTGTTTTTCCACGAGAGCCTGGAGCTCTTGCCGCACCTCCGCCAGCTGCGCCTCCCCCTTCTCTCGCTCAGCGTGTTCCACACACCATGTTTTTCGGCCACGGACACCGCCTCCTTCTGTGGTCGCCACCTCGCTCGTGGGCCCTGCAGTACCCATGTTATTCCTGTTATTTTTTGCAACCGAAACCTTTCTATAAGGTATTTCTTTCATAAGGTATTACTTACCTTTCTTGTCCTCGAGCTGCTTCTTGGCAAGGCCGAGCTCATTCTCGGACCGCTCGAGTCTTTGCTTCAATGCATCGACCTCCATGATCAGCCAAGACGGCAGAGGTCGTAGCGTCTGCATTCCCATATTGACATACTTATGTTAGACTCCTCACAGATATCTTTTTAGATCCTTAGTCCGACTTTTCTTTCCTAACACCGAACTAAGCATCGAGGCTCTCTGTCTATGCGGTAATATTTTTACATATTCTAAACTTACCTCAAAGCTTGTTAGAAAGCTGGTACAGTTTGGTCCACCCGCTTGGCTTAATCGAACTGTCCGGATCACCGCACTCATAATAAAGGCGGTGCTCCTCCTGATGGAAGCGGCTGTTAAGCGCCTCGAAGCTATCCGGTGCCTCCGGTTGGACTGAGGACACTGGCGTCTTACCCTTCTTGCGAAGGGACCGCTTACCGGACTCCGGAACCGCTGAAGGTTCCGACATGGAGTCCGGACGAGGGTCGGGCTTAGAGCCCCTGGGGGTCTCGCCCCCCATGCGCCTGTAGTCCGGGAGGTTGCCTTGCGGCGCCTCCTGCGCCACCTCCTCTTGACCAAGCCCCCCTTGGGGCCCCACCGCGGCATCGTCCGCAGCGTGAGGTGAGGAGGCGGTCGGAAGTGAAGTACTCTCCATTTCCGACGAACTCAGGGACCCGCTTGACGAAGCGGCGAACTCGCCCTTGGGCGGGCTGCATGATTGTTCGGCATTAGAGAACACTATGCAATGATAAAAAAGCCATGGGTATCCGGACACTTACGATCTCGCCAGGGGCTTGGCCCTTGTTGGCCAATCCTCCTCATCGTTGTCGACGTTGGTGGAGAAGTCCGGATGAAGGGTTCTTCCCTTCTTGGACCCTCCGGCCTCCCGGTTGGGGCAGCCTTCCTTTTCCTCTCTCCCCGCCGGGAGAGGCTTTTTTCTTCCTCCTCGTCCTCGGAGAACATTACGCTTCAGAATCGACAACACCAGCGCCGAGCTCCTTCAATTCCGTTGCCTCCTTCTTGGCCTTCTTCTCCGGCACCACATGAGGCACCGGAGCCAGCAGCCTGGCCAATCGGGCGTCTGGCTGGTCTTCGCAAAGGAGCCGGACAGTTAACCTGTCCGGACGTCTTCACCGATCTGTTAAAGGTTAGGGAGTTTTAGATCCCACATAGAGTCAAACTATGAAAAAAGAGTCCCATAAAGGGTAAAATAACTCACCTCGCTGGCTTGACGCTGCGAGCTAAATCCGCGATCTTCGGTAGCGGATGTGGGAGCCTCGGCGCCCATGAACAACACCTTCCAGGCATCTTCGTACGTAGTGTCGAAGAACCTTGTCAGAGTGGGGTGCTGTGCCGGATCGAACTCCCACAATTTGAAGGCCCGTTGTTGACATGGAAGAATCCGGCGGATGAGCATCACCTGGATTACGTTGACAAGCCTGAGATTCTTGTCCACCAGGTTTCGGACGCATGTTTGGAGTCCGGATAGCTCGTCCGAATTCCCCCATGTCAGGCCCGTCTCTTTCCATGACGTGAGCCGTGTGGGGAAGCCAGATCTGAATTCGGGGGCCGCCACCCGTTTGGGGTCGCGTGGCTCAGTGATGTAGAACCACCCCGATTGCCACCCCTTTATTGTCTCCACAAAGGAGCCCTCGAGCCATAGGACTTTGGCCATCTTGCCAACCATGGCGCCTCAAGACTCCGGCTTGACGGCCGCCCACTACCTTCGGCCCGACATTGAAGATCTTCAGCCATAAGCCGAAGTGGGGCTGGATGCAGAGGAAGGCATCGCACACGACGATGAACGCCGAGATGCTGAGGATGAAATTCGGGGCTAGGTCGTGGAAGTCCGGGCCGTAGTAGAACATGAGCCCCCGGACAAATGGGTGAAGAGGAAAACCTAGTCCGCAGAGGAAGTGGGGGAGAAACACCACCCTCTCATGGGGCCTGGGGGTTGGAATGAGTTGCCCTGATCGGGCAGCTCAGGCGATGTCGCCGGGACAAATATCCGGCCTCCTGCAGTCTTGTGATGTGCCCCTCCGTGACGGAGGAGGCCATCCACCCGCCTCCCGCCTCCGACATGGTTGGAGAAGGTTGAGGTGGGATGTGCGGACTTGGGCGCCGGAGCTCGATTGCTGGAAATGGATGAGCAAAGGAGGAAGAAGGCGAGGGTGAAAAGGTGGATCCTTATCCCTTATATGGACGGACGGGTTATGCGTCCCCCACCAGCCTGGTAAAACTCGCTTATCTCCCAAGCGCCGTAATCAATGGCGCGGATGGGTTACCCACGTCCGTATTGATGAGAATCCCGGAATAAAGGGGCACAATCTATGCTTTGGTAAGACATGCCAAGGAAACTGCCTCGCTAAACGCGCTAAGGTGGAACGGTAAAAAACAATTCATATAAAGACCTGGCCGCGGTGTGATGTCACGCCGCGGAATACGTCAGCAGATCTGTGCAAAAGTTATTCTCTCTACGGTGGTATGTGGAACTTGTTTTGCAGAGCCGGACACCATCCTTGTGTTCAAAACCTTCTATGAAGTATTCGGAGGAGGAACCCGCCTTGCAATGCCGAATACAATATGCGCGCCGGACTCGTCGTCATTGAAACCTGGTTCAGGGGCTACTGAGGGAGTCCTGGACAAGGGGGTGTCCGGATAGCCGAACTCTCATCACGGCCGGACTCCAAGACTATGAAGATACAAGATTGAAGACTTCGTCCCGTGTCCGGATGGGACTCTCCTTGGCGTGGAAGGCAAGCTTGGCGATACGGATATGTAGATCTCCTACCATTGTAACCGACTCTGTGTAACCCTAACGTATCCGGTGTCTATATAAACCGGAGGGTTTTAGTCCGTAGGACGAACAACAATCATACCATAGACTAGCTTCTAGGGTTTAGCCTCTACGATCTCGTGGTAGATCTACTCTTGTACTACCCATATCATCAATATTAATCAAGCAGGAGTAGGGTATTACCTCCATCGAGAGGGCCCGAACCTGGGTAAAAACATCGTGTCCCTTGTCTCTTGTTACCATCCGACTAGACGCACAGTTCGGGACCCTCTACCCGAGATCCGCCGGTTTTGACACCGACATCACCCATGGGCAAGTGTTGGAAGACGTCTGCGGCGCTGAACTTGAAGATCGATAACCGATCGAGTTCGGTGTCTGCGGACCCGCAGGGTTCGGAACATGCCGCCGGAGACGAGTCCGGGGTTCCGTTGATGCAGATATCATATGAAGTAAAATCTATGTGCGGTTCCAACGCCGCGGGATCAGCAGCCTCCGTGATGGGGTTAAGCTTCCCATCTTCAGATGACTCGATCTGCTCCAGATCTAAGGCTAGAGTTGTTGCAGGAGCTGTCTCCTGGACGGGGCCCGATGACAAGTTTAGGCCATGCTCAACGGGGCGAAGGGGAGCGGTGGCTGCGGTCTCGAATCCGTTGAAGATCAAGTCTCCACGGATGTCCACGACGTAGTTCAGGCTTCCGAATCTGACCTGATGGCGAGGGGCGTAGCTATCGATCTGCTTTAGATGGCCGAGCGAGTTGGCCCGTAGTACGAAGCCGCCGAATACGAAGATCTGTCCGGGGAGGAAGGTTTCTCCCTGGACAACGTCATTACTGACGATCGAAGGGGCCATCGAGCCCTTTGCCGACGGCAGAGTGGAACTCTCAATGAAAGCACCAATGTCGGTGTCAAAACCGGCGGATCTCGGGTAGGGGGTCCTGAACTGTGCGTCTAGGATCGACGGTAACAGGAGACGGGGGACACGATGTTTACCCAGGTTCGGGCCCTCTCTATGGAGGTAATAACCTACTTCCTTCTTGATTGATCTTGATGAATATGAGTGTTACAAGAGTTGATCTACCACAAGATCGTAATGGCTAAACCCTAGAAGTCTAGCCTATGTGAATATGGTAATGAGTCTCCCCCTATCCGGACTATGCTCTCCGGTTTATATAGACACCGAAGAGATCTAGGGTTACATGGGGTCGGTTACATAAGAAGGAATCTTCATAGTTGGTCGCCTAGCTTGCCTTCCATGCCAAGGAGAGTCTAATCCGGACACGGGTCCGGTCTTCGGTCTTCATGTCTTCACAGCCCATCAGTTCGGCCCAATGAATAACAGGTCAGACGCCCGAGGACCCCTTAGTCCAGGACTCCCTCAGGTACCCCAAAAACACACAAGTTGATTGTTTAGCCATGTGCGGTGCCTCCCTCCACAGATTTCCACCTCGGTCATATCGTTGTAGTGCTTAGGCGAAGCCCTGCATCGCTAACTTCATCATCAGGAAGATGCCCCTCTCCCAATTTTGTGTTTGCTCTTCCTTCTTCTCCCCCTCCCCGCTGTGCCATGGCCGCCTCTCCCTTTTCTCATGGGCGCCTCCCAGATCTGTTAGGTGAGGGGGGAGGGGAGTGTATTGTGAGATATGTTCCAGTATTTGAGGGGGAGGGGCGTGTATTGTGAGATTTGTTCCAGTGCTTGAGGGGGAGGTTTTTTTTTTGAAACGGAGGGGGGAGGGGTTGGCCTGTGCGTGGGTTGCAAGTTGGTTGTGGTCCCTGATGAGGAGGGGTTTGTTTGTCCAGGACGAACGGGCGAGATGTTTACCCGACCCGTTTAGAGGTTATGTTTTTTGCTTTTTGATGATTTTCCTGCTAATACATGTGTAATGTGTTGATTTGTCAGAAAAAATTGAGTGTTTTCGAATTGAAAAACAGTCAGATGTCAATTAGACGGACCCTACAAAAATACCGACGGAGGAAGTTTGTTCCAGTGCCCTGTCATGGCATTGGGCAGTTGTCACGCAATGCCATACACTCGCTATCAAGCTGTGAACGTGACGTAGCCCGAGCGTATTACGAGTCTGTAAAATCCGCCCCAATTTTGCGCGCCTTCGAAGGGTCACGTCGAAGTGGCACCTCGCTCGCGTCACAGGCGTAGCACCCACGATTTGCCGCTGGAGCATCGCCGAAGTCGATGCATACATCCGCGCATCAATCCCATCCAGAAAACCAGAGTCTCGCTCGCAAACCCAGCGGTCAGCAGCGCACATGCGCGCGCGCGCACAAACACGGTGGACTGGTGGCTGGTCGATAGCACGCCGGACAAGTGACGGCATCACACCGCGTGCGCCGGACGGCGGCTAGACGTGGTGGTGTGATCTGTGATGGACGTAGTACGAAATGAAATAACACCCCCGTTTCTTTCTTTCCGTGTGCCGCTAGCTCGGCCTCCCATCCATCAGCAGGCAGAGCAGTGCAGTGCAGCAGGTACGTTGGCGCGTGCGTACTCGGGCCACTGCTCCACGCCTCCCTCAGCTCGCTCGGCTGTGCCAGTGCCAATACGTACGTAGCCGCAGGCCAAGCCACAGGCGCGTACCAACACCACCTCCACCACCACGCCTCCCTCAGCTCTGCTCGGCTGCCCGGTGGCCAGTGGGGATCAAGCCAGCCGGAAAAAAGAGGCAAAGCAAAGCAAGGCCGAGAGAGAGAGAGTTTTTTTTGGTTTGGGGCACGGAGCGCCTGCGCGAATGAGGAATCATGGCCGATGGCTTCCGCCCTCGAAAGGTCGGCATCTTTATCCCATTCCCATTGTTGGCAACTTGGCAAGGGAGGAGAGAAGAAGCGCGCGCGCAGCAAAAGGCGCACACCGTATGTATGTAGAGTATCATTGCCCTCTACTCTACTCACTCTACTGCTGCCCCGCCCAGGCCCATCCTATAGTACATCCTATACCTCACCCTACACCGTACCGCCACCACCACCGCGTCCGCGGCCCGGGAGGGCTCCTCCGCGCGTGCTCCCGGGCCTAGCACACCTCCACTCCACCGCTTTGCTTTGCCTCGCCTCGCCTTTATCAGAGGCAGAGCGCCCCAGCCCCAGCCCCTGCCGTCGCGCATTTGGCACTTGCCTGCTCGCTCCTCTCTATACTCGCTCCGGCTGCCGCACTTGCCTGTCTAGAGCGTCCGCGCCTTCCTCGTCGTTGGCGCTCTGCTCCCTCCCCGCCTGCCCACCCGCTGTTGGACAAGGTAGGTTCTTCCCCCCATTTCTCCGATTACCTCCTATCGGCTGGCTCTCGACCGGCTTCTCGTCACCAGTCGTAATATTAAGGCCGCCGGCCCGGCGATCTATGCTTCTGCTCCTATAGTTGGAGGTGCGGTGCCGTTCTCCACACGGGTTCACCGCAACTGCATGGGCTTTCGTCTTCTTCTCCTTCTTGTGAAATGCCCCACACCTCGTGCCTCGCCTGGTTAGAAGCCTTGAGGGACTAGCTCTAGTGATCCCATAGGATGGGAGACGTTCTTGTTCCCTTGTTCCGTGGTTCGACCCCACGCCATGCTCGACCTCGCAGGAGAGGAGACGACATTCCGTCGAGCACCTAAGCTCTACTGGTATGTATAGCTAGCAAGATTCCCGGCGCCATTTTACTCTGCGCCTAGCTCCGGCCCCTGTCGGCTCGGCTCTCGGCTCTCGCGTCGCGTCAAGACACAAAAGCCGCCTTCCCTCCCTTCTTTCTCGGGAAAGTGAGGGAGAGGCGGGTTTTCAGCCCGCCATGCGGACCCAACCCGAGCGCTGCTACTACTAGCTCGCCATTCCGAACGCATTTTTTGGGGCCTTCTTGTTCCCCTTTGCCTACATACCCCTGCCCCGCCTGCTTGCTTGCTTGCTCACACATTGACATATATCCTCTGCTTCTCTTGCGACGACCTGCAGGCACTCTGATTCCCGAGAATCTTCAATCGATTGATCAAATGCCAAGTCTGGCTAAGCCGCTCGTCTGACAGTCGTTCATCCAGCTCCAGCTCCAGCTCCCTTCACGTTCAGCAGCGGTTCTTCAGCGTCATCTTCGTTTGGGTTTGGTCGGGGGAGATAGATGGCGGCGGCCTCGCAGGAGAAGCAGCTGCCGGCGTTCGGCGTGCTGAGGAACGCGGCGGCGCTGCTCGACGAAATGCAGCTCATGGGGGAGGCGCAGGGCGCCAAGAAGGTGATCAACTCGGAGCTCTGGCACGCCTGCGCCGGCCCTCTCGTCTGCCTGCCGCAGCGCGGGAGCCTCGTCTACTACTTCCCCCAGGGCCACAGCGAGCAGGTCCGTCTGAATCCTTCTACTGCACGAACAGTCCCGTTCTGTTCATCTGGTTCAGACCACTTCACTTCATACATGGAATGCTGAAGGTTTTCTTGATCTGTCAGGTCGCGGCCACCACCAAGAAGACGCCCAACTCCCGCATCCCCAACTACCCGAGCCTGCCGTCGCAGCTGCTGTGCCAAGTCCACAACATCACCATGCATGTAAGTGCACACGCTTCATCTTCAGGTTCAGGTGTAGGGGGTAGTGGCCTTCTGCAATCTGCATTACCATTACCCCTGATGAATGCTTACTTCGCACAGGCCGACAAGGACACTGATGAGGTGTATGCACAGATGACTCTGCAACCAGTGAACTCTGTAAGTACCGCAGTAAATCGAACTTTGTGAAGAAATTCAGAACAAGCTGAACTGCAGTTTTTCTACAGTGTTGACTGAATGTGTAAAACTGTCGCACCTGATTCCAAGATCCTGTCAATTTCAGGAAACCGACGTGTTCCCGATCCCGTCTCTCGGAAGCTATGCCAAGAGCAAGCATCCGGCGGAATACTTCTGCAAGAATCTGACCGCGAGCGATACGAGCACGCACGGCGGTTTCTCGGTGCCGCGAAGAGCTGCAGAGAAGCTGTTCCCACAGCTGGTATATATCACAGCATCTTGTCCACATTTTCATTTATCTACTTGGTTACTCTTTGTGAATGCCTCAGCTCATACATAGGTTATGTTTTGGAACTTGCAGGATTACTCAATGCAACCTCCGAACCAGGAGCTTATCGTCCGGGATTTGCACGACAACATGTGGACATTCCGTCACATTTATCGTGGTAGGGTCGAATACTGTTTGACTTGCTTTTAACTTGTTCATTCAGGGGTACATAATTTGGGTGTCCTGGGTCCCTGTCTTCTAAAAGTTTCTTCATTTGGTGCTACTTACAGGACAGCCGAAGCGACATCTTCTAACAACTGGATGGAGTCTGTTTGTCGGCGCGAAACGGCTTAAAGCAGGGGATTCTGTCTTATTTATCAGGTATATATATGGACCCAACTTGCATGATACACTAGTATGAATATGTTTGGGATCTTAACCAAATGCATCTTTCAGAACAATATCTGAAAAGGTTCAGACTTCAGGCTTTGGCATTGATGTAAACTCTAATTATTGGATGGAATGAACCATATGGATTATGGAGACAATTCCTGCATTCAACTGCCATCATATTTAGGGGCTACAAAGTTGGTTACAGTGTAAAATAAATCTCAAATTATGTCCATGTTATTAAGATGTAAAAAATGTACTATAATCCATTTCTTATTGGTCTTTCTACTATCTGTTTACAGACACCTCCAACTTGCTGAATTCAATTTTTTCATGCAGCCACAGCTGTACTTAACATACACATTTAAGCTACCCTGATTAGTGCTATAATGCCATGTGAGACAGACACCAAACCTTTGCTCAACCAGACTGGAAACAACTTATATTACCTAAAAGATTTCTGAGAATCGAACATCCATTCCTGACAGAAGTTTCTGGTTTCAGGGATGAGAAGTCACAACTACTTGTGGGTGTTAGGCGCCACCAATCAGCAAACGGCATTGTCATCTTCGGTTCTGTCCACTGATAGTATGCACATAGGTGTTCTGGCTGCGGCAGCTCATGCTGCATCAAGTGGTAGTTCATTTACCATTTACTACAATCCTAGGTACAAATCTTTCTCTATCTCCATTTTGCCTGGTTTACTGGTGGCATGTTTAACATATATACGCTCTTAAAATCTCTTCAGGACGAGCCCGTCGCCGTTTGTAGTTCCCGTAGCAAGGTACAATAAGGCCAACTATATCCAGCAATCTGTTGGCATGAGAATGGCTATGATGTTTGAGACAGAGGAGTCAAGCAAGCGCAGGTTTGTCCACTAACTAGAACTAAATACTTTGTCATAGGCAGATAGCATATTTTTTCTGCTTTTGATTTGATGCTCTGTATTCTTCTCCAGTAAACTGCAACTGATGTCTGAAGGCAATATATACTGTTATGCTTTCAAGTTTAAATTACTTGTTCTGCAAATCTTTCTCAGTTTCATCTTTAAGAAAAATGACCATATCATGCCTCCTCTACAATAGTGAGTAGTAGTATATAAATGCAATATACCATTCACGTATGAAGGTTTAGCAGCATCTTTGACTGTGTATGCTCGGTGAAGTTGCTTTGCATCATATCTGAATAAAAATTGATCTGTTTGACAGATACACTGGAACGATCGTGGGAGTTAGCGACTCTGATCCGATGAGATGGCCCAATTCCAAATGGCGCAACTTGCAGGTGCCTCACTTTCCTTCCAAAAAACTTGAATGAACCTGCCTATCATCATGTGGCCCTCCTAATATACTTTGCATCAACAGATTGAATGGGATGAACATGGATACGGAGAAAGACCAGAGCGTGTGAGCATATGGGACATTGAAACTCCGGAGAACACTATAGTGTTCCCTTCAGCATCATTGAATTCGAAGCGACAATGCCTGCCTGGTTATGGAGGTACTTCTCAACCATGCTTTATTACTTGCAGTACCTGGGGTAGTGACTGAATCTGCAAATATTTGTTGTATCATTTCGTAAGTTGGATACTAACTTTTTTTTTTACTTGCAGTACCTGGGCTAGATATTGCATCTGTAAATATGTCACCATTTCATAGGCCACCTGGAAATCCATATGGTAACTTGCAGCACATGCCCGCCGTTGGATCAGAATTGGCTATGATGATGTTTCTGAATCAATCTGGCCAAAACATAGGGACTCCACTCAGTTGTCATCAGTCCTCTTATTCTAGTATTATTCAAAATGTCAAGCAAAACTACATGCCTCCTTCAACATTTGGTCATCCCATTGGTTCAATAAAGCCAGAAAGCATGCCTTCCAATGAAGCCCAGCAGCAGCAGCTGCATGCTCCTAAGATGCAGAGAGGCGATTCGGAAAGCTGTGAAGTTCAGCCTGCCACTGATTCAGTTTCTGTGTCGGAGCTACATGTTGCAGGAAGAGAGCCAGGAAACTCAGATAAATATCCAAGTCAAAGTATTTCAGAGCAAAATGGCAAGGGTGAGCCTAGAGTCAAGCCTCGGAGGAGCAAGAAAGGCTCATCTCGCAAAACCATTTCAGAGAATTCTGAACTTTCTTCAGCGCCTTCACGGGTTTGCGATGACCAGCATGTTTTAGAAGCAAAACTGGTTGGTTGTGACAGCGAACAAGTTAACCATGGTAATAATGAAGGTTCATCTGGTGCACTCACTCATGGTGATTTTGCCGGACAGCTGCAGTGTCAGCAGGTCGAGCAAAATGATCTAGTGTCACCACCAAAGTTGGAATCATCAATATCACCTGATGGAGGGAAGTCAGTCAACTCATTTCCCAACCAGGCGTCTTTTTCGCAGTTCTTCGATGGTCTGGATTGGATGGTTCAGCCTCCGTATTACCAAGACTCCAATGGCATTCAGTCAGTCAGTGCATCAGAGAACATCTTCAGTCCATCTGCTAATATAGGTTCCACAATAAATACCGATACTCTGGAGACTTTTCAGAACTCTTGCCTCTCAGACTGCTTCCCCAATTCCATACAAGACTTCATCGGCAGCCCGGACCTGCATTCGCTAACATTTCTGTCACCTGAGATGCAAAATCTGGATGTCCACCACGACGGAAGCAACGTACCGAGCACATCCAACTCATATGTACAAATGAGCTTCTCTGAAGATGATAGTGGAAATCACATGGAATCCATGCAAAGAGGAACGAATAACATCTCCTCAAGCTCTCAACCGCAGACTACTGAGGGCTTCAATCTGGGGATGTACTCGAAGTTGCCAAGTTTGAAGGAGTCTCAGGTTCTGTCTCTGCCAGAGATCCATAACAGTTCCAGGGGGACATCTTCTTGCAGCATGGATGCGGCAGAGTACAGCATCGACCGAAGTGCGAAGCCGATGAAACCACCGGTGCGGACATATACAAAGGTATGGTACTACAACACTTCCAAGCAGGCAGCATTTGCTGAAACTTCTCTGATAATGAGATGGTAACTTCAAACTTTTGCTTATGCTAATATTATCTTCTGATACATGACAAGCAGGTTCAAAAGCTAGGGTCCGTCGGAAGATCTATCGATGTCACACGGTATAGTGATTATCGTGAGCTGAGATCAGCCATCGCGTCAATGTTTGGGCTCCAGGGGAAGCTCGAGCACCCTGCAAGTTCAGACTGGAAGCTTGTGTATGTCGACTACGAAAATGATGTGCTTCTCGTTGGCGACGATCCATGGGAGTAAGTATCGGCAGCTCTGCATTGGTTTCTTGACAAAAGCCAGCATAACATACCCCTTTAGTCAATCCATGTCCAAATGTAGTTCAGTTCTTAGGAATTCCTGACTCACTGACTGTATTGTTCTCTTCTGGATCTTGGCAGGGAATTCATCAACTGCGTCCGATGCATCCGGATCCTATCGCCTTCAGAAGTACAGCAGATGAGCGAGAACGGCATGCAAGTCTTGAACGACTGCATCCAAGCAGACCAGTAGGCCAACCCACTGATCAGGATGCGTCTGGAAAATCAAAATAAAGCAGAGAGCAGGGTTTAAGCTAGATTGCTGTTCTGAACACAGTAGTGCCTTCCTTAGTTGACTGTAGGCTGATTTTCTGACGGTGTATTTTGGTAGGGGATTTAGATTTACCGGCGTTTTGTGTGGTGTTATCATCTTTCCCAAATGCTGAAGAACCCCCAGGCAGCTTGCTGTGTGATTGCTACTTGAAGTGCTTGTTTGCCATGATGCGCTTTATAGAGAGCCTGATGTCTCAACGCCAGTGTAAATGTTAGGATTTGGTTTTGTCAATTGTAGGTTTATTTACACTGGTTTCAGTGATGTGGATCTTGGTTGGCAATGGTGGATCTTGGTTGACAAATGGTATGCGAATAGGGCTTTTTCCTCGTACCTGGATCTGGATCTGGAGCTGCATTCTTTGTCGTCGCCTCATGTGTCGTAGTACTCCCTCCGTCCGAAAATACTTGTCAAACAAATGGATGTATCTAGGCGTCCGGAAATACTTGTCGGACAAATGGATGTATCTAGGCCTAGAGAGAGTATAAAAATCCAGAATGTTTGTGTTCCCAAAATTGGTCAGGCAGAGAGTTTAAGGTTGAGGTTGAGGTCAAGCCTGCTCGTGCTATAATAATGGGCACGGCAGCGGCAACCCTGACGACAGACAAAGAAGAGCTTCAGAAACGGAAACCGAAATCCAAACCCCCGACCCACCCAAGCGTCTCTTCGGCCCGCCGCGACGCCAAGATAGGGACCGACGCCCCCGCCCCCGCCCCGGCCGCGGCCGCCGGAGACGGCGACGCGGCCCGGAAGCGGCCGGGCGGGCAGGACGCGGCCGCGGCCGCCGACAGCAAGCGGCGCCGCGCGGAGCACCACCCCTCCTCCGGCTCCGGCTCCCGCGACCGCAACCCCCACCACCGGCCGCAGCAGAAGCCGGGGGACGGGGGCAAGGAGAAGAGGGAAAGGATGCGGGCGTCGCACATCCTGATCAAGCACGAGGGGTCCCGGCGCAAGGCCTCGTGGCGGGACCCCGACGGCGTCGCCATCTCCGCCACCACCCGCGACGACGCCGCCGACCTCGCCCGCGCCCTCCGCGACCAGATCGCCGCCGGGGAGCTCCAGTTCGACGCCGCCGCCCGCGACAACTCCGACTGCAACTCTGCCAAGCGCGGCGGCGACCTCGGTCAGTGCCTCCTCTCTCCGTGCCGGCCCTCCTTGCCCGCTCGATTTGCTATGTCCTATGTATGTGTGGATTTGCTTCCTGGTGTGGCCGATTTGGGGGTGTCGGTGGCGCTTGGTGTGTGGAATGCTGATCAGAATCGGCAAAACTAGCTTGCGTGGCGTGTTACATAACCTGGAGATGTTGGCTAGTCCCATACAGCCTCACTGGAGTGCTGCTGCATCTGACTGAGAGATGAGCACTATAATTCAGGCAATAATCTGAGTTGTTATGCAGGAGTAGCTTCAATTGTGTGCAACAATGCATGAATGCCAGATGTTTCCTCTGCAAGTCTTTAACCAGGTTACTTACCAGTTCTATTGGCTTCTTAGTTCCACTGTAAGGTGGTTTGTTGTCACACCCATGTCTGTTGTATTTGAACTGACCAATTAATATCTCTCTCTTATCTAATCTTATAGTCCACTAAGGCGGTTCTTAGTTGGTAATCCCTTTGTAAACTAATATAAGAGTGTTTAGATTACTAAAGTAGTGATCTAAACGCTCTTATATTAGTTTACGGAGGGAGTACTACCCAAGTGTGTCGTTTGAACTGACCAATTAATATCTCTCTGTTTCCGTCGTAATTTTTGTTGTCCTTTGAACTCTCAGTAATTAGGTAACTACCTATATCCACTAGAACAAATAACGGTCGCGTTAACCAACACAAGATGATTTACTCCAGTTAGTTCCCTAATTTGTTCTTTCTATGAGTTTTGTTATAATAATGGGCTAAGGTTTCCTTGTTTTCTCTGATTTTGTTGTTGCCTGCAATTATATGTAAAGCCTGGTACACACTTTATGTATGCTTAATCCCAATGTTTAGGCTGCCTTTTGAGCCCTGCCTTAGCCAGTTCATTTTTCGCTAAGATTCCTACCTGTATGAATATTGTGGAATGTTGCAGGGACAACACACGCCTGTGGGACACACCACAGTACAGTATAAAGACGCGGTGATATATTATTTTTCCAAAAACTAGAAGCTGACCAACTGAACATGATGACATGTTTAAATTGTACAGTATTTCATAGTTGCTCTGTCCAAAGTTACAGCATGCTTCTCTGCAGTACCTTTCTATAATTGATAATTTCATAGGGTTATCGAATCGTTGATTTTGGAACATCAAATGGGACAATTGAGCACCATTATGAGCAGAACTTGAAAAAAAATTAAGTCGACCAACCAGGCACTAGCACCCAGTGGCATTGTTCTAAAGAAGTACGACGGGCACCGGCCAGTCCGTCCGCGGCGCGTAAACAAATTCCACCTCATGCAGGTGTCGAACCCTGGTGGGCGTGTTGGCACTGGAGCACCCCCACCAACTGAGTGACGTTCGGTTTCTCAGTTATGTTCTTATTGTGTTGACATATTTGCACCGCATGCACAGCATCCACAAGGGACTAAAATCATGAAAATAGGCACACATCACTAGATTGTTTTCTTGCTGGCGCAGTATTTTGTTTCTAGTGTTCTTAACCAACTGCATCTTACATTGCTAAGAAATGTGAATTGCTCTAGGCTTGTTACAGGTAAACTCTATCCTGCATTAAAATGCTACTCCCTCTGTTCACTTTTATAAGGTGTTGTAGCATTTCAGACATAGTGCAAAACAGCTCAATTTCAGCTGTCTGAAATCACTTATAAAAGTGAACGGAGGGAGTATCATATTTGGGGGATGCAAAATCATTGGCCCAGAGTCTGTTTTGCCTTTCTTTATGTTATTTGGATGCTGTAACGAAGGAAGGCCATGTGCATCAGCCTGTTATGTCTTGTCCTTTTCTGCGACAAACTCATGGTCTTTCCAGTTTCCACTAGTTCATCACTGTCTTCTATTGTACCCCTGATGCTTCAATTCAGTCATTCTCTTTATGATTCGAAAATTCGTTCATAATCAGGCCTAACTTAGCGTTTCACGATTTATGGCCGTAGGTCCATTCGAGAAGGGCAAGATGCAGAAGCCTTTTGAGAAGGCAGTGATTGCTCTGAAGGTGGGGGAGATGAGCGATGTGGTTGATACCGAGAGCGGGGTGCACATCATCTTGAGGACCGGGTGACAGCGTCCGTGAAAGCTCTGTCAATCCATATGAGATTGGCTTGAACCATTGCGCGTTCTCTTAAGCAGAGACTTTTTGTTATTTAACTTGCATTGTAACAGTGCTGACTGCAAAGCTACTATGGGATTGGTTGTATGCCAGGATTAGACGTTGGTGGTGCTTGTGTTGTCTCGATAATGTTACAGCTTTTGAGTGAAATTCAGTTGTTATTTAAGGTTTTTACATGTTGAACGGTCAGTTCAAGTCCAGCCACTTTCACATTCACATAGCCCTCTAGCTTTGCGTTTACCATGACCACTGCACTTGTCTGGGGAAGATCACTAGCGAACAGAATCAACAACTAAAACAGAGGGAATGACAACCAAACAGTAATTGTATCCTTTCAGCTTTGCAGTTCATACCATAACTAGTATAACGAATCAACAAACAGAAAACGATCTCTGCCATCCGAGCCCGCTGCCAACAGAACCAAAATCGCAGCAGAATACCACCTATGCCGTCTAAAAACAACTCAAATCATGCATGAGAAAAAGGAGGAGAACACCCTAATAAAGAGAACTTTTGGGCAGTAAATCATAGCAGCAAGAGGGTAAAAAAAATAAAGGTTCATCAAACTATTCCATGATCGACATGTTTTGGCAAGACAGGGCACCACATGTTCACCGGTTCACCAATTTTGGTTGGACATATGTGTTGAATATTCGGAAAACAAGTGTGGCAACCGGTGAGTTCTGGCGACCAAAAAGAAAAGAGTTCCATATCAATATGGCTCTGTGCAAAGACGTTAAGAATGCAGCTCATTGTAGGGCTTATTGGTGCTCCACAAAAGGTATCATTGGAGAGAAGCAATTTCAGAAGAAACCACCTTACTTGCTGCGAATCATCAAAGAATCAACTACTTCAATAGCAAAACCCACGATGTGACTAAGTATAGCTGAGTACAGATGATCGTTTCCGATTGGCGTGAGATCGATACCGTAGGATATTGTAAATGCTATGGCGTGTAGCCCCAAGTGCAGACCCTTTGTGATGTTGGTGCGAGAATGCCCATATGCCTTGTCAATTATGATAATCTTGACGCTCATAAGCACTACGAATAGGAACGACCAACAACATACTTTTGTCCATGAAGCTACCACATAGCAGTCTTGATAGACGTCTAGAATGGTTTTGATCTCTCTGAACTTCTCTCTGCAACTAGTCATCATTACCTGACCGGTTACATTTCCCCTACCATTGACACTATTATTCCCCTACGACAACCACCACCATTCCCCTACATCGCCATTCCCCCATCTACTGGCATTGCTTCCATTGCCATTCCCGGTCCATACCCTTTATCTAACAGCCACGTCCTCTAGGTCAATTTCAAATAAACATATGCCTCACTCAAGTCTCTATTGTCTGAGCTAATATGATTGAAGAGCGATCTGATACATGTGAGCCTCGAGTTCCAAGAGTCTTGTTGAACCGAAAGGAGGGGCCGTGGTAGTGGGTACCCGATACTATGACTTAGGCAACTTCCTAGAAGTTTTAGCTGCAACAACTGATGTTACCGGTGAATCTTAAACATCCATTACACACGACAACAAAAGTTAGATTAATGAAGTACTTATACTTTACTATGCATTTTTTCATAGATTTTATTCAACCAGTAGAGCAAAATAGATGGTGGCTACGGGAGTGTGATAACCCAGTCGAACGATGGCTGCGTGCGAATTTATCACTTGTTTATACTAATTTTTTGTACTTCTTTATAATTCACTTTCTCGGCACACACTATTAACAACTGGATTTTTCTACTATATTAACTAAATTAAGCACATAACATACAATATTTTTACTATGTGAGTACAATCTCATTCTTCAAAAATACACTTGAAAAATATTTTTACTATGCCAAGCTTGGACGAGGTGTAACGGTATTTTACATTGTTATTATTTTCTTTTACCATAATCTTTAGTGGTATCTCTCGAGAGATTTATAGTTCCAAATATTATATTGTAAAGTGTTCTATTTGCTCCTTTGGAGCAATATATCGATGTATCTGTTGGTGCAAGACTATATAATAAAGAGATGACACGAGACTTCCATTTGCTTTTTTATCACATATTATAATACTACAATTCAATCTTATAAAATTATCTAGAGGGAGGTCATGACTTTACATTGGAGGTTTGATAATTAAAGATTGAAATTTAACATTAAGCATTGATAAGTTACACAATTCATGAAGCATACAATGAATAGAAACAATCACATGTAAATATACTATATTGAACTTCTTTACACTATAAGGCGGTTCGTCCCATATCTGTTGTTCTTAACTGAGCAATTAATATCTCTCTGCTTTTGTCATATTTTTTGTCCTTTGAACTTTCAATAACTAGTAAGTAATTATTTTCACTAGTTGGCGGTAGGGGTGGAAAGTGGTAGCGGATAATCCGAAATATCCGATATTCGTATTCGAGAAAATGCCTATTCGTATCTGAAACATCCGCATCCGAACCAAAATGGAAATGGAAATTATCCGTATCCGAATTTATTTAACAGATAAAAAATAAAATATGGCATGAGATTTTGACACAAATATGGATATGGAAGTGGAGATATCCGTATCCGAATAATATTATGGGAGGTAATTTTCAAAATTGTTACCCCAAAGATTCCAATTACCCAACATAAATGCCAAATAAGTGGTCAAATTTTACTCTTTGCATGATTAAACTTAGAAACTATTATGCATTACAATAGTATTTATTTATGAAACTATTTATCATTGACTTATTGTATGTCACAAGTTGATTATTTCATGTCACATAGCTATTGACTGATATACTTAAGCAAGATGTTACTATTATTCGTATCCGCTCCGAATCAAGAAAACATCCGATACGTATCCGTATTCGAATAACATCCGAGCCGCATCCGTATCCGATAACATCCGTATTCACATTCGTATTCGTTTTGAAAATATGAAAACGGAAGTGGTAAGAGCACCATCCGATCCGCATCCGATCCGTTTCCACCCCTAGTTGGCGGCTAGGGTAAACTCTCCCCTCCAGGCTTCGCCGGCGAGCCCGTGGATTAGCCTCCCCTATGCCTACCGCTCCAACAGCCGATGGCCTCTATTATCTTAGTCCACTCTAAGTCGGTTAGTTCATACCCATACCTGTTGTGTTTGAACTGACCAATTAATATCTCTCTGTTCCTGTCATAATTCTTTTGACCTTTCAGTGATTAGGTAAGTACTTATATCCACTAGGACAAATAATGGTTGCCTTAACCAACTCAGGATGATTTACTCCAGTTAGTTCCCTAATTTGCTCTTTCTATGAGTATTGTTATAATAATAATTGCTAAGGTTTCCTTGTTTTCTCTGCTCTTTTGTTGGCTGCAACTATATGTTAAACTTGGTACATGCTTTATGTATGTTTAATCTCAATGTTCAGGCTGCCTTTTGAGCCTGCCTTAGCCAGGTCAATTTTTCGCTAAGATTCCTACCTGCATGAATATTGTTTAGTGTTGCAGGGACAAACATGTAGCGACCCGACCTCAGATGGTCAAGTCTCTGTGTTTCAGTGTCATCCCTGGATCAGTAATGCTGACACACATAGTACTCGAAGGATTTATAACAGAGTAGCAATCACACACTTATTACATCGAATGTCTCAAAAGAGAACTTATTACAATAATATGGCTTAAGGCCATCTAATGCGATAACAGCGGAAGGCTTGGAAGATAAAGTGAGTCCATCAACTCCAACGGCATAGCTGAGCTGCACGGCAACGACCTATCGAACCTTACTCCTCGTCTGAAAAGTCTGCAACATAACACGTTGCAGCCCGAGAACGGGTCAACACATGGAATATGCTGGCAGTAACACAGTAGAACAGGAACAGAATAATGCTATCACTACATGCATATATGGCTTGTGGAAAGCTCTATGGTTATAGTTTTGCGAAAAGCAAATTTTTTCCTACAACAAAGGAATATATTTTAATTTAACTATCATGGTGGTTGAAACATCATTGAGAAGGTATAACCCCAACTCAATCCCAATTAAAATAGTTAACATCCCAGCAGTATTAATTTAGAGTGATGAGATACATGTGAATACTCAAGTACTAGATACTCAGAATTGTCCATAACCGGGGACACGGCTAACCATGATTAGATTGTACACTCTGCAGAGGTTTGCGCACTTTTCCCCACAAGACTTGATCGCCTCCGTTGATTTCTCGCACTACATGGTGTTTGAGAAACGGATGACCGAGACACAGTCTTTCAGAAACATTAACTCCCTACTCCGGGTAGACCATACCAAACCTACAAAACCCACTACCTGCTGATCTACCTCTTCGAGAGCTTCATGTAACTTACTCAACTATGCTAGAGCCCATAATAGCTTGTGGCTGCACACGGAAGTTTCTAGCATGAATAATCTCAGTTCTCCTTGAGCCTGGGTGGCGGTCCATAGGAAGATCACACGGGTACCCCGGGATTTCCAAAAAAATACAGGCAACACTGGGTTCCCCAGGTGTCTCAATCCACCCAGATGTGTATTAAAGTTGCCACCTTAAGTTGAACCATTAATTTAACAATCGCACATCTGTCGTGGAATACACTCAAACCCAATCCACGTCTACGAGCATAGCATAGCAATAATAAGCAAGCGTAGAAGTAACTCCCAAGGGTTTGATAGTAACAGGGCAATAGGTTCTACCTCAACTACTACTTCCCAACCCTCAAGTTTAATGACATCCTAATCATGCAATGTTTGAGGATTGAAACTAATGCATAAAAACTGGGTATGAAAAGAGTATGATCAAAGTGTTACTTGCCTTGCTGACGATCCGTGAATCCTAGAGACTCAGAGTAACACGCTTAGCACCGGGAATTCTATCGCAAGCAAACAATAACATACATAAGCAACAAGCAAAGATGCACAAGCAAAACTCAACTCAAATAGGTTGACCGGAGAGTTCAATTTAAGAACTCCGGTTCGCAAAAAGAATCAAACCAAACCGAGTAACGAAACTCAAACGGCGAAAGAAATAAGATCCGTTTACTAATCTGAACTAGGGTCAAATTTTTACAGAGGCAAAAGCTGGTTTGAGTTGGTTATTTGGAAAGAGGGTTTCGAGATGAAACTCCAGGCGCTTGAATCGCCTGATTCCATTAAACGAGCGAAAAGTTATACTAGATCAAAAATCGGACCAGAAATCGCGATCAGGAAAATCGTGGAATAAATCCGATAAAAAGAAAAGCGATGAACAGTTTAACGAATGAACGTTCGTTAACTGAAACTAAACAAAGAACGCGTTCGTTGGAACGAACGAACGAGCGAACGCTCGCTAAAAAAATAAACCGGAGAATAAAACCGATCTATAAAAATGGAACTAGGGTTTTCTAAAACCAAGTGGTTTTTTCTTTAAAAACCGGCGACTGGGCGGTACCTCCGGCGAGGTCCTCCCGTGGCGGGCGGCGGGGCAAGCGGGTGGGGCGGGGCTCGCGAGGGGCGGGTGGCGCAGGAGGCGACGACGGCTAAAAGCGGTGGCGGCTCGGGCAGGCGCGGGCGTGGCTCGGCTCGGCTCACGGGGCGGGAGGCGACGGAGGCGGGCGGGCTCGGGGTGGCGGCGAGGCTCGGGCTCGGCCTGGGCTCCGGGCGCGGTGAGAGGCTGACAGGGGTATTTAAGGAGGGAGGCGGCGGTGGCTTGGGAAGGGCGCCCGGGAGGAGTCCGACTCGAGCTCCTCGGCGTCAGAGGCATGACGGTGACAAGGGAAAAGGCGGCAGCGAGGCGGGACTGGCCGGGCCTCGGCCAAAGTGCGCCACAAGAAGTTTTTTTTAAAATAAATTCCGCCGGAACTTAGAAAATCCTAGAAAAATAAATAAAAATCTAAAAATACCAAAATAAATTTTCACCGTCTAAATGAAATATTTAGGACGAGGTGAACATTTTCTTGGCCCCTAAAATGCAATTTTTAAAATGTGCAAATTTTTCTGGGGCAAATAGAATTCCAAATAAAATCAAATAAAAATTCAAATAATGATTTTAACATTTTTCCTCCAATATTTCAATTGTTTTGGAGAAGTCATATTATCTCCTCTCATTTATTTTAATAAGAAATATTTTCCGGAGAGAAAAATAATTAAAATAAAAAATCCCCGTTTTTCCAATATTTGATAAAATCAAATATGAAAATTCGGAAAAATCCCCAACTCTCTCCGAGGGTCCTTGAGTTGCTTAGGATTTCGAGGATTGCGGAACGAAGATGCAATAAAATATGATATGCATAGATGACCTATGTATAACATTCCAAATTGGAAATTTGGGATGTTACAAAACATGTGTGTGGGACACACCAGAATACACTATAAAGACATGGCGATATATTATTTTTCCAAAAACAAGAAGCTGACCAACTGAACATGATGACATGTTTAAAATTACTGCATGCTTCTCTGTAGTACCTTTCTATAATTGATAATTTCCTGGGGTTATCGAATCATCAATTTTGGAACATCAAATGGGACAATTGAGCACCATTATGAGCAGAATATAGGAAAATATTAAGTCGGCCAACCAGGCACTAGCACCCAGTGGCATTGTTCTAAAGAAGTACGACGGACACCACCGGTCGGTCACAAGGCCAGAAACAAATTCCACCTCATGCGGTGTCGAACCACGTGGGCGTGTTGGCACTGGATCACCCCCACCAACCGAGTGACGTTCGGTTTCTCAATTATGTTCTTATTGTGTTGGCATATTTGCACCGCATGCTCCCAACATCCACAAGGGACTTTTTTCTCTCGAATATGCACGAGTGTGCATATCATATATTAAAGAAGAAGGGCAAATCATGCCTCCACAGTTACATTACAAGCCTGTACGGCCTTACAACACGTACACACTCCAGTCACATCCACACATCCTACTCCTCCCTAATCCTCCACCTATGTAATCCACTTAGGAACTCGTCCAAACTTCATTTGAACAGCCCCGCTGATACCCACATCGCGCTTTCAGATTTGATCTTGTCTATGAGCCTCACCACCGAAGGTGACGCACCGTCAAACACGATTGCATTGCGATGCTTCCATAGCTCCCACAGGACCAGCAATAACATGGTATGTATGTCCTTGTTGCCTAGGTAGTCATTTCCTTTCTTGGCACACATCCAGGCCCCAAGCTCATCTTCGCTGCTTGGCCCCCAACCAATCTTACCCAGGGCCTCTCCCACCACTGCCCACACTGTCCTGGCAAAAACACACGTGAGCAGCACATGGTTTAAAGTCTCCGGTTCCTGATCACACAACGGGCATGCTGATTGGTGCGGTAAACCTCTCCTCGTGAGCCTATCTGAAGTCCAACACCTATTTTTCAGGGCTAACCATGCAAAGAAGCGGCATTGCGACGGCGCCCTGCATTTCCAGGCCAACCTTGACGTGGGCACCACTTCCCGCCCCCAAAACCCGCCTGCATACGCTGAGCGCACCGAGTACTTCCCACTCGCATCTCAGGACCACGAGAACTCATCTTGCTCACCGGGCATTGGTTCCCATGCCGCGACCCTCTGCCAAATCTGGAGAAACTGGTGCAGAGCTGCCACATCCATATTTGGGCCGATGTCCAACGCCCACTGCCCATTGGCTGCCACTTGCCCAACCGTCCTAGACTGTCGAACCCTCTTTGGAATCCTACTATATATGTCTGGGCCATCTCTTGCATCCTCATTCCGTCCAGCCATCTGTCTTCCCAGAACAGAGTGGTTTCCCCGCTCCTTGCGTTGACTCTCAAAGCAGCTTGGCATAGTTGTAGTGACTCGTCCGGCACCTGAATAATGAATTCGCTCCATGGCCTACTCCCATCAGCACGTTTCAGCCACGGCCATCGCGCTTGCATCACCAGATTCATCCAGCGCATGTTGGCGATGCCAAGGCCACCCGCCCACTTGGGTGCACAGACTGTTTCCCATGCAACGGAACAATTGCCACCGTTGGCCTTCTCCTTGTTGCACCAAAGGAATCCTCTGCAAACTTTGTTCATCGCCGTAATCGTTTTTATTGGCAACTCCAGAGCCATCATCGCATGTATCGGCATGGCACACAACACTGACAACACAAGCGTCAGTCTTCCACTCTTAGGCATTAGTGCGGCCTTCCATTTAGACAAGCGGCTCGCCATGCTGTCCACTAGGTATTGCAGCTGCGCCGTGGACTGTTTCCTTAACACAAGCGGCAGACCAAGATATTTGATCGGAAAGGACCCAACCGGGCATCCGAGCTCATTCACGGCCAATGTGATCTCCTCCTCCATGCACCTAATCGGCAGAGCTGCCGATTTTGTCATGTTAATGTGTAATCCAGAGGCTTCTCCAAATAGGGCCAAGATTTCCCTACATGCTTCCAAATCCACCAGCCTCGGCTTGACGAACAAGACCACATCATCCGCATATATTGACAGCCTTTGTTTCATTCCTCTCGTCGCCAAAGGTGCCAAAACTCCTCTGTCAACGGCCACGTCAAACAACCTCTGTAGCGGCTCCATGGTGAGTATGAACAACATAGGTGAGAGGGAATCTCCCTGCCTCATCCCCTTGCAATTGTAGATTGTTTCCCTCGGTTCTCCATTCACCATCACTTTTGTAGTTGAAGTTGCTAATATTCCACAGATCCAAGCCCTCCACTTGGGACCGAATCCAAGCTGTTGCAAAGCCTCCAACAGAAAAGGCCATTGGACTGAATCAAAGGCCTTAGATATGTCCAACTTGAGCAACACCGCAGGCCTCTTTAACGCATGCAACCGCCGTGCCATACACTGTACAAGCATGAAATTATCATGCAAGGACCTCCCTTTCACAAACGCACTTTGATGATTTCCCACCAGATTGGGAAGCTCCACCGCAAGTCTAGTCGAGAGTACCTTCTCAAAAATTTTGATCGCTCCATGCACAAGATTTATTGGCCTGAAATCACCCACCTCCAACGCTCCTTCCTTCTTCGACAGAAGAGACACCAGAGATTTATTGATTGCTGCCATATCCCTCATATCCTCTCGGTACATGCAGTCCATAGCTTTCATGAAATCCACCTTGATAATGTGCCAGCACACGGTGTAGAACCTGCCTGTAAACCCATCCGGCCCTGGTGCCTTATCAAAGGGCATGGCCTTTACCACGTTTTCACTTCTTATGACGTGAACGGCTCCTCCAGGTGCATTAGATCCCTCTGTGGTAGGCCCATCTCATCAAGATTCAGGGTATACTCCCACTGATCACACCAGCCAAAGGCCTGCCCGTAGTACGCGTCCACCGCGGATGCGACCTCCTCCTGCCCCGTATACAACCTCCCATTGTATCTAACCGAGCGCATCACGTTTTTCCTTTGCCATGGCTCGCCTGCTGATGAAACTATCTTGTGTTCTCATCTCCCTCCTTTAGCTGCAACAATCTCGACCGCTGCCTTGCAATTGACCTTTCCAACGAACATAGCCCCAGGAGTTTTTGCTTCAACGTCTTCCTCAGCTCCCTTTCCTTTCCAACGGGACAAGGGACTAAAATCATGAAAATGGCACACATCACTAGATTTTTTTCTTGCTGGCGCAGAATTTTGTTTCTAGTGTTCTTAACCAACTGCATCTTACATTGCTAAGAACTGTGAATTGCTCTAGGTCTGTTCAGGTACACTCTATTTTGCATGGGAGTATGGGATAAAAGATCTGTACAACATAGACAATTCCTGCATGAAAATGCTATCATATTTAGGGGATGAGTCTAGAATCTGTTTTGCCTTTATTTACGTTATTTGGATGCTGCAAAGAAGGAAGGCCATGTACATTAGACTGTTATGTCTTGTCTTTTTCTGTGACAAACTCGTGGTCTTTCCAGTTTCCACTAGTTCATTACTGTCTTCTATTGTACCCCTGATGCTTCAATTCAGTCATTCTCTTTATGATTCAAAAACTCATTCATAATCAGGCCTAACTTAGCGTTTCACGATTTATGGCCGTAGGTCCATTCGAGAAGGGAAAGATGCAGAAGACTTTTGAGAAGGCAGTTATTGCTCTGAAGGTTGGGGATATGAGCGGCGTGGTTGATACTGAGAGCGGGGTGCACATCATCTTGAGGAGTGAGTGACAGCGTCTGTGAAAGCTCTGTCAATCCATATGAGATTGGCTTGAAACATTGCGCGTTCTCTTAAGCAGAGACCTTTTGTTTTTAACTTGCATTGTAACAGTGCTGACTGCAAAGCTACTATGGGATTGGTTGTATGCCAGGATTAGACGTTGGTGGTGCTTGTGTTGTCTCAATAATGTTACAGCTTTTGAGTGAAATTCAGTTGTTATCTAAGGTTCAAGTGTTGAACAGTCAATTTGAGTCCAGCCACTTTCACATTCACATATTTGCGTTTACCATGACCACTGCACTTGTCTCGGGAAGATCACTAGCGAAGCAACAACTAAAACAGAGGAAATGACAATCACAATAGTAAGTAGTATCCTTCCAGCTTCACACCATAACATAGTACTCCCTCCATTTTTATATACAAGGCCACAAACTCAGATTACATGTATCATGATAAAATTTAATGTCTTGCTTTGTAAACCAGCTTCTCTTTTTGTTTACTTGGATTTACGCCGCAAGCATGCAAGTAAGAAATAGGAAACTGCGTGGAGTGTCATTATGACTACACGCATGTAAGCGTTAAACGGGTTGCTAGAACGAGGAAATATCATTAACTTTTGTCTTGATTACTGTTATTGGCCTTGTATAGATGCAAAATGTATTTTCTATAGTGGCCTTGTACCAGTAAATGGAGGGAGTATAACGTATCAACAAACATAAAACCCCACATACTCCCTCATGAAGAGTGTACATTTGGCTTTAAAATTTATCTACAAAAAAGTGTACTTTTATCTTCCCAATGCACTTTAAAGTAGAAAAATAGTTTATCTCTAATTGGACGGTAATCAAGACCAATAAAATTCAACACTTGGTCTCCTTAATTTCTACATGCACATTGGGGGTTGGGTAAAGGAAAGAGATGTGGCTTGCACCTTTCCGATGCATTTTTTACCCCACTGCATAATTTGTCCTAAAAATTTTATGTGTACACTTTTCACCGGACCGGGGGAGTATGCCATAAAAAACAACTCAAATCATGCATGAGAAAAAGGAGGAGGACACCCACTAATAAATAAAACTTATGGGCAGTAAATCATAGCAGCAAGACGGTAAACGACGGAGGTTCATCAAACTATTCCATGATCATGTTTTGGCAGGGCACCCATACATCACATGTTCAACATTTACTATTTTTGGTTAGACATATGTGTGGAATATTCGGAAAACGAGTGTGTCAGCTGGTGAGTTCTAGGGACCGAAAGGAAGAGATCCATATCAACATGGTTCTGTGCAAAGAGGTTAAGGGCCAGTTCTTTTGGATGTAGCACAATATATGGCTTGTTTTTTTTTGAGGAGAGTGTAGGGCTTGTTGGTGCTCCACAAAAGGTATCATTGACGAGAAGCAATTTCAGAACAAAACCACCTTGCTTGTTGCACAAATATAAATAGGTATTTGCATGTTAGCGAGAAGAAAAACTTGTAGTTACCACCTTTTCTTTCACATTTAAGACATAGTACCTTCAGCGGTATGCATCTGCAACATCTAGATTAGCATCTGTTTTGGAAATCTTGCAAATCATCAAAGAATCAACTATTTCAATAGCAAAACCCATGACGTGAGCAAGTATAGCCGAGTCTAGACGGTTGTTTCCGATTGACATGTGATCGATACTGCTAGATAGTTTTAAATGCTATTGGGTGTAGCCCCAAGTGGAGACCCTCTATGATGTTGGTGTGAGCAAGCCCATATGTCCTGTCAATTATCATAATCTTGACGCTCATAAGTACCACGAATAGGAACAACCAACAAAATACTCCTATCAATAAGCTCACACATCACTTTTCATGTACTTGAGTAGCAGTCCCTTAATTGTGAGCATAATAACGCAAACCGCTCAATGCAACATTGCATTTCTAGTGATGGGGGTACTTAATCTTCCACATACAAGGATAACTATCAAGCGATGGCTGCAAGAGAACTATCACTTGTTTATACTAATGTTTTATACTTCTTTAATTCACTTTCTCGACACACAATATTGAAAGTGAAACTATCCCTGGGTGGTTTTGGTAATTCCTAACAACATATAGCTCATTGAGCTAATGCTATTTCAAGATAAATATTTCAGGAAAGCTCAATGTTTGGCATGGCATGGATGAGAAACGTGGACCCCTCAAAATGCTAAGGACAAAAGGATTGGCTCAAGCTCAAAGCACAAGACTCTACATTTTTCATTTTAGTGATCCAAGATCACATTGAGTCCACAGGAAAAGCTAATACTATCAAGAGGGGGTGAGGTGTTGCTTAATGAGTTTCTTGCTCAAAGTGCTTAGTGATATTCTCCAAAAACCCTCAACTACTTTCTCACATCCACATATGTCCCAAACCAAAAGTCAAACTCGACCCCACCGAAACTTTCTATCCGGCGCCACCGAGTTCAGTTGACATAGCCACTGCCAGAAAGCCTAGTCTTTTCGGTCTCACCGATAGGGATCTCGGTCTCACCGAGATGGGATTGTAATCTCTCTGTTTCCCTTCGTAACATTTCGGTCAAACCGAGATAAGCGATCGGTCCCACCAAGATTGCAATGAAAACTCTCTGTTTCTCTTTCGTAACGTTTCGGTCCAACCGAGATGAGCGAATTGGTCCCACTGAGTTTTCCTGACCAACTCTCTATGTGTCTATTACCAAAATCGGTCTCACCGAGTTTGTGTAATTGGTCTCACCGAGATTACGTTATGCCCTAACCCTAACCATATCGGTCCCACCGAGTTGACATGTCGGTCCCACCGAAATGCCTAACAGTCACATTATGAACTAAATCGGTCTGACCGAGTTTCATGATTCGGTCCCACCGAGTTTGGTAAGTTGTGTGTAACCGTTAGATTTTGTGTGGAGGCTATATATACCCCTCCACCCACTCTTCATTCATGGAGAGATCCATCAGAACATGCCTACACTTCCAACATACATTTTCTGAGAGAGAACCACCTACACTTGTGTTGAGGTCAAGATATTCCATTCCTACCACATAAATCTTGATCTCTAGCCTTCCCCAAGTTGCTTTCCACTCAAATCTTCTTTCCACCAAATCCAAATCCCGTGAGAGAGAGTTGAGTGTTGGGGATACTATCATTTGAAGCACAAGAGCAAGGAGTTCATCATCAACACACCATTTGTTACTTCTTGGAGAGTGGTGTCTCCTAGATTGGCTAGGTGTCACTTCGGAGCCTCCATCAAGATTGTGGAGTTGAACCAAGGAGTTTGTAAGGGCAAGGAGATTGCCTACTTCGTGAATATCTACCTGAGTGAGGCAAGTCCTTCGTGGGCGACGACCATGGTGGGATAGACAAGGTTGCTTCTTCATGGGCCCTTCGTGGGTGGAGCCCTCCGTGGACTCGCGCAACCGTTACCCTTCGTGGGTTAAAGTCTCCATCAACGTGGATGTATGATAGCACCACCTACCGGAACCACGGATAAAAAATCTCCGTGTCAACATTGCGTTTGCCTCCTCAAACTCCTGCCTTTACCTTCATATGCAATTGTTTTACATTCCGCTGCTATACTCTTAGAATTGCATGTGTAGGTTGATTGCTTGACTTGTGCTAAGTTGCTAAAATCTGCCAAGAACTAAAATTGGCAAAAGGTTAAGCTTTTATTTGGTCAAGTAGTCTAATCACCCCTCCTCTAGACATACTTCCGATCCTACAAATATTAACAACTGTAATCTCTACTATATTTCATAAATTAACCACATAACATTGTAGCTATATATTAAAACGCAATATTTTTATTATGTAAGTAGAATCCCATTTGTCAACAATATGCTTGGAGAATATTTCTACTATGCCAAGCTTGGGGGAGGTGTTGCGATATTTTATATCATTATTATTCTCTTTTATCATAATCTTTAGTAATATCTTGGTTGAGAGAAGTTTATAGTTCAAAATATTATATTGCAAAGTGTTCTATTTTCTCCTTTGTAGCAATATATCGATGTATTTGTTGGTGCCAGACTATGTAATAAAGAGATGGCGTGAGACTTCCCTTTGCTTTTCGTTATTACATATTCTAATACTATAATTCATTCTTATAGAATTATCTAGAAGGAGGTCATGACTTTACATTGGAGGTTTGATAATTAAAAATATTGAAACGAATGAGCATTGATAAGTTACATTATTCTGATCTTTTGTTGGCTGCAACTATATGTAAAACCTGGTGCACGCTTTATGTATGTTTAATCCCAATGTTTAGGTTTTCTTGTGAGCCTGCCGTCATTTGCGTTATTTGGATGCTATAATGAAGGAATGCCCATGTTGCATTAGACCATTAAGTCTTGTCTTTTTCTGCGACAAACTCGTGGTCTTTCCAGTTGCCACTTGTTCATTACTATCTTCTCTTGTACCCATGGTGCTTGTCTTCTTATATTCTGTTCTATGATTCAAAATATCATCCTTGATCAGGCCTAGCTTTGGGTTTCATGTTATGGCCGTAGGTCCATTCGAGAGGGGCAAAATGCAGAAGTGATATGTCCATTTTGCATCATTCTTTTATATTGATATTTATTGCATTATGGGCTGTTATTACACATTATATCACAATTTATGCCTTATCTCTCTTATTTTACAAGGTTTACATGAAGGGGGAGAATGCCGGCAGCTGAAATTCTGAACTGGAAAAGGAGCAAATATTAGAGACCTATTATGCAGAACTCCAAAAGTCCCGAAACTTCACGGAGAATTATCTTGGAATATATTAAAAATATTGGGTGAAGAAAGCACCAGAGTGGGGCCACCTGCCATCCACAAGGGTGGAGGGCGCGGCCTACCCACTGGGCGCGCCCCCTACCTTGTGGGTCACCTGGCAGGCCCCCGATGCCCATCTTCTACTAGATGGTGTGTTTTTACCTGGAAAAAATCAGAAGGAAGCTTTCGGGACGAAGCGCCATCATCTTGAGGCAGAACTTGGGCAGAACCAATCTAGTGCTCCGGCGGAGCTGTTCCGCCGGGGAAACTTCCCCCGGGGAGGGGGAAATCGAAGCCATCGTCATATTCAATGATCCTCTCATCGAGAGGGGGTCAATCTCCATCAACATCTTCACTAGCACCATCTCCTCTCAAACCCTAGTTCATCTCTTGTATCCAATCTTTGTCTCAAAACCTCAGATTGGTACCTGTCGGTTGCTAGTAGTGTTGATTACTCCTTCTAGTTGATGTTAGTTGGTTTATTCGGTGGAAGATCATATGTTCAGATCCTTAATGATAATTAATAATCCTCTAATTATTGACATGAACATGCTTTGTGAGTAGTTACGTTTGTTCCTGAGGACATGGGAAAAGTCTTGTCATAAGTAATCATGTGAATTTGGTATTCGTTTGATATTTTGATGAGATGTGTGTTGTCTCTCCTCTAGTGGTGTTATGTGAACGTCGACTACATGATACTTCACCATGATTTGGTCCTAGGGGGAGGCATTGGGAAGTAATAAGTAGATGATGGGTTGCTAGAGTGACAGAAGCTTAAACCCTAGTTTATGCGTTGCTTCGTAAGGCACTGATTTGGATCCATATGTTTAATGCTATGGTTAGATTTATCTTAATTCTTCTTTCGTGGCTGATGCTTGCAAGAGGGGTTAATCAAAAGTGGGAGGCTTGTCCAAGGAAGGACAACACCCAAGCACCGGTCCACCCACATATTAAATTATCAAAGTAACGAACGCGAATCATATGAGCATGATGAAAACTAGCTTGACAACAATTCCCATGTGTCCCCGGGAGCGCTTTTCTTTACATAAGAGTTCATACAGGCTTGTCCTTTGCTACAAAAAGGATTGGGCCACCTTGCTGCACCTTGTTTACTTTTGTTACTTGTTACCCGTTACGAATTATCTCATCATACAACTATCTGTCACCGTTAATTTTAGTGCTTGCAGAGAATACCTTGCTGAAACCGGTTGTCATTTCCTTCTGTTCCTCGTTGGGTTCGACACTCTTACTTATCGAAAGGACTATGATAGATTCCCTATACTTGTGGGTCATCAAGACTCTTTTCTGGCGCCGTTGCCGGGAAGTGAAGCGCCTTTGGTAAGGAAACTTTTATATAGTGTGCTGAAATTTACTATCACTTGTTACTATGGAAAGTAATCCTTTGAGGGGCTTGTTCAGGGTATCTTCACCTTGACCGGAAGAGCAAAGGGTTGCTCCTGAACCTACTACACCTACTGAAAATATTTATTATGAAATTCCTTCGGGTATTATAGAGAAACTGCTAGCTAATCCTTATGCAGGAGATGGAACATTACATCCTGATATGCACCTAATCTATGTGGATGAAGTTTGTGGATTATTTAAGCTTGCAGGTTTGCCCGAGGATGTTGTCAAGAAGAAGTTCTTCCCTTTATCTTTAAAGGGAAAGGCATTGACATGGTATAGGCTATGTGATGATATTGGATCATGGAATTACAACCGATTGAAATTGGAACTTCATCAGAAGTTTTATCCTATGCATCTGGTTCATCGTGATCGGAATTATATATATAATTTTTGGCCTTGGGAAGGAGAAAGTATCACTCAAGCTTGGGGGAGGCTTAAGTCAATGTTATATTCTTGCCCCAATCATGAGCTCTCAAGAGAAATTATTCAAAAAATTTATGCTCGGCTTTCTTGTAATGATCGATCCATGCTCGATACTTCTTGTACTGGTTATTTTATGAAGAAGGATATTGAATTCAAATGGGATTTATTGGAAAGAACTAAACGCAACTCTGAAGATTGGGAACTCGATGAAGGTAATGAGTCAGGTATAAATCTTAAGTTTGATTGTGTTAAATCTTTTATGGATACCGATGCTTTTCGTGATTTTAGCACTAAATATGGACTTGAGTCTACGATAGTAGCTTCTTTCTGTGAATCTTTTGCCACTCACATTGATCTCCCTAAGGAGAAGTGGTTTAAATATCATCCTCCCATTGAAGTGAAAGTAGTAGAACCTATTAAAGTTGAAGAAGTAACTATTATTTATAATGTTGATCCTATTGTTCCTACTGCTTATACTGAGAAACCACCTTTTCCTGTTAGAATAAAGGATCATGCTAAAGCTTCAACTGTGGTTCGTAAGAGCAATACTAGAACACCTACACCCCCTGAACAAATTAAAGTTGAACCTACTATTTCTATGGTTAAATATATCTTGGTTGATAATATTGATGGGCATGTTATTTATTTCTGTGATGAAGCTGCTAGGATTGCTAAACCCGATATTAAAGATAAACATAGACTTGTTGTTGGCATGCCTGTTGTTTCTGTTAAAATAGGAGATCGTTGTTATCATGGCTTATGTGATGTGGGTGCTGGTGTGAGTGCAATTCCTTATACCTTGTACAAAGAAATTATGAATGATATTGCACCTGCTGAGATAGAAGATATTGAAGTTACTATGAAACTTGCCAATAGAGATACTATTTCACCAATTGGGATTGTTAGAGATGTTGAAGTCTTGTGTGGGAAAATAAAATACCCTAATGATTTTCTTGTTCTTGCTTCCCCACGAGATGATTTTTTTCCCATTATATTTGGTAGACCTTTCTTGAATATTGTTAATGCTAAGATAGATTGTGAGAAAGATATTGTTACTGTTGGTTTAGTGGATATATCTCATGATTTTAATTTCCCTAAATTTCACAGACAACCCCATGATAAATAATTGCCTAGTAAGGATGAAATTGTTGGTCTTGCTTCTATTGTCGTTCCTCCTACCGATCCTTTAGAACAAAATTTGCTAGACCATCAAAATGATATGCTTATGAATGAAAGAAGGGAAATAGATGAAATATTCTTTAATCAAGGGCCTGTTTTGAAACACAACTTGCCTGTTGAAATCCTAGGGGATCCTCCTCCACCGAAGGGTGATCCCGTGTTTGAGCTTAAACAATTACTTGATACTATGAAATATGCTTATCTTGATGAAAAGAAGATATATCCTGTTATTATTAGTGCTAACCTTTCAGAGCATGAAGAAAAGAAATTATTGAAAACTTTGAAGAAGCACCGTGTCGATATTGGATATACTCTTGATGATCTTAAGGGCATTAGTCCCACTCTATGCTAGCACAAAATTAATTTGGAGCGTGATGCTAAACCAGTTCTTGATCATCAACGATGGTTAAATCCTAAGATGAAAGAAGTGGTAAGAAATGAAATACTAAAGCTTCTGGAGGTAGGTATAGTTTATCCTATTGCTGATAGCAGATGGGTCAGTCCCCTTCATTGTGTCCCTAAGAAGGGAGGTATTACCGTTGTTCCTAATGATAAGAATGAATTGATCCCACAAAGAATTGTTACAGGTTATAGAATGGTAATTGATTTTCACAAATTAAACAAAGCTACTAGAAAAGATCATTACCCTCTACCTTCTATTAATTAAATGCTAGAAAGATTATCTTAACATACACATTTTTGCTTTCTAGATGGTTATTCTGGTTTCTCTCAAACACCTGTGTCAAAAGTGGACCAAGAAAATACCACTTTTACTTGCCCTTTCGGTACTTTTGCTTATAGACGTATGCCTTTTGGTTTATGCAATGCACCTGCTACCTTTCAAACATGTATGACGACTATATTCTCTGAATTTTGTGAAAAGATTGTTGAGATTTTCATTGATGATTTCTCCATTTACGGAACTTCTTTTGATGATTGCTTAAGCGACCACTACAAAAGAAAGAGACATCCGTGACATTTTGGGCCGAACGGAATTTTTTTTCTGTCATACTTGTGACACTTCTATGACGATAATTGTGACAAAACCCGGTATCATCATAGATGTGGTGGGTTCCTACTTCTATGACAAAAAATCATGACAGAAAATGGGTTTTTCGTCCAGGGCGGGCCAGAGACGCAGCTGCATGACATTCTTTGGGCCGTCCATGACGGAAAAAACCGTGGTAGAAGCGAGGGCGAGGAAAATTTCGAGGAGTTCCGATGCCACGGTGGGTGGTCGGGGGCGAGCGATGCGCTGCTTTCTCAGACACGACGCGCATGTGTGCGAGGCGTTGGGCTCTAACTGAACCCGAGCGAGGCGTTGGGCTCTAACTGAACCCGAGCGATTGCACTAGCTATGTTACTAAACCCGAGTGATTCCTTCGCTACTGCTGCTAACTGAAGCCGATCGATGCTGCCTCTGGATGAACAGTGAGCGTTGCTGGGGGAGGGGGGGGGGTGGATGAACAGTTCCCGGTGGGGCTGGATGAACAGGACCCCGATCGATCGAGCCGATTGGGGCTGGATGAACAGGACTCCGTGGAGGGCTGGATGAACAGGATGACCCCGTGGAGGGCTGGTTGAACAGTAGCCGGTGGAGGGGTGGATGAACAGTAGCCCATGGAGGGGTGGTTGAACAGGAGCCCGTGGAGAGAGGGCTGGTTGAACAAGAGTGGTGGAGTAAGCGCCGCGGTGGAGGCTGGATGAACAGGAGTCAGGGATGAACAGCCACATGTGGAGGCTGGAGGAGGTCGACGGTGGATGAACAGTAGCCCGTGGAGGCTGGAGGAGGTCGATAGTGGAGATGAACAGTATGCTGTGGAGTCCCATTTTGCGGTACGCCACACCCCTCCCGATGAACATGACCCCCCGTTTCGACTTAGCGCTCCAACACAAGTCCGTTTCCTCCGTTTAGCGGTACGCCACACCCCTCCCGATTAACAGGACCCCGTTTCGACCGTAGGAGGTCCAACAGAAGTCCGTTTCTTCTGTTTTGCGGTATGCCAGACCCCTCCCGATGAACAGGATCCCGTTTCAAACGTGGCCGGTCGAACACAGGCCGTTTCCTCGGTTGTGCGGTACGCCAGGCCTCATTTCCATCGTCTGTTCCGTCCAAGCCATTTGGCTCCCACGCGTTCCGTTGCCTCCCGATGAACACGACGCGTTCCGTTGCCTCCCCATGAACACGACGACGACGTAATTTCTCCGTTCCGACCCAGCCATGTACACGAGCCCTGGCCGTACGTATGCGCGAGTAGGCGTTCGAGACCCCGCCCGTTTGTAATGCGACATGGTCAGATTTTCTTTCTTGCACACCGTCAGACGACGTTTACATGCTCCGTGCGTGCCTCTACTACGACTCGTGCACGCCTCTACATCGACCAGTATGTAGGTACACGTCTGTGACCAGAATGAAAACGCTACGTACGCTTCGACCAGGTGGGTCCCGACTGTCAGGCACTTCCTTGCGTGCGAAGATGTAGCTGGTGGGTCCCAGCAATGTGGGGCGAATCGCTTTTTTGCGGACGCACTTTCTTGCATGCGAAGATGTAGTGGCGGGTCCCAGCAATGGGGAAATGATTTTTGCAAAATACGGTGGCCCGTCTGGCCCAAAGGGTCCCCTGTCGGTGGAGGAATAATTATTTTGCGCAGAATCGGGAGGCACTTCCTTGCGGCTGCCGTGGACCCGGTGTCGACCTCTCCACGCATGATACTCTTCCGATGGAAGTCGGTCGTTGACCACATTGACCACGCCGTGCTGAGAGCACCACGGCGGTGGACGACGGCGAGGCCTAGGAAGGGGACGATGCATAGCCGGGGAAGACGTGGCAGTGGATTCCCACGCGGAGAGGAGTTCGAGGGTTCACTGGTTTGGCTGAAGTGTGAGGCTGCCGTCGCTGCAGAATAACAGGGGGTGCGGGTGAGTGGAGGGATGGCCTGGCCAGTGGTGGGAGTAGTAGGGGGCGGTGAGGCCTCCGCGGCAGCATAGCTGGCCATGGGAGGCAGGAGCAGGCGGCACGACCGGCGCTGCTTTGGGCGGCTGGAGCAAGAAGACCAGAGGTTGAAGAAGCACTATGGCCGTTGGATGGACATCGTACGGTCACTGCAGCTAGAATTGTTTATATTGACTAAGTTGACAAAACCCTTGGTACACGTCAACTTAGTAGGCCCACAGGTCAGCTTCCGAAACGGTGCGCCCCAGATGTCAGGGGGAGGAATCATTTTTTGGGTGGGTGAAGCTAGAATATCCGAGACTAAAGAAGAAGCATGACATCCGTTGGATGGACATCCAACTGCCACTGCTGCTAGAACCGTGTGTTGACTATAAGTTGACAAAGCCTTGCATACGCATCAACTCTTTTTTTTGAGGGGATGCGTCAACTTAGTAAGGCCACAAGTGTGTGGCAGAGAACTTATAGCCCATTTGAGATTTGTAAGAATGTGCAGCCCATTTTAGAATTCTAAGAGAATTTACTATAGCCCATTTACAGTTTGTTAAAAGCACATCCCATTTCAACCAACCGTTCAAAACAGAATTCAATAAAATTTCCCACATTTTGATGGGATCCGAAATATTTTTATCCCGAAATTTCTAGTCAGATTAAATACAATTTCAATATAAATTTATATTACAAAAAAATCCAACAAAACATTGCACTCGCAACAATTACTGAAATTAAAATTTCAATATCCAAAAATAATATTTTATAAAGTAATTACGTGTTTGGTGCATTTTTTTATAGTTACTGCCCAGTTTTTATAATTACATCCCATTTATTATTTCTTAAAGCCCAGTTTCTTGTTAAGCCTGATGCATCCCTCCTAGGAAAGATTTGCAGCCCAGAGGGGCGGAGAATAACGACTTTGTCGGTGTTCTGGGAACGGGGGTCCCCAGACTTTCCTGCCTGCGGCCTGCAACCTGGCTCACCAAGTGGCCCAGTACGGCCCGTCTTCATCAACCCAAGCTCAAGACCCTAGCGAGGGGCCAAGCCTCGCGGGGCGGACGATGCAAGGACTCCTCAGAGGCGGCCTCACCAGGCAGGCTTGCGAGGAGGCGGAGAGATCAAGGCGAGGGGTGCCTCGCGAGGTGCTCATGATGCAAGCCATGACGATCAAGACCAGGCGGGCGCCAGCCTGCGTAGTGTCCTCGTTTCCTCTTTGGTGCAAAGGGGGCAAGTGTAGGCGCGGAGTATCGAGGCATAAGGCAAAGGTTTCCTTATTGGTGCAACGAGACCAAGACCAGTAGGACGGCCGGACGAAGGTCACCGTGGAGCCCAAGACGGCGTCATCACCAGCACCTTCGGCAGTCGAAGACCACCTTTAGTCTGGATAGCTTGTACTAGCTGCCCTCTTTCAAAATGGCCGTTGTTGGCTCCCTTCCCGCTCAATATTTGGGAAGAGGACGAGGGCCTCTATAAATAGAGATAGCCACCATAGTAGGAAGCCATCTGGAATCTAATCCGAACCTAGCTCATCGACACCACCACAAGAACACCTCTCCTCGCGAGGCTGTTCTTCCTCTGTACTGTTCATCATCAGCCCAAGAGGCAATCCACCACACCACACACTGGATTAGGGTATTACACCGCAACGGTGGCCCGAACCAGTATAAACCTTGCGTCTCTTGTGTTGTTCATCGTGGTAGCTTAGAATCGCGGCGAGGTTGTGGGCGTGTTTCGGTAGGGAGAAGATCTTCGTGCACACCCTAGAGTTCAAACCCTAAGGGTTTTGCCGGAACCCGATATCCAACATTTGGCGCGCCAAGTAGGGGTGCACCGGAGCTCTTCCATCCGTCGGCCCGCTCTCCACCAACACCGCCTTCGCCCTCATGGCGGACAACGCGCCTCCGGCTCCGGCGGTCGGCACCAGCGTTGGGGCCATGGGGCTCAGAGCCTTGGCCCCCGCCTTGCGACAGGTACAGTGGCCGCACAAGTTCAAGCCAGAGATGCCTCCGCGCTATGACGGCGCGGCAGACCCGCTGGCTTTCCTGCTGGTGTACGAGGAGGCCGTCCTCAAGGCCGGAGGCGACGACAAGGTCATGGCCAATTGGTTTCCCATGGCCCTCACAGGCGTCCCGCGCGTTTGGCTGCTCAACCTGCCAGCATCTTCTGTAGCCTCCTGGAAGGAGCTGCGCAACCTCTTCCTCGCCCACTATGCTATGCCGGCACCCCCGATCGTCGCAGCTCTCCTGGGCGGCTCGCGGGCGCCAGCCTCAGACCGCCATGCCAAGCCGTTCTTCCGCCATATCGGCACCGCCCTTGCGCGGCAAGGAGCTCCTCCGGGTTGGGCGACACCCAAGGCCGACCTGACCTTCAACTCGAACGATCACCCCTGTTGGGAAACGTAGTAATTTCAAAATTTTCCTACGCACACGCAAGATCATGGTGATGCATAGCAATGAGAGGGGAGAGTGTTGTCCACGTACCCTCGTAGACCGTAAGCGGAAGCGTTAGCACAACTCTGGTAAGCACTCAGTCTCAGGCTTAGGTCCAGACTTGGGTTTCTTCTCTTGAGCAGCAACTTGTTTGCTGTTCTTCTTGAAGTTCCCCTTATTTTTCCCTTTGCCCTTTTTCTTGAAACTGGTGGTCTTATTGACCATCAACACTTGATGCTCCTTCTTGATTTCTACCTCTGCAGCCTTTAGCATTGCGAAGAGCTCGGGAATTGTCTTATCCATCCCTTGCATATTATAGTTCATCATGAAGCTCTTGTAGCTTGGTGGCAGTGATTGAAGAATTTCATCAATGACGCTATCATCCGGAAGATTAACTCGGTTGAATCAAGCGATTGTTATACCCAGACATTCTGAGTATATGCTCACTGACAGAACTATTCTCCTCCATCTTGCAGCTGTAGAACTTATTGGAGACTTCATATCTCTCAATCCGGGCATTTGCTTGAAATATTAACTTCAACTCCTGGAACATCTCATATGCTCCATGACGTTCAAAAACGTCATTGAAGTCCCATTCTAAGCCGTAAAGCATGGCACATCGAACTATCGAGTAGTCATCAGCTTTTGCTCGCTGACGCTCATAACATCTGGTGTTGCTCCTGCAGCAGGTTTGACACCTAGCGGTGCTTCCAGGACGTAATTCTTCTGTGCAGCAATGAGGATAGTCCTCAAGTTACGGACCCAGTTCGTGTCTTTGCTACCATCATCTTTCAACTTTGCTTTCTCAAGGTACGCATTAAAATTCAACGGAACAACAACACGAGCCATCTATCTACAACAAACATAGACAAGAAAAATACTATCAGGTACTAAGTTCATGATAAATTTAAGTTTAATTAATCATATTACTTACGAACTCCCACTTAGATATATATCTCTCTAATCATCTAAGTGATCACGTGATCCAAATCAACTAAACCATAACCGATCATCACGTCAAATGGAGTAGTTTTCAATGGTGAACATCACTATGTTGATCATATCTACTATATGATTCACGCTCGACCTTTAGGTCTCAGTGTTCGAGGCCATATCTGCATATGCTAGGCTCGTCAAGTTTAACCTGAGTATTCTGCGTGTGCAAAACTGGCTTGCACCCGTTGTAGATGGACGTAGAGCTTATCACACCCGATCATCACGTGGTGTCTCGGCACGACGAACTGGCAACGGTGCATACTCAGGGAGAACTCTTTTATCTTGAAATTTAGTGAGAGATCATCTTAAAATGCTACCATCAATCAAAGCAAGATAAGATGCATAAAAGATAAACATCACATGCAATCAATATAAGTGATATGATATGGCCATCATCATCTTGTGCTTGTGATCTCCATCTCTGAAGCACCGTCATGATCACCATCATCACCGGCGCGACACCTTAATCTCCATCGCAGCATCGTTGTCGTCTCGCCAACTATTGCTTCTACGACTATCGCTACCGCTTAGTGATAAAGTAAAGCAATTACAGGGCGATTGCATTGCATACAATAAAGCGACAACCATATGGCTCTCGCCGATTGCCGATAACTTCGGTTACAAAACATGATCATCTCATACAATAAAATATAGCATCATGTCTTGACCATATCACATCACAACATGCCCTGCAAAAACAAGTTAGACGTCCTCTACTTTGTTGTTGCAAGTTTTACGTGGCTGCTACGGGCTGAGCATGAACCGTTCTTACCTACGCATCAAAACCACAACGATAGTTCGTCAAGTTAGTTTTGTTTTAACCTTCTCAAGGACCGGGCGTAGCCACACTCGGTTCAACTAAAGTTGGAGAAACTGATACCCGCCAGCCACCTAGTGCAAAGCACGTCGGTAGAACCAGTCTCGCGTAAGCGTACACGTAATGTCGGTTCGGGCCGCTTCATCCAACAATACCGCCGAACCAAAGTATGACATGCTGGTAAGCAGTATGACTTGTATCGCCCACAACTCACTTGTATTCTACTCGTGCATATAACATCAACGCATAGAACCTGGCTCGGATGCCACTGTTGGGAAACGTAGTAATTTCAAAATTTTCCTACGCACACGCAAGATCATGGTGATGCATAGCAACGAGAGGGGGGAGTGCTGTCTATGTACCCTCATAGACTGTAAGCGGAAGCGTTAGCACAACGCGGTTGATGTAGTCGTACGTCTTCACGACCCGACCGATCAAGCACCGAAAGCACGACACCTCCGAGTTCTTGCACACGTTCAACTCGATGACGTCCCTCGAACTCCGATCCAACCGAGTGTCGAGGGAGAGTTCCGTCAGCACGACGGCGTGGTGACGATGATGATGTTCTACCGCCGCAGGGCTTCGCCTAAGCACCGCTATGATATTATCGAGGAGGACTATGGTGGAGGGGGGCACTGCACACGGCTAAGATATCAATGATCAATTGTTGTGTCTACGGGGTGCGCCCCTCCCCCGTATATAAAGGAGTGGAGGAGGGGGCCGGCCAAGAGGAGGAGGCGCGCCCAAGGGGGGGAGTCCTACTCCCACCGGGAGTAGGACTCCTCCCTTTCCTAATAGGAGAAGGAGAGGGAAGGAGGGAGGAAGGAAAGGGGGGGCTGACCCCCTCCCAATTCAGATTGGGCTTGGGGGCGCCCCCTCCCTTGCTCCTTTTCCCTCCTTTCCACTAAGGCCCATTAAGGCCCATATACCTCCCGGGGGGTTCCGATAACCTCCCGGAGCTCCGGTATTGTCCCAATCTCACCCGGAACCTTTCCGGTGTCCAAATATAGTCGTCCAATATATCGGTCTTCATGTTTCGACCATTTCGAGACTCCTCGTCATGTCTGTGATCTGATCCGGGACTCCGAACAACCTTCGGTACATCAAAACACATAAACTCATAATATAATTGTCATCTAACTTTAAGCGTGCGGACCCTACGGGTTCGAGAACTATGTAGACATGACCGAGACACATCTCCGGTCAATAACCAATAGCGGAACCTGGATGCTCATATTGGCTCCTACATATTCTATGAAGATCTTTATCGGCCAAACCGCATAACAACATACGTTGTTCCCTTTGTCATCGGTATGTTACTTGCCCGAGATTCGATCGTCGGTATCTCAATACCTAGTTCAATCTCGTTACCGGTAAGTCTCTTTACTCGTTATGTAATGCATCATCCCGTAACTAACTCATTAGCTACATTGCTTGCAAGGCTTATAGTGATGTGCATTACCGAGAGGGCCCAGAGATACCTCTCCGACAATCGGAGTTACAAATCCTAATCTCGAAATATGTCAACTCAACAAGTACCTTTGGAGACACCTGTAGAGCACCTTTATAATCACCCGATTACGTTGTGACGTTTGGTAGCACACAAAGTGTTCCTCCGGTAAGCGGGAGTTACATAATCTCATAGTCATAGGAACATGCATAAGTCATGAAGAAAGCAATAGCAACATACTAAACGATCAAGTGCTAAGCTAACGGAATGGGTCAAGTCAATCACATCATTCTCCTAATGATGTGATCCCGTTAATCAAATGACAACCCATGTCTATGGTTAGGAAACTTAACCATCTTTGATTCACGAGCTAGTCAAGTAGAGGCATACTAGTGACACTATGTTTGTCTATGTATTCACACATGTATTATGTTTCCGGGTAATACGATTCTAGCATGAATAATAAACATTTATCATGATATGAGGAAATAAATAATAACTTTATTATTGCCTCTAGGGCATATTTCCTTCAACCCCGTCAACACCGCCTGCTCGGGTGTGCTCCCGATGCTTTGCACGCCCACCATCTGCCAGGTGGCTGCCACTAAGACCCTCATCGACGGCGGCGCCGGCCTCAACTGCTCTCGGTGGGGGCCTTTAGCCTCCTCCATGTACCGCTGGAACGGCTCCGACCCAGCAAGCCCTTCTCGGGCGTCGGAGGCGGTTCCTCCAGCTCCCTGGGGCAGATCTGCCTTCCTGTGACCTTCGGCACCCACGACAACTTCCGCACGGAGCTGGTCAACTTTGACGTCGCCCACATCGGCCTCCCGTACAATTCCATCCTCGAATACCCCGCCTTGGCTCAGTTCATGGCAACGACCCATCTGGCCTACAACCTCATGAAGATGCCCGGGAGCAGCGGCGTCCTCACCGTAGTAGGAGATACCAAGGACGCTCTGCTGGTGCTCAAGCTGACCCTCAAGACTGCCACGGCAGCGCAGCCTGTCGGCCCGGACACCACTAAGGCCAAGGGGGCTGCGCCGACCAAGAAGAAGCAGCTGTTCACCCAGGACAAGGCGGATACCAAGCAGGTGCTGGTTGAGCAGGACGGATCCTCAAGCGCCGGCTTCACCATAGATGCCAACCTCGACCCCGACCAAGAGGAGGCGCTGGTGAAGTTCCTGCGCTCGAACAAGGATGTGTTCGCATGGGAACCTAAGCAGCTAGCAGGGGTCCCAAGGCAGGTGATTGAGCATCACCTGAATGTGTGCCCCAATGTACGCCCCGTGAAGCAAAAAAGCAAGGCGACAGTCCACTGGGAAGCAGGCCTTCATCGTCCAAGAAACCCGCAAGCTAGAGGCAGCGGGTGTTATTCGTGAGGTTCGCTACCCCAAATGGCTGGCGAACACTGTTGTTGTGCTAAAAAAGGGGGGAAGGAGCGCAACAAGGCCTGCCCTCAGGATCCGTTCCCGCTCCCACGCATCGACCAAATGTCGACTCCACCGCCGAGTGCAACCTGCTGTGTTTCTTGGATGCATTTTCGGGTTATCACCAAATCAAGATGGCAGTAGAAGACATGGAGAAGACAGCCTTCCTGCCCCATGTGGGGTGTACAGCTACACCTGCATGCCGTTCGGGTTGTGCAACGCGAGCGCAACCTTCCAGCGGCTGATGCACATCGCCTTGGGCCGGCAGCTCGGGAAGAATGTCGAGGCTTACGTCGACGACATTGTGGTGAAGTCTCGGGAGGCGAAGACCTTGATCCAGGACCTGGAGGAGACCTTCGCAAGCCTCCGCAAAGTGGACCTGCGACTCAACCCAGAGAAGTGCGTTTTTGGCGTTCTTTCCGGCAAGCTTCTGGGCTTCTGAAGGAGTCCTGGATTAGGGGGTCCTCGGACAGCCGGACTGTTGGACTATGAAGATACAAGATTGAATACTTCGTCCTGTGTCCGGGTGGGACTCTCCTTTACGTGGAAGGCAAGCTTGGTAATTCGTATATGTAGATCTCCTTCTCTGTAACCGACTCTAGGTAACCCTAGCCCCCTCCTGTGTCTATATAAACTGGAGGGTTTAGTCCGTAGGACAACAACAATCAGAACCATAGGCTAGCTTCTAGGGTTTAGCCTCTACGATCTCATGGTAGATCAACTCTTGTAATACTCATATCATCAAGATCAATCCAACAGGAAGTAGGGCATTACCTCCATAGAGAGGGCCCGAACCTGGGTAAACATTATGTCCCCCGCCTCCTGTTACCATTAGCCTTAGATGCACAGTTCGGGACCCCCTACCCGAGATCTGCCGGTTTTGACACCAACATTGGTGCTTTCATTGAGAGTTCCACTGTGCCGTCACGATAAGGCTTAACGGCTCCTTCAACCATCTACAACAATGCGATCCAGGGTGAGGTTTTCCTCCCAGGACAGATCTTCGTATTCGGTGGCTTCGTACTGCGGGCCAACTCGGTTGGCCATCTGGAGCAGATCGATAGCTACACCCCTGGCCATCAGGTCAGGTTTGGAAGCCTGAACTACACCGCCGACATCCGCGGAGATTTGATATTCGACGGATTCGAGCCCATGGCAGGTGCGCCGAACAGTCACGATGAGCATGACTTAGATCTGCCATCGGACGGTGTTCAGGAGATCACAGCTGCGGCTGCCCCGGCTTTTAATCCGGAGCAGATCGTGCCATCCGAGGACGGGTGGATGGACCCCGCCACAGAGGCCGCACTCTCATCGGCGCTAGAGCCAAACACAGACTTCACCTCCAAAGAGATCTATGTCATCAGACCCTCGGACTCGTCTCTGGCCATAGGTTCCGAACCATGCACGTCCGTGCCTATCGAATATGTCTGGGCACCGGTCATGGAGTTTAGCTCCGCGGATATCTTTCAGCACTCGCCCTTGGGCGACGTGCTTAGCTCATTAAAATCTCTCTCCCTGTCAGGAGACTCTTGGCCGAACTATGTCCGGCTTGAGTGGGAAGCGGACTACGAAGAAATTCGTTTCCCACCCACCACCCACTTAATAGCCACTATCGACTACTCAACCGACATGCTTGATTTCGACTCCGAAGACATCGACGGTATGAATGACGATGCCGGAGAAGAACAGGAACCACCGCCCATAGGGCGCTGGACAGCCACCTCATCATATGATATATACATGGTGGACACACCCAAAGAAAACAGCGGCGAGGAACGAAAGGATGCAACAGAGGATAATCCTCTTGAGAAGCAACCAAAGCGCCGACGTGAGCGGCGCCGCTCTAAATCCCGCCACAGCAAAAACAGCGATAACGACACAAGAAAGAATAATACCTTGGACGACTCCAAAGGTAACGATGACCCCATGGACCCAGCGATGGAGCATGATGAGCTAGGGGATGTCGAACATAGTCCGGCCGCTGTCCGATCACAGCGATGCCGAAGATAAAACTTATAAACCTGTCCCCAGAGAGGAGAAGAGTCCGGACGACGATGCACTCATCATCCCGGAAAAGCACTTGGAATAAGAGAACCTCCACAAAAGGCTTATCGCCACTGCGAGGAGCTTGAAGAAGCAGAAGCAAAGGCTTAAGGCCACGCAAGATACGCTCAACCACAGATGGAACAAAGTTCTTGACACTGACAAAAAACACGGTGGGGATCGCCACACAAAGAGCTACCCAAAGCGCAAGCTGCTGCCCGAATTCGACGATGAGGCTATAGAGACCATCCCGCTGAAATACAATACGGTCGATCTGCTGAACCGACCACCCCGAGGCCGAGACAGAGCAGCTAATGACCCCGCACACAAGCACTACAAAAAAAACACACATCCATGACATTTTGGGCCGAACGAAATTTTTTTCTGTCATACATATGACACTTCTATGACGATAATTGTGACAAAACCCGATATCATCATAGATCTGGTGGACTCCTACTTCTATGACAAAATATCATGACAGAAAATGGGATTTTCGTCCTGGGCGGGCTGGAGACGCAGCTGCATGACATTCTTTGGGCCGTCCGTGACGGAAAAAACCGTGGTAGAAGCGAGGGGGAGGAAAATTTCAGGGAGTTGCCGGTTACGGTGGGAGGTCGGGGGCCGAGCGATGCTGCTTTCTCGTGACAGGTACACGCTGTGTGCGAGGCGTTGGCTCTAACTGAACTTCGGCGATTGCGCTGCAGGCTACGCGTTCATCGAACCCGGCGATTGATCGATGGTTGTTAATCGAACCCGATCGAGCAATTCCTTCGCTGCTGCCGCTAATCAAGCCGATCGATTGGATGAACAGTGAGTGTTATGGGGGGGGTTGGGTGAACAGTGAGCAGTGGCGTTGCTCTGGATGAACAGGACCCGTGGTGTGGAGGGCTTGATGAGCGATGAGACGGTGGAGGGGTGGCCGTGGAGGGTGGTTGAACAGACCCCGTGGTGTGGAGGGCTGGATGAACAGAGACGGTGGAGGGGTGCCCGTGGAGGGTGGTTGAACAAGAGCCGGTGGAGTAAGCGCGCGGTGGAGGCTGGATGAACAGGAGCCCGTGGAGGCTGGAGGAGGTCGGCGGTAGCCCGTGGAGGCCGGAGGAGGTCGACGGTGGAGATGAACAGTATGCTGTGGAGTCCCGTTTTGCGGTACGCCACACCCCTCCCGATGAAGAGGACCCCCGTTTCGACAATAGCGCTCCAACACAAGTCCGTTTCGTCCGTTTTGCGGTACGCCACACCCCTCCCGATCAATAGGACCCCCGTTTTGACCGTAGGAGGTCCGTTTCGTCCGTTTTGCGGTATGCCACATCCCTCTCGATCAACAGGACCCCCGTTTCGACCGTAGGAGGTCCTTTCCTCCGTTTTGCGGGACGCCACACCCCTCCCGATCAACAGGACCCCGTTCCGAACATAGGAGGTCCGTTTCCTCCGTTTTGCGGTACGCCATGCCTTGTTTCCATCGCATGTTCCGTCCAAGCCCTCCTGATGAACACGACCACGCATTCCGTTCTGACCCAGCCGGTTGGCTCCCACACGTTCCGTTGCCTCCTGATGAACACGACGCATTTCGTTGCCTCCCCATGAACACGACGCATTCCGTTGCCTCCCCAAGAACACAACGACGACGCTGTTTCTCCGTTCCGACCCAGCCATGTACACAAGCCCTGGCCGTACGTATGCACGAGTAGGCGTTCGAGACCCCGCCCGTATGTATGTACGTGGCCGTATTTTCTTTCTTGCACCCTGGCCGCTGTACATACGTGTACATGCTACGTGCGCGCCTCTACTACGACAAGTACGCGCCTCTACTACGACACGTGCGCGCCTCTACATCGACCAGTGTATATGTACGTACACGTTCGCGACCCGAATGACAATGCTACTTACACTTCGACCAGGTGGGTCCCGACTGTCAGACACTTCCTTGCGTGCGAAAATGTAGCTTTCAGCACTCACCCTTGGGCGACGTGCTAAATTCACTGAAATCCCTCTCCCTATCAGGAGACTCTTGGCCGAAGTATGTCCGGCTTGAGTGGGAAGCGGACGATGATGAAATTCGTTTCCCACCCACCACCCACTTGGTAGCCACTGCCGATGACTTAACCGACATGCTTGACTTCGACTCCGAAGACATCGACGGTATGGACGACGATGCTGGAGAGGAACAGGAACCACCGCCCACGGGTCGCTGGACAACCACCTCATCATATGATATATACATGGTGGATACACCCAAAGGAAACAACAGCAAGGAACGGAAGGATGCAATGGAGGATAATCCCCTCGAGAAGCAACCAAAGCGACGACGTAGGCGCCGCTCTAAATCCCGCCATAGTAAAAACAGCGATAACAGCGCAAGAAGAAATAATACCCCGGTCGACTCCAAAGGAAACGACGACCCCATGGACCCAGCGATGGAGCAGGATGAGCCAGGGGACGGCGAACATAGTCCGGGGCCGTTGTCCGATCATAGCGACGGTGGAGATAAAACTCATAAACCTGCCTCCGGAGAGGAGAACAGTCCGGGCGATGATGCACCCATCATCCCGGAAAAACACTTGGAACAAGAGAACCTCCATAGAAGGCTTATTGCCACCGCGAGGAGCTTGAAGAAGCATAAGCAAAGGCTTAAGGCCGAGCAGGATACGCTCAACCGCAGATGGAACAAAGTACTCGACACTGAAGAAAAATACGGTGGCGATCGCCACACAAAGAGCTACCCAAAGCACAAGCTACTGCCCGAATTCGACAACAGGGCTATAGAGCCCATTCAGCCGAAAAATAAAACGGCCGATCAGCCGGACCGACCACCCCGTGGCCGCGACAGGGCGGCTAATGACGCCGCACATAAGTCAGCGCATGATTTACGTGAGCACCTGGACAAAAAAGCCGGTATGGCCAGGTCCATTTTTGAATCTAGGAAGCGTGCTCCGGCACAGGATCATGGCCGCCCAACTGACTATATTGACCGAATAACAGCTCGGAATCAAAACCGAACACTACAACCGTCAGAATGCCATGACACATCCAAATACAGGGGTGCCGCGCACCCCCTATGCTTCACCGATGAGGTGCTGGATCATGAATTTCCAGAGGGATTCAAACCCGTGAACATAGAGGCATACGACGGAACGACAGACCCTGGGGCCTGGATTGAGGACTTTATCCTTCACATCCACATGGCTCGCGGAGATGATCTCCACGCCATCAAATACCGCCTCTCAAGTTGAAAGGAGCAGCTCGGCACTGGTTGAAAAGCCTCCCCGAAAACTCAATTGGATGTTGGGAAGAACTTGAGGATGCTTTTAGGGCTAATTTTCAAGGGACCTATGTCCGACCTCCGGATGCAGACGATTTAAGTCACATAATTCAACAACCCGGAGAGTCAACCCGAAAGCTTTGGAACAAATTCTCACTAAGAAGAATCAAATCGTCGACTGCCGGGATGCAGAAGCCTTAGCGGCTTTAAAGCATAGTATCCGGGACGAATGGCTCGCAAGACACCTCGGCCAGGAAAAGCCGAGGACAATGGCAGCCCTAACAAGCCTTATGACCCGCTTCTGCGCGGGCGAGGACAGTTGGTTGGCCCGTAGCGGCACCAGCGACCCAGGCACTTCCGAAACCAGGGATGACAACGGGAAGCCGCGATGCAATAAAAACAAGCGTCCAAACAATGAAGATAGCCTAGACAACATGGCGGTCAACGCCGGATTCAGGGGCTCTCGACCCGGTCAACGGAAAAAGCCATTTAAAGGCAGCAGAGATGGACCGTCCAGCCTAAACAAGATTCTAGACAGATTATGTCAGATTCATGGCACCCCCGAAAAACCTGCAAATCACACCAACAGAGAATGCTGGGTCTTCAAGCAAGCCGACAAACTAAACGCCGAACACAAGGGGAGGGAGACGCCAAGTGAAGACGAGGATGAGCCTCGCCAGCCGAACACTGGGGGACAGAAATTTTTTCCACCAGAGGTCAAAATAGTGAACATGATTTAAGCAACTCACATACCAAAGAGGAGGCGCAAACGCGCACTCCGAGATGTATACGCTGTAGAGCCCGTCGTCCCCAACTTCAACCCTTGGTCGGCCTACCCGATCACTTTTGATCGCAGGGATCATCCGACTAGTATCCGACACGGAGGAACGGCTGCCTTGGTGCTCGACCCAATAATTGACAGATACCATCTCACCGAGTCCTTATGGACGGCGGCAGTAGTCTTAATCTGATATATCAGGACACTCTCCGCAAAATGGGGATAGACCCCTCAAGAATCAGCCAAAGCAATACTACCTTTAAAGGAGTAATACCAGGCGTAGAGGCCCGCTGCACGGGCTCTCTAGTACTAGAGGTTGTATTCGGTTCTCCCGACAACTTCCGAAGCGAAGAATTAATCTTCAACATCGCTCTATTCCGAAGCGGCTATCACGCACTACTCGGAAGAACGGCCTTCGCTCGTTTCAATGCAGTACCGCATTACGCTTATCTTAAACTTAAGATGCCCGGTCCACGTGGCATCATCACAGTTAGCGGAAATACAGAGCGTTCCTTACGTGCGGAAGAATATGTGCGGCTCTAGCAGCCGAACACTGAACGACCTCTCCAACCAGAATAAATGATCGGTCGTCAAGACCACGGACACGGTTAGATGTGTCCGGCTCACCACCAGTTGTAGCAGCCCAGATAAACCTGAGCTTGGGTCGGTGGATATACCCCCATGGGTGGTGCTAGCGGCTGCCCGCATGTAAAAATGCCCATAGTTCGGCTTGACCCTATTAATACAATAATATATTGCATTTTCATGGTTCATTAAGAATAACCAACTTTTCGCACGAAGTCTTTCACCTGGGTTTTTCTTTTTACAGATGATCATCGTGCTACACCCTTCCAGGATACGGCACAACGGAGATAAAGGCGCAGACGTGCAGCAGGGCCCTGCTCAAAGGTTTCTTTTTAGATTAAGACCCTATGTAAACCTTTTTTAATGTCTCTTGTTGCTTCACACCCTCCGGGCACTCAACACAACCGAGAGGGATGCTGGCGTTATTGGCATTTCGTCACGCCAGACTAATGCATGTACCTGGAAATTCAGGGCTCATTATCGAGGGCGTTACTCAGCCCAGTATATGTTGTAAAGTCCGAATACCTTAGGGAGTGTTCGGCATCGCGAGTTTGGCCTTATATGCATCAGCTCCGAATCATGTCTTTGGTCAATAGTTGGGTTTGCCCGGCTCCCTATTTTGCTACCTTACGTTCCGCTCTATCGGCTAAGGTGGCACCGGGAGAACTACTGCAATTTTGCTTTGGTTCATCTGGATGAGCACCTCAGTAGAGAAAGCCGAAAACTGACTGTCATGATAAAGCGCGAGACTGGTCAACCACTCAATGACTCAGCGGAATCTTCGCGATTCCTCCGCATTAACGAAGGACCAATTTCCCGGTCAAGTACATACGCGCACCGTATTCGGATGAACACGGAAGTACCAGGGGCTAAATAGTAGCCCCACCGTCAAACTCCTATGGCTAAGTGAAAGTGTTAAAGCTATATAGTCCGATTGCCTTGTTCGCCGCGCTATCACCTCCTTAATGGACCAAGACGTTGGATCAATTGTGATTACACGCTTTTCCGAACACCCCCGCATTACATGCGTGGGGGCTGAATTTAACGCAAACTTTCAGGTTATATACATACATAAACGGGCCGCACAGAGGCACTATAATACTTTCGGGCAAAAAGTATAAACACAGCCTTTATAATCAAAATAGCATTGTTTTTACAATTTAGATACATGTCACTCGAACATGGTACTCTTGTTAATCGAGCCTCTATTAAACGGGCGCCTTCTAGGACTTCTTCAAAATAGTGCTCGAGCGAGTCCTGGCCTCCGGCCGGACCCCGGGTTGCAATAGCGGTGGCCTACATCCCTGCCCAATATGTCTTAACACGGGCAATGGCCATACGCGCACCCTCTATGCACGCCGACCTCTTTACAACATCGATATGCGTCACAGCACGAAGGAATCATTGCACTAAACAAAAATAACTATCCGACCTTGGTCCCTTCGGCCAAAGATGATCCACGACAGACCTCATGGCAAGCCCTGACAACCTATGGAGCTCAGCCCACTCGGCCATTTGTTCATTTAACAGCAGCGGACGCTTTGGAACACTGAACTGCGACCAGAACAACCTTTCCACCTCATGATCTTTCTGATCTTTGAAATACTCAGTCGCATCAGCAACACTCTTTGCCAAGTCCAAGTATGCATCTGCAGCACTCCATAATTGATCCAGAGGGGCATACTTCGAATCTCCGAAGTTCGTCCACAACAAAAGGGCTTCCCAGCCATGATGTCTCCGGTTTGACGAAGCTCCTCCCGTGCCGCTCTGATTTCAGAGCGAGTTTCCTTGGCTGCTTCCAAGGCCTTCTTTAGGTCAGCCGCTTTCGCTTGGCTTTCCTTTTCGAGGAGCTCATATCGGCCGGCAGCATCTTTCAGCTCAACAGACATCTTGGCTATTTTATCTTCGCTCTGGCGATGAGCAGCCTGTTCGGCTCTTAACTCTTCGGCCACCTTTAGGGCGGCCGCATCACTTCTCCTAGCTTGTTCCTTGGCTCGGGCAAGTTCCGCCTGAAGGGTCTCCAAGGCAGCAGCTCCATCTACAGTCACATCATATTATAGATACTAGCATCAAGCTCTTCTTAATATTGCTGACCACCCGAAAATACATACCATGTGCCTCATCAAGCCGCTTGTTCACAAGCGTGATGTCGGCATCCGCCACATCAAGCTACCGCCTCAGTTCGGCAAAATCAGCAGTCTGGCCAGCCGCCGGACCCTTAGTCGCCTGCACATGAAAGCAGCGCGATCATTACCTGGGACTATGATCCTCTGTTTGTCGCCTCTGGACGGCAACCAGAGTCTCAAGGGCTACTATCTATACAGAGCACACCTAGCGTGTGCGGTACTGTAAAAAATACACATATATTACTTTGCGTACCTCAAAGCCTCTTAGCAGGCTCGTAAAAGCTTCATTCAACCCGCTTTTGGCGGATGAAATCCTCTCAACTACCATACCCATTAAGGTACGATGCGCCTCTGAGATAGCCGCTTGCTCCAGAAGACCCATCAGTGTGTCCGGTTGTGCACCAGACAATCCCAGACTCTTTCTGTTGCTCTCCTTAGGAGCTGAATACTCCAGACTTCGGGCGGCCGAAGAGTTACATTCTGGCCTTTGCGGATCAGGAGAAATCCTCCATGACGACACCTCGGGGTCGTCCGCCCCATGAGGCGGGGAGGCAGGAGGAGGCGTTTCGCTCTCCATCATCTCTGGAAGAAGATCCCCCGGAGACGAACTTTCTCGAGAAGGGATATGAGCCGGACTGCAAAATATATGTCTCAGTTATTGTTCTCAGAGATAAAGCAGGATATATTTACCAAAGTACTTTTGTTCACTTACAGCTCGGTTGATGGCTGGCCCCCTTGCGGGCGCTGTGCGGTAAGGACGCCCTCCGGGGCAGGGCCCCCTGGCGAAGGTTTCCTCCCTCATTTGGAAACCTCCGTTTCCAAGTCCTCAGAGGCGGCCCTTTTCTTCCCGTGGGGAGAGGGGATTTTAGATTCACCTCCCCGATTATCCTCCTTTGCGAAGACACTAATTCCCCCGGTTTGGATGTGTAATGTATGAAGCCCGCTTTCGGCTTCTCTATTCGTCCCTTCATCTTCTCCTGATGGCACTTGATAGGGTGCATGCTCAAGCATCCTGGTTAGTACAGGATCCGGCGAGCCTTCAGGAAGGGGGGCCGAACACCTGATCCTCTCCGCCTTTCTTATCCAGTCCTGGCCGAGAGCAATTTTTCAGAATGATGTTGTGACAAATATAAAGACGGCATGTTCGGTCGCAGAATTACTTACTTGGGTATCTGGACGGTTACAGTTGAGACCCGCATCCTCGTGGTGTCCGGACACTTTATTCGTGATCCGAAGAACAATCCATACATCCCTTCGAGCGTCACGCCGAAGAATTGTTGAATAGTTCGTGTTCCTTCCGGGTTGAACTCCCACATACGTAGAGATCGACGTTGGCATGGCAGGACCCGACGAACTAGCATTACTTGCATTACCTTGAAAAGACTGACAACCCTCTTGAGGAGATCTCAGATGCGGCTTTGCAATGTCAGCACTTCATTAACTGGCCCCCAGTCCAGCCCCTTGTTGACCCATGACGCCAGTTGGGGCGGAGGCCCGAGCGGAAGGCGGGGGTGGCTGCCTGATTTGTACCTCAGGGAGCTGTGATGTAAAACCACTCCCGTTGCCATAAGTTGGACACCTCCGGGAAGGAACCCTTTGGCCATAGGGCGTCGGCGCCTTTGCTTATTATAACGCCTCCGCACTCCGCGTGTCGCCCATCGATCATCTTCGACTTCACATTCAAGGTCTTGAGCCATAAGCCGAAGTGTGGGGTGATGCGGAGGAAGGCCTCACAAACGACGATAAACGACAAGATGTGAAGGATGGAATCTGGAGCTAGATCATGGAAATCTAGCCCGTAATAGAACATGATCCCTCTAACAAGGGGATCAAGACTAAAGCCTGGCCCTCGGAGGAAGTGGGAAACAAATACGACACTCTCGTTGGGTTCGGGAGTGGGGATGACCTGCCCTTGAGCAGGCAGCCTGTGTGGGATTTCGACGGTCAGATATATGGCCTCCCTAAGCTTCTTGATGTCCTCCTCTGTGACAGAGGAGGCCATCCACCGGCCTTGAAGGTTGGATTCAGACATGGTTGAAGGTCCGAAGCGCTTAGCCTGAGCCTTGGGTGTTGGAACTCGAGGTGGGGGGAGGGAAGGATCGAGCGTGGGAAGAAAAGGACATGCCTTGGCCCCTTTATAAAGAGGGTGAATATCAAGCGTCCTCCGCGTGGCCGTTTGGAACTTGCCTAAAATCGAGGAGTCATACTAACAAGCACGGTTGGGTTACCCACACCCGTATTGATGAGAATCCCGTGATAAGGGGAACACGACCTCTGCTTCGACAAGACATGCCAATAAAACCGCCTCGCAACACGTGCAGTGGCAGGCTGGGAAAACGGTTCGTAATGACCGGGCCATGGCGGTATGTCACACTATGAAAAGTTGTCAACAGATTAGATTTATGGAATATTGTGCTCTCTACGGTGGTATGTGGAAATTATTTTGCAGAGCCGGACACTATTCTCATATTCAGGATCTTCTATGGAGTATTCGGAGAAGGAACCCGCCTTGCAATGCTGAAGACAATCTGCGTGCCGGACTCATTGTCATTGAAGTCTGGTTCAAGGGCTACTGAGGGAGTCCTGGATTAGGGGGTCCTCGGACAGCCGGACTATATACTTTGGCCGGACTGTTGGACTATGAAGATACAAGATTGAAGACTTCGTCCCGTGTCCGGGTGGGACTCTCCTTTGTGTGGAAGGCAAGCTTGGCAATTCGGATATGTAGATCTCCTTCTCTGTAACCGACTCTGGGTAACTCTAGCCACCTCCGATGTCTATATAAACCAGAGGGTTTAGTCCGTAGGACAACAACAATCATAATCATAGGCTAGCTTCTAGGGTTTAGCCTCTACGATCTCGTGGTAGTTCAACTCTTGTGATACTCATATCATCAAGATCAATCAAGCAGGAAGTAGGGTATTACCACCATCGAGAGGGCCCGAACCTGGGTAAACATTGTGTCCCCCGCCTCTTGTTACCATTAGCCTTAACGCACAATTTGGGACCCCGTACCCGAGATCCGCCGGTTTTGACACCGACAGCTTCCTTGTGTCCCACAGAGGGATCGAGGCCAACCCGGAGAAGGTCAAGGCGATCGAAGACATGAGTCCACCGCAAACCCTCAGAGAAATGAAGAAGCTCGCTAGGTGCGTAACTGCGCTAGGACGTTTCATCTCCAAGCTGGGGGAGCACGCCCTGCCCTTCTTCAAGCTGATGAAGATGAAGGACCCATTTGAGTGGACACAGGAGGCCGACCAAGCGTTTCAAGACCTCAAGAAATATCTGACCAACCCTCCTGTGAAGGTGGCGCCACGCCCTCTCGAGCCCCTGGTGCTCTACCTCGCTGCCACACCCTACTCCGCCAGCGCAGCTCTGGTGGCGGTTCGGGAGGAGCGCCAGGTCAAGGCTGCATGACGACCAACCACGGCCGCGACGACACAAGACCATGGAGGCTTCGCGAGGACCACGACCTCGGCGGATGGAGACCAGCCTCGGCAGGAAGACACCCCCAGGGCAGATGAGGCCGCGCCAAGCAACCAGGCGCTGGGGGCTCCTTCATCTCAGGAGGCTTCTCACCCTCCGGAGGGCACAGACCTTGTCAGCACGCCCACCCTCGTCGAGCATTCGGTGTACTTCGTCAGCACGGTGTTGCGGGACGCAAGGGCGCGATACCCCATGCCTCAGAAGCTTTTGCTCGCGTTATTGGTGGCCTCGCGAAAGCTGCGGCACTACTTTCAAGGTCACCCCTCAAGGTCGTCTCGGCCTACCCATTGGAAAGGGTACTCAGGAGCCCCAACTCCGCTGGAAGGGTCACCAAATGGAACATCGAGCTGCAAGCGTTTCAGTTGGAATTCAGCACAACCAGGGTGGTCAAGGAGGCCGCACTTGCAGATTTTGTGGCAGAATGGATAGAGGCCCCGGGACTCGAGGCAGGCGAGGATCGGTCACTTTCCCAGGGAAGTGAGGCACCAGATGGCTAGGTCATGTACTTTGATGGAGCATTCTCGCGGCATGGCGCGGGGGATGGTGCAGTGCTTATATCCCCCACTCAGGACAAGCTCTATTACGCCGTGCAGCTCTGTTTCCAGCATGGCGAGAAGGTCTCCAACAACATGGCTGAATACGAGGGCCTCATAGCAGGCCTGAAAGCTGTAGCTGCACTAGGGGTGAAGCGCCTCATCATCAAGGGCGATTCACAGCTCCTCGTCAACTTCTCCAACATGGTGTACGAGCCGAAGGACCAGCACATGGAAGCGTATCTTGCGGAGGTACGCATGATGGGAAAGCAGTTTTGGGGGCTGGAGTTGCAGCATGTGCCCCGCGGCACCAATCAAGAGGCCGATGACATCGCCAGGAGGGCGTCCAGGCGGCTGCCTCAGGAGCCTGGCGTTTTCGAGGAACGGCTCTTCAAGCCATCTGCGGCACCGTCACTTTCAAGCACAGCACAGCCTCGGGAGCAACTCCCTCAGCCACCTGCCATAGGAGCCCCAACCTATGGCCCGACCTCGGGAGCGCGCTTACTCCTGGCGCTGGAGCCTCAGGAGGATGCTGGTGTCGGTGTCAAAACCGGCAGATCTCGGGTAGGGGGCCCCGAACTGTGCGTCTAAGGCTAATGGTAACAGGAGGCGGGGGACACAATGTTTACCCAGGTTCGGGCCCTCTCTATGGAGGTAATACCCTACTTCCTGCTTGATTGATCTCGATGATATGAGTATTACAAGAGTTGATCTACCACGAGATCGTAGAGGCTAAACCCTAGAAGCTAGCCTATGATTATGATTGTTCTTGTCCTACAGACTAAACCCTCCGGTTTATATAGACACCGGAGGGGGCTAGGGTTACACCGAGTCGGTTACAGAGAAGGAAATCTACATATCCGAATTGCCAAGCTTGCCTTCAACGCAAAGGAGAGTCCCACCCGGACACGGGACGAAGTCTTCAATCTTGTATCTTCATAGTCCAACAGTCCGGCATTCGCATATAGTCCGGCTATCCGAGGACCCCCTAATCCAGGACTCCCTCAGTAGCCCCTGAACCAGGCTTCAATGACGATGAGTCCGGCGCGCATATTATCTTCGGCATTGCAAGGTGGGTTCCTTCTCGGAATACTCCAAGATAGATTTTGAACACATGAATCATGTCCGGCTCTGCAAAAAACAAATTCCGCGTACCACCGTAGAGAGCACAATATTCCACAAATCTAATCTGCTGACAACTTTTCATAGCGTGACATCACGCCGCGGCCCGGTCATCATACAAACCGTTTTTCTCAACCTGCTGCTGCACGTCTTACGAGGTGGTTTTATTGGCACGTCATGTCGAAGCAGAGATCGTGATCCCCTTATCACGGGATTCTCATCAATACGGGCGTGGGTAACCCAACCGTGCCGTTAGTATGACTCCTCGGTTTTTGGCAAGTTCCAAATGGCCACGCGGAGGACGCTTGATATCCACCCTCTTTATAAAGAGGACAAGACCTGTCCTTTCCTTTCCACGCCCGATCCTTCCCTTCCCCTACCTCGAGTTCCAGCACCCAAGGTTCAGTCTAAGCGCTCCGGACCTTCAACCATGTCCAGATCCAACCTTCAAGGCTGGTGGATGGCCTCTTTTGTCACAGAGGAGGACATCAAGAAGCTTAGGGAGGCTAGGTATCTGACCGCCGAAATCCTTCACAGGTTACCTGCTCAAGGGCAGGTTATCCCCACTCCCGAACCCAACGAGAGTGTTGTATTCATCTCCCACTTCCTCCGAGGGCTAGGCTTTAGTCTTGATCCCTTTGTTAGAGGGCTCATGTTCTATTACAGGCTAGATTTTCATGATCTAGCTCCAGATTCCTTCCTTCAAATCTCGTCGTTTATCATCGTGTGTGAGGCCTTCCTCCACATTACCCCACACTTCAGCTTATGGCTCAAGACCTTCAATGTGAAGCCGAAGATGACCGACGGGCGACACATGGAGTGCAGAGGCGCTATAGTAAGCAAAGGTGCCGACGCCTTATGGCCAAAGGGTTCCTTCCCGGAGGTGTCCGACCTATGGCAACGAGAGTGGTTTTACATCACAGCACCCCGAGGTACAAAGTGGGCAGCCACCCCAGCCTTCCGCTCTGCCCCTCCGCCACAACTGGCATCATGGGTCCACAAGGGGCTGGACTAGGGACCAGTTAATGACGTGCTGACATCGCAAAGCCGCATCCCAGATCTCCTCTAGAGGGATATCAGTCTCGTCAAAGTAAGTCAAGTAATGTTAGTTCGTCGGGTCCTGCCATGCCAACGTCGATCTCTCCGTATGTGAGAGTTCAACCCAGAAGGACCGCGAACAATTCAACACTTCTTCGGCGTGACGCTCGAAGGGATGTATCGATTATTCTTCGGATCACGAATAAAGTGTCCGGACACCACCGAGGATGCGGGTCTCAACTGCAACCGTCCAGATACCCAAGTAAGTAACTCCGCGACCGAACATGCTGTCATTATATTTGTCACAACATTATTCTGAAAAATTACCCTCGGCCAGGACTGGATAAGAAAGGCGGAGAGGATCAGGTGTTCGGCCCCTCTTCCCGAAGGCTCGCCGGATCCTATACTAACCAGGATGCTGGCTCGCGCACCTTATCAAGTGCCCTCAGGAGAAGACGAGGGGAGGAATAGAGAAGCCAAAAGCGGGCTTCATACGTTACGCATCCTACCTGGGGGAATTAGTGCCTCCGTGTTGGAGGCTGATCGGGGAGGTGAATTTAGAATCCCCTCTCCCCACGGGAAGAAAAGGACCGCCTCTGAAGACTTGGAAACGGAGGTTTCCAAACGAGGGAAGAAACCTTCACCAGGGGGCCCTGCCCCGGAGGGCATCCTTACCGCACAACACCCACAAGGGGGCCAGCCGTCAACCGAGCCGTAAGTGAACAAAGGCACTTTAGTAAATATGCCCTGCTCTTTTCCTGAGAATAACAACCGAGACATATGTTTTGCAGTCCGGCTCATAGCCCTTCTCAACAATGTTCCTCCTCGGGGGATCTTCTTCCGGAGATGACGGAGAGCAAAATGCCTCCTCCTGCTTCCCCGCCTCATGAGGCGGATGACCCTGAGGTGTCGTCCCGGAGGATTTCTCCTGATCCGCAAAGGCCAGAAGGTAACTCTTCGGCCGCCCGAAGTCCGGAGTTCTCGGCTCCTAAGGAGACCAACAGAAAAAGCCCGGGATTGTCCGGTGTACAACCGGACACATTGATGGGTCTTCTGGAGCAAGCGGCTATCTCAGAGGCACATCGTACCTTAATGGGTACGGTGGTTGAGAGGATTTCATCTGCAAAAAGCGGGTTGAATGAAGCTTTTACGAGCCTGCTAAGAGGCTTTGAGGTACGCAAAGTGATATATATATATATATATATATATATATATATATATATATATATATATATATATATATATATATATTTAACTGTACCATGCGCACAAGGTGTGCTTTGTATAGATAGTAGCCCCTGAGACTCTGGTTGCCGTCCAGACGCGGCGAGCAGAGGATCATAGTCTCAGGTAATGATAGCGCTGCTTTCGTGCGCAAGCGGCTGCAGGTCCGGCGGCTGACCGGACTGCTGAATTTGCCGAATTGAGGCGGCAACTTGACGTGGCGGATGCAGACATCACGCTTGTGAACAAGCGGCTTGACGAGGCACAGGGTATGTATATTCGGGTGGTCAGCAAATATTAAGAAGAGCATGATGCTAGTATTTATAATATGCTTTGACTGCAGATGGGGCTGTCACTGTGGATACCCTTTGGGCAGAACTTGCCCGAGCCAAGGAGCAAGCCAGAAGAAGTGATGCGGTCGCCCTGAAGCCAGCCGAAGAATTAAAAGCCGAACAGGCTGCTCATCGCCAAAGTGAGGATAAAATAGCCAACATGGCTATTGAGCTACAAAATGCCGCCAGCCGATATGAGCTTCTCGAAAGGGAAAACCAAACGAAAACGGCTGACCTAGAGAAGGCCTTGCAAGCAGCAAAGGAAACTCGCTCTGAAATCAGAACGGCGCGGGAGGAGCTTCGGCAAGCCGGTGATATCGCGGCTGGGAAGCCCTTTTTATTGCGAACGAAGTTCGGCGATCCGAAATATGCCCCTCTTGATCAATTGTGGAGTTCTGCAGACGCATACTTGGATTTAGTAAAGAGTGCTGCTGATGCGACAGAGTATTTCAAGGATCGGAAAGATCATGAGGTGGAAAAATTGTTCTGGTTGCAGTTCAGTGCTCCAAAGCGTCCGCTGCTGTTGAATGAGCAAATGGCCAAGTGGGCCGAGCTCCATAGGTTGTCCGGGCTTGCCATGAAGGCTGTCGTGGATCATCTGTGGCCGAAGGAACCAAGCCCGGGTAGTTATTTTGGTTTGGTGCAACTATTTCTTCGTGATGTGCCGCATATCGATGCTGTCAAGAGGTCGGCGTGCATAGCGGGTGCGCGGATGGCTCTTGCCCATGTTAAGACATATTGGGTGAAGATGGAAGCCACTGACATTGCAACCAGGGGTCCGCCCGGGGGTCAGGACTCGCCCGAGCACTATTTTGAAGAAGTCCTAGAAGGTGCCCGTTTAATAGAGGCTCGGTGCTCAAAGAATACCATGTTCCAGTGACATGTATCTTGATGGTAAAAACAATCCTTTTTTGATAGTAAATGCTATATTTATACTTTTGCCCGTAAAGCATTGTAGTGCCTCATGTGCGGCCGTTTATGTATGTATGTATATAACCTGAACGTTTGCAGTCGTCGGCTTCAGCCCCCACGCATATAATGCGGGGGTGTTCGATAAAGCGCATAATCACACTTGATCCAACGTCTTGGTCCGTTAAGGAGGTGATAGCGCGGCGAACAAGGCAATCAGACTATATAGCTTTAACACGTTCACTTAGCCATAGGAGTTTGACGGTGGGGCTACTATATAGCCCCTGGTATGTCTGCGCCCATGCGAATATGGTGCGTGTACATACGTGACCGGGAAACCGGTCCTTCGTTAATGCGGAGGAATCGTGAAGATTCCGCTGGGTCATCGAGTGGTTGACCAGTCTCTCACTTTATCATGACAGTCAGTTTTCGGCTTTCTCTACTGAGGTGCGCATCCAGATGAACCAGGGCACAATCGCAGTAGTTCTCCCGGTGCCACCTTAGCTGAGAGAGCGGAACGTAAGGTAGCAAAACACGGGAGCCGGGCAAACCCAATTATTGACCAAAGACATGATTCAGAGCTGATGCATATAAGGCCAAACTCGCGACGCCGAACACTCCCGAAGGTATTCGGACTTTACAACATATACTGGGCTGATTACGGCCCTCGATAATGATCCCTGAATTTCCGGGTATGTGCATAAATTTGGCGTGACGAAACAGCAGCTGTGGTAAGGGTATAAATCCCAAAAACACTTTGGATGCTGCCCTTGTAACGTCCATTTTAGATCGACGAATAATGAGTTAGCCAATAACGCCGGTATCCCTCTTAGTCATTTTAAGTACCAGGAGGGTGTGAGCCAACAAGAGACAATAAAAAGGTTTACACAAGGTCTTAATCTAAAAAGAAACCTTAGGACGGGGCCTTGCTGCACGTCTGTGCCTTTGTCTCCGTTGTGCCATATCCTGGAAGGGTATAGCCCGGTAGTCATCTGTAAGAAAGAAAGAAAAACTCAGTTGAAAGAATCTTTTTGTGTGACCGTGCGTAACGTCGGTTAAACTTAATGAACCGTGAAAATTCAATTTCTTGAGTGTGAATAGGATCCAGCCGAACTATGGATTCTTTTCGTGCGGGCAGCCCCTAGCACCACATATGGGGGTATAGCCATTAGTGAAGCTCATTTTTAACTGGGCTGATACAAATAGTGGTGCATCGAACAAGTCTAGCTGTGTCCGTGGTCTCGACGACCGATTAGCTACTCTGTATTTCCGCTAATTGTGATGACGCCACGTGGACCGGGCATCTTAAGTTTAAGATAAGCATAATGCGGAACTGCATTGAAATGAGCGAAGGCCATTCTTCCGAGTAGTGCATGGTAGCCACTTCGGAATGGAGCGATGTCGAAGATTAGTTCTTCGCTTCGGAAGTTGTCGGGAGAACCAAATACAACCTCTAGTGTTAGAGAGCCCGTGCAGCGGGCCTCTACGTCTGGTACTACTCCTTTAAAGGTAGTATTGCGTTGGCTGATTCTTGATGGGTCTATCCCCATCTTACAGACAGTGTCCTGATATATCAGATTAACACTACTGCCGCCGTCCATGAGGACTCGGGTGAGATGGTATCTGTCAATTATTGGGTCGAGCACCAAGGCAGCCGAACCTCCATGCCGGATACTAGTCAGATGATCCCTGTGATCGAAAGTGATCAGGCAGGCCGACCATGGGTTGAATTTGGGAGCGACGGGTTCTACAACGTTTACGTCTCGGAGTGCGCGTTTGCGCTTCCTCTGTGGTATGTGGGTTGCGTAAATCATGTTCACTGTTTTGACCTCTGGTGGAAATTTTTTCTGTCTCCCAGTGTTGGGCTGGCGAGGTTCGTCCTCGTCTTCACTTGGCGGCTCCTTCCCCTTGTGTTCGGCGTTTAGCTTGCCAGCCTGCTTGAAGACGCATCATTCTCTGTTGGTGTGATTTGCAAGTTTCTCGGGGGTGCCATGAATCTGACATGATCTGTCTAGAATTTTGTTTAGGCTGGACGGTCCATCTCTGCTGCCTTTAGATGGCTTTTTCCGTTGACCGGGTCGAGAGCCCCTGAATCCGGCATTTACCGCCGTGTTATCTGGGGTTGCTTCATTATTTCTACGCTTCTTTTTATTGCGTAGCGGCTTCCCATTGCCGTCCCTGATTGCGGATGTGCCTGGATCACTGGTGCCGCTGCGGGCCAACCAACTGTCCTCGCCCGCGCAAAAGTGGGTCATAAGGCTTGTTAGGGCTGCCATTGTCCTTGGTTTTTCCTAGCCGAGGTGTCTGGCGATCCATTCATCCCGGACACTGTGTTTGAAAGCCGCTAAGGCTTGGGCATCTGGGCAGTCGACAATTTGGTTCTTCTTGGTGAGAAATCTGTTCCAAAGCTTACGGGCTGACTCTCTGGGTTGTTGGATTGTGTGACTTAAATCGTCTGCATCCGGAGGTCGGACATAGGTCCCTTGAAAATTAGCCCTGAAAGCGTCCTCAAGTTCCCCCCAACTTCCAATTGAGTTTTTGGGGAGGCTTTTCAACCAGTGTCGAGCTGGTCAGTCCTTTCAACTTGAGGGGCAGGTATTTGATGGCGTGGAGATCATCTCCGCGAGCCATATGGATGTGAAGAATAAAGTCCTCAATCCGGACTGCAGGGTCTGTCGTTCCGTCGTATGCCTCTATGTTTACAGGTTTAAATCCCTTTGGAAATTCATGATCCAGGACCTCATCGGTGAAGCACAGGGGGTGCACGGCACCCCTGTATTTGGATGTGTCGTGGCATGCTTCCGACGGATGTAGTGTTTGGTGTTGATTTCGAGCTGGTATTCGATCAGTATAGTCGTTTTGTTGGCCGTGATGCTGCGTAGGAGCATGCTTCCTGGATCCATAGATGGACCTAGCCATACCGGCTCTTTTGTCCAGGTGCTCACGTAGATCGTGTGCTGACTTCACTACAAAAAAAATACACTTCCGTGATGATACGTGTTTGTCATGGTAGGCCGCGTTTTTTGTCATGCATGTACATCCATGACAAATTTATGACAGAATCAAGATAGTCATACTTGTGCTTTCATAGAAGTGTTCCATGACATTACCAAAATTATCATCACGAAAGTGTCCACTTCCATGACGATAAATCGCGCGTCATAGAAGTGCTTTCGTCAAGGGTGACCGACACGTGGCATCCACCGTAACGGAACGCCGTTAAGCTATCGGGTCAGGTTTTTGATCCGATAACCCGTTAACAGCCCCGACCAATGGGGATTTTCCACGTGTAAAATCATCATTGGCTGGAGGAAACACGTGTCGGCTCATCGCTGGGATAGTTGTCATCCACTCATTGGACAGAAGGCGCCTATGATACGTCGACACGTGGCACGGCCCAACAGAGGCCCATTGCTGTGAAATGGCCGGCCCGTTTGACTTGGTCAAAGGTGGCGGGCGGCCCATGGAAAGCACATTAACGGCCTGCTCGCATATAGCCCATTTACATTTCGCTAACCCAAGGCCCATTAAGCCCTATTCGAATTAGGCCCGATGGCGTCATCCGGGCCATCCAATATGATTCCAGCCCGTTTTCACTTCGGCCCATGTATGGCCCATGACGTCTTCGGCCCATATGAGGCCCTATGTAACTCTTGGCCTATTAACGGCCCGTGGTGAAACTGGCCCGTAATGAACAGTGTATCACTTTACACCCATTAACGGCCCGTGGTGAAACTGGCCCGTATAGAACAGTGTATCACTTTATACCCATTAACGGCCCGTTATTCCATTGGGCCATTTCCAGCCCATGTTATCTTTCGGCCTTCTCAGAGCCCATTTATTCTTGGGCTCATTTCCAGCATTCGTATACTTACGGCCCGTTACTGTCATTTTCTGCTTGTGGGCCAAATTCAGCCCGTGGTTACAGTCGGCCCGTTTGTGGTCCGTTAATACGTTGGGACGTTTTCATAGCGTCATCAAATACGACCTATTAATGATGGCCCGTTATGGTCGGCCCATGAACGGACGATTCCAACTCTAGCCCGCTTCTGACCAGAATGCGGTCTGTTTGGCCAATCGATCATACGGCCCGTATAAGGCCCATTGATGATACGGCCTGTAGAAGGCCCATTGTTTCTACGACCCGTAGAAGGCCCATTGTTTTTACGGCCCGTAGAAGGCCCATTGTTTCTACGGCCCGTAGAAGGCCCACTGTTTATATGGCCCGTAGAAGGCCCACTATTTATATGGCCCGTAGAAGGCCCACTGTTTATACGGCCCGTAGGTCCAATGTCACTACAGTAAATATTAGCCCATGGTTATTGTGGCCTAGTTTTAAAAAATAGGTTATTGCATCCACTAGCAAACCGCAGAAAAAGAACTGCACTGACTACAAGCAAACAAATAAACAAGACAACAAGGAAATAAATAAGAAAGCAACTTACACTAGGCTATCACGGCTATTACACATATTACATCCACTGGGCATCAAAGTTCGCCACCGATTGCAAATATAGGGAACACAACAAAGATATAAACGCTCGCAAAGAAAACAAGTCGAACTAAAACCACTTGTAAGAGCTCAAGAAACAATATCCTGGGTACCCATAATGCTGGCAAGATGCTTAGCAAGCTTATTAACTTTCTCTTGTTTGGTTCTTAAGTCCTCCAGCGCTTGCTGTTGCACCAGAAAGTATGCATCCGAATTCTGCAGGGACTTCCTCAGTCCTTCGGCTTCCTGTCGCATAACATCTGATCGATGTCTTTCAACTTGAAGTTGAGACTCAAGAAAGCCGAACTGATTCAGGCAATGAGTTCGAAGAGCTGGTGCCAGCAGTGGTAGCCAGTAACTCAAACACTACATCAAGACATGACTTTGGGGTTGTCTCAGTGTCTTCAATATAGTTTTTATCAGCTTTCTTGGAGACCAACAGGGATGTCTCACTATCTTGAACCTTATTTGCATTACTTCCTTTACCATTGCATAATAGGGTACTCTTCTCCAATATTTTATCCTCCTTCTAAAAGAGAAACAAACAAACACATCTCAGGTTTACAATGTAGTATATGAAACTCATTTTGGTAAACAAGTTCAGTAGTAAGGTGGATAGGATAACAGGATGAAACAAACATATATCTATGTAGTATGGTCACTGTATGGTCTATATCATTCTAGTTTATGTTGCCAAATCAAGATAGATACAGTTCGAATCATATCTATTTAAGATAAAGCAGCATAGACAAAATATGTGTGGGAAACTACACAGCAATAACAACACTTGTAATGTGCATGGCATGAGTACATAACTGTTTATTCAATTGAAACTGAAATCAACATAGAGCAAGTTACAACAGCAAACAGCCAAACACGTTGAAGAAACAGGTTTAAAACATACCTGTTGCGCCATTGGGGTTTCAATTGCATCCTTCAAATTTGAAATTGGTTGGTATCAAGAATACAGTCATGCAAGAGCAAAGTAGTATGAACCATAGCTACGGAACCTGACCTGAGAACAATTCTTCTTCTGCTTTAAGCGTTGACTTCGGGTTCGGAGTGGTGGTCCTCGTGATTTGGGCACTACAGTTGCCTTACTAACTGCTCGTGTTTGGGTGCTCTATGGTGGAGATAGTGCTGTGTCAATAGGAACTGGGTGTCTATCAACTGGGGTTGGGGTTAGAAGGGGTGTAGCTGGTTCTCTGTCCAACTGGGTAGGGGTACAATCTGCATGAGTGTGGGTTATGTGTGGTGGAGCTGGTTCTTGGGCAAGTACAATCGTGGTTCTATCTGCATCGACAGGTAGCACGATCTTTTCTGAAGACCGTGTTTTCACTCCCACAGATACTGCCATTACTCCCTCCAATTGAAATGGCTGATAAACAAGAAAAGTAATTGAATGTAGAGACATTGTAAGATAGACAGGTGCAATGGATAGTAGGGAAGAAAACATGGCATGAAATAATTCACATTTATGTTGTCTAAGCAAACAGAATAGCAGGACATAATTTCACATATATGATGGCTAATTAAACAGGATAGCATGACACAATTTCACATGTATGATGGCTAACTAAACATGATAGAATGACATACTTCAAAATATGATGACTATGTAAACAAGATGACATGATATAACTATACGATGTGTCTATTAAAGTGGTTGGCATGCCATAAATCACAAACATGCCGTTGATGGAAACATGATGGCATGATATAATTCACAGATAGAATGACATAATTTAAAATATGATGACTATGTAAACAGAATGAGATGATATAACTATACTATGTCTTTAGAAAATGGGTTGGCATGCCATAATTCAGATACATGCTGTCTATGTAAACATCATGGCATGACATAATTCAAATATATGATTTATATACTGAGGAAGTGAGCAGAGGGCAATCACATATATGATGTGTCAACTAAGGAGATGGCATTAAATATTGTGTATATGATGTAAAAACTAAGCATTGCAATACAACATATGCATTATATGAGTAATATAACCCTGCCAAGTTTGAGCATACACCTCAGGGGGATAATAGGACTGATCATCTGCCTCTGAATCCTCCTCTGAAGAGCTATCTGTAACCAGCAAGATATACGCTTCAGCGGTAGCATTGTCTGCTCAAGACCTTGTTTTCACTCCAGATTTCTCCATCACCAATTCAAATGGCTGATGCACAGGAAGAGCAGTTGAATATACAAACATTGTAGAAAAAAGCAATGAGAAATACAAAAAAAGGATGGCATGATATAATTCACATATATGACGCTTGCCTAAACAACATGGCATTGCATAATTCACATACATAATGCCTTGCAACAAGATAACATTGCATAATTCACATATATAATGTCTTGCAACAAGATGACATTGCATAATTCACATATATGGTAATTAGACACTAAACAGGTGGCATTCACACAAAGCATGTCTAAACTGAGCAAATGACATAGCAATGCAAGATACCATACACACGATATGAGCAACATAACCCTGCCAAGTTAGGGCATGCACCTCGGGGGGGGGGGGGAATATGATTGGTCATCTGTCTCTGAATCCTCCTCTGAGGAGATATCGGTAACCAGCAAGACATGCGCTTCGTCAGATTGCATTGTCTGCTGTGAAGACCTTGTTTCCACTCCAGATTTTTTCATGACCGTGCCGAATGGCTGATGCACAGGAAGAGTAATTGAATGTACTAAAATGCGGCGATTAGTGTACAACCTCTTTGGTGGCGCCGATTAGGCTGCAGCTTCATCCGAGGAAACGGTGATGATGATGCTCTTCCGATGGTGCAGGTGAAGACGACGGTGTGGGAATGGAGGTGGCGCGAAAGACGAGGGGAACATCGGGGCAGCTCCTTGGAGGTGGAGGATGGGGTGGCTGAACCGGCGGGACGACCAGATCGATGATGGATCCTCATCCGCACGGTGGATGAGGGACGTGGAGGTGTTGCTGTGGACGACGTCATCGGGGAAGAGGCTCCGGCTGGGTGGCGGACGGAGCAGGGTGTGGGGTTTCGTCGCGGGTTTTCACGGCCTCGGTGTACGAATGGGTGGGCGGATGGGATGGCAGTGGGGAACCATGGCTTAGAGACGCGCTTGTCCGAAATGTGGGGTAAGTTACGAAAGTACCCCCCCCCCCACCGATTTGAGGCGGTTCAGGGGTACCACGGCCATTTCGCGTGTCAGGATTTCACAGGAGGTGGGAGTTTTCGCGCACGTTGTAATTTTGGAATAGCAATGCGTAGGTTGAGATGGAGGGAGTTGTCGGAGCACAACGAGACAAAGATATATCTTAAATATTTCGGGCTAACAAGGCGCGGGTTGAAGAGGCGGGAGTTTCGCAGCACGATAGACAGAGACACTAGCTTCAATTTTCGGCATAACAAGGCGCGACTTGAAATTTCGGAAGAACAAGCTTAACATGTACCCAAAAAAGACAATTTGCACCTCAACACGCACAACACACACACACAAACACCATTTAGACTAGAGTAAGGTACATGTGCATTGCACGCATGAGATTTGGCAACCAAATTATGAATAAATACCACATTATAGCATGCAAGCTTTGAGCCATATATGCATGATGTAGATGTTCGCTTAATTCTAATAGTTCATTTCATTCAAAATCATCTAGTTTTTATAAGAAAGCTAATCTATTTTAAGATTCATGGAATTGTGCGTTGTAAGACATAAAGTAAAAACAAATAATGGCAAATCATGTAGAAAAACATTTGGGCAATTCTGATACGGAAGATTCTAGAACAAATAAGAAGTGCTTGTGTTTTGATGTTTGTGCATTATGCTTAAGTTCAACCATGGAGTCTTCTAGATTATACATGTGGTGAAATCTGGTGGAATCTAGATGATATCCAACGGCCAATAGTGCTCAAATTTGCCATCTTTGGACCTTCGGATTCGCCTCATCCAACGACCATCTTTCAAAGTTAAAGTTACCCACACACAATATAAAAAAAAATATATAATATATATATAGGGGTATAGATATATATATGTGATGCGAAAGCCGCCCATCATCTCCAATTAGAATAGTGTGTCCATGCACGGATGCGACGCGGCCAAATGATGTCTGCCATCGGTATCTCAAATTCAAATCAGTCTGACCTTGTTCAATGTGTATACATTACAACATGCTTGTTTCCAAACCACACCACGCAGATCTTCGTTATATTCATGCATGCATGGGTTTCAAACATCAGGATCTCTTATTCAAAATTTTGAATTCAACTTTACATTGATTATGACCTCACCTATTCTTTTACACCCACATAGTAGTCTTCTCTTTATAATTGTACCACTAACTTTCTCTCGTGCATGCATGCACACGCACTACCAGTCGGCATTATCCATCGTACGCATGCAATCTTTTTCTTCAGGTCGGTCTCCCATGAAGGCACACACCCACACACATCCCCCTCTACATCATATCGGGCATTCTTTATCTCTCACGCGTGCATGCGCAACGATCGATGTTCCTCTATGTATGTGTGTATATAGCTAGGTCTTTCATAGTTCTCCACACAATCCGATGAATCGATATATCCAGTGAGGTCTCACCCTCTTTCCCACGTCCACATCAATCAATCTATACCTCTCTATATAGGATTAACATATATAGCTAATACACCAACATTAATTACATATCCAACGTCCCCCTCTCATCATCCATGCCTTCCGCTTCATCTCTCAGACGCGTGCACAATGGCGAAGATAGGGGGCAGTAAGGGCCCTGCCCCCCCTAACATCACTATATATCGAGGCTAATATGAATGTGATCATTAGACAATTGCTGCTAAAAAAGGTTTAATTTCATGAATTGACCCTCCTCGTAAAGGATTAGCAGTGCTTGGCCCCCTAGCTCATTTATTTTTATGGCTCCGCCACTGCATGCAACAGCGCACGTGTTCGCCCCCTCTCTCTAAATATTGATCTCGCACTTGTGCATTCCTTCATAGTCTCCCTCCACTCATTTAAACTGCCCAAACTTTTTTTCTAGTTGAATTTCCATTATTTGTTTTTACTTTATGCTTTACAACACACAATTCCATGAATCATAAAATAAATTAAGGGCTTCTTTGATTCAAAGGATTCTCAAAGTAATTTTGGAGGATTCTAATCATTAGGATTTTTTCCTATCTTGGTTGTTTGATTCGTAGGATTGTAAACCATAGGAATTTTTCCATATGATTCATTTGCACTAGATTTCATAGGAAACATCCCATCCACTCAAACCTCTTTGAAAGAATTCTGCGTCTTTTCCATGCACAATCAAACACTCGTACAATCCCGTAGGATTCAAGACGACATTCCACTATAATACCATGTTTTTCAGATTCCCGCGTTCTTAGCTTTTTTATAAATTGATTTTGAATGAGATGAACTATAAGAATTAAACAAAGGGATACATCAGGCATATATGACTCAGAGCTTACATGCTATAGTGTGGTATTTATTCATAATTTGGTTTAAAAATCTGATTCGTGCAATGCACGTGTACCTTACTAGTACTTCGAGTATGTGCAAAACACGTAAATTAGACACGTGGCACATGTGGAGGCGTTGTCGCGACCTCCTTGCGTGGATTGATCACAGTGACGTGCTGCTGGTTCCAGAAGAATGTACTCGTCCTCCCTGAGCCATACTAGCGGTACATGCACGAAGTGAAGATGTGCACGCACACCACGCACACCCTCATTCCTCAAGACGCACATCGCTGGGTACACGGGCGGACGCAATTTTGTACCAAGATCCACCCCATGTGATAATTTGACGCGTGTAAAGTCTTTCACTTCATTGATGGTCAATTAATACAGCGCATGCAAATTGAGTGGACGTGAGGGCGGAAGAAATACATTATTACTCCACTGCGTGCATGCGAGTAGTTAAATCGTGGGTTGCTATTAGTACTTCCATTGGTCTCCTTCGTATTTTGTGCCAATTTTTGACAGTAACATAATATTTACGCATTTGAGCAGTGTAGTACTTGAAATTTATGTTCCGTTAAACTCATCGGGAGCCGTTTCGGGCCTCGAAACCAAAACCATCAATTAATCTTTACCTTGTTCCCATCACATTCGAAAGCCTGCTCACACATACTAGTACATACCAAACCTGAACGTGTTCCCACTATGTAGGTATTAGTACTAGTGCTAGTACTTAGGTTATAAAAAGGGGAACTACCTAACCGAAAATTACTCTACCTTTCCTCCTCATAAGTGCTTCTTCTTCGTCCGTCGTTGCCATGGCCGGTGAGCCGAGCTCTAGGTCAAGAACTACTCGTAACAAGGGAGCAGCAATCAAGGCTGCGGAAAAAAAGAGAGGGCTCGCCGCCACGCAGAGACCTTGAAAGATCTCTCACGGGCAGGCGATGGTTCCCAGGAGCGCCCTATCCGCGGAGGCGAACATGCCGAGCCGGCGGAGCTGGAGTCGTTATCCCTCGACGACATGCCCGATCAGCTCAATAAGCACCTCAATAAGCAGAAGGAGTTCATCCAAGGCTGGATGGAGTTGCTGAAGGAGAGCCTCGACGACATGCCCGCTGAGCTCAATCAGCAGGGGGAGTTGACCGCCGGCTTGGTGATGCTGCTGAAGAAGAGCATTGCCTCGGAGAAGAAGGCGACCGGCGAAATCCTGTTGAAGGACAAGGCGAAGCTCTGCCACGAGATCGACCTGTTGAAGGAGAAGAACGCCGGCTGGAAGAAGCTGCATGAGAATAGTAGTTCCTCGATGAAGATGCTGCAGGCCCTCGTCATGGAACAGAAGGAGGAGTTGGCGAAGCTCCGCATCGAGCACCCGGCTGCTGTCAAGGTACGTAATGCGGCCGTGGAACAGATGATGAAGGCTCGGGTCGAGAAATCCCGCGTCATGGATGTAATGAAGAAGATGGCGGAGGAGACGCGCAAGGAGATGGAGGTCGTGGAGGCGATGAAGAAGCAGTTACGACTCCGCGGCGAATTAGATCATTTGGGGTGATAATCTTCCTTCTTCTTTTGCTGCTGTGTTTCATCTTTTGCTTCGGGTGTTTCGCCGCACGTGTCACGTTCTCTTGGAGGCATGAATATAACAATGTTTTTTTGAGGGAATGAATAGAACAATGCTAACAATGAGATGACTAGCAAATTAGATCATTTTTTATCGCCATATGGCACTGGGCTGCCGTGTTTCGTGCTCCTCCGTCGCAGTACTACTCCAGTGGAAAATTGTAACACCCCAAAAATTTAACCATGTTTTGTTATTTAAAATTTTGCCAGGGAATTTTTTTTTATTTTCTGGATCTATCTTTTGATTTCAGAACATCTCTTTTCTTTGTTTTTGTAGAGTTTTTACCCCAAGTGAAAACTTTCCAAAAATATTAATGGACTTGTATGCCCTCTTAAGAAACATTTCTTTTATTAGTGGATATATTTGCGTAATTGTTTTCCCTGAGCTTTACTCTTTTAAAAATGATTTTTCATAAGTTTTGAAGCCTCTTTTTGCACTGCAACCATTTCAAATTCTTCTCTAAAAATCCCACCAAAATTTGGGGATGACATATCATGTCCCTAAATCACTTTTATGCAAAAATATCCTTTAGCCATTTGGAGATTTTGAGCTTTACCACAAGTTTTCAAAGCTCGTCCAGTTGCACTTTTGCACTACAACCTATTTAAATATTTCTTTAAAACTTCCACCAAAATTAGGGGATGTTAGTAGGGGTATATTATTCAACTTTATGCAAAAATCCACTGGTGTTATTTGAAAAATTTGAGCAAAACATCCTCTTTTGCTCTCTGGTCCAGTTTGGCTTTTTCTACACCAACTCTAATTTTTGTTGCTCTAATGCCCATGATCTTTCTCCTGCTTATTAATCACCCTGCAAAACCCTTAAGTCTAGGAGAGTGGACCCATTGGAGTATATTTGGTGCATGCAATGATAGCCTTTACTTTCTGTCCAGAAATGGTTTTCTCAAAAACTTCCACTAGCAAGTTTCTGTTTTTGCCAAACTAACCTTACCATCCTATTTTGCACCTAAAGAGACATTGGTCTGGAGTTTCTGGACACCCCAAGAAATGCCTAGATGCCTGTGGCATTATGTCAAACACCTTGAGTGCATAGATAGATTTGGCATGACCTTTAGTTTGCATTGTAAACTTGATCTTCTGACCCAACAGTCTTGTCCACTAATCTCCTTGCGAACCCTAGCCTAGATCTGATAATCCCCAGCCCCACCCAAGCCTTCTGGCATGCCCTGGTATTTTGCCGAACACCTCGTGTGCGTGCTCTGGGCACGCCCAAAGCGCATGTTTTGCACGCGCGTCCCACTGCCGCCTCCCCCGCACTCGTTCTGGCCCTTCCCCGCTCGCAGCCAACACGCGTGCCCCCTCCCTTGCCGCAGAGCCGCCCCTGGAGCTCCACAACGCCACCGACGCAAGCCGCCACCGCCGCTCCGACAACTCCTGACATGGACGGCGCCGCCCGAGCCACACACGTGCGCCAACTGCCGTCTGGAGCAGTCCGAGCTCATCCACAAGCTCGTCTGCAAGCGCTCGTCGCCGCCACATCCTCCTGCAGCACCAAAATGGCGGTTCGCCGTTGATCTTATCTCCAGCCACCGCGGAACCGACCTAATCACGCTATAAAAGGAGCCCCGAGCCTCTCCAAACCCTCAGACGACCTCGTGCCATCCCCCTAGTGCACCCCACGGCCAGCAAGCGGCGGCGGGAAGCCTTCTTCCCCGTCTCCGGCCAGTTCGGCCGCCGCCGCCTCCGGTCCATTTCGTCGCAAGCAAGGCCTCTCCCGCCCATCTAGAGCCACCGTCCTCTTCCCCTCGATCTTGCGGAGCATCCCAGACCCTCAACTGCGACGGGGAGCCACCGTCCGCCGCGAAGCTCGCCGCCGGCGACTCCCTCCACCCCCACCAACCTAGCGACCACCGGGAGGACTGCCCTGGACTGGCGGATCCATCCCTGCCCTCCGAAGCCTGCGAGGAGCCGCCGTTCGCCGGCGTCGATCGCCGGAGTCCCGCCGCTGCTCGGACAGAGGAGGAGGGAGGCGGGGGCGACTGGTCAAACCTAACCAGTGGGCCCCTGGACCCACTTTCAGTGACCCAGCGCCGGTCCACGCTGGCGTAAGTGGAGGCGTAATTTCAGAGTACGTATCCTACGTGTTCGTTTATTCGAAACGTTTTTTTCTTCTTTTTCTCTTTTATTTAAAAACAGAAAGTTGACTAAACTTTGACTGGCTATGACTTTTTAAATATAACTCCAAATGAGTTGATTATTTTTCTTACCTCTCTCAAATTTCACCTAGTTTATTTTAAGATTTATTTCAAAAATATTTAGGAGAACTTTTTGTACTGTTTTTAAAGTTTGTGTTGATTTGAATATTTTCCAAAATAGGATTTTGGAGAAGAGGGCAACTTTCAAAAGTGCACCCCCCTCTTGCATACTCTTGAAGGCAAGCATTCTGAACCCTGGCATAATATTGTCGTGTGTTGTTTGATACGGTTACGACACCCCTCGTCTCGGAGTTTTCATTATTTTATGTGAGGATATGAACATGCTCATAAGTGCATATTGATGATTCCGTGCTATTGGAATTGAATACGTTGTGTTAGTAATCACCCTCATATGCCTCTCATGCCTATCGGAAGAAATCCTGGAAAGCCTCTGTCTTGGGTAGACATGAGCTTGTCTCCGTTCTTCGTCGAGACGGTTGTGTCCGGTATGGCATAGTAAAGTATGATGAGTGGAGATTCTGTTGGTTGAAATATATTGGTTATGCTAATCATACAGGGAATACTTAAACCTCCTGAGTCGACCGTAGATCGAGTCTTGTTCCAGTAACCCCCATACTTGTTTCGTGCTACCACTTTCCCATGCCATAGGTAGGGTGTCGGTGTCAAAACCGGCGGATCTCGGGTAGGGGGTCCCGAACTGTGCGTCTAGGCGGATGGTAACAGGAGACAAGGGACACGATGTTTTTACCCAGGTTCGGGCCCTCTCGATGGAGGTAATACCCTACTCCTCGCTTGATTAATATTGATGATATGGGTAGTACAAGAGTAGATCTACCACGAGATCAAGGAGGCTAAACCCTAGAAGCTAGCCTATGGTATGATTGTTGTTCGTCCTATGGACTAAGACCCTTCGGTTTATATAGACACCGAATAGGGTTAGGGTTACACAGAGTCGGTTACAGTGGTAGGAGATCTACATATCCGTATCGCCAAGCTTGCCTTCCACGCCAAGGAAAGTCCCATCCGGACACGGGACGAAGTCTTCAATCTTGTATCTTCATAGTCTAGGAGTCCGGCCAAAGATGATAGTTCGGCTATCCGGACACCCCCTAGTCCAGGACTCCATCAGTAGCCCCTGAACCAGGCTTCAATGACGACGAGTCCGGTGCGCATATTGTCTTCGACATTGCAAGGCGGGTTCCTCTTCCGAATACTTCATAGAAGATTTTGAACACAAGGATAGTGTCCGGCTCTGCAAACCAAGTTCCACATACGACCGTAGAGAGAATAACTTTTGCACAGATCTGCTGACGTATTCCGCGGTGTGACATCACACCACGGCCAGGCCTTCATACAAATCGTTTTTATTGTCCACCTCAACGCGTTTAGCGAGGCGGTTTCCTTGGCACGTCTTATCAAAGCGGAGATCGTGCCCCCTTATTCCGGGATTCCCATCAATACGGACGTGGGTAACCCATCCGCGCCATTGATTACGGCGCTTGGGAGATAAGCGAGTTTTACCAGGCAGGCGGGGGACGATAGCTTCATTCCGTCCATATAAGGGATAAGGATCCACCTTTTCACCCACGCCTTCTTCCTCCTTTGCTCATCCATTTCACAAGACTTCGAGCTCCAGCGCCCAAGTCCGCACACCCCACCTCAACCTTCTCCAACTATGTCCGGAGCTGGAGGCAAGTGGATGGCCTCCTCCGTCACGGAGGGGCACATCAAAAAGCTGCGGAAGGCCGGATACTTGTCCAACGACATCGCGCACCGGGTACCCGATGAGGGGCAGCTCATTCCCACCCCCAGGCCCCATGAGAGGGTGGTGTTCCTCACCCACATCCTCCGCGGACTAGGTTTTCCACTTCACCCATTTGTCCGAGGGCTCATGTTCTACTACGGCCTGGATTTCCACGATCTGGCCCTGAACTTTATCCTCAACAGCTCGGCGTTTATCGTCGTGTGCGAGGCCTTCCTCTGCATCCAGCCCCACTTCGGCTTATGGCTGAAAATCTTCAATGTCAAGCCGAAGGTAGTGGGCGGACACCAAGCGGAGTGCGAAGGCGCCATGGTTGGCAAGATGGCCAAAGTCCTATCGCTCGAGGGCTCCTTTGTGGAGACCATAAAGGGGTGGCAATCGGGGTGGTTCTACATCACCGAGCCGCGTGACTCTCAATGGGCGGCGGCCCCCGAATTCCGATCTGGCTTCCCCACACGGCTCACATCATGGAAAGAGACGGGCCAGACGTGGGGGGATTCAGATGAGCTGTCTGGACTCCAAACTTGCGTCCGAAACTTGGTGGACAAGAATCTCAGGCTTGTCAATGTAATCCAGGTGATGCTCATCCGCCGGATTCTCCCATGCCAACAACGGGCCTTCAAATTGTGGGAGTTCCATCTGGCACAGCACCCAACTCTGAAAAGGCTCTTCGACACTACGTACGAAGACGCCTGGAAGGTGCTGTTTAAGGGCGCCGAGGCTCCCACATCCACTACCGAAGATCGCGGATTTATCTCGCAGCGTCAAGCCAGCGAGGTAAGTTATTTTACCCTTTATGGGACTCTTGTTTTTCATAGATTGACTCTATGTGGGATCTAAAACTCAATAACCTTTGACAGATCGGCTGAAGACGTCCGGACAGATTAACTGTCCGGCCCCTTTGCCAGAAGACCCAGCAGACGCCCGCTTGGCGGGGCTGCTGGCTCCGGTGCCTTACGTGGTGCCGGAGAAGAAGGCCAAGAAGAAGGCCACGGGAACTCGAAGGAGCTCCCGGCGCCAGGTGCTGTCGGACTCATCGCCCGAGAACCCTGAGGCGGAATCCTCCTCTGAGGAAGAGGAGGAGGAAAAAGAAGCCTCTCCCCCAGCGGGGGGAGAGAAGAAAAGGAAGGCCGCCCCAACTGGGGAGGCCGGAGGGTCCAAGAAGGGAAGGACCCTTCCTCCGGACTTCTCCACCAACGCCGACAACGACGAGGAGGAGTGGCCAACAAGGGCCAAGCCCCTGGCGAGATCGTAAGTGTCCGGATACCCATGGCTTTTTTTTCATTGCATAGTGTTCTCTAATGCCGAACAATCATGCAGCCCGCCCAAGGACGAGCTCGCCGCTTCGTCGAGCGGGTCCCTGAATTCGTCGGAAGTGGAGAGTACTTCACTTCTGGCCGCCTCCTCACCTCACGCTGCGGACGACGCCGAGGTGGGGCCCCAAGGGGGGCCTGGTCAAGAGGAGGTGGCGCAGGAGGCGCCACAAGGCAGCCTCCCGGACTCCAGGCGCGAGGGGAGCGAGACCCCTAGGGGCTCTAAGCCCGACCCTTGTCCGGACTCCATACCGGAACCTTCAGCGGTTCCGAAGTCCGGCAAGCGGCCCCTTCGTAGGAAGGGTAAGACGCCGGTGTCCTCCGTCCAACCAGAGGCACCGGATAGCTTACTGGAGGCGCTTAACAGCGCCTCCATCGAGGAGGAGCACCGCACTGTTATGAGTGTGGTGATCCAGAAAGTTCAGTCTGCCAAGAGTGGGCTGATCAAGCACCTGCAACGGCCTTCTAACAGGCTTTGAGGTAAGTTTTCAATATATGTAAGAAGATTACCGTGATAGACAAGAGTTCTCGATGCTTAGTTCGGTGTTCGGAAAGAAAAGCCGGACTAAGGATCTAAAAAGATATACGCAGGAGTCTAACATAAGTATGTCAATATGCGAATGCAGGCTGCGCTTGACCTCTGCCAAGACCGATCATGGAGGTCAATGCATTGAAGAAGAGCCTCGAGCGGTCCGAGAACGAGCTCGGCCTTGCCAAGAAGCAGCTCGAGGACAGGGAAGGTAAGCAATACCTTATTAAAGAAATACCTTATAGAAAGGATTCGGTCGCAAAAAATGACAGGAATAACGTGGGTATTGTAGGGGCCACGAACGATGTGGCGACCCTGAAGGAAGCGGTGTCCGCGGCCGAAAGCAAAGCAGCCGCAGAGCGCACCGAGCGAGAGAAGCAGGAGGAGCAGGTGGCGGAGGTGCGGCAAGAGCTCCAGGCTCTCCTGAAAAAAACACGAGAGTTTGGAGCATGACTCGAAGACTCGAGAGTCCGAGCTCGCCTCGGCTCTTGAGAGTGCCAAAGCCGCTAAGGCCGAAGCCCAAAAAGCCCTCCAAGAAATTGAATCATTAAAGAAGATAGCAGCGGTAAGGCATTCTTTATGCAAAGCAAGCATGTGAAAGTGAATTACCTATTACTTACCCGGATTCGAGCTCTCCAGAGCATTCGCAGATCTGCCCGTAGTGTACGATGTCGCCGCGTTCTACCGCGCCAAGGAGGGGAGCTCGACGGAGAAGGTGTTCTGGTCTCGATGCCGAGGCCGAACGTCCGGTGCCCCTGAGCGACCAGCTGAAGCAGATGGTCGAGCTCCACAAGGTCGCCGAACAGGCCATGAAGGGCCTCATAGTTCGGCTGTGGCCATTGGAAGCCATGCCTGTGAGCTACTTCGGGCTAGTGCAGCGGCTGGTGGACGCCTGTCCATGGATTGAAGTCATCAAGCGCTCCGTCTGCATCGAAGGTGCCCGTCGGGCCCTTGCCCGTGCTAAAGTGCACTGGGGCAAGCTGGATGCGGAGAAGCTTGTGACGGACAGGCCACCGAAGGGCAAGGAGCATCGCACGCCCGAAATGTACTATGAGGGCGTCCTGAAGGGTGCCCGCCATATAGCGGACGAGTGCTCCAAAGATGTAATTTTTGAATAGACCCGCATTTGTTATCCTGTACGCTGAAAACTTGTTCATATGCGCTAAGCAACGCTTGTTAATTTAAAATATTACCTTCTGTGCGGCCGTTTATCAAATTTGAGAGATGGCAAGTCGACAAGTCGTTGGCTTCAGCCCCCATGCCATGAGTGCTGGGGTGTTCGGGATAAACTTGAGCGCTCTTGTTCCCATTCTTGGGTCCCTCGAGGGAGGCGCTCAACGCAACGAATAAGGCAACCGGACTTATAGTGCTTGAACACTCTCACTTAGCCATAGAATTCTATAATTTTAAATTTCGGCGAAGCCCCTAGTATTCGGAAGACCGAGTTCGGGGCGCTATCCACGCCTTGGCTGGACAATGCCGACTCCTCGCTCTAAGCGGCATAAGTCTTTAGGGACCCGAAAAAACCTCTCGAACAGCGACCGGCTCTCGCCCTATCATGACGGTCAGTTTTAGCTTTCTCCACTGAGGTACTCAACCTAGCTCAACCGGGGCACAGTCGTAGTGGTTCTCCCAGCGCTACCTTAGCCGATATAACGGAACATAAGGTACCAAAACATAGGAGCCGGGCAAACCCAACTATTGTTCCAAGATATGATTCGGAGCCGATGCATATAATGCTATAAGTTCGGGGTGCCGCACTTGTGAAAGTGTTCAGACTTATCACACCATACTTTTGGGGTACTTAAGCCCCTGGTGTATTGGCCGTACCAAAGTGTACGGGTGCAACATGTCATGAAATGAACATATATATAGATAAAGAAAGGAGTGCAATAATAGGCAAAAGCTATGTATTATTTATTCAAAAAGGTACTGCAATGGAAGCAGAATGATAAAAATAGTGCGATAAGCAAGGGATGGGACTATTTAACATGTCCCCCTCCAGGGGTAAGCTGCGGGATGGTATGTTAAACATGTATAATGCTCGTAGTAGAGACCACCTGGACACTCGACGTAGCTTTCTGTTTCCCTGGATGTTGCATCGTGAGTTCGACAATTCTAGTGCCGGAAAGGACTTCTGGAAAACGGAGTCCTGAAAGTAAGAAAAAAGAAGAAAGAAAAAGAATGACACAATTGGGAGCCCCTGGTGCGGTTGAGCCGCATTCTGGGCGTGCCGTGATCGTGCCCCTCCCCTTAGGCCCATGGTATCTCCAAAGCGTAATTATGTACGCGTAGTACTGGCTTCGCAGTTTCGCGAGGGCTGGGGTTGGGGCCGGATTGCTACGCTGCATGCTCGATCGTGCTAGGCGGTCTTGTTGTAGGTTACTCCGGCGCGCTTGACGGTGGCCGGACGCTTAATAGCCGGACTCGAGAATTGCCGTGAGAGGCTGCTTTGCACCTCCGCCATGAAAAGCCGCCATATGCTCCTCCGTTCGGAGAGAGCGTTCGGTGTTTCCATTGACCGTGATTACTCCTTGAGGGCCTGGCATCTTGAGCTTGAGGTATGCGTAGTGCGGCACCGCATTGAACTTTGCAAATGCGGTTCGTCCAAGCAGTGCGTGATAGCCGCTGCGGAACGAGACTATGTCGAAGATTAACTCTTTGCTTCGGAACTTATCCGGGGATCCGAAGACCACTTCGAGTGTAACTGAGCCTGTATAATTGGCCTCTACACCTGGTATGACGCCTTTAAAGGTCGTCTTTGTGGGTTTAAGCATTGAGGGGTCTATGCCCATTTTGGCGCCTTGTATCCTCGATAAAGCAGGTTCAGTTGCTACCGCCGTCCATCAGGACTCTAGTGAGGTGAAATCCGTCGATGAGTGGGTCAAGAACCAATGCGGCGAATCCGCCGTGACGGATGCTAGTAGGGTGGTCCCTTCGATCAAAGGTGATCGGGCAGGAGGACCATGGGTTGAACTTTGGGGCGACTGGCTCCATCGCGTATATGTCCCTTAGCGCACGCTTCCGCTCCCTTTTGGGTATGTGGGTTGCGTATATCATGTTCACCGTCCACATTCGTGTGGGAAAGCCCTTCTGTCCTCTATTGTTCGGCGGCCGGGGCTCTTCCTCGTCATCTCTATGCAGCCCCTTGTCGTTGTTTTCGGCGCTTAGCTTGCCTGCTTGCTTGAACACCCAACAATCCCTGTTGGTGTGGTCGGCTGGTTTTTCGGGGGTGCCATGTATCTGGCACAAGCGATCGAGTATTCGGTCCAAGTTGGATGGGCCCTGGGTATTTCTTTTGAATGGCTTCTTCCGCTGACCGGGTTTAGAGCCTACGAATCCGGCATTTATCGTCAGATCTTCAGCATTATCACCGCACGCGGCGTTTATGCTTGTTGCGACGCGACCTGCCATTGCTTTCCTTGGTATCCGAACTACCGTGGTGTTTGGCCAAGTTGTTGCTTCCGAGCTAGCCAGCTGTCCTCTCCCGCGCAAAAGCGGGTCATGAGTGTGGTGAGGGCTGCCATGGATTTCGGCTTTTCCTGTCCTAGGTGCCGGGCTAGCCACTCGTCACAGATGTTGTGTTTGAAGGCTGCTAGCACCTCTGCATCCGGACAGTCGACGATCTGATTTTTCTTTGTTAGGAACCGTCCCGTAATTGTCTCGCCGATTCTTCCGGCTGCTGAATTATATGGCTAAGGTCATCGGCGTCGGTGGTCGCACATATGTGCCCTGGAAGTTATCAAGGAATGCGGCTTCCGTGTCCTCCCAACAACCGCTTGACTCTGTGGCAAGCTGTTCAGCCAATGCCGAGCTGGTCCTTTAAGCTTGAGGGAGGTATTTGATGGCATGTAGATCATCAACGCGGGCCATGTGGATATGTAGGAGATAGTCCTCGATCCGCATCAGGATCTGTGGTACCATCGTATGATTCGATGTTTACGGGTTTGAAGCCCTCAGGGATTTGATGATCCATTACTTCATCTGTGAAGCATAGTGCGTGTGCGGCGCCTCTGTATTGGGCTATATCACGACGTAGCTCATATGAGCTTTGTATACTGTGTACGGCCCGGCCGGGTTTGCTATATCCGGCGTGACGGTAATCATCCCGAGTCGTTGGGCGCCCACGCGATCTGTAGATCGATCTTGTATGCTTTGCCTTATCCTCCAATATATCTCGCAAGTCCGGCGCGTTTTCCCATGCCTTGGTACTTTTTGAGCGGCGTCGGGGCGTGGCTTGAGCGGAGGGCCGAGAGGCTTCTCTGTCGCGGCCACGGGGTGGCCGGTCTGCCATGTCGTGCGCTCGTGACGTGGGTGCTTCCTCCTCTGATCGAGGCAACGGCCTGCGTTTGGGGTAGCTTTTGGAGGGGCGTTCGAGTTCATACTCTTCGGCTGCAAGGACTTCATTCCATCCGCTGCCTAGCAGGTCTTGGTCAGCTCTAAGTTGTTGTCGCTTTTTCTTGAGGCTACTTGCCGTGGCCATGAGCCTGCGTTTAAACGCTCTTGTTTGTGAGGGGTCCTCTGGCACGACAATTAAATGCGTCGCCGAGGCTTGCCTCGTCTTCGGAGGGGGGCGCATAATTATCGCCCTCTACCTCTCTTTTCTCGCCAAGACCGTCAGGCGGACTTGCTTCTCCCTCCTCCTGCGCCGAGTCCTGCCGGAGGGGGTCGCCTTCGGCAACCGTCCGGTATTATTGTCTCCCGTGCGGAATCGCCGTTTCTTGTGGAGGATTTAGAGCGGCGCCGCCGACGCCGGGCGCTTGGGTTGTTTCTTGGAGGGGTCATCCTACGCCGTTCCATCGCCATTCCCATCTTTTGGGATGTCCACCATGTATATGTCATATGACGAGGTGGCCTTCCAGTGCCCCGTGGGCGCTGGCTCTTGATCGTCTCCGGCAGCGTCGTCCATACCGTCGATGTCTTCGGAGTCGAAGTCGAGCATGTCGGTTAAATCATCGACAGTGGCTACAAAGTGGGTGGTGGGTGGGCGTTGAATTTCTTCGTCGTCCGAATCCCAACCTTCCTGACCATAGTTCGGCCAGGGCTCCCCTGACAAAGAGAGAGACTTTAATGAGTTCAGGATATCGCCAAAGGGCGAGTGCTGAACGATGTCCGTGGCGGTGAACTCCATAACCGGTGCCCAGTCGGATACGACTTGTAGAGGCGCGGGAGGTTGGAGTCCGTAAAGGAGTCCGCACTGGAGTCACGAAGCCATAAAAGGACAGGGATGGTGTTCGGCTCAATCGCCGTGGAGATTTCAGCCCCCGTGGTAGGGATTGAAAATTGCCCTTTAGTACCGGTTCGTGGCAAGAACCGATACTATAGGTCAAACCCCTTTAGTACCGGTTCGTGGCACGAACCGGTACTAAAGGGGTGGTGGCAGGCTGGCGTCAGGCCGGGGCCCCGCGACCACCTTTAGTACCGGTTCGTGGCACAAACCGGTAGCCGAGGGGGGTAGCTCCCCTAGTTTGCGCGCGTTATAAATTTTGTGATCCCATGCTAATCGAGGTTGTAACCTCCCCACTTAGAGTTTTGCTTAACGAGTGTCGTGGGTGATCCCACACACCGATAAGTCAGGCTGGTGTGTGCGGTCAGGTTTGTTTTCAATTAAAAGACCGTAGACGGAATTAATCCCGGTTGGCTAAAGGAATCCGTTACTCGTGGGTAAAGAGTACACCCTCTGCAGAGGATATATCTATTTGAATAGCTGTGTCCATGGTTAAGGACTACAGTCTGGGATGGGTCTAGTGTCGGTCTTAGTGTCGGTCTTCGGAGGAGAAACTACTAAACCAGAACATGGCTCATGACTTGTGACTTATGATGATTATGATTATTATTATTATGGACTAGCCCTTTATATTATTTGAAATATTGAGTTTCCCTAGGACGGTTCTACCTCCTGGATATTCACTGTGATTATTTTCTTATAAGCCCTTTATGTGGAGTCGCTCAGACGCCCGACTACGGCATGCTTGTTATTTATTTACTTTATAAGCCCTTTATGTGGTGTCGCTCAGACGCCCGACTTTGGCATGCTTGTTATTTATTTACTTTATAAGCCCTTTATGTGCTGTCGCTCAGACGCTCGACTGTGGCATGCTTGTACCTTATTTACTTTATAAGCCCTTTATGTGGTGTCGCTCAGACGCCCGACTGTGGCATGCTTGTTATTTATTTACTCTATAAGCCCTTTATGTGGTGTCGCACAGACGCCCGACTGTGGCATGTTTGTTACTTATTTCACTTGTGAGCCCTTTATGTGGTGTCGCTCAGACGCCCGACTGAGGCATGCGTTATGTTATTATCCTTTCGAGGCGTCGCTTCAGACACACGATCGGTGCATTCTATTTCTACTCTCTGATTGCATAATTATATTTTATATGAATAACTTGCTTACGTGCATCATGGATTTTATTTTATGACTGACGTTGTGATCATAGAATATTTCAGTGCATGATTATCATTTGTTATGTTATACCCGTGTTCATAATGTTTGCGAGTACATTCAAAAGTACTCACTGGCTTGTCCTCGCTATTGTCTTGGCCAGATTTCTTGCTTGGAGAGGAGCCTTGCGATGTCAGCCCCGGAACCCACGCAATGGTGACAACAGCCTCGCGAAGATAGGAGTTATCCTGGTCCGCTGTTCCTGTGGGAAGTGGAGTCCCATAGACGCTGATGAACCACAAACCGCTTCCGCCATCAACACTAGCAACCTTGTGTTGTACTCATAGGCCAGAATGGCCTTGTACTACATATTATGTACTTTGCTTGGAGTTTCTGTATCAAGTTGGTGTCTCCTCAGCTAACAGTAATCCTGGGGCTGGTGAGCACAAGGGCCATTTTCTGGGAAATTAATACTCGAAAATCTGGTCCTTACAACATTGGTATCAGAGCCAGGCTGACCATTGGCTAATCCTATCTTAGCCAGGTCGAAAAACCTAGGTTAACCCACCAACCAGACCTTAACCTAGCCCCGGCCAAGCTTCCCATGCAAGATAGCCACACAGTGACCCGACACCTTTTGGCAGTCGGTGCCCAACCTATCAACCTAGCCTATCAATCACACGCCAGTGACCGGCACCTAAAATGGTCTCATTCACAAGCGTGCGAAGGAAGACTCCGTCTCCTTTTCCTATAAAGAGGACACGCTAGCCTCAACCCAGCACAGCACAACCTCTTCCCCAAAACCGAGCTAAAAATGCCAGGCCCCGTCGTGCACAATGAGACCACAGCAACCAACCTTGGAGGTTTTGTGACCGTGCTCGCAAACCACACCTGACGTGCCTTTGCATTAGAAGTACCCCCAGAATTTGTTGTGTACCAAGGACCCATGAGCGGTGAGAGCCGTCAATTCTGGGCCACTGTGCACGTCTATGGTAGGGGTCTATCACCAGAACGCCCCTACAGGTTCACCGGAAGGACAACTTCCTTTGAGCCACAAGCCATCCAACTAGCAGCTCGAGAGGCTGTAGTTCAACTCCGGCACTTGTCGCCCAGAGTTAACTGTCGCTCGTTCTACTACTACCCCAGCCGTGACGGGTATGGTAGGCCACCCCAGGTTGTCAACGGAGATCACGAGACGGATCCTGCATTGTTGCATCTGGTGCGCTATGTAAGTGCACTAGAGGAGCTGTTTGATCAAATCACCCTTGATCTGATCGCACCTCATGGAGAACTGGTTCGCCGAGCCCCGGCAAGAGGAGAAGATGAGCCCGATACCGACAACCCAGCCGTGTTGCTCGGACACCCGATCGAGTTCTTGAGGTCTGCCCCAGCCATCGACCAAAATACTTTGGTGTCCCTAGAAGTGCTTCGTCGCCTTTTGGGAACACGCTCCAGCGGGATTGTGACAAACAATCCCCGGGATGGTCATCATCGCTACCCCGACCCGGCAGCCCCTCAACCCCCTCCAGCTAATCTCGACGGTGAAACCCGTGGAGAAGCCTCGACGTCCACAAGGCAGGCCCGCTTAGATATTAACGAGGTATACTAAGTCACTCGAGTAGTACCGAGTCTCAGTATGCCCACGCCCTGTAGTTATGTAATCTTGCATCACCTTGAATAAACGCATCCTACCTGCGTGCCTCTGTTTTGAATAGTAGCCTTACATAAATATGTTAGATTGTGGTTGCATCCCAGGCACAGCTACCAAAGACCAACCCCGACGACACACACAGTGATACGTCACTTTTGTGAGATATGTGTATCTGTAGAGTTGACCCCGACCCCATTGAGTAATTCCGGCAAACTAGTTACTCTTCACCACGGTAAATAACCCAGCCCCAATGCTATATAAAAGGCCACCTCATGACCTTGCAAAGTATCCCTCACCTTGTGCACAACTTTCACAGCCATTTCTTTACCATGCCGAGCCCTAGTATTTATCTGAGAACCCCAGAGGCAACTCCAGGTAGCTTTGTTAAAATTTTGTGGGACTTTACCTACAGTACCATGAGTGCTACCCATCCACCCCAATACGAACTGCTCAAATCGAGGATCACACCTTCCACCTCGAAATATTCGGCAGTGGTACACATCCCTCCCACAAACCCAAACCAAGACCCAACGGAAGTTTCCTTCGTGGGGAAATCAATGCCGACCCCTCATATGGCCATAGAAGCTGCTGCGTACGAAGCACTTGCTCGCCTTTGATTCGCGGTACCCTATGCCAGCGATCGAGGGTATTATTACTTTTCGAGTCGCGCATCACCCGGAGAAGTAGCATATTTTCCTGGTGGACGAATCAAGAGAGACCCAGTACTGGCCAACCTTGCCCAGTATGTCATCGCTCAAGAGCGCTTGACCCAACGGGTGATGGGTCATCTCCAGAGCCTCACTGATTTAAATCCTCAGATCACTATTGGCAGACCACTGAGGCCCGACCAGGAGAGACGCATTCATCATCTAGTCAATCCGCTTCCCCCGATAGAAGAGGAGTGTGCCCCAGTACCAGAGACGTTTTCTCAGGACCCTATCAATCTACCGTTGTCATTGTAAACATCACTGCTATGTTTATTGTCGCAGTTTTTATTTATATGTTGCAATTTATGCGTGGTATCCTAAATTTGTACGATGAATTAAATTTTTAATTTCGATTGATGGAAGTGGTTTTTTCTACTGCTGTTAGTTTTTACTAACTGTTTTCACTCTCGGTAAAATTCTGAAGTGAGATTTTTTTCCCTGAGTTGTTGCAGCATATATCTCTTCCTGACATAGATTTTTATTTCCGCAGCACCACAACAGCAGACGCACAACCACGACCACTTAACCTCGTGCACTTATTACAAATGCACGTACACATGTTACACCTAACTGATCACCTCAGAGGGAGAGATTTGTGAGTAATGACTCGGGTACAAGTTACCTCCGGCACCATGACAACAGTTAGCATCTGACACCGCACCTAATCCTCATGATCACCGCCACCACGGAGAGCAAACACTCGAGCGGCAGCATCACGACGATCATCAAGGATCATCGCGCACAGGAGCACGGAGAACCCCAGCAATGCCGCCAGCCCTCCGCACACCAGGATCATGCACCAGTCCGGCATCACCTCCGCCATTAGAGCCTCGTCTCGAGCTCCTGCAAACAGAAATGGAGGAGAGGGAAAGAGAAGGAGAAGCGAGGCCAGGTGCGAGGAAGAAGGAAGGAGCATCGCGGTCATTTTTATAGCTCGAGATCGGTGTACGGTGGGCGAGGTCCACCAGCGCCGCTCGTCGCTCGATCGCCGGTGTTCGGAGGCGAATCCGTGAGCAGTGCCGACAGCGCACTGGCCCGCGAGGTGAGTGCACGCTGCACCGGCAGCTAGCACGCCACGCACTACCGCAGTACGAACTAGATGCCCTACGCGCTAGACGTCGCCGGTGAAGAAAGCGTGGCAAAGCGCGTGAGAGAGAGGAAGAGAGAGAGCCGGAGGTAGAAGAAGAGACTGACAGCGGGCCCCGGGTCCACCTGTCAGCCAGAGAGAGCACTGTGCTCTCGGGTACGACCAGCGTATTTTAGAAATTTAGAATTTATAATAAATTTACTGTATCCGATGTAGAAACCTCTTGTTTTCCCCAAACCATGGATTTTTCCACGCAGCACCAGCGTTCCTCACAGTAGTTTTACACCACTTATTGCCCTCTCACCGTAGCCACATTTTATTGCATGAATAGGATGGTTATTTTTGTGATATTACTTTGATGGTAGGAGTAATTTTTTTTAAAAACAACTTTTTGCAAATCTCGAGGACGAAATTTTTCTTAAGGGGGGTAGTATTGTAACACCCCAAAAATTTAACCATGATTTGTTATTTAAAATTTTTCCAGGGAATTAATTTTTTATTATTTTCTGGATCTATCTTTTGATTTCAGAACCTCTCTTTTCTTTGATTTTGTAGAGTTTTTAGCCCAAGTGAAAACTTTCCAAAAATATTAATGGACTTGTATGCCCTCTCAAGAAACATTTCTTTTATCAGTGGATATATTTGCATAATTGTTTTCCCTGAGCTTTACTCTTTTAGAAATGATTTTTCATAAGTTTTGAAGCCTCTTTTTGCACTGCAACCATTTCAAATTCTTCTCTAAAAATCCCACCAAAATTTGGGGATGACATATGATGTCCCTAAATCACTTTTATGCAAAAATATCCTTTAGCCATTTGGAGATTTTGAGCTTTACCCCAAGTTTTTAAAGCTGGTCCAGTTGCACTTTTGCACTACAACCTATTTAAATATTTCTTTAAAACTTCCACCAAAATTAGGGGATGTTAGTAGGGGTATATTATTCAACTTTATGCAAAAATCCACTGGTGTTATTTGAAAAATTTGAGCAAAACATCCTCTTTTGCTCTCTGGTCCAGTTTGGCTTTTTCTACAGCAACTCTAATTTTTATTGCTCTAATGCCCATGATCTTTCTCCTGCTTATTAACCACCCTGCAAAACCCTTAAGTCCAGGAGAGTGGACCCATTGGAGTATATTTGGTGCATGCAATGATAGCCTTTACTTTCTGTCCAGAAATGGTTTTCTCAAAAACTTCCACTAGCAAGTTTCTGTTTTTGCCAAACTAACCTTACCATCCTATTTTTCACCTAAAGAGACATTGGTCTGGAGTTTTTGGACACCCCAAGAAATGCCTAGATGCCTGTGGCATTCGGTCAAACACCTTGAGTGCATAGACAGATTTGGCATGATCTTTAGTTTGCATTGTAAACTTGATCTTCTGACCCAACAAGCTTGTCCACTAATCTCCTTGCGAACCCTAGCCTAGATCTGGTAATCCCCAGCCCCACCCAAGCCTTCTGGCATACCCTGGCATTTTGCCGAACACCTCGCGTGCATGCTCTGGGCGCGCCCAGAGCGCATGTTTTGCACGCGCGCGCACCGAGTCACCGCGTCCCACTGCCTCCTCCCCCCGTTTGTTCTGGCCCTTCCCCACTCGCAGCCAACACGCATGCCCCCTCCCTCGCTGCAGAGCCGCCCCTGGAGCTCCACAGCGCCACCGATGCAAGCCGCCACCGCCGCTCCGACAACTCCTGCCGTGGACGGCGCCGCCCGAGCCACACGCGTGCGCCAGCTGCCCTCTGGAGCAGTCCGAGCTCATCCACAAGCTCGTTTGCAAGAGCTCGTCGCCGCCACGTCCTCCTGCAGCAATAGAACGGCTCTTCGCCGTCGATCTTATCTCTGGCCACCGCGGAACCGACCTAATCACGCTATAAAAGGAGCCCCAAGCCTCTCCAAACCCTCAGACGACCTCGTGCCATCCCCCTAGTGCACCACACGGCCAGCAAGCGACGGCGGGAAGCCTTCTTCCCCGTCTCCGGCCAGTTCAGACGCCGCCGCCCTCTGCTCCATTTTGTCGCAACCACCCCCCCCCCCCCCCCCCCGCCCATCCAGAGCCACCATCCTCTTCCCCTCGATCTTGCGGAGCCGCCCAGACCCTCAGCTGCAACGGGGAGCCACCGTAGCGTGGAGCCCCAATTCTCCTGAAGCCGCCATCCGCCGCGAAGCTCGCTGCCGGCGACTCCCTCCACCCCCACCGACCTAGCGACCACCGGGAGGACCGCCCTGGACTGGTGGATCCATCCCTGCCCTCCGGAGCCCGCGAGGAGCCGTTGTTCGCCGGTGTCGATCGCTGGAGTCCCGCCGCTGCTCGGACAGAGGAGGAGGGAGGCGGGGGCGACTGGTCAAACCTGACCAGTGGGCCCCTGGACCCACTGTCAGTGACCCTGCGCCGGTCCATGCTGGCGTAAGTGGAGGCGTAATTCCAGAGTACGTCTCCTACGTGTTCCTTTATTCGAAATGTTTTTTTCTTCTTTTTCTGTTTTATTTAAAAACAGAAAGTTGACTAAACTTTGACTGGCTATAACTTTTTAAATATAACTCCAAATGAGTTGATTATTTTTCCTACCTCTCAAATTTCACCTAGTTTATTTTAAAATTTATTTCAAAAATATTTAGGAGAACTTTTTGTACTGTTTTTAAAGTTTGTGTTGATTTGAATATTTTCCAAAATAGGATTTTGGAGAAGAGGGCAACTTTCAAAAGTGCACCCCCCTCTTGCATACTCTTGAAGGCAAGCATTCTGAACCCTGGCATAATATTGTCGTGTGTTGTTTGATACGGTTACGACACCCCTCGTCTCGGAGTTTTCATTATTTTATGAGAGGATATGAACATGCTCATAAGTGCATATTGATGATTCCGTGCTATTCGAATTTGATACGTTGTGTTAGTAATCACCCTCATATGCCTGTCATGCCTATCGGAAGAAATCCGGGAAAGCCTCTGTCTTGGGTAGACATGAGCTTGTCTCCGGTCTTCGTCGAGACGGTTGTGTCCGGTATGGCATAGTAAAGTATGATGAGTGGAGATTCTGTTGGTTGAAATATATTGGTTATGCTAATCATACAGGGAATACTTAAACCTCCTAAGTCGACCGTAGATCGAGTTTTGTTCCAGTAACCCCCATACTTGTTTCGTGCTGCCACTTGCCCCTGCCATAGGTAAGGTATGGTTCAGTAAGTTGTCAACCCCTTTCTAGCACACACCGTACAGAGAGGCCATGGTGGAAGATACCGGCTGCATCCGGTAGGCATGCCACCTGGTCCGGGGCATGGGTGTTTCCGGTTGTAGCCGAGGGGTAGCTCCCTAGTTCTTATGCGTTATAAATTTTGTGATCCCATGCTAATCGAGGTTGTAACCTCCCCACTTAGAGTTTTGCTTAACGAGTGTCATGGGTGATTCCAGACACTGATAAGTCAGGCTGGTGTGTTCGGTCAGGTGTGTTTTCAATTAAAAGACCGTAGACGGAATTAGTCCCGGTGGGCTAAAGAAATCCGTTACTCGTGGGTAAAGAGTACACCCTCTGGAGAGGATATATCTATTCGAATAGCCGTGTCCATGGTTAAGGACTACAGTCTGGAATGGGTCTAGTGTCGGTCTTAGTGTCGGTCTTCGGAGGAGACTTCTGCTAAACCAGAACATGGCTCATGACTTTGACTTATGATGATTATGATTATTATTATTATTATGGACTAACCCTTTATATTATTTGAATTATCGAGTATCCCTGGGAAGGTTCTACCTCCTGGATATTCACTGTGATTATTTTCTTATAAGCCCTTTATGTGGTGTCGCTCAGACGCCCGACTGTGGCATGCTTGCTATTTATTTACTTTATAAGCCCTTTATGTGGTGTCGCTCAGACGCCCGACTGTGGCATGCTTGTTATTTATTTACTCTATAATCCCTTTATGTGGTGTCGCACAGACGCCCGACTGTGGCATGTTTGTTACTTAGTTCACTTGTGAGCCATTTATGTGGTGTCGCTCAGACGCCCGACTAAGGCATGCGTTATGTTATTATCCTTTCGGTGCCGCCTGCATAATCTGATCGGTGCATTCTATTTCTACTCTCTGATTGCATAATCATATTTTATATGAATAACTTGCTTAGGTGCATCATGGATTTTATTTTATGACTAACGTTGTGATCATAGAATATTTCAGTGCATGATTATCATTTGTTATGTTATATCCGTGTTCATAATGTTTGCGAGTACATTCAAAAGTACTCACTGGCTTGTCCCTGGCTATTGTCTTGGCCAGATTTCTTGCTTGGAGAGGAGCATTGCGATGTCAGCCCCGGAACCGACGCAATGGTGACAACAGCCTCGCGAAGATAGGAATTATCCTGGTCAGCTGTTCCTGTGGGAAGTGGAGTCCCATAGACGCTGATGAACCACAAACCGCTTCCGCCATCAACACTAGCAACCTTGTGTTGTACTCATAGGCCAGAATGGCCTTGTACTACATATTATGTACTTTGCTTGGAGTTTCTGTATCAAGTTGGTGTCTCATCAGCTAACAGTAATCCCGGGGCTGGTGAGCACAAGGGCCATTTTCTGGGAAATTAATACCTGAAAATCTGGTCCTTACAACATTGGTATCAGAGCCAGGCTGACCATTGGCTAATCCTATCTTAGCCAGGTCGAAAAACCTAGGTTAACCCACCCACCAGACCTTAACCTAGCCCCGGCCAAGCTTCCCATGCAAGATAGCCACACAGTGACCCGACACCTTTTGGCAGTCAGTGCCCAACCTATCAACCTAGCCTGTCAATCACACGCCAGTGACCGGCACCTAAAATGGTCTCATTCGCAAGCATGTGAAGGAAGACTCCGTCCACTTTTCCTATAAAGAGGACACGCTAGCCTCAACCCAGCACAGCACAGCCTCTTCCCCAAAACCGAGCTAAAAATGCGAGGCCCCGTCGTGCACAATGAGACCACAACAACCAACCTTGGAGGTTTTGTGACCGTGCTCGCAAACCTCACCCGCCGTGCCTTTGCATTAGAAGAACCCCCAGAATATGTTGTGTACCAAGGACCCATGAGCGGTGAGAGCCGTCAATTCTAGGCCACTGTGCACGTCTATGGTAGGGGTCTATCACCAGAACGCCCCTACAGGTTCACCGGAAGGACAACTTCCTTTGAGCCACAAGCCATCCAACTAGCAGCTCGAGAGGCTGTAGTTCAACTCCGGCACTTGTCGCCCAGAGTTAACTGTCGCTCGTTCTACTACTACCCCAGCCGTGACGGGTAGGGTAGGCCACCCCAGGTTGTCAACGGGGATCACGAGACGGATCCTGCATTGTTGCATCTGGTGCGCTATGTAAGTGCACTAGAGTAGCTGTTTGATCAAGTCACCCTTGATCTGATCGCAGCTCGTGGAGAACTGGTTCGCCGAGCCCCGGCAAGAGGAGAAGATGAGCCCGACACCGACAACCCAGTCGTGCTGCTCGGACACCCGATCGAGTCCTTGAGGTCTGCCCTAGCCATCGACCAAAATACTTTGGTGTCCCTAGAAGTGCTTCGTCGCCTTTTGGGAACACGCTCCAGCGGGATTGTGACCAACAATCCCCGGGATGGTCATCATCTTTACCCCGACCCGGCAGCCCCTCAACCCCCTCCAGCTAATCCCGACAGTGAAACCCGTGGAGAAGCCTCGACGTCCACAAGGCAGGCCCGCTTAGATATTAACGAGGTAGACTGAGTCACTCGAGTAGTACCGAGTCTCAGTATGCCCATGCCCTGTAATTATGTAATCTTGCATCACCTTGAATAAACGCATCCTACCTGCGTGCCTCTGTTTTGAATAGTAGCCTTACATAAATATGTTAGATTGTGGTTGCATCCCGGGCACAGCTACCAACTGTGGCATGCTTGTTATTTATTTACTCTATAAGCCCTTTTTGTGGTGTCGCATGACGCCTCGATCGCGGGTATGTTTGTTACTTATTTCACTTGTGAGCCCTTTATGTGGTGTCGCTCGACGCCCGGACCGAGGCATGCGTTATGTTAATATCCTTTCGAGGTCGCCTGCATAATCCGATCGGTGCATTCTATTTCTACTCTCTGATTGCATAATCATATTTTATATGAATAACTTGCTTACGTGCATCATGGATTTATTTTATGACTAACGTTGTGATCATAGAATATTTCAGTGCATGATTATCATTTGTTATGTTATACTCATGTTCATAATGTTTGCGAGTACATTCAAAAGTACTCACTGGCTTGTCCCTGGCTATTGTCTTGGCCAGATTTCTTGCTTGGAGAGGAGCGTTGCGATGTCAGCCCCGGAACCCACGCAATGGTGACAACAGCCTTGCGAAGATAGGAGTTATCCTGGCCAGCTGTTCCTGTGGGAAGTGGAGTCCCATAGACGCCGATGAACCACAAACCGCTTCCGCCATCAACCACTAGCAATGGTGACAACAGCCTTGCGAAGATAGGAGTTATCCTGGTCAGCTGTTCCTGTGGGAAGTGGAGTCCCATAGACGCTGATGAACCACAAACCGCTTCCGCCATCAACCACTAGCAACCTTGTGTTGTACTCATAGGCCAGAATGGCCTTGTACTACATATTATGTACTTTGCTTGGAGTTTCTGTATCAAGTTGGCGTCTCATTAGCTAACAGTAATCCTGGGGCTGGTGAGCACATGGGCCATTTTCTGGGAAATTAATACCCGAAAATCCGGTCCTTACAAAAACTTGAGTATACCACACGGTTCTTTGCTCCTCCTCGATCAGGTCATCGGCGCATTTATACGAGCATTCAAATCACAAGGCCCCGCCTTCCAGCAGTAATGAGCCGTCAAATCACAAAGGCCCTCGCCTCTCGTGAAACCGACCAAGCTAGACTGCCCCGCCCTCTAGCCTTTTAAATATGTATACTTTTGTACAGCGGTAGTATCGATGGATTGTGCCATGGAGCAAAACTTGAAATTAAAAAAAGGTGGTACATATAGAGAGCGCTCGTCGCCAAATTATGCATATAGTTGTTGGGGAACGTAGCAATAATTCAAAATTTTCCTACGCATCACCAAGATCATTCTATGGAGAGACTAGCAACGAGAGAGAGGGGAGTGCATCTTCATACCCTTGAAGATCGTGATGCGGAAGCATTACAAGAACGCGGACGAAGGAGTCGTACTCGCAGCGATTCAGGTCACGGTTGACTCCGATCTAAGCGCCGAACAACGGCGCCTCTGCGTTCAACACACGTACAGCCCAGGGACGTCTCCTCCTTCTTGATCCAGCAAGGGGAGAGGAGAAGTTGAGGGAGAGCTCCGGCAGCACGACGGCGTGGTGGTGGAGCTTGCAGTTCTCCGGCAGGGCTTCGCCAAGCACTACTACTACGGAGGAGGTGTTGGGGAGGGAGAGGGCTGCGCCAGGGGAAGGGTGAAGCTCCCATGCGCCTCCCCACTATATATAGGGGTGGAGGGGGCTGGTTTCTTTCCCTCCAAGTCCATTGGGGCGTTGGCAAAGGTGGGAGGAAAGAAATCCCATCATTTCCTTCCCCACCGATTGCTATCCGCCCTTTTTATTGATCTTGATCTTATCCCTTCGGGATATGATCTTATTCCTTCTAAGGGGGGATCTTGGTGCGCCTTGACCAGGGGTGTGGGGCCTTGCCCCCACTACCCACGTTCATGTGGGTCCCCCATGCAGGTGGGCCCCACTCCGGAACCTTCTAGAACCTTCCCGGTACAATACCGAAAAATCTCGAACATTTTCCGGTGGCCAAAATAGGACTTCCCATATATAAATCTTTACCTCCGGACCATTTCGGAAATCCTCGTGACGTCCAGGATCTCATCCGGGACCCTGAAAAACATTCGGTAACTGCACACTAATTCTCATAACAACTCTAGCGTCACCGAACCTTAAGTGTGTAGACCCTACGGGTTCAGGAATCATGCAGACATGACCGAGACAGCTCTCTGGCCAATAACCAACAGCGGGATCTGGATACCCATGTTGGCTCCCACATGTTCCATGATGATCTCATCGGATGAACCACGATGTCAAGGATTCAAGCAATCCCGTATACAATTCCCTTTGTCAATCGGTACGTTACTTGCCCGAGATTCGATCGTCGGTATCCCAATACCTTGTTCAATCTCGTTACCGGCAAGTCACTTTACTCGTTCCTTAATGCATGATCCCGTGACTAACTACTTAGTCACATTGAGCTCATTATGATGATGCATTACCGAGTGGGCCCAGAGATACCTCTCCGTCATACGGAGTGAGAAATCCCGCCTCTATTCGTGCCAACCCAATGACACTTTCGGAGATACCAGAGTGCACCTTTATAGCCACCCGATTCACGTTGTGACGTTTGGAACACCCAAAGCATTCCTACGTTATCCGGGAGTTGCACAATCTCATGGTCTAAGGAAATGATACTTGACATTAGAAAAGCTCTTAGCAAATGAACTATACGATCTTGTGCTATGCTTAGGATTGGGTCTTGTCCATCACATCATTCTCCTAATGATGTGATCCCGTTATCAATGACATCCTATGTCCATGGTCAGGAAACCATAACCATCTATTAATGAACGAGCTAGTCAACTAGAGGCTCACTAAGGACATGTTGTGGTCTATGTATTCACACATGTATTACAGTTTCCAGTTAATACAATTATAGCATGAACAATAGGAAATTATCATGAACAAGGAAATATAATAATAACCATTTTATTATTGCCTCTAGGGCATATTTCCAACAATCTCCCACTTGCACTAGAGTCAATAATCTAGTTCACATCATTATGTGATTGTATTGAATCCAACACCCATGGTGTTTGATCATATCTCGCTTGTGAGAGAGGTTTATTAGTCAAAGGGTCTGAACCTTTCAGATCCGTGTGTGCTTTACAAATATCTATGTCATCTCCTAGATGCACCTACCACGCGCTATTTGGAACTATTCCAAATAACTGCTCTACTATACAAATCCGGTTTACTACTCAGAGTCATACGGATTAGTGTCAAAGTTTGCATCGACGTAACCCTTTACGCATTTAACTCTTTTACCACCTCCATAATCGAGAAAATTCCTTATTCCACTAGTTACTAAGGATAAGTTTGACCGCTGTCATGTGATCCATTCCTGGATCACCCTTGTACCCCTTGGCTGACTCATGGCAAGTCACACTTCAGGTGCGGTAAACAGCATAGCATACTGTAGAGCCTACGTCTAAAGCATAGGGGACGACCTTCGTCCTTTCTCTTTGTTCTGCCGTGGTCAGGTCTTGAGTCTTACTCAATACTCACACCTTATAACACAGCCAAGAACTCCTTTGCTAATCTATTTTGAACTCCTTCAAAATCTTGTCACGGTATGTATTCATTTGAAAGTACTATTAAGCATTTTTGATCTATCCTTATAGATCTTGATGCTCAATGTTCAAGTAGCTTAATCCAGGTTTTCCATTGAAAAACACTTTTCAAATAACCCTATATGCTTTCCAGAAATTCAACAGCATTTCGAATCAACAATATGTTAACAACATATACTCATCAGAAATTCTATAGTGCTCCCACTCACTTCTTTGGAAATACAAGTTTCTCATAAACTTTGTATAAACCCAAAATCTTTGATCATCTCATCAAAGTGTATATTCCATCTCCGAGATGCTTACTCCAGTCCTTAGAAGGATTACTGGAGCTTTGCATACTTGTTAGCATCTTTCAGGATTGACAAAACCTTACGTTGTATCACATACAACCTTTCCTCAAGAAAATCGCCGAGGAAACAATGTTTTGACATCCTATCAAGAAGATTTCATAAATGATGCAAGAATCGCTAATATAATTCCAACAAACCCTTAGCACCGCTACGAGTGAGAAAGTCTCATCGTAGTCAACTCCTTGAACTTGTCGGAAAACATCTTAGCGACAAGTCGAGCTTTCTTAATGGTGACACTTACTATCATTGTCCGTCTTCCTTTTAAAATCCATCTGTACCCAACAGCCTTACGACCATCAAGTAGTTCTTCCAAAGTCTATACTTTGTTTTCATACATGGATCCTTTCTCGGATTTTATGGCCTCGAGCCATTCGTCGAAATCCGGGCCCACCATCGCTTCTCCATAGCTCGTAGGTTCATTGTTGTCTAGCAACATGACCTCCAAGACAGGATTACGTACCACTCTGAAGCAGTACGCATCCTTGTCAACCTACGAGGGTTTGGTAGTGACTTGATCCGGAGTTTCATGATCACTATCATAAGCTTCTACTTCAGTTGGTGTAGGTGCCACAGGAACAACTTCTTGTGCCCTGCTACACACTAGTTGAAGTGATGGTTCAACAACCTCATCAAGTCTCCACCATCCTCCCACTCAATTCTTTCAAGAGAAACCTTTCCTCGAGAAAGGACCCGTTTCTAGAAACAATCACTTTTGCTTCTGGATCTGAAATAGGAGGTATACCCAACTGTTTTGGGTGTCCTATGAAGATGTATTTATCCGCTTTGGGTTCATGCTTATCAGGATGAAACTTTTTCACATAAGCGTCGCAGCCCCAAACTTTCAAGAAATGACAGCTTAGGTTTCTCTAAACCATAGTTCATACGGTGTCATCTCAACGGAATTACGTGGTGCCCTATTTAAAGTGAATGCATTGTCTCTAATGCCTAACCCATGAACGATAGTGGTAATCCGATAAGAGACATCATGGTATGCCCCATATCCAATAGGGTGCATCTATGATGTTCGGACACACCATCACACTATGGTGTTCCGTGCGGTGTTAGTTGTGAAACAATTTCCACAATGTCTCAATTGTGTACCAAACTTCATAACTCAGATATTCATCTATATGATCATATCATAGACATTTTATCCTCTTGTCACGAAGATCTTCAACTTCACTCTGAAATTACTTGAACCTTTCAATAATTCAGACTTGTGTTTCATCAAGTAAATATACTCAACATCTACTCAAATCATCTGTGAAGTAAGAGCATAAATATATTCACTGCGTGCCTCGGCACTCATTGGATTGCACACATCAAATGTATTACTCCCAACAAGTTGCTCTCTTGTTTCATCTCACTGAAAAATGAGGCCTTTCAGTCATCTTGCCCATGTGGTATGATTTGCATGTCTAAAGTGATTCAAAATCAAGTGAGTCCAAACGATCCATCTGTATGGAGTTTCTTCATGCATATATACCAATAGACATGGTTCGCATGTCTCAATCTTTTCAAAATGAGTGAGTCCAAAGATCCATCAACATGGAGCTTCTTCATGCTTTTATACCAAGATGACTCAAATGGCAGATGCCACAAGTATGTGGTACTATCATTACTATCTTATATCTTTTGGTATGAACATGTGTATCACTATGATCGAGATTCAATAAACCATTCATTTTAGGTGCAAGACCGTTGAAGGTATTATTCAAATAAACAGAGTAACCATTATTCTCCTTAAATGAATAACCGTATTGCGATAAACATAATCCAATCATGTATATGCTCAATGCAAACACCAAATAACAATTATTTAGGTTTAACACCAATCTCGATGGTAGAGGGAGCAGGCGATGCTCTTTTATTTCGAGTTACTAACACTTAGCAACCGAACCGGTATCTTAATACCCTGGTGCTACTAGGAGTACTAGTAAAGTACACATTTAATACAATGTATATCCAATATACTTCTGTCAACCTTGCCAGCCTTATCATCTACCAAGTATCTAGGGTAGTTGCTCAAAGGACCGTTCCCTCATTACGAAGCACATAGTCTCGGTTTTGGGTTCAACTCAGGTTTCTTCACTAGAGCAAAGAATCGATTTGCCGTTTCATGAAGTATCCTGTCTTGCCCTTGCCCTTCTTGAAACTAGTGGTTTTACTAACCATCAACAATTGATGCTCCTACTCGATTTCTACTTTCGCGGTGTCAAACATCACGAATAGCTCAAGGAATATCATATCTATCCCTGATATGTTATAGTTCATCACGAAGCTCTAGTAGCTTGGTGGCAATGACTTTGGAGAACCATCACTATCTCTTAAGGAAGATTAACTCCCACTCGATTCAAGTGATTGTAGTACTCAGATAATCTTAGCACATGCTCAGCGATTGAGCTTTTCTCCCTTAGTTGGCAGGCTTAAGAAACTCGTCAGAGGTCTCATACCTCTTGACATGGGCACGAGCCTGAAATCCCAATTTCAGCCCTGTGAACATCTCATATGTTCATGACGTTTCAAAAATCGTCTTCGCGCCTCAATTCTAAACCGCTTAACATTCTTGAACTATCATGTAGTCATCAAACGTGTATGTCGGATGTTCGCAAAATCCACAGACGACGTTCGAGGTTCAAAGACACCGAGCGGTGCACTAAGGACACAAGCCTTCAAGCGCAGCAATGAGGACAATCCTCCATTTTACGGACCCAGTCCGCATAATTGCTACTATCAACTTTCAACTATATTTTCTCTAGGAACATATCTAAACAAGAGAACTAAAGCGCGAGCTTTACATAATTTGTAAAGGCCTTTTTGACTATGTTCATGATAATTAAGTTCATCTAATCACATTATTTGATGAACTCCCACTCAGATAGACATCACTCTAGTCATCTAAGTGATACATGATCCGATACAACTAGGCCGTGTCCGATCATCACGTGAGACGGACTAGTCATCATCGGTGAACATCTTCATGTTGATCGTATCTACTATACGACTCATGTTCGACCTTTCGGTCTCTTGTGTTCCGAGGCCATGTCTGTACATGCTAGGCTCGTCAAGTCAACCTAAGTGTTTTGCGTGTGTAAATCTGGCTTACACCCGTTGTATGTGAATGTTAGAATCTATCGCACCCGATCCTCACGTGGTGCTTCAAAGCAACGATCTTTCGCAACGGTGCACAGTTAGGGGGAACACTTTCTTGTAATTATTATGAGGGATCATCTTATTTACTACCGTCGTTCTAAGAAAATAAGATGCATAAACATGATAAACATCACATGCAATCAAAAAGTGACATGATATGGCCAATATCATTTCGCTTCTTTTGATCTCCATCTTCGGGGCTCCATGATCATCATCGTCACCGGCATGACACCATGATCTCCATCATCGTGTCTCCATGAAGTTGTCTCGCCAACTATTACTTCTACTACTATGGCTAACAGTTTAGCAATAAAGTAAAGTAATTACATGGCGTTGTTCAATGACACGCAGGTCATACAATAAATTAAGACAACCCCTATGGCTCCTGCCAGTTGTCATACTCATCGACATGCAAGTCGTGATTCCTATTAAAAGAACATGATCAATCTCATACATCACATATCATTCATCACATTCTTTTGGCCATATCACATCACATAGCATACCCTGCAAAAACAAGTTAGATGTCCTCTAATTGTTGTTTGCATGTTTTACGTGGCTGCTATGGGTTTCTAGCAAGAACATTTCTTACCTACGCAAAAGCCACAACGTGATATGCCAATTGCTATTTACCCTTCATAAGGACTGAGGCAGTCCTGGATTAGGGGGGTGTCTGGATAGCCGAACTATCACAGTTGGCCGGACTCCTGGACTATGAAGATAAAAGATTGAAGACTTCGTCCCGTGTCCGGATGGGACTTTCCTTGGCGTGGAAGGCAAGCTTGGCGATACGGATATGTAGATCTCCTACCATTGTAACCGACTGTGTAACCCTAACCCTATCCGGTGTCTATATAAACCGGAGGGTTTTAGTCCGAGGGAGCGAAGAACAATCATACCATAGGCTAGCTTCTAGGGTTTAGCCTCTCACGATCTCGTGGTAGATCCACTCTTGTACTACCCATATCATCAATATTAATCAAGCAGGAGTAGGGTATTACCTCCATCGAGAGGGCCCGAACCTGGGTAAAAACATCGTGTCCCTTGTCTCCTCGTTACCATCCGCCTAGACGCACAGTTCCGGACCCCTACCCGAGAACCGCCGGTTTTGACACCGACATTGGTGCTTTCATTGAGAGTTCCTCTGTCCGTCATCCTTAGGCCCGATGGCTCCTTCGATCATCAACAACGACACGGTCCAGAGTGAGACTTTTCTCCCCGGACAGATCTTCGTATTCGGCGGCTTTGCACTGCGGGAAAATTCACTTGGCCATCTGGAGCAGATCGAAAGCTACGCCCCTGGCCATCAGGTCAGATTTGGGAGTTTGAACTACACGGCCGACATCCGCGGAGACTTGATCTTCGACGGATTCGAGCCACATCCAAGCGCGTCGCACTATCTCGATGGGCACGATCTGGCTCTGCCGCCGAACAGTGCCCTGGAGGCCACACCAGCGTCCGCTCCGACCCTTAGCTCGGAGCCGACTCCGCCGATCGAGGACGAGTGGCTGGACACCGCCTCGGGGGCTACGATCTCTACGGTGATTGAGCCGAACTCCATCCCTGTCCTTTGTGAAGACCGTGACTCCGAGGTGTTGGACTCCTCTCCGGACTCCGAACCCCCCGCGCCCCTGCCAATCGAATCCAATTGGCGCCGGTTATGGAGTTCACTGCCGCGGACATCTTTCAGCACTCGCCCTTTGGCGACATCCTGAATTCACTAAAGTCTCTCTCTTTATCCGGAGAGGCCTGGCCAGACTACGGTCAGGAAGGTTGGGATGCGGACGACGAAGAAATTCAATGCCCACCCACCGCCCACTTTGTAGCCACTGTCGAAAGCTTAAACGACGTGCTCGATTTCGACTCGGAAGACATCGACGGTATGGACGACGATGTAGGAGACAACCATGAACCAGCACCTATAGGATGCTGGACAGCCACCTCATCCCACGATGTATACATGGTGGATACACCTAAAGGAAGTGACGGCGAGGAACAACGGGACACTACGAAGGATAAATCCCTCGAAAATCAGTCAAAACGGCAACGTAAACGCCGCACCAAGTCCCGCCTCGGCAAAGATGGCAGCCGCACAGACCCAGCCATAAAGCAGGGCGAACCGGTGGACGACGAACATGCTATTGAGAAACCGTCCGAACAGGACAACTTGGATAAACAACCCGTCCCGGCGAAGATAATACCGGGACGATCTCACGCCGGACAAATTGTTGGAGCAGAAGAACCTCCACAAAAGGCTCGTCGCCACTGCGCATAGCCTGAAAAAGCAGAAGCGAAAGCTCAAAACAGCGGAAGATGCACTCAGAATCAGATGGAGCAAAGTACTCAACACCGCAGAGAAATACGGCGACAGTCGCCAAACAAAGAGCTACCCGAAGCGCAAATTACTGCCCGAATTCGATGAGGAGGCCGTAGAGCCCCCGCAATCAAAGAACAAAGAGGCCGCCCAGTCGGATAGACGACCACATGGAAAACACGGAGCGGCAAGCGGTGCCGCACACAAGACGGCACGCGATCCGCATAAGGATTCACATCAAAAGGATGGCCCAGTTAGGTCCATCTATGGGCCGAGAAAGCAAGCTCTTCCAAGCACTGCAACACGCCAATTATCCGAACATCACGGCACACCCAAATATAGGGGTGCCGCACACCCCCTGTGTTTCACCGATGAGGTGCTGGATCACTTAATTCCCGGGATTCAAACCCGTAAACATAGAGGCATACGACGGAACAATGACCACTGAGTGCGGATTGAGGATTACATCCTCCACATACACATGGCCAGAGGAGATGATCTCCACGCCATAAAATACTTACCCCTCAAGCTCAAAGGGCCAGCCCGCATTGGCTCAAAAGCCTCCCTGAAAATACCATTGGAAGTTGGGAAGAGCTCGAGGATGCTTTTTGGCAAATTTTCAAGGGACTTATGTCCGTCCTCCGGATGCGCATTTATTTAAGTCACATAACTCAACAACCCGGAGAGTCAGCCCACAAATTCTGGAACAGGTTACTTACCAAAACGAACCAAATAGTCGACTGTCCGGACGCCGAAGCCTTAGCAGCTTTCAAACACAACGTCCAAGACGAATGGCTTCATGACACCTCGCCAGAGAAGCCGAGAACCATGGTTGCATTAACAAGCCTCATGACACGCTTTTTAGCGGGAGAGGATAGTTGGCTGGCAAGATGCAGTACCAGCGACCCAAGTACATCCAAAGTCAGGGATGGAAATGGAAAACCACGACGCAGCAAGGACCAGCGCCGGACAAAGGGAAACAGCCCGAAGAGCACGACAGTCAACGCCGGATTCAGAAGCTCCCGGCAGAATCATAAAAACCTGCCCCTCAAGGACAACAGCAACGAGCTATCCAACCTAAACAAAATCTTGGATAAAATATGCCAAATCCACAGTACTCCCGGGAAGCCTGCAAACCATACCCACAGAGATTGTTGGTTCTTCAAGCAGTCCGGCAAACTCAATGCCGAACACAAGGGGCTCGACACACCAAGCGAGGATGAAGACGAACCCCACAAGCAGAGCACCGGAAAACAAAAGAATTTCCCACAAAAAGTCAACAAATTGAACTCACTTCAAGTGACAAAAGGGAAAAACAGAGCGGCGCCCATAGAAACACGCGCCGCACGGTCTATCCCAGCAGAGTCCCAACGATGGTTGTCAAAACCAATCACCTTCGATCATCAGGACTATTCCGGAAGTATCTGGAACGCAGGATGGACTGCCTTGATATTAGATCCTATAATCGACGGACTCCAATTTACACAAGTCCTAATGGACGGAGGTAGCGATCTAAACCTGCTATATCCGGACACAATCCGCAAAATGGGGATAGACCCAACCAAAATTCGCCATAGCAACACCTTCTTCAAAGGGGTAATGCCAGGCCTATATGCCCATTGTAATGGCTCTCATCGCTAGAAGTTGTGTTCGGCTCATCCGACAACTTCGCCGCGAAAAGTTAACCTTCCACATCGCCCCATTCGAAAGTAGCTATCAAGCACTCTGGGCGTGAAGCTTTCGCCCGCTTTTAACGCAATACCGCATTATGCATCTCTTACACTTAAAATGCCCGGTCCACGGCATCATCTTATTAAAAGGGAGTATTAAGTGTTACTCGAGCACGGAAGAACGTGAGACTGCCTTGACAGCCCCACACCAATCCGGCTCCGCTAATCAAAGCACCTGAATAGGTCATTCGAACCCCGGACATGGCTAGACGTGTCCGGCGCCTACTAGCGGCATACCCCCCGTACAAGGGGCTGCACGCATGTACACCAAGAGACAACAAAGCTCAATCGTATTCACTTTTCAAACTGTACTCTGCTTATTTAATATAAAGTACATTTTTCGCACGATATTTAATATAAAGTACATTTTTTGCACGATCCTTTTTTCTTTCCAACTAAGTTCTTCTCTTTTACAGATTAACACCATGCTACACCCGTCCAGGATACGGCACAACGGAGACACAGGCGCAGACGTGCAGTAGGGACCTGTTGCAAGGATTCTTTTCAGATTAAGACCCTGCGCAAACCTTTTTTACTGTCTCTTGTTGATACACATCCCCCGATTTCTTGCTATAACCGAGGAGGAGGATGGCGTTTTGGCATCGGCCGCACCAGAATTTTTGCGCGTACCTGAACACCAGGGGCTTAGGGCATTATTCTGCCAGTTTTCATAAAGAACGAATACCTTAGGGAGTGTTCGGCGTCTCAAGTTAGGCCTTATATGCATCAGCTCCGTATCATGTCTTTGGTCAAATGTTGGGTTTGCCCGGATCCTGTGTTTTGCTGCCTTACGTTCGGTTCTATCGGCTAACGCGGCACCAGGAGAACTACTGCGATTGTGCCCTGGTTCGGCCAGGTGAGCACCTCAGTAGAGAAAGCCGAAAACTGACTGTCATGATATAGCGTGAGACTGGTCAACCACTCGATGACCCACCGGAATGTTTAGAATTCCCCCGCATTAACGAAGGACCGTTTCCCGGTCAGGCACATACGCACCCCGAATTCGGGAGAGCGCGGTGCCCCTAGGTTCTATATAGTAGCCCCACCACCGAACTCCTATGGCTAAGTGAAAGTGATAAAGCATTATAGTCCGGTTGCCTAGTTTGCTACGCTATCACCTCCTTTACAGGACCAAGACGTTGGATTAAGTGTGCAAATGCGCCTTTTTGCAAACACCCCCGCACTATGTGTGTGGGGGCTGAAGCCAATGACTGCCATCTTTCAGGTTATATACACATATACATCAACGGCCGCACAGGAGGTGTTTTAATACTTGAACACACAAGTATAAAAAGCTCTTATGTTATATTGAAACATTGTTTTCACAAATCATACATGTCATTTAAACATAATATCCTTCGAGCACTGCGTCTCTATTAAACGAGCGCCCTGCAGGACTTCCTCAAAATAGTGCTTGGCAGGTACTCGGCTTCTGTCCGACTCTTGGGATGCAACGTCGGTGGCCTTCATCTCCGCCCAGTATGTCTTGACACTGGCAAGAGCCATCCGCGCACCCTCTATGCATGCTGACCGCTTCATTGCATCGATATGCGGCACCGCACCATGGAACTGCTGCAACAAGCCAAAATAACTCTTCGGCTCGGGCCTTTTCGGCCACAAATGAGTCACGACAGCCTTCATGGCAAGTCCGGACAACCAATTCAGCTCAGCCCATTCGGCCAAACGATTGGCTAACGAAAGTGGACGCTCCGGACTATGGAACTGCGACCAAAAAAGCTCTTCCATTCCGTGATCCTTTTGACCTCGGAAATGTTCGGCCGCGTCTGCGGCACTCGCCGCCAAGTCCAGATAAGCATCCTTCCCACTCCACAGCCGGTCCAATTGAGCGTACTTAGGATCCGTGAATTTTCTCCGCATCAGAAAGGGCTTTCCAGCCGCAATATCTCCGGCCTGACGTAGCTCCTCCTTCATAGCTCTCATCGCAAAGCTCGTGTCCTTGGCCTCGGTGGCGGCCTTTTTCAGGTCCTCTTGTTTCGCTCGATCTTGTTTTTCAAGAAGCTCGCAACGGTCAGTAGCATTCTTCAATTTCACGGCCATCTCGGCCATTTCTTTCTTGCTTCGGCAGTGAGCAGCCTGTTCGGCTTTTAGCTCTGCGGCCGCCTTCAAGGCCGCCGCATCACTTTTTCTTGCTTGCTCCTTGGCTCGGGCAAGATCCGCCCGAAGGTTCTCCATAGCAGTGGCACAATCTGCATTAAGCATACATGTTGTAAGGCATGGGCGTCAAGCTCCCTTACCAGGTGTCCGCGGAGAAGTTGCATACCTTGTGACTCGTCAAGCCGCTTATTAACAAGCGTGATGTCCGCATCTGCCACGTCAAGTTGCCGCTTGATTCGGCAAATTCATCAGCCCAATTTAGCCACCGGACGCTTCGCCACCTACATAGGAAGAGCGCATATTATACTGGGGTTATGATCCTCGGCGCGCCGTCATTTTTGACACCGCACCAAGTCTCAGGGGCTACTATCTATACAGGGCGCATTTTATATGCAAACTGTCAGAAGGTACATCATTTTGCGTACCTCAAAACCCACAAGAAACTTAAGACGGCTTCATGCAATCAGCTCTCAGCGGATGAAATCTTTTCAATCCCCGTACCCATTAACGTACGGTGATCTTCCGAGATAGACGCTCGCCCGAGCAGATCCTTCAGCTCCTTCGACCGTACACCCGTTGGTGCCGGACTGGTCCGGTGGCCTTTTTCGAAGGCCGGACGGCTTTGAGGGGACATACGGCTGCCTTCTGGCCCCGCCGGATTCGGAGAAGCCCTCCGCGACGACACCTCAGGGTCGTCCACCTCGCATAACGGTACGATAGGCGGAGGCATTTCGCTCTCCATCATCTCCGGATCAAGATCCCCTGAAGACGAGCTCTGCTGTGAAGGGCTGAGATCCGAACTACAAGGTAAATTTCGGTTACCTTCAGAAATAAAACTGGGATGTCTCTCTTTAAAAAAATGGCCCCCTTTACTTACGGCTCGCTGGAGGGCTGGTCTCCTTGGGGAAATAGTGCGGCCGGGGCATCTCCCGCCGCAGGACCCTCTGGTGAAGATTTCTTCCTCCGCTTCGAGGCTTTGGTCTTCGGATTTTCAGAAGCGGTCCTCTTCTCCCCTTGGTGGGAGTGATTCTCGATCCCCCCTTTCTTGATAGCCTCCTTCACGGAGGTAGTAGTTCCCTTGTTCCCCCCTTCGCCTTCTTCAAAAGGCACAGCCTCTAGCATCTTGGTTAATACAGGCTCCGGCGTGGTCTCTAGGAGGGGGGCCGGACACCTGATCAGTTTTGCCTTCGCTATCCACTCCTGTTTAAAGGATAGCTCTTTTAAGGGCAAGTTTATGATAAATATGCGGATAGCATGTCCGGGGACATGACTACTTACTTGAGTATCCGGGCGATTGCAGCTCAGACCTGCGTCCTCGGTTAAGTCCGGACACATTGCTTGTGATCCGAAGAACAGTTGGTACATCTCCACGGGCGTTACGCCGATAAAATGTTGGAGAGCTCGTGGTCCCTCCGGATTAAACTCCCACAGGCGGAGGGGGCGACGTTTGCAGGGCAAGATCAGCATGACCCGCGCCACTACGACCATATTGATCTCTCTGTCTCTCGGAGGTCTCGAATACGGCCCTGCAACAGAGGTACGTCCTTGGACGGTCCCCAGTCGAGCCCTTTATTGACCCATGACGCCCGCCACAGTGGAGGACCCGAGAGGAAGGCAGGTGGCGCCGCCCATTTGGTTCCCCTGGGAGCGGTGATATAGAACCACTCCTGTTGCCATAAATTGAGCTCCTCTTGAAAAGAGCCCTCGGGCCATGGAGCGTCTGCATTCTTGCTTATAACAGCCCCTCCGCACTCTGCCTGATGCCCCTTGATCATCTTCGGCTCCACTTTGAAGGTCTTGAGCCACAATCCAAAGTGAGGGGTAATGCGGAGGAAGGCTTCACATATGACAATGAACGACGAGATGTGGAGGATGGACTCCGGATCCAAGTCATGGAATTCCAGCCCATAATAAAACATGAGCCCCTCACAAAAGGGTCCGTCGGAAGCCTAAACCCGAAGGAAGTGAGACACGAATACCACGCCTCTCACCAGGGCTCGGAGTGGGAATAACCTGCCCTTGGGCAGGCAGCCTATGTGAAATTTCGCGGTTAGATACAGCATCTCTCAGCTTTAGCACATCTTCTTCCGTGACAGAGGAAGACATCCACCGGCCGTGCAGGTCGGAGCCGGACATCGCTGAAGGTCCGAAGCGCCTAAATCTGGAGCTTTGGGTGTTGGAACTCGAGGTGAGGGCCGGATTCGATTGATATTGAAAGAAAGGAGCGGGCCTTGGTCTCATTATAAAGAGGTTGAATACCAAGAGCCCTCCCCGTGACCGTTCGGGACTCGCCTTCGATGGAGGAGGCATGCCGACGGGCACGACTGGGTTACCCACGCCCGTATTGATGAGGATCCCAGAATAAGGGGGCACAATCTCCGCTCTGATAAGACGTGCCAAGGAAACCGCCTCGCTAAACGCTACCGAGGTGGAACAAGAAAAACGATTCGTATAAAGGCCTGGCCGTGGTGTGATGTCACGCCGCGGAATACGTCAGCAGATCTGTGCAAAGGTTATTCTCTCTACGGTAGTATGTGGAACCTGTTTTGTAGAGCCGGACACTATCCTTGTGTTCCAAATCTTCTATGAAGTATTCGGAGGAGGAACCTGCCTTGCAATGCCGAAGACAATATGCGCGCCGGACTCGTCGTCATTGAAGCCTGGTTCAGGGGCCACTGAGGGAGTCCTGGATTAGGGGGTGTCCGGATAGCCGAACTATCACAGTTGGCCGGACTCCTAGACTATGAAGATACACGGTTGAAGACTTCGTCCCGTGTCCGGATGGGACTTTCCTTGGCGTGGAAGGCAAGCTTGGCGATACGGATATGTAGATCTCCTACCATTGTAACCGACTCTGTGTAACCCTAACCCTATCCGGTGTCTATATAAACCGGAGGGTTTTAGTCTGTAGGACGAAGAACAATCATACCATAGGCTAGCTTCTAGGGTTTAGCCTCTCTGATCTCGTGATAGATCCACTCTTGTACTACCCATATCATCAATATTAATCAAGCAGGAGTAGGGTATTACCTCCATCGAGAGGGCCCGAACCTGGGTAAAAACATCGTGTCCCTTGTCTCCTGTTACCATCCGCCTAGACGCACAGTTCGGGACCCCCTACCCGAGATCCGCCGGTTTTGACACCGACAAGGACCTTTTTCATCGAATCTGATCTGACTAAAGTGGGAGAGACTGGCACCCGCTAGCCACCTTTATGCAACAAGTGCATGTCAGTCGGTGGAACCTGTCTCACGTAAGTCTACGTGTAAGGTCGGTCCGGGCCGCTTCTTACCTACGCAAAAGCCACAACGTGATATGCCAATTGCTATTTACCCTTCATAAGGACCCTTTTCATCGAATCCGATCTGACTAAAGTGTGAGAGACTGGCACCCGCTAGCCACCTTTATGCAACAAGTGCATGTCGATCGGTGGTGGAACACATCTCACGTAAGTGTACGTGTAAGGTCGGTCCGGACCGCTTCATCCTACAATACCGTCGAAACAAGATAGGACTAGTGACGGTAAGCATATTGAACAAAATCAACGCCCACAACAATTTGTGTTCTACTCGTGCATAGAATCTACGCAAAAGACCTAGCTCATGATGCCACTGTTGGGGAACTTAGCAATAATTCAAAATTTTCCTACGCATCACCAAGATCATTCTATGGAGAGACTAGCAACGAGAGAGAGGGGAGTGCATCTTCATACCCTTGAAGATCGTGATGCGGAAGCATTACAAGAACGCGGATGAAGGAGTCGTACTCGCAGCGATTCAGATCGCGGTTGACTCCGATCTAAGCGCCGAACAACGGCGCCTCCATGTTCAACACACGTACAGCCCGGGGACGTCTCCTCCTTCTTTATCCAGAAAGGGGAGAGGAGAGGTTGAGGGAGAGCTCCGGCAGCATGAAGGCGTGGTGGTGGAGCTTGCAGTTCTCCGGCAGGGCTTCGCCAAGCACTACTACGAAGGAGGAGGTGTTGGGGAGGGAGAGGGCTGCGCCAGGGGCAAGGGAGAAGCTCCCATGCGCCTCGCCGCTATATATAGGGGTGGAGGGGGCTGGTTTCTTGCCCTCCAAGTCCATTGGGGTGTTGGCAAAGGTGGGAGGAAAGAAATCCCATTATTTCCTTCCCCACCGATTGCTAACCCCCCTTTTTAGGGATCTTGATCTTATCCCTTCGGGATATGATCTTATTCCTTCTAAGGGGGGGGGTCTTGGTGCGCCTTGACCAGGGGTGTGGGGCCTTACCCCCACTACCCACGTTCATGTGGGTCCCCCCATGCAGGTGGGCCCCACTCCGGAACCTTCTAGAACCTTCCCGGTACAATACCGAAAAATCCCGAACATTTTCCGGTGGCCAAAATAGGACTTCCCATATATAAATCTTTACCTCCGGACCATTTCAGAACTCCTCGTGACGTCTACGATCTTATCCGGGACTCCGAACAACATTCGGTAACTGCACACTATTTCGCATAACAACTCTAGCGTCACCGAACCTTAAGTGTGTAGACCCTACAGGTTCGGGAATCATGCAGACATGACCGAGACAGCTCTCTGGCCAATAACCTACAGCAGGATCTGGATACCCATGTTGGCTCCCACATGTTCCACGATGATCTCATCGGATGAGCCACGATGTCAAGGATTCAAGCAATCCCGTATACAATTCCCTTTGTCAATCGGTACGTTACTTGCCCGAGATTCGATCGTCGGTATACCAATACCTCGTTCAATCTCGTTACCGGCAAGTCACTTTACTCGTTCCTTAATGCATGATCCCGTGACTAACTACTTAGTCACATTGAGCTCATTATGATGATGCATTACCGAGTGGGCCCTGAGATACCTCTCCGTCATACGGAGTGACAAATCACGATCTCGTCACGTGCCAACCCAATGACACTTTCGGAGATACCTGTAGTGCACCTTTATAGCCACCCAGTTACGTTGTGACGTTTGGTACACCCAAATCATTCCTACGGTATCCGGGAGTTGCACAATCTCATGGTCTAATGAAATGATACTTGACATTGGAAAAGCTCTTAGCAAACGAACTATACGATCTTGTGTTATGCTTAGGATTGGGTCTTGTCCATCACATCATTCTCCTAATGATGTGATCCCATTATCAATGACATCCTATGTCCATGGTCAGGAAACCATAACCATCTAGTGATCAACAAGCTAGTCAACTAGAGGATCACTAGGGACATGTTGTGGTCTATGTATTCACACATGTATTACGGTTTCCAATTAATACAATTATAGCATGAACAATAGACAATTATCATGAACAAGGAAATATAATAATAACCATTTTATTATTGCCTCTAGGGCATATTTCCAACAATAGTACTATTAAAAAGGCTAGTCACAATAATGCTGTCCAGCACAACCCACCCCTCAAATAAAACTAAGCACCCTGGAATTCTTTGACAAAACTAAGCACCCTGAAATTCTTTGACAACTAAACATCTGGCTAAATTATGTTGGCCATATATATTGTATGTATATAATGTGAAGAAAGCAGTGGTAGTACTATACCAACTAAAAGATGAAATGTAAGAAATACTAGTATGTACGTATTGAAGAGTTAAAGTAACAAGAAGAAACATAACATAGTTCTGCTGGGGGCTCAGCACAACACACCCCTCAAATTAAATTAAGCACACCTGAAATTAAACTTTGCAACTAATCCGGTAGACACTGCATTAGAAGTTTAGAACCACCATGAGCAACGACACTGCCACCTTACTCGGAGTCCTCGTCCACGTCCTCGACTTCGTCCTTGTCCCTCTTCCTCTTGGCCCATACTTCTTTGCTTGAACCGCCAGGCTGTTGCTCTTCATCCAACCCTTGTAGATATTGAAACAAAGGTAGCCATCCATTGCAGCGTAGTGGATGTGGTCTATATCTAGTACATTCCGCTGCCATGCATGACGATGAAACGTGTATGGAGGTTTCTCCAGTTTACCGTACGAAGGATGAACCATGGCTCCTGCCAGGGTCAGCATTGAAGGCTAACGAGAGGACACCAGCCGATTCTTTTGGAGGTCAAAGGTGTTGCCTACAACAAGGCCTATCCGACACAGGACTTCTTTGTCGTTACCAAATTCTACAGTAACGAATTTGACTAGGTTGCTCTCGAGGAATTCCTTAAAATCCTGGCACTCAACGTCGGCATGGCATATGTGGTAGACCAAGCATAAGTAATGCACGCAAACCTGGATCATGGCGGGCTTCTTCCTCTCTTCGTCCTTTAGATCCTTCTCTCGTCCCACGACTGTGGTGTACTCAACATCTAGCCCAGCGACCCACTCATCATCTGAGTCTTCGAACATGCGTCTGAAGCGAGAAAGGCATCCTTTCACCGTCGAGGAAGAACGGGTGTAAATGACGTCAAACTCATTGCCGGTGATGGTTCTAACCTTATACTCACCGCCGATCGGGGAGATTTGGGACGCCATGGATTTGGGAGGAGGGTTAGGATTAGTGGAACTGCCGTAATGTGAATGGACGGGACGACTAGGAGCGAACCGCCATAGTATTAAAGGACGTGCGGGGACGAGTAGGAGCGAACTGCCAGCGTGCGAACGGCAGGGTAGTGGCTTTCCATTCTCCCATGATACGGGCTTCTGAGAGCCCTTGGATCTGAGATCGAACGGTTGCATGGCGTGATTCTAGACCTATGGTGAATATCCTATCCTGGAGGGTTACTTACAAATTTTCAGCAACTTAGCATGCGACCGTTTGTTCTCAGATCCAAGGGCTGCTAGTAGCCCGTATCATGGTCGCGCCTACCACGACCTTCGCGTCGCTCGCGCGGTCGCGCCCTTGGAGATTTAACACGGTGTGTTAGGCTATCTGATGTTGGCATGTCATACATAGTCATCACTTAGTCACTCATACTACAACAAGGTTAGCTATAAGGTTGTCTATAAGTGTATATTTTTTTACTCCTCTCTATCTATTTCTTCGTACTCCCTCCGTCCCATAATATAAGAACGTTTTTGACACTAGTGTATTGCCAAAAACATTCTTATATTATGGGACACAGGGAGTACTAGTATTTGTTGCATTTGCCAAGGAGTGACCTCTTCCAATGAAATGGTGTTGCTAAGTTTTCTTTATTTAATTAGCTATAGACTCAAAATTGTCTTTTCACCTAAGTACACGCGCTTAGCACCGTTTCTTCCTTGGGTCACCAAACTAGTCTCTCTCTTCTTGATTAACTTGCCACATCAGACTTTATGCCTATGTGGCAAGCTTAAGCACATGTAGGAGCAAGTAAGTACAATAGTGCGTTTTACATGGCATTTTTGCATATGTGGAGGAAAGAGAGGCAAGGAAAAAGTGGAGAAGTGGGCTCTCATGCAAGAGCCAGCATCTACTACATGGTGGAGCATTGGGAGAGGCACCTGTATGAAGGTCGTCAGGAATCGGGAGACTCACGCTCGAAGCGCCGCATGATTAAAATGATAATGGCAAGTCAAATCACGGGGCCCCACCTGTCCAGCAGTAACTCGCTGTCAAATCACACAGCCCTACGTTTGCAGCAGCCTACTCCCTCGTCTTCTCGCATCTATGTCGAACCGACTAGGCGGAACTGCCCCGCCGCCTACCGCGGAGGAAAAGCCCCGCCCTCGACTTTTAAATAGTATACAGTATACTAATTTTGTATCCATGGATTGCACCCGCGCCATGGAGAAAAGCGTCTAGAAAATGGCGGTACACATGTACGGAGTATACAACACGCCCGTCGCGTTCGCGTCGCACCCCAGACGGTCGGTCGGTCTAGCACGCTGCTCTCCGAATGGAACGCATGTCATGTTGCGTTTGCACACACATGTGGGACGGCAATTGAGAACCGACCATAGGCACACTCCCCGGCCCCGCAAGTCGTGTGACTTAATAGAAGAGGGAGACGAGCGATAGTACTAGAGAAGTGTTGTACTATGTTGGTGCCTGGACGATCCCTGCAAGACACGGAAGATCAGTTCGTCCATGCATGTGACCAGACTCCAGCAGACACGCCTGGATTGGCTATCGTATACATATCGTGCAGGCTGTGTTGTACATGGCTGTAGTTGTGGTGAGAAATCTAAAAAAAGGTTTCTTCTCATCTCGCAAAATTAGGTGTCATGTGCTTCAGATCACTGCGAGGGTTAAACAACGACAACTGAGTTGGGCTAGTCATTGGGGGAACATGCACGAACAGTGACTACTCGGCTGCCATCTAGGTCAAGCCAGCTATGTTAATTAGGACATCTATCGACGGACCCCTTTTCTACGAGTTTATCTTTAATTTGAGCTTTGTTCCTCGTCTAGTTTGTCCGTCGGGATGCATGTTGTCTCCTTTGGGCAGTGAGGTTATGATTTCTTGTCATGTGGCAGTTTTTCGTGTTATATGTTATAATCCGGTGCTTCAGATCAAAATGACGACAACTGCGCCTCCGGGCCACGTGCATGAAGACTTCTCGACAGTCATTGACGAGGTCAAGCCGGCTCCGGTAGACAAAAGAAAACTAAGTACTACTCCACTATATAGGCAGGAGCCTCCGCGCTTGCTTGCTAGTGTTGCTCTCTTCACACTGTCTCGGCCTCTCTAGATCTAAACACGACGGCGGTCGCCACACACTCTCTCTCTCTCTCTCTGCTCACCGCTGTCACATATCCAGCCGGATCCTCTCCGCCGGGGAAGGTAAGAAGGTGCAACGTTCACGCGGTCGTCCTCGGTGACGGCTCTTACCCATTGCTGGGCACGTCCCGATCAGCCTGCCTTGCCGTTCGCTCCCAAGCACCGCTGGCGAGGGAGGGCCTCTGACCCCTTCTTTCTCGGTGCCGTAGTGTGGGTAGATCCGGCCTCCCGCCGCCCACCTAGCAACATCCCGGGGACCATCAGGTATAACTTCCTCGAAACCGGCCTTGCTCTACTTCTCGAGCTCCTGACGTTGCTGCATTTGTATCTTTTACTATTTCTGTAACATCCCAAAATTTAACCATGTTCTAATTATTAAAATTTTGCCAGGAGTTTTTTTTTTGCTTTCTGGATTTTCTGTTGTTTTCAGAACCCCTTTTCTTTAATATTGAGGAGTTTTACCCAAGTGGAAACTTTCCAAAAATGTATTGGACTTCCATGCTCTCTCAATATAACAATTCTTAATCAGTAGATTTATTTATTTAATTATTTCTCTCTGAGCTTTATTCCTTAAAAATGACTTCCATTAGTTTTGGAGCTCTTTTTGAACTACAACCATTTGAGTAATTTAACTAAAATTCCAACCAAAATTTGGAGAGGTCATGTGATGTTTCTAAATCACTTTTATACAAAAATATATTTCATTCATCGAATATTTTGAGTTCTACACCTAATTTTCAAATCTGGTCCAGTGGGCAGTTTTGCACTACAGCCTATTTAAATATTTCTTTAAAGCCTCCACCAAAATTTTGGGATGTCAGTGGTAGCATGCAATCCAACTTTATGCAAAAACCTAGTGATGTTCTTTGGAAAAATTGAGTGAATCAGCCTCTTTTTCATTCTGGTCTAGCCTTGTGATTTCTACTACAACCCTATTTATTTTTGCTCTAGTGACCTTGTGCTTTCTCCTGCTTGTAGTCAACCCTACAAAACCCCTAAGTCCAGGAGCATGCACCCATTGGGACATTTTTGGTTCATGTAATGATGCCATTGACCCCCCCTGTTCAGAATTGAAGTTTTGCAAAACTTGCACTAACAACTTTCTCCATTTGGCAAACTAACCTCACCACCCTCTCATGCATCTAAAGAGACCCCACTCTGGAAGATTTGACCACCCCAAGTACTGCCTAGATGCCTCTGGCATTTTGTCAAACACCCTGTGTGCATAAACAGATTTGGCATGGTTGAAGGTTTTGTGTTGTGAACTTCCCCCTTGTCCAAACCATGTTGTCTAGTAACCTTCTAACTGTCTCTAACCTAGGCCTGTGGATTTGCAGTGGCTCTCTAGCAGTTTTGGTCGCCCTGGCATTTCGTCGAACGAGTGCCGTGCCGGCAGCGGCGAAAGCGTAGCAGCGTTTTGCGATGCTTTCGCATCCGAGCCAAAGACGCCTCGGATAAGTTTCCCCGAGCTCATCCTGATCCTCTCCCTCTCGCCACGTCACGCCAGAAGCCCCGACCGCCCCCTCGCCCCTGCAGTGTCGCCACAGCAAGCCGCTTGGCGGCACGCCCGCGGCCGCATCCGCCCCTGCCATGGGCGGCACCGCCCAAACCACCACAGCGCGCCAGCTCGCCTCCTTCGACAGTGGAGTGTTCGTCTTTAGCCCTTGAAGCTAGCCAGCCACCGCCACGTCGCCCTGCAGCATAGTAGGGCGGTCCGCCGACGAGCTGATCCACGGCCGCCGCGAACCGACATGGTTGTTCTATAAAAGGAAGCCCCCTAGCTCCTCCGAGCACTCAGGCAGCCTCACACCGTCTCCCTAGTGCCCCCGTTGCCATCAATTGAAGAGGAACGGGCCGTCTTCACCCTCTCCGGTCAGCTCGGCCGCCGCCTCGTCCCGGTTCACCCCGGCGCCACCAGGGCCTCCCCACCTTCCCATCACCACCACTCGACTCCTCTTTGTCTTGCGGAGCCGCCCAGACCCCCAACTACGATGGAGCATCACCCTAGCCCGAGCCCCCAAATCCACCGAAACCTTCCCTCCGCCGCAGTGCTCGCCGCCGGCGATTCCCTCCACCACGACGACCCTACAACCACCGGAAGGACCACCCTAGATCCGCGGATCCATCCCCGCCCTCAGCTCCCCGCGAAGAACCGTCGTTCACCGGCGACGATCGCCGGAGTCCCGCCTCTGCTCGGGCAGAGGAAGAGGAGGGAGTGGAGACTAGTCAAACATGACTAGTGGGCCCCCTGGACCCATTGTCAGTGACTCCCTGCGCGGTCCATGCTGGATAAGTGGAGGCGTAAAACCTCAAGTACGCCTCCTCTGCCCGAAAGCGTAATCCCGTTTGAAACGTTTTCTTTTTCTGTTTTTTTAAACAGATTTTTACCAAAACTTTGACTAGCTATAACTTTTTAAATATAACTCCAAATGAGTTGATTCTTTTTCCTACCTCTCTCACATATTGTCTAGTTTATTTTAAGATTTATTTCAAAAAAATTAGACAACTTTTTGGTACTGTTTTCAAACTATATATTGATTTAAAAAAAATTAAATAGGATTTTTGGAGAGAGGAGAAAACCTTCAAGAGTTTTTGAATGCACCCTGCCTCCCCACGACTTGAAGGCAAGCATTCTGAACCCTGGCATAATATTGTGTGCGTTATTTGACACGGTGACAACACCACCTCGACACGGGGCACACGTCATTTTATGCGATGATGTGTTCCTACTCATGAGTGCATATTAATGATTTCATGCTATTGGAGTTTGATATGGTTGTGATGGTAATCACCGTCATATGCCTTTCATGCATACCGGAAGGGAATCCGGAAAAGCCTCTGTCTTGCGTAGACACGGTCTTGTCCCTAATCCTCCGTCGAGACGGTCGTGTCCGCTATGGCATGAGGGGGTATGTCGTGTGGTGTTTCTTTCTGTTGGTTGAAGTATATATTTTTATGCTAATCATGCAGGGAATGTTTAAACCTCCTGAGTCGACCGTAGATCAATTCTTGTTCCAGTAACCCCCATACTTGTTTCGTGCTGCCACTTGTCCTTGTCATAGGTAGGGTACGGTTTAGTAAGTTGTCAACCCCTTTCCTAGCACACACCGTACAGAGAGGCCATGGTGGAAGATACCGGAGGCATCCGGTAGGAATGCCACCTGGTCTGGGAGCATGGGTGTTTCGGTTGTAGCCGAAGGGGTAGCTCCCCTAGTTTGGCGCGGTATAAATTTTGTGATCCCACGTTACGTCGACGTTGTAGCCTCCCCACTTAGAGTTTCGCTTAACGGGTGTCGTGGGTGATTCCAGACACCGGTAAGTTAGGCTGGTGTGTGTGGATAGGTGTGTTTTCAATTAAAAGGCCGTAGACGGAATTAGTCCCAATGGACTAAAGGAATCCGTTACTCGTGGGTAAAGAGTACACCCTCTGCAGAGATTAAACCTATTCGAATAGTCGTGTCCATGGTTAAGGACTACAGTCTGGGATGGGTCAAGTGCCAGTCTTAGTGTCGGTCTTCGGAGGAGAAACTGTTAAACAAGAACTGGGATCACGACTTGAGACTTGTGATGATCATGATTATTATTTGTGTGGACTAAGCCATTATATTATTGGAATCATCGAGTATCCTTGGGATGGTACTACCTCCTAGATATCCACTGTGATTATTTATAAGCCCTTTATGTGGTGTCGCTGAGACGCCCGACTGTGGCATACTTGTCATTTATTTACCTTATAAGCCCTTTATGTGGTGTCGCTGAGACGCCTTCGTGGCATGCTTGTCATTTATTTACCTTATAAGCCCTTTATGTGGTGTCGCTGAGACGCCCGACTGTGGCATGCTTGTTATTTATTTATTTTATAAGCCCTTTATGTGGTGTCGCTGAGACGCCCGACTGTGGCATGCTTGTTATTTATTTTATAAGCCCTTTATGTGATGTCGCTCAGACGCCCGACTGAGGCATTTCCCATTGTTTACTAACCTTTCGAGGCGTCGCTTGAGACACCCGATCTGTGAATTTTATTACTACTATGTTACTGCATATCCATGTGCATAAATAACCTGCTTGCATGCATCAGAGATTTTATTTTTGTGACTGACGTCATGAAATATTTCAGAACATAATTATCGTTGTTATATTATACCCATGTTCAGAATGTTTGCGAGTACATTCAAAAGTACTCACTGGCTTGTCCCTGGCTATTGTCTTGGCCAGATTTCTTGCGCGGAGAGGAGCGATCATGATGACACCCCGGAACCTAAGCAATGGTGATAGCAGCCTCGCGAAGATAGGAGTTATCCTGCTCAGCTGTTCCTGTGGGAAATGGAGTCCCATAGACGTTGATGATCCACAAACCGCTTCCGCCATCAACCACTAGAAACCAAATTGTTGTACTCATAGGTCAGCATGGTCTTGTCCTACATATTTTGTATTTTTTCTTGGAATTTATGTATCAAGTTGGTGCCTCATCAGCTAACAGTAATCCTGGGGCTGGTGAGCACAAGGGCCATTTTCTGGAAATTATTACCCGGAAAACCGGTCGCGACAATTTCTCAGGCCCCCTCGTAGATAGGATCGATCGGCTATTCGAAAAGCACCTAATTTTTTTGCGTTTAAGAGGTAAAAATAGTTCATGCACTCGAATCTAGTACTACTTGGATCAAATAAGGAAGAAAGGGTGTGGGGGGTGGGGGAGGATTTGTTACCTGAATCTAGGACTTGGTCGAAAGAGGAAATAATGGGGGCGAAAAGTAGCAGAGACTGGCTATCCAACTGGTCTCTAGGTCTAATAGGGAAATAAAGGGAAACGCAGTACAAACTCAATATAAACCCGATCTATTGGTTGAAAAAGGAAAGAAAGTGGGGACTGGGGGACAAGTCAACAGAGTAAGTCCAGCACTAGATTTGCTAGCCTCACATAGTATAAGGTGGCTATACCGAACAAAATGGGACCAACCGGATATCCTATTCTGATGTTTGTTGCCCCGAGCCACTCTTATGTAATGCCACTGGTAAAATGTAGCAGTCGCACTGTTAAAAGTAAGGACATGTTAAACCAATGTTGTTTTCAATGTAATGCCTCCAGTAATATGAATCAATGGCACTTCTTTACATGTCCTGCTAAAATTTCCCATTAAGATAAGTTGGTTCTTTTCGTTAGAAATGCAACTGTCCTGGTCCGCCTACTCTCTCGTGCCGAAAGTAATGTCGTATTTAACGGTTGTCATAGTTAATCCTAATGCCCACACTAATTTCTAGCAATGCCACTGCTTTAGAAATTGCTACTGTCCTTGTAGGATTGCCATTCAGATAAGGAACATGCTTCTTTTCATTTGATGCATGTTTCATCACTTGTTAGTCACCCTCCTTTCCACCTTTCTTGTGCAAACAGAGATATACATTTCAGGCTTGATCTTAGTTGAACTGCACAAATGATATCCAAATTATAGTTGAGCATTCCAGGAGCTTCACAACCAACCTTGATGTTGCTCAATTTTATTGCAACTAATGAAGAAGAAGCTCTGTGGGTTTTGTTTTCTGATGGAAATGGAATCGGGCTGGAGCCCTTTTCTTAAAATATTTTGAAGAAGAAGCTGCTAGCTCATGGGACATTGCTTCATTTTAGGTGAACTACACCAAAAGGTCCCATGAATTGAATCATCCATGTTAGTGACTAAAAGAGCCAGCTTCAGCATCCCAGTCTAAGCACCCCCGGCCTCCATCCTTGCGACACACGATACACCTCGTTTGCCACCTGCTCGACCCTAGTGTCACTGATAAAATGAAGTAATAATACAGTTAAGATAGAGCGAGTGTCATCTCTATCATTTCATTTCCAATGTAGATAAATAAAGTGCTTCTCTTTGTTAAAGTATGTTTCATCAACTAGTCCCATTGTTAATGTTTAAGCGTTTACGCATAAACCTGGGGTGCTTAATTTTAGTTGATATGTACAAAAATAGAGATTTGAATGTCTCAAGGCGCCTCCTTGTACTATCATTGTACACTGATGTTCATCACTGGCAGAAGGTGTATCTGGGAGACTTGGGACGATGTCCAGTATGAGGCGTACCGTATGAGGCGTCGCAGGGCCCATCTCGCCCTTGCAGCATGTCATACTATGATACTATCCTAATATTTTCTTCTATTTATTTTGTGTGTTTCATCAACTAGTGCCACTATAATGTAATCACGCTTTTTCATTATCTGTGCAAACAGGGTTATTTAGCTGCATTTTGGTGGAACTGCACAAATGTACGTATGGAACCGACATATATGCAGAGTGAGAGGTGTGCCAAGTAAACATTACCGACACCAACCATGCTGCATGCATGCATTGGCATCCACCACCACCAGTGGGATGTGTGGCGCTCTCTGTGGACGGATCTTTCTCGGCAGCAAATCCTCTAACCAAATACTAGTAGCTTATATTGGCAGTTTTCTAGGGAGTACTCTTTTCTGAAAGAAGCACCAATCTATTTTTTTTGTAAACTGTGTCACAACTTTGACCCAAAGGTCCAGAGCTATTTTAGGGTGATTTGTGTAGTACTCGGAGACTGATTGTAAGCATGATTTTCATTAGCTGCCACACTGATTGTAAGCATGAGCAGGTGGAAGATTAGGTTAGTGCGAAGCTTACTTTAAACCTTACTGCCGCCATTGAAACGAGGCAAGCGTCAAGGGAACCATGGAGAACGGCGGGGAAGCGACGTCGCGCCATCCGGCCTCCTCTTGTGGTGGGAGAACGAATACTCATGTGGCTCCGGCTGGCTCTGCACCCTCACGAACGGCACACCATACTCGATCGATTCGTTATCCTCTGGGTGCTCGACTTTGGACCTGTACGCCCACCACCTCCGCATGACTGTCGCCTCGGGCGAATCTGTCTGCTCCATCGCCCATAGGAGATACTCAATGAACTCGGAGGACTGCAGCGTGACTGCCGCCGAGGAGTACATGTACATAGCCGCCCTCATCGCCTCGTCTCGCTCTTTCGCATACATTGCCACATGGCCCGCACCGTCCTCAAAATCTCCCACTCATTGTCAAACCAACTAAGGATCTCCTTCAACCTGGCTAACTTTGCCTGGTCGCCGCCGGTGATCTGCCTGATTCGCTGCTGCATCCTCGATGTCCTTCTGAGTGGTCCGGTGCTAGCTTTGGAAGATGGGAGGAGAGACGGTGGTCTTGCAATGGAGAAGAGGGAGAGGCGAGACGGTGGTTTTGGAATGGAGATGATGGAGAGGAGAGAAGGTGGTTTTGCAATGGAGAAGATCAGAAGAGGGAGAGGCGAGACGGTGGTTTTGGAATGGAGATGATGGAGAGGAGAGGAGGTGGTTTGGAATGGAAATGATGGAGAGGAGATGAGGTGGTTTTGCAATGGAGAAGATCAGAAGAGGGAGAGGCGAGATAGTGGTTTTGGAATGGAGATGATGGAGAGGAGAGGAGGTGGTTTTGCAATGGAGAAGAGGGAGAGGAGCGTCTTGACAGCGATTTAGGATTGGGCGAGAGGGCGGTAGTTGGACTTGGATCAAAATCAAAATCAATTAACCCTTCAATTAAGAAAGCGAACCCACATTAACTAGTCTCCCTTTTATTCGGATCATAATTGACCATGATTTTCGCACATAAAATATATGTTATCGTTGCAAAAATAATATAATTTGAAAGTACATTCAGAATCTGAACCAAACGATACAATTTTTGCTGACATGCATTCACATTTTGCTTGTCAAATACAAGACGATGGTCAAACTTTGACACAAAATACGCAAAACAACAAAAAAATACTTCCAAGACCAGCACCGCTCTTCCGCTCTTCTCCTCTTAAACCACCGCCGCTCCTCTCCTGTTCCAATCTAAATCCAGTGCCGCTCCTATCCTCTTCCATTTCAAAACTACCGCCCCTCCTCTCCTGTTCCAGTCCAAAACCAGCGTCGCTCCTCTCCCGTTCTAATCCAAAACCAGCGCTGCTCCTCTCCTCTTCCATTCCAAAACCCCCGCCCGTAGTGAAGGTGCTATGGAGAAGTAGATCGATGGAGGAGTACAACCGACACGTGAGGATCGCAGAGCGACCACTGTGAAGCTAGCTAGGATGTTGGAGATACAGTCCTGGTTTGACAACAAGGACCAACTAGCGGCGACGGCGACATCCATGGCCAAATATCTGCAACAGAGCGAAAAGGCGGCGATACTCCCGGAGGGAGTCGCGCCGGAGTACATAGAGCTGCTCCTCTAGGCCATGGAGCAAACAGATTCACCGAATCCGATCGTGAGGGAGAGATGGTGGGAGAATCGATCCCAGATGGAGCATCCACCAGAGATTGAAGGATCGAGCATCTACAGGGTGCCGTTTGTGAGGGTGTCCTGCCAGAGTGAGCTGGTGGAGTCTTCGTCGACCGAACCCAACTGCAAGAGGAGAAAAGCAGTTGGCCCGACGACGCTTCCCCGCCATTGTCTCCCTCGCCATTCACATCGTCTCACGGGGCGGCTGTCTGCCGCCGAGGAATAGGAGGGGGCTGCCACCCCAGCCCAATAGTCGGGCAGGTTGAGATTTGTCAGGAGGAGCTTAGGGTTGTCAGTATTTGCAGGACGTGAATTGTGTTTTGTGTTGTGTATTTTGAGAGTACTTTCAGATATGAATGTCTTTTGAATTTCATATTTGCAGTATTGAGCATATGAAGAATTTTATGAATTCTAGAGATCTATTTTTAGCACTTAAAAAAATGTAGTTTCATAGGAGTATAAAAGTGCAGACGAGAAGAAACTGCAAGTTTCAGTTTCAGATAAGAAACCGCAAGTTCAGTTTCAGATAAGAAACTGCAACTTTCAGAGGCAGAGCATTTATATTAACACGGCCTTTTCAAACAGGGTTAACATTATGTTGGAAGTTTTATTTATGGTCGAAAATGGAACTACCAGCCAGTTAACATCATGCTGACCAACATTCATGCATAGCACATCTTCATATGATGCACAGTCAAAATGACCACACAATGTTGAGTGTGCGAAACACAGAGAAAACGAGGGATGAACTTTTGGCAAGCGTTGGACGTGGTTTTGGGCTGCCCCGTCTAGGCTTTCATTTTTGACATGCGCAGCCCACGACCTCGGATGGGAGGGCCTGTTTGTATTTTCTTAGGGCCGTCATGTATCGACCGGCCTATGGACCTCCCATCCGAGCTTTTATTTTTGGCAGCCCAATTTATGTATTTTTTTGAAGAAAACGCAGAGGTCTGTTTCTATTTTTCTATATAAGAATAGGAACGCCAGGTCCAACTTATGTTTCCCTTCTAACTATATTATATATATTTAAATTATTTTATATGTTATTATATATTATTTTTATTGTCATCATATATTTAACAGATACTTACATATGTAAGAATCCCACATCTTATTAACTTATAAAAATAATTTCTTAACAAATAAAATCATGGATTGTTTTGGCACGAAAATCCTAGTGATTGTGTACAAAAGCTTGGTAAGATTTAAGGACGAATGTAATAATATCACTTATTATTTAAATATATTTATAACAAAATGATCAGCCCCTTTTTATTTTTTGATAACATTCTTTGGCGCAACCCAACATTATAATTAGAATCAGCCCAGCAAAATCATGTATTTCGAGAAAGTGCAAATGGCCTATAATTTTTTAGGAAATAAAATAAATGGGCCGCATGGACACTACATTATTTGTTCACCCAGCCCAGCTAATGGGTGTAATTCACAAAAAAAGATCAAATTGACTGTAAATTCTCTTTGCGCAAAAAAAAGACTGTAAATTACGAAAAAATGGGTTGGATACGTGCCACATTTTTGGAGGCTGAAATGTTGGGCCAATAGGTCGAAGCCAGCATGAAGTCATTGTCAATTTAGTCAACAAATGATTACGACATGTTAGCCGTTGGATTTACATCCAACGGTGGCATCCATCTTCAATCTCTCGTCTTCTTCCTCCGGCGCCGGAGCACCTCCCGCCTCCCGCTAGCTAGCAGCTCTGCTTAGCACGCTTCGCTATGAAGCGCTACTCCACCGTTGGCCAGGCCATCCCTCCACACCTCTTGTTCTTCTCCACCGACTGCCAAACCACACCGCACTAGAACCAGTTAACCCTCATACACCTCTCCGTCTGCGACTCTACTCCCGCGTCTTCCCATCTTCGGCTCGTTGCTGTCCGGGGCCTCGCCGTCGTCCACCACCTTGGATGCGCTCGGTGCGGCGTGGTCAATGGGGTCAAGGAATGACACCATCGGAAGTAGACTATTCATGGAGAGGCTGGCAGCTGGGTCCACGGCCGCACACAAGGAAATGCCTCCTTATTACGTGCAAAATAATGATTCCTCCACCTGACATCTGGGACCCACCGGAAGGGCCTCTGTATTTCGCGAAAAAACGTGCCCCCCGCTGACATGTCGGACCCACCATCTATCTTCGTACGCAAGGAAGTGCCTCCTTATTACGCACAAAAAATGAACACTCCCCACCTTTGGAACCCAACATACTGGGAGGCTGACTTGTGGGCCTACCAAGTTGACGGGGACGGAGGGCTTTGTCAACTTAGGCAATATGAACGATTCTAGCTCCTGTTACCATATGATGTTCATCCAACGGTCGTAGTGCTTCTTCAACCTCTGGTCTTCTTGCTCCAGCCGCCCAAACCAGCGCCGGTCGTGCCGCGTGCTCCTGCCTCCCGTGGCCAGCTATGATGCCGCGGAGGCCTCACCGCCCCCTACTAATCCCATCGCTGGCCATGCCATCCCTATACTCACCCACACACCCTGTTATTCTGCGGCGACAGTAGCCTCACACCACAGCTGCACCAGTGAACCCTCGTACTCCTCTTCGCGTGGGCATCGACTGCTGCGTCTTCCTCGGCTCCGAGTCGTCCCCTTCCTAGGCCTCGCCGTCGTCCACCGCCGTGGTGCTCTCGACGTGGCGTGGTCAACATGGTCAAGGAACGACTTCCATCGGACATGGATCAGACGTGGAGAGGTCGATACCGGGTCCACGGCCGCAGCAAGGAAGTGCCTCCTTATTACGCCGAAAAATAATGATTCCTCCACCGACAATGGGACCCACCGGATGGGCCACCGTATTTCACGAAAAACGTTTCCCTGATTGCTGGGACCCACCAGCTACATCTTCGCGACGCAAGGAAGTGCGTCGGGGCAAAAAAACGATTCGACCGGGATCGCTGGGACCCACCAGCTACATCTTTACACGCAAGGAAGTGCGTCCGGCAAAAAACGATTCGCTTCTCGACCGCTGGGGACCCAGCAGCTACATCTTCGCACGCAAAGGAAGTGCGTCCGGGCAAAAAAATGATTCGCCCCTCTGACTGCTGGGACCCACCAGCTACATTTTCGCACGCAAGGAAGTGTCTGGCAGTCGGGACTCACCCTGTCGAAGCGTACGTAGCGTTGTCATTCTGGTCGCGAACGTGTACGTACATATATACTAGTCGATGTAGAGGCCCGCACGTGTCGTAGTAGAGGCGCGTGCGTGTCATAGTAGAGGCGCGCACGTAGCATGTACACGTACGTACATCGGCCAGGGTGCAAGAAAGAAAATACGACCACGTACGTACATACGGGCGGGGTCTCGAACGCCTACTCACGCATACGTACGGCCAGGGCTCGTGTACATGACTGGGTCGGAACAGAGAAACATCATCGTCATCGTGTTCACGGGGAGGCAACAGAATGCGTCGTGTTCATAGGGAGGCAACGGAATGCGTCATGTTCATCGGGAGGCAATGGAACGTGTGGGAGCCAATCGGCTGGGTAAGAACGGAATGTGTGGTCGTGTTCATCGGGAGGGCTTGGACGGAACAGGCGATGGAAACAAGGCCTGGCGTACCGCAAAACGGAGGAAACGGACCTCCTACATTTGGAACGGGGTCCTGTTGATCGGGAGGGGTTTGGCGTACCGCAAAACGGAGGAAACGGACCTCCTACGGTCAAAACGGGGGTCCTGTTGATCGGGAGGGGTGTGGCGTACCGCAAAATGGACGAAACGGACCTCCTATGGTCAAAACGGGGGTCCTGTTGATCAGGAGGGCTGTGGCGTACCGCAAAACGAATGAAACGGACCTCCTACGGTCAAAACAGGGGTCCTGTTGATCGGGAGGGGTGTGGCGTACCGCAAAACGGACGAAACGGACTTGTGTTGGAGCGCTATTGTCGAAACGGGTGTCCTGTTCATTGGGAGGGGTGTGGCGCATCGCGAAAACGGACTCCACAAAGATATCGTTTCATCTCCACCGTCGACCTCCTCCGGCCGCCACGGGCTACCGTCGACCTCCTCCGGCCTCCACGGGCTCTGTTCATCCAGCCTCCAACGTGCGCTTACTCCACCGGCTCTTGTTCAACAACCCCTCCACGGGCACCCCTCCCCCGTGTATTGTTCATCCAGCCCTCCACACCACGGGGTCCTATTCAACCACCCCTCCACGGCCACCCCTCCACCGTCTACTGTTCATCCAGCCCTCCACACCATGGGGTCCTCTTCATCTAGAGGCAACGCCACCGCTGACTGTTCATCCAAACCCCCCCCCCCTCCCGCAACGCTCACTGTTCATCCAATCGATCGGATTCAGTTAGCAGCAGTAGCAAAGGAATCGCTCGATCGGGTTCAGTTAATAGCCATCGATCAATCGCTCGGGTTCAGTAACGCGTAGTTCGCGGCAATCGCCAGTTCAGTTAGAGCGAACGCCTCGCACACACGCGCGTACGTATGAGAGAAACGCGCATCGCTCGGCCCCCGACCTCCCACCGTAACCGGCAACTCCCCGAAATTTTCCTCCCCCTCGCTTCTACCACGGTTTTTTCCGTCATGGACGGCCCAAAGAATGTCATGCAGCTGCGTCTCCGGCCCGCCCAGGACGAAAAGCCCATTTTATGTCATGATTTTTTGTCATAGAAGTAGGAGCCCACCACATCTATGATGATACCGGGTTTTGTCACAATTTTCGTCATAGAAGTGTCACATGTATGACAAAAAAATTCGTTTGGCCCAAAATGTCATGGATGTGTCTTTTTTTGTAGTGCTTGTGTGTGGCGTCATTAGCTACTCTGTCTCGGGCGCAGGGTGGTCGGTCCAGCAGATCGACCGTATTGTTTTTCGGCGGGATGGTCTCTATAGCCTCGTCGTTGAATTCGGGCAGCAGCTTGCGCTTTGGGTAGCTCTTTGTGTGGCGATCCCCACAGTGTTTTTTGTCTGTGTCGAGCACTTTGTTCCATCTATGGTTGAGCGTATCTTGTGCGGCCTTAAGCCTTTGCTTCTGCTTCTTCAAGCTCCTCGCGGTGGCGATAAGCCTTTTGTGGAGGTTCTCTTGTTCCAAGTGCTTTTCCGGGATGATGATTGCATCGTCGTCCGGACTGTTCTCCTCTCCGGAGACAGGTTTATAAGTTTTATCTTCGGCATCGCCGTGATCAGACAGCGGCCCGGACTATGTTCGCCATCCCCTGGCTCATCCTGCTCCATAACTGGGTCCATGGGGTCGTCGTTACCTTTGGAGTCGTCCGGGGTATTATTCTTTCTTGTGCCGTTATCGTTGTTTTTGCTGTGGCGGGATTTAGAGCGGCGCCGCTAACGTTGGCGCTTTGGTTGCTTCTCAAGAGGATTATCCTCCGTTGCATCCTTTCGTTCCTCGCTGCTGTTTTCTTTGGGTGTGTCCACCATGTATATATCATATGATGAGGTGGCTGTCCAGCGCCCTATGGGCGGTGGTTCCTGTTCTTCTCTGGCATCGTCATTCATACCGTCAATGTCTTCGGAGTCGAAATCAAGCATGTTGGTTGAGTCGTCGATAGTGGCTATTAAGTGGGTGGTGGGTGGGAAACGAATTTCTTCGTCGTCCGCTTCCCACTCAAGCCGAACATAGTTCGGCCAAGAGTCTCCTGATAGGGAGAGAGATTTTAATGAGCTAAGAACGTCACCCAAGGGCGAGTGCTGAAAGATATCCGCGGAGCTAAACTCCATGACCGGTGCCCAGTCAGGTCCGATGGGCACGGATGCACGCGGTTCGGAGCCCCTGGTCGGAGACGAGTCTGAGGGTCCGAAGACATAGATCTCCTTAGGAGTGGGATCTGTGTTCGGCTCTATCGCCGCTGAGTGTGCGGCCTCTGTGGCGGGGTCCATCCACCCGTCCTCGAATGGCACGATCTGCTCCAGGTTTAAAGCCAGGGCAGTTGTAGGTGTGATCTCCTGAACACCGTCCGATGGCAGATCTAGGTCATGCTCATCGCGACTGTAGGGCGCACCTATGATGGGTTCGAATCCGTCGAAGATCAAGTCTCCGCGGATGTCGGCAGTAGTAGCAAGCTTCCAAACTGACACGATGGCTGGGGCGTAGCTATCGATCTGCTCCAGATGGGCAAGCGAGTTGGCCCGCAGTGCGAAGCCGCCGAATACGAAGATCTGTCCGGGGAGGAAAACCTCACCCTGGATCGCATCGTTGTGGGTGATTGAACGACCCATCAAGCCTTACCGTGACGACACAATGGAACTCTCAATGAAAGCACCAATGTCGGTGTCAAAACCGGCGGATCTTGGGTAGGGGGGTCCCGAACTGTGCGTCTAAGGCTAATGGTAACAGGAGGCGGGGGGCACAATGTTTACCCGGGTTCGGGCCCTCTCTATGGAGGTACTACCCTACTTCCTGCTTGATTGATCTTGATGATATGAGTATTACAAGAGTTGATCTACCACGAGATCGTAGAGGCTAAACCCTAGAGGCTAGCCTATGATTATGATTGTTCTTGTCCTACGGACTAAACCCTCCGGTTTATATAGACACCGGATGGGGCTAGGGTTACACAGAGTCGGTTACAGAGAAGGAAATCTACATATCCGAATTGCCAAGCTTGCCTTCCACGCAAAGGAGAGTCCCACCCGGACACGGGACGAAGTCTTCAATCTTGTATCTTCATAGTCCAACAGTCCGGCATTCACATATAGCCCGGCTGTCCGAGGACCCCCTAATCCAGGACTCCCTCAGTTGGACTGCGGAATTCAAGGACTACCTGATGCAAGGGACGCTGCCAGAGAAAGAGGAGGACGCGGAACGCGTGGCCCGGCATGCCACGACCTATTGCATCCAAGACGAAGAGCTCTACCAGAAGTGGCCAAATGACGTTTCCCTATGTTGCATCTCCAGGGAATAGGGGAAGGAGTTGCTGGCTGACATACACGATGGAGATTGCGGACATCACTCGTCATCATAGACCGTCGTCAGCAAGGCGTTTCACAGCTGGTTCTACTGGCCTACGACACTGAACAACGCAACCGAGCTGGTGAAGTCCTGCGAAGCCTGCCAATTCCATGCCAAGCAGATCCATCAGCCAGCTTAGGGCATGCAGACCATCCCACTCTCATGGTTATTCGCGGTCTGGGGGCTGGATATCTTGGGCCCGTTTCCTCGAGCGCCTGGGGGCTACCGCTATCTCTACATCGCCATCAACAAGGTCACCAAGTGGGAGGAGGTGGAAGCCGTCCGCGCCATCCTAGCTGGTTCTGCAGTCAAGTTCATCAAGGGCCTCGTGAGCCAGTTTGGGGTCCCTAACCGCATCATCACCGACAACGGTTCGCAGTTCACCAGCAATCTCTTCAAAACATATTGTGCTAACCTTGGAACGCATGAATATGTTACGCCGTGGCACACCTCGAATGTAACGGCCAGGCCGAACGCGCCAACGCAGAGGTCCTGAGGGGCCTCAAAACCAGGACCTTCAAGAAGAAGCTGGAGGCCTGCGGCAGGGGCTGGTACGACGAGCTCCAATCCGTGTTGTGGTCCATCCGCACTACCGCCACCAAGCCAACTGGTGAGACCCCATTCTTCCTCGTCTACGGAGCAGAGGCGGCCCTCCCTCACGATGTCAGGCGTCGCTCCACGCGGGTCTTGGCGTTTGATTAAGCGCAATAGGACGCCATGCGGGGGATGGACCTCGTGCTGGGGGAGGAGCGTCGTCGTGAAGCCACACTGTGAGCAGCAAGGTACCAGCAGGCGCTGCGGCGGTATCATTGCCGCAACATCCGCCCCAGGACTCTCGAGGTAGGTGACCTCGTGCTCAGGCGGGTGCTCTCCAGGGAAGGGTTGCATAAGCTCTCGCCCATGTGGGAGGGCCCGTTCAAGGTTGTCCATGTTTCCAGGCCTGGAGTCGCGCGCCTGGAGACTCAGGAAGGGGTGCCCGTCTTGAACGCCTGGAACATTCAGCACCTCCGGAAGTTCTACCCTTGAAGAAAAGCCCAGTGCCTATGAAGAAGGCCCGGTGCCTGTGAAGCTCGCCGCCCGAAGAAAGGCCCGGTGCTTGTGAAGAAGGCCCAGTGCCTGTGAAGCTCGCCGCCCGTGACACTCTCACGTAATAATGAGTTGGATATACACGCCCCGGAGTCTCCGGCGTGCTGCCCTCGGGCCTCGGGTGCTCCCGCCCACGCCCCGTGGCAGCACTTAGCTCCGCGCTGGTGAGAAGACGTCAAAGACTAGACTAGGTGCCGGATGCGGCTTTTCATTTGCTTTCCGTAGTTGGCTCGTTCTCCCTTGTTTGAACCTTTATTAAAGTTGCTTCTAGTGTTGTTTGCCGTCTTCTGCCCCTGTTCTCTGTTTTCTGCTTTTGTCTGGCGCGCTCTCTCTCGCAAACCTCGCGAGGGGGCTGCACGGGCGCCGTCATGAGCCCTTCCTCTCTTAAATTTTCGTGAGGATCTCTCATTTGAGTTCGCAGCGGGAGCACCCCTCCCGGTCCATGCCCCTCTGGCATCGCGACACGAAGCACCGGGCCATAGCCGGCAACCCTCGCGACCAAGGTGCGGAAATGATTCTCCCAACAGATTTTTGCAGCTCTTAAAGCGCCCAGCGAGGCCTCGAGCAGGCACCCCGCGAGGCGAAAACTACTACAAACGTCCCGAGCTAAGTTTGTTCCTACGCGCGTGCACATAACGGCGACAACATAACACAGCACAGGTTCGATTAATGTAGCATGATAATTAGGGGATCACTAGTTGTCAACCCGTGCTACTGCACGTGCTAGCAATTTTTCATATTGTATTGGCTACTACATCAAATTATAATATTATTGATTAAGTTTTTGTAAGTATTGTTTTGTCCAAAGCCTTGTAAACATAGAAATACAAAATATTTAAATTAATATTTTAACCCATGACAAATAATACCCGTCATTTTAAACTTATAATTGTACTTTTAAGATATTTGTAAGATCGTTGAACTTGTAGATTTTTTTAAACTCGTCGAAGCCTTCTCGTATTTAAGATAATTCTCTATATTTCTAGTTTTCTAGTAGAACTTTTCTTTTACTTCGACTCAAACATTCTAGTATTCATCCTTATATTTTTAAATCGAAAATATAATTTGAATGTTTGGTATTCCAAAATATCCCCTAAATTATTGGATGCATGCCTGTAAGATTTTAGAAGTTACTTCGTACATTTTTTTAAAATTAACAGATCCTTCTCAAAATGAACAACTACGAAAAGTGGTGATGCTATTTGTTTATGCGATGACCGCTAGCTAGCCAGTGTCCTAGTCTATGATATATTGCTTTATCCGATCGACACCTATGTGCACTCTCCTTTTGCTATCTATATTAAAAGGATCAATTAAGTGCTTACATATCATTGTGGTTTTATTCCTTAAATATAAAACATAAACAACATAACTAAACTTCAGAAGAAAAAAAATTAGTTTTTCTTATGCGCTTGCATACCTGTTTAAGAAATTTCATTTAATAAATATAATCTATGTTTTTTAATTATGATATTCATGACATAGATTTTGAAAAAAAAACATTGACACTACACCTTTTTTCATTTTCAGCAAACTATGTACTACCCAAACAAATTTGGGAGTATAGAGGTGTGGGTGATTTGTCAACAGGTTTTTTTTCCTTATGGTTGTGTACGTGGCGATATCTGTGTGAGAAAAGATAGTTCACCAACCTAGTACGCACAACACATTGAAATATCATCCGCAGATTTTTAGCGAAGAGGACAACGTCGGTCTGCACATTGGGTACGTTTCTGAAAAGAAAAACATTAGTTTGTTAGGTGATTTTTGTTCGGATATTTGCTATTTCTCCTTTGACAGCCGGGACGTTTCTTTACTTTCATTTAAAAAAAACTGGATGTTTCTTCTACTGTAACATGTTTGGACTCTTGGGCCTTGTGCGTGAGGTGGGTAATCCTGGACGTTGTAACTTGTTAGGACTCTTTGGCCTTGTATGTGAGCTTGTTTCTTAATCCTGAACGTTGTATTGCTGGAAAAAAATATCATGGACGTTGTAACTTGTTAGTACTCTTTGGCCTTGTACGTGAGCTAGCCTATTAATCCTGGACGTTGTATTTCTAGAAAAAATCATGGACGCTGTAATATGTATGTACTCTTTGGATTTCCTATCTCGTTTAATCCTAGATGCATAATTACGATCTAATGGTTATTTTAAAGTAGTTTTTGAGGATTAACGTGGAGGCTTGTATGGTGCTTCCAATTAGTAAATATAAGATATAAGATATAAGATAGTCTATCGCACACCCCCACGGGGCCCCATACTGCTCTCTCTCTCTCGATGCAGGAAAAGGAGGAAAACAAAATAAAAGCAGCACATGCCTTGCGACAGCTCGCAAGGAAGGATCTGCGTCGTCCTCCCGAGCTCAATCAGACTCCGCCTCGCGCTTCACCGGGGCGCGGCGACGGGACGACCCGCTACCGCCTTCAAAGCGGGCGCGGCGGCGTGGTGGCTGATCGCGGCCACCGCTGGAGGAGCTGTCGCTGGAGGAGGAACCGCTGAAGCTCAACGAGCTGCGGTCGCTGCCGGGAGCAGGTTCGCCTTCACCCTCGTCACGGCAGTCGCCAAGGCTGAGCACCTCGTCGCCATCATCGTCTTCAAGGAAGCACCCAACGCGGCGGCCATCTTCTCCGAACACCCTCATGTAGAGGGTCGCATCGTCGTCGTACTCGAAGTGGAGGGTGCACCGCCTGCCCCGACCACGTGCGCGGGCAAACGTCTGCCAACCCCGGGCCAGGGCCACATTTACGGCGACAAAGATCTCCACCGTGACCCAGGATGCCCTGCTGCAGCAGTCGTCCGCCTGCAACTAGAGTCCGCTGGAGCCAGCGGCCGGCAGTTCGCCGGCAAAGAAGCGAGGGAGCTGGAGCCAGTTGCCGGCCGGGTCGTCCGACCACACAACGAACTCCGGCATCACCCCGGCCGAATGGAAGCGCAGCCGTGGAGGCCGTGCAGCCACGTAACGCCGTCCCTCACCGACCGGGCTGCCTCGACATGGGCGGCCACCACCGCGTAAAGGGCCACCGCCATGACCACGGGAAGCCACGGCAGGGGTCGCGGGGTGCTTGCGACGATGACCGCGGCTGCGCTTGGGCGGAGGAGAGCCAGGCCCTTCCTGGCGAGCCTTCCCCTTCTCCGTGGCTGAGAACCTCTTCCCGGGCGCCATGGGATGCTGCGAGCAACAGGAGCGAGGAGGAAGAATAAGCAGGCGGAGCAGGAAGAGATGGGCAGCTGGGGTTTTCGCCCCTCCCCATTTATAGCCCAAGGGAGGCCAACATTCGACCTCCATGATCACAGGTAATGATGACTCTTTTTGCATGCAGCAGGGACTTGTCAAATCGGGCAGTTGCCGAGGTAGCGTGGGGAAGCGGAGACACCCACGTCCAATCAACCGCCACGCGGCGCCCAAGGCCGCAGGCTTTTGGGGCCCGTGGCACTCCACACTTGCCCTTTGGCTTCGCTGCTAATTAGGCCAAGTCCGAGCGCGCCTTGGGCCCGGGCGCTACTGTCGGCGTTCTTGGAACGGGGGTCCCCAGACTTGCCTGCCTGCGGCCTGCAGCGTGGCTCACCAAGTGGCCCAGTACAGCCCGTCTTCATCAACGCAAGCTCAAGACCCTCGCGAGGGGCCAATCCTCGCTGGGCGGATGATGCAAGGCCTCCTCAGGGGCGGCCTCACCAGGCAGGCTCGCGAGGAGGCGGAGAGATCAAGGCGAGGGGTGCCTCGTGAGTTGCTCATGACGCAAGCCATGACAATCAAGACCAGGCGGGCGCCAGCCTGCGCAGTGTCCTCGTTTCCTCTTTGGTGCAAAGGGGGCAAGCGCAGGCGCGGAGTACCAAGGCATAAGGCAAAGGTTTCCTTATTGGTGCAATGAGACCAAGACCAGCAGGACGGCAGGACGGAGGTCACCGTGGAGCCCAAGACGGCGTCATCACCAGCACCTTTGGCAGTCGAAGACCACCTTTAGTCAGGATAGCTTGTACTAGCTGTCCTCTTTCAAAATGGCCGTTGTTGGCTCCCTTCCCACTCAATATTTGGGAAGAGGACCAGGGCCTCTATAAACAGACATGGCCACCACAGTAGGAGGCCATCTGGAATCTGATCCGAACCTAGCTCATCGACACCACCACAAGAACACCTCTCCTCGCGAGGCTGTTCTTCCTCTGTACTGTTCATCATCAGCCCAAGAGGCAATCCACCACACCACACACTGGATTAGGGTATTACACCGCAACGATGGCCCGAACCAGTATAAACCTTGCGTCTCTTGTGTTGTTCATCGTGCTAGCTTAGAATCGCGGCGAGGTTGTGGGCGTGTTTCGGTAGGGAGAAGATCTTCATGCGCACCCCAGAGTTCGAACCTTAAGGGTTTTTCTGGAACCCGATGTCCGACAAACTTGACCTTGCCTGTGTATTCCTAAAAAAAGTATAGCTGGGCTAGCCATTTTCAGCTTGAAAAAAATTAATATCTGGGCTGGATATCTGGCCTGGGCTAGACGGGCCACAGGCCGCCCAGTTAATACCTGCAGCGATGTTTTCGTTGTTGTTTAGAGAATAAAAATTAATATCTGGGCTAAACATCGCTCAAGAAAAACTCTGCAGTGCTCACACCTCAAAAACACAAATACTGCTCGAGCTGCTTGGTCCCAGGTGTCGGCCGCTTCTTGTGCAATTCTCTCGTTTATTAACTACATAGGTTGACAATGGTGTGGAACCGTGATGTCAGGAAACCAGGAGGAAGCAAAAGAAATTATAGTTTCATATAATAAGGAGGCACTTGCGTACGTGCGGCTATGGCCCTGGTGGGTCCCCACTGTCATTCTCTCCACGTAAATTCATCTCCTCATCCTCATGTCCGTTGACCATGTTGACAACGCGAGACGGCAGCGCAACAACTCGAAGGACGACGGAGAGGGCCTCACGAGCCCTACATATGGTCTGATACAGCGCCCGCTGCTCATTCGGGAAGCCAGGATCATAGGGCCACATGTCCGCGATGGCATTGTCGTTCGCTTGTTCACCGGTGCTCGTTGAGGAGACGGAGGTTGCAGCACAGGTCCTCCTGCGCTGGTAGCTCTTCCGCCATTAGGGCGTCAAAGTGCGGCTGCACCTGCTCTATGGTGAACACGACATGAACCGGCTTGGACAGCGGCGCCGGCTCCTGGACGAAAGCTACGTCCATCGTTTGATTGTCGTCGCTCAGCTCGGCGAGCTCGCTGGTGAGCCAACATGTCAGGCTGCTGGACCGACCCGCTGCCAAGCAGACTGCCCTGGCCCACCCAGACCGCCTCCCTCGCCCACGTGCGCTTTCCGCCTGAAACAGTCATCGCCGCTCGCCCCGCTTTCCGGTGCAGGCGATTGTTCCGCCTTCAAACGACACAAGTGTCGTCCGTCCGTCCATCTGCCGCCCACATTAATGATACGCGGTTGCCGAGCCGGCTACTCCTGCGCCACATGTCCGTCCCTCCGCACCCACCATTGCTATATAAACTGCTGCGCCGCCATAGCCGCAGTCGTCTGCATCCGTTCCCTTTCTCCTGTCCACAACACTGCTGCCCACCATGGCTTCCCCGCGCTCCAGCGCTCTTCGGGGCAGGCGGACGACGGACCATAAGGAGATGGCAGCCATTGCTGCCGAATGGCTGTCCGGCAAGCAGCCGGAGGACGACGACGTCCCAATGGAGAACATGGTAGTAGATGATCTGGCGCTAACCCCCTCCACTGCGCCATCCTCGCCGGTGCATTGCACCATGACCATCGGCGAGGCCCATGCCAAATATATGGACATGGTGAGGCAGAAGCGTGAGGAGCAGTTCCGGGAGGTGTAGGCCGACGCCGCCTACCACCACCATCTCCTCTAGGAGCACCAGTAGGCGGAGGAGCAGATCACCGCGGAGCGGGTGGAGCAGGAGGCGCTGCTCGACTCATACCGCTCCCCCCGCGAGGGACGCCTCAAGCGCTGGCGATACCGCATGCGGGTGGCGGAGGCTGCGGCCGCCTACAAAGAGGCTGATGAAGCGGGCGAGGCGCTGCTTGGCGAGACTGAGGACGAGGCAGAGGACAATGTCGGCTCCGACGAGTCCCTGCTCCGCTGGCGTCGATGAGGCCCTGCTCCGCCGAGGACCCGCGACACCAACAACGAGGCAGAGGACACCGCCGGCACCGCCGAGGCCCCACCCCACCAACAACGAGGCAGAGGACATCACCGGCTCAGGCGAGGCCCCACCCTGCCGGCAACGAGGGGGAGGATTTCCCTCGCTCCGCTGAGGCGCCGCCCGCTAGCAACGAGACAGAGGACATCGCCGGCTCCACCGAGGCCCCGCCCCGCTGCCAACGAGGCCGCGCCACACAGAAAATGAGGAAGAGTAGAACATGGTAGGTCACCGCCGCTCGAGTCCAAGTAAGGCCACCGCTGCTACCCTCCGGTTGAAGCCAAGCTTGGCGGGTTGACCATTGACGGTCGGTTAGCTTCTTGGTGGCGACATGGAGTCAGAGAGCTATGTTGGAGAAGGATGCTACTTCTACTTAACTGCTGGTGCAGTTGGCTGAATGACATGTGGGCCCAACAGGCATCTGGGCCACATGTCAGTTATGCAACTGCACCTGCAGTTAAGTCACTGAAGCTTCTGTTCGCCTCAGTCGGACACATGTGGGTAGCTTCGGTTAATTAATTATTCCTCAAGCGCACCCCTTTTTAGTTGAAGAATGTATGAAATGTAATGAAATCTGGCATGTTTATATGAAATCCGACCGTGTATGAATGAATTTATTTCGATTAGTTCAGATTCTTGTATCACTGGCATTGGATGAACATGCAAAACAATACGTACTAGCATTATTCCCAGGGTGATCACCTCGTTTGCAAGATTCAGCATGTACTCCTCCGGTCCTTTCTAGTCTGCATACAAGTTCTATCTGCCGTCAAAGTATCTCTACTTTGACCAATCTTATAGAAAAAAGTATGCACTTTCACAATGTGCGAAGTAAAAAGGAACATAAGGAGTACAAAGAGTTTGAGCAGCTTGGAAACAAACACACATGCCTGGAAATTCATAAAGAACATTCAAAACAATCGATGATTATGCGTCTCAGCGATTCACATGTCAGAGCCAATATTTACTTCACAACTGAAGAATAAAGAAAAAATTGATCGACGCTGCTAACAACAAAGGGCGTCCCATTCGAAAATATCAAACGCATGTCTTCTTGCTAAAACCAATGAGCCAAATTTGACAAGGTTGTCCCATTCCAAAATATCAAATGCCTACGATTGAGGAATGGGCAGGGTTTGCCATCAGTTCGGACATTGACATGGCACCTCGTGCTAAATAAACCAACTGTTCTTTTTGTGCAGTTCCACCAAAATCAACCAAATTCGCGTGTAGCTTGTACGATTTCGCCTTTATATGTTGCAATTCCTTGAACTTATCGGCACCTCCTTTCTTGTGGTGGAAATGAATGATTTGATGTATTCATGAACATTTTGTGCAGTTCCCGTTGAAATCAAGTTGAGCACCCCTTTTTGCACAAATACAAAAAAAAGTGATTATTATAAAGCAAACTGTACTATGAATTGACAGTTTAAACAAGCACCTACATGGTCCATGTAGAGCACACTTTTAGAAAAATGGAACTCACCGGAAAGAATCCTTCTGAGCTGAAGTTAGTTTGGTCTTGTGGGAAGTAATGTAACCCTCCTTCAACTGCTCCTTCCGATGAGAAGATAGATAGGGCTTCTTCATCCTGGCATAATCGGAACTAATCACTTCACGTACTCCATATTCTTCTTCAGAGGAGGATGATCCTGTTGTACAAAGACAAGAGGACAACTAAATGCTAGCATCCCTGTTTGCTCGAAAAAAGGAAAGGAAATATTTAAAACAACACAGATGAAGCACTTCTCAAGGACAATACCACTTTTTCATGACAGTATCTAAACAGTAGCACAACACTAATAGAGATGACAAAGCTCAGTCATATGGATGAAATCTGTGGGCGAGTACCAACCTTTGTCAGGAGGCTTATTGTGTAGAGCATACAGATGAAGCACTTCTCCAGAACCATCTGCTGCTATCTACTGTGGTGGCCATGCTTACTATATACTCCTCGATTAGTTTAATGTTTCCAATATCTTCTTGTGCAGTTCCACTAAAATATATGGTATCTTCAAAGAAGATCCCTGTTTGCACAAGTAGAGATAATTACGTATTACATTAAGAGTGGCATCAAATTAGTGGCAAAACAATTGCTCGTTCCAGCCATAGCAATAAATTAAGATGCAAAACTATATCATTAGTTGTGTCATCACAGTTCTAGTGCTTCATTACAAAGACTGGAGTTGATTTTGTTTTCTTCAGCTTTGTTCTTCCCTTCATCACTTGGTTCAATAATGCATAAGCTTCGCCTTCAATGTAAGATTTGGCATGTCAATTAGGGAGCACAAGTATAGCACTAAACAATGACATTAATTTTCTGAATAAAGTGGCAAAATACAGGCCAACAAAGCAGAAATATCCTTATCTTACCTCAATGGGATATTACGGTGCACATACAGATTGGAAGTCTTGTCTCCATTTGTGTAGTTCACTAAAATCAAGCAACATTACCGTACAAGTAGCACAACATATGAAAGAACACTGCAGAATCATGTGAAAGAAGGCTAGTACTGACCTCTCATGACGGGAATTCAAACAACTCACAAGAAGAAGATCTGAACCAAATTTGCCAACGCGGATAGGAAGTAAGATCTCCTCTTGTGCAGTTCCACTAAGATCAAGCAATCAAGCAACATTGTCGGTGTGACATTTTGGTTGAACTGCACAAAACACTCTTAAAACAAAAGTGTTTTGTGCACTGCAACAAAAGGTCACAATGGCAACAAGGTGAAGTAGATAACCATGTTTACACAAAGGTGCAAAGGAAATAACTAGTGGTCAATAATGGTGGATGACACAGAAGCCAACAAAAAGAAGCATCTACCTTATCTAAATGGGAAAGAAAGCAAGACAGTAGCATTTCTCAAATGGTGGCACTGATTAATATTAACAGAGAGATTATATTAACAATAAAATTCATTAAACATGTAATTTGCTTTTAACTATGGCATTGCATCAATTTTCTAGCGGCATTATTAGAGGGTGTTTGTTTACAGGGACATTTTGGCGTATGGACTAAAAAAACTCTGTGTCAGTCCCATCTAAACCAAACAAGAGGGACTTTTAGGGACTAAAAGTGGGAATTTGGGACTAAAGAAAGAAGACCCCGAGGGAGAGTCTTTTTGGGACTTTTTCCAATAGTTGCCCTTGCCACGCATCGCACCTTGTCTCTATTAGTTCATTACTAGGGGTAAGATGGTCTTTTAGCATGTCATTTAATAACCTCTAGTCCATGTTTAGTCCGTGGAACCAAACATGTAGGGACTAGGGAGTTCTTAACCAAACAGGGCCTTAGATTAACAACAGCTAAAGAGTTGCACGGGACAGTGGACGCACCAGCACCATGTGCATCTACCGATGTACTGGGGTGATGCATAGTCTGTTGCAACAAAGAACAAACAACCAAGGAGCATATTTGTGTTGGTCCCAGTTTTGTTATCTTTAGACACCTTTCCCTATGTGAGCGCAGCAAATCTAGTCCTGCTCAAACTCTATAGCCTTGTCCCCCAAAACAGAAGATCAGTTCGTTACAGATGTGCATAATGCGTTTGTCATTGTTTTCCCTTTTCGACCAACGTAGGTGCTGGATAGCCAGTCTGTACTAGTACTTTCCCCCTTCCTTTCCTCTTTGAACCACGTCCTAGATTTATGCTATACAACTTTCCCCACTACTTTCCCCCATTCCTTTCCTCTTTGAGCCACGTCTTAGATTCATGCGATACAACTTTCCCCACTACTTCCCCCTTCCTTTCCTTTTTGAACCACGTCCTAGATTCATGCTATACAACTTTTCCCACTACTTTTCCCCATTCCTTTCCTCTTTGAACCACGTCCTAGATTCATGGTATACAACTTTCTCCACTACTTTCCTGTTTGATCCAACACCTAGATTCGAGTGCAGAAGCGGAAAAAGCCCACATGTAGCTAGAGCAATGCATGTGGAATAACTAAATTATACCTGAAGGTTCTTGGGGTGTGGTTCGGTGGGCAACCGGAGGCCGTTCGGCCCACACTACGTACAGCGGCGAAGAAGAAGGGGTCGGAGGCCCTCCCACGTCGCTGCTGGGTGAAAGTGAACAGCTGCGCCGGTAGTGGATTCCCTCCCTTGCCGACGGCGACAGCATTAAGCCTCCTTCCCTTCCCGGCGGACGGATCCTGCCGGCTCTTTGACCAACAGTGAGGGGAGAGAGAGAGGCCAACGAAGTCTTGTTTAGATATAGAGAGGGTGAGAGAGTGTGAAGAGAGCAACTACAAGCACTGAGGCTGCAGCGTGTATATATATACTGGAGAGAGAGTGTGAAGAGAGCAAACCCTAGAAAACAAGCACCAAGGCTGCAGCTTATACGTGATGAGGTGATTAATGGTCACTACGAGATCGTATAGCTCCGTATCCATCCATTTTGACCAGTCAAAGAATCCTCCTGGCACGAATTATGCTCAAGTGTAGATATCGAACCCGAGACCTCAAGTTTGATGACCGAACAGGCTAACCAGCTACACAACCCTCCCGTTATGTTCAATGAGAGGAAAATAACCTTTTATACATTCCTGCATTTGTGTGACAAGCATGCCATGTTTTTTGTGTGTGGGAGTCATTGGGATTTAAATCATAATCGTGTCATGTGGCTTTGGTGGTAAGACTATCCACAGTGGTGCAGAAATAATGCAGCCTTAGTCACCTTACCTCTCTGCACATAGTACGTTGGGTCCCACCAGTCAGAGGGTGAAACAAACAAATTAATAAGAAAAATTAAAAGCGCCAGCGGTGTATCTTACCTCACACATCTCGCTACTACTCAGGAACACTGTCCAATTGATCCCTCTGTTCACTCACATACTATTTTAAGTGAATCCTTATTATAACATGCACACAATTTTGGGCACTTGTATTCGACCTAAGTCAGTGTGCCACCGTATCTCGTACTACTCCCTCCGTCTAGGTGAAATAAGTCACATTAGAAGGTGCAGCGGGACCAAGGTGCAAGCAGATTGGAGGAGAAGGAGAAACTTGACCGGTCATTCCTCCAATCAAAGCCCTGATTTCCTTCTCTAAACGCAACAATTAATACAAACAACTAAGAGATGCCGTTTTAGCTACCATGCAGGGCCAAGTATTAACTCGCATGCAAGCCGACTTTGATTTCTTGATTGATCAACGCGTAGTTGCGCTCCATGCATTGGGTTTCCGGGGGAGATAACAAGGCAGAGTAAGGAGCGTTTGGTTACATTGCTTAGGCCGGTCATAGTGGTGAGTAACTTGGACTAGTAACATGCATATGTTACTAGTCTATGTTACTACTACGCAAAGTTTTCCGTCGGAAGCGAGCCGATCTGGCTCTCCTGAGCTAGCAAGGTTTTTCTAGCCCACCAAAGCTAGCTGGCCCACAAAAGCTAACATATTTTAATAGTTCCAAATGCCTAACCTTACCCGGCTATGCTATAAGCTGTTCTTGCTAAGTATCCAAACGCTCCCAAAGTAACAACGCTCATTAGGAATGAGGCCAGGAGGGGATTGAGATGCGAAGTTACTGGACGACGCCTAAACATTTTGGGAATATCTGATTTCCGTAAGATGACTTAACACCTAGACGGAGGGAGTACTACTCCTCAGTCCAGGTTTAACGGAATATACGTCACTTCTTCTCTTCTTGTACGTACTCCATTTGTATCTCACTTCCTGTGGCTTCGCACTCGCACGATTTTCCTATTATATGAACCTGTGTGTGCGTGTGCGCGTGTGTGTGTGTGCTTAACAGCATGTGTGTGTGTTAGAGAGAGTGACAGATCGACCTACTCCTACAGAGAGATGGTGTGTAGTGTACAATTTTAGCCACGAGAGTCTGTGCATCCTCTCGTTTCCGGGCATCCGGTAGGGACAGGCGGACAGCTGCCACGCCCGCTCCTGACCAGCCTGGCCCACCCAAAGCCCCTCCATCGCCCGCGCGCGCTTCCCGTCCGAAACGGTCAGCACCGCTCCAAAGAATCGGTGCCGCATTCATGCCCGGGCAGAGCGGACACAACCTCTCACTAGCGCCTGCGTTGAAGGGAGAAGCGGATTCAAGAGTGATGGTTGCTTCGTCCGTCCAACTTCTTCTTTGGGTCTATGTGATTTGACGGCTCATTGGTCATTATTACTGAGGTGGTAGGACTGCTGGATGTCCCACGCTTTCGGCGAAAGGAGGTACTACTAGATTACAATTTTCTCCATTCTTATAGCGGAGGAGTGCAAGAGCAGTGAAAATATGCAGGCTCAATGATTACATGGCCCACCTCACACTATCACCATATTTTCCGGACACAGTGCGACACCTAAATCTTTACATAGTAGTCCCTCCATTCCTAAATATAAGTCTTTGTAGAGATTCCACTAGGTGGTCTACATACGGAACAAAATGAATGAATCTACACTTAAAATGCATCTATATACATCCGTATGTGGTTCATGGTGAAATCTCTACAAAGACTTATATTTAGGAGCGGAGGAAGTACTAGTATAGTACATACTGTAATTTATCAGCGAGATAGTACAATGCTATGAAGCTTCCAGCTTCTGTTACATGTATCTTGCGTCCAAGGTTGCCCGTTGCAACATTTCATCAAATACAAAGGAGACTAACATGCATGCTATTGCATCTCAATGATTGACAGATCATAGCAAATATGTACTCCCTCCGTTCCAAAATAAGTGTCTCAACTTTATGCAAACTTTACTACAAAGTTGTACTACTACTAAAGTTGACACTTATTTTGGAACAAACGCAGCTAAAAAAAGACGATCCATGCAGTCCCTAGCCCTTGAACCGTAAACCCTAACCAGGCTTTAATTTGCTGGCAACGTTCGAGCTTCCTAAGAAATGAAGTTTGCAACCTTTTGACCATCGGATCATTTTGTGCAGTTTCACCAAAATCGAGATGAGCATCCCTGTGGAAAAGAAATTGAAGAAGCGTGATTAGAATAAGATTACTGGGACTAGTTGATGAGACATAAACTCATCACAATTACAGTACGTAGAAGCCAGTAGAGGTATGTGTGGGGCAAAGAAGTAGAGAAATATCCACATGGAGTGATGTGGGCAGCTGGAGCAGTGGTGCAAGCCGGCTGTAAAGGGAGTTGTACCTGAGGGATGTCGGGACATAGCTCAACCTTGAGGAGGGTGGCGGGAGGTGGCAACTGCCCACGTCGCGGCAGTGAGCAAGTGATGAAGGCAACCTCACCGGCTTTGTGTTAGAGAACAGCGGGGACCCCTGATCGGGACGTGCCAATAGTGGGTTTCCGCCGTCGGCGATGGCGGCCGCATCTACACTAAGCATCCACCCCTTCCCCCAACGGACGTGATCCGCCGGGATGTTAGAGATGTGGCCATAGTCATTTTGTGAGAGAGAGTGTGAAGAGAGCAACCCCAGCAAGCAACCGTGTAGGATGGCCCGTCCTGACTATGTATATAGTGGAGCGGTTTCATTTTCTCTTCACATGAACCTATCATATTGCATACGTGCCACTGAAGAGAAAAAAAACTTTATTTATAAATGACGCGACACCTACTACTCGTTCTCCTATAAACCTTGCGCTTGGCATCTCCAAAATATCGTTTGGCAACATTGGCTTGCCAAAAAATAAAGATTGGCTCTTCGCCTCTTCGGGAAGGTGAGCAAAAATGGTACTGCAGTATATATCGTTCTGGCTATATGAGATCGAATGAATTGCTGCACGTCCACCACATGGGCGAGGGTCGAGGGGCGAGGGAGAGTGCGTACTATTACGTCCGTTTCAGAGGGTGTTTGTTTCCAGGGACTTTTTAGTGTAGGGACTAGAAAAAGTCCCTCTTAGAGACTTTTTAACCAAACAGGAGGGACTACTAGGGACTAAAACTTGCTTTTTGGGACTTAATGAAGAAGACTCTCAAGGAGAGTCTTTTTTGGGACTTTTCCAACAATACCCCTCCCTGCACCCATTGCCCCGCTGCCCCATGGTGTTGTTTCGTTGTTATCTTTCTGTATACTAGGGGTAACATGGTCATTCAATAACCTCTAGGGAGGGACTAGGGACTTTTTAGTCCATGAAAACAAACAGGGAGGGACTTTTTAAGGAGTAGGGACTTTTTAGTTGGGACTAGAAAAAGTCCTAGGACTTATGAACCAAACAGGGCCTCAATATGGACTACATACGGAGCAGAGTGAATCTACACTCTATAGTACGTCTATATACATAAGTATTTGGAGTATGTACTAGTAGTTCATATTGAAATCTACTAAAGGACATATATATTCCAAACAATATGATAATCTCTCTAACCAAGGTAGTAGGGACGAGGAGTAAATGGAGGGAGTAGTAAAATTTTCTCCTCGTCCTATGAGCCACCACGCGCGTGGGCGAGGGAGCGGGTGTAAGGCGTACAATACTACTACTAGTAAGCAAGCGTCACCTCATCTTGCCAGCCACCGCGCCCGTGGGCGGGGGAGATGGCATACTAAGCAAGTTTGTCCTCATTCTGCGAGTTGACGGGACACATCAAAAGTACTCTAGTGTATAGAGACTTGTCTCTAAGGCAGGCCCCACATGGTTTGCCTCTTTTTTAACATAACGCATCAAGTCGCAATTTTTTTGTTCACCCGTGGTAGACGATCCTCCTTCCATCAAGTGGACAACCAGTACATGTGTCAAATTACCATGTGGGCTGCCTTTTTGTATAGAAATGAGCTCCACTGTGTACCCGCGTGGGTGTGGTTGGGAAAGAGACGGGAGTACATGCACCGTGCGTGCACCTCTTCTATTCATGCACGTCCCCCACCTACGTGGGTGTGTGTGAGAGATACAAACCTAGACAGATGGCGTGTTCGTTCGTGAGTGTTTTTTGTTTAGGGGGGGTTGATTTCGTGAATGTATTTGTGGGAATATGTGTCGATGACATCTCAAACAAAATTTTCAAGCAATGTGTGTGAAATGGAGGCCTATCCATATCATATATAGAGGCTGGGCGATCCACGAGAAGAGAGGGAGGGGTCATACATATCGATAGAGTCGAAGAAAGGATCCAGTGGGTGGGTGCGAGATCGATGAAGAGAGCCATCGAAATTGTGTGTGTGTGTGTGTGCAAGTCAAAGATATAGGGCTACTGACCTACTAATACGTCTCCAACGTATCTATAATGTTTGATTGTTCCATGCTATTATGTTACCCTTTTTGGATGTTTATGGGCTTTACTCTACACTTTTATATCATTTTTGGGACTAACCTACTAACTGGAGGCCCAGCTCATATTGCTGGTTTTTTCCTATTTCAGTGTTTCGAAGAAAAGGAACATCAAACGGAGTCCAAACGGAATGAAACCTTCGGGAGAGTTATTTTAGGAACGGAAGCAATCCAGGAGCCTTGGAGTTGAAGTCTAGGAAGCTTCAAGGTGGCCACGAGGCAGGGAGGCGCGCCCTACCCCCTGGGCGTGCCCCCACCCTCGTGGGCCCCTCGTGGCTCCCCTGACCGACTTCTTTCGCCTATATATGTCCATATACCCTAAAAACATCGGGGAGCACAATGGATCGCGAGTTCCGCCGCCGCAAGCCTCTGTAGCCACCAAAAACCAATCGGGACCCTGTTCTGGCACCCTACCGGAGGGGGGAATCCCTCACCGATGGCCATCTTCCTAATCCCGGCGCTCTCCATGATGAGGAGGGAGTAGTTCACCCTCGGGGATGAGGGTATGTACCAGTAGCTATGTGTTTGATCTCTCTCTCTCTCTCGTGTTCTTGAGGTGATACGATCTTGATGTATCACGAGCTTTGCTATTATAGTTGGATCTTATGGTGTTTCTCCCCCTCTACTCTCTTGTAATGGATTGAGTTTTCCCTTTGAAGTTATCTTATCGGATTGAGTCTTTAAGGATTTGAGAACACTTGATGTATGTCTTGCATGTGCTTATCTGTGGTGACAATGGGATATGACGTGATCTACTTGATGTATGTTTTGGTGATCAACTTGTGGGTTCAGTGACCTTGTGAACTTATGCATAGGGGTTGGCACATGTTTTCGTCTTGACTCTTCGGTAGAAACTATGGGGCACTCTTTGAAGTACTTTGTGTTGGTTGAATAGATGAATCTGAGATCGTGTGATGCATATCGTATAATCATGCCCACGGATACTTGAGATGACATTGGAGTATCTAGGTGACAATAGAATTTTGGTTGATTTGTGTCTTAAGGTGTTTTTCTAGTACGAACTCTATGATAAATCGAACGGAAAGAATAGCTTCATATTATTTTACTACAGACTCTTGAATAGATCGATCAGAAAGGATAACTTTGAGGTGGTTTCGTACCCTACAATAATCTCTTCGTATGTTCTCCGCTATTAGTGACTTTGGAGTGACTCTTTGTTGCATGTTCAGGGATAGTTATATGATCAGGTTATGTTATTATTGTTGAGAGAACTTTCACTAGTGAAAGTATGAACCCTAGGCCTTGTTTCCTACCAATGCAATACCGTGTACGCTCACTTTTATCATTAGTTACCTTGCTGTTTTTATATTTTCAGATTACAAAAACCTATATCTACCATCCATATTGCACTTGTACCACCATCTATTCGCTGAACTAGTGCACCTATACAATTTACCATTGTATTGGGTGTGTTAGGGACACAAGAGACTCTTTGTTATTTGGTTGCAGGGTTGCTTGAGAGAGACCATATTCATCCTATGCCTCCCACGGATTGATAAACCTTAGGTCATCCACTTGAGGGAAATTTGCTGCTGTCCTACAAACCTCTGCACTTGGAGGCCCAACAACATCTACAAGGAGAAGGTTGCTAGTAGACATCAAACTCTTTTCTGGCGCCGTTGCCGGGGAGGTGAGTGCTTGAAGGTATATCTTTAGATCTTGCAATCGAATCTTTTAGTTTCTTGTTTTATCACTAGTTTAGTCTATAAAAGAAAATTACAAAAAATGGAATTGAGGGTGCCTCATATGCTTCATCTTTTTAATGTCTTCCGTGAAAATAAGGATTCCGATAATTGTGCTCAATTGCTAGAGGAAGAATGCATTAAAAAATTTGGCACTAAATATTTGAATGATGAGCATGATTGCAATGGTGTTAGTATGAATTCTTTCAATACCCATGATGCTAATGATATGCAAAGCCACAAGCTTGGGGATGCTATGTTTGATGAATATGATATTTTTAGTCCCCCAAGTTTTGATGAGCAAATTTATTATGATGAAAGCATGCCTCCTATTTATGATGATTATTGTGATGACACATATGCTATAAAGAATAAAGATAACCATGAAACTTGTCATCATGATTTTAATCAATTGGATTATGCTTCACATGATAGTTATTTTGTTGAGTTTGCTCCCACTACTATTCATGAGAAGAAATTTGCTTATGTGGAGAGTAGTAAAATTTCTATGCAAGTAGATCATGAAAAGAATGCTTTAGGTGCTGGTTATATTGTTGAGTTCATTCATGATGCTACTGAAAATTATTATGAGGGATGAACATATGCTTGTAGGAATTGCAATAATATCAAGTTTCCTCTCTATTTGTTGAAATTTTTTAAGCTATGCTTGTTTTACCTTCTTATGCTAGTTGATTATTGTTCCAATAAGTTGTTTGCTCACAAAATTCCTATGCATAGGAAGTGGGTTAGGCTTAAATGTGCTAGTCATATGCTTCATGATGCTCCCGTTATGTTTCAATTCTTATCTTTTATGTGAGCATCATTGTCATCATCATGCCTAGCTAAAAAGGCATTAAAGAAAAGCGCTTGTTGGGAGACAACCCAATATTTACCTTTACTGTTTTTGTGTGTCCACATGATTATGCTACTGTAGTAATCATGTTCTATAGCTTTCGTTTCAATAAAGTGCCAAGTAAGACCTTTAGGATAGCTTAAGGTGATAGTTGTGTTGATCCTGCTGAAAATCAGAAACTTTTGCACCCAGTAAATTAGTTTTGATAATTCACAGATACCTGCTTTTGATCTGATTCTTTTTTATATGGATTGGTACACAAATTTATTAGGACTTCGTAATTTGGTAGCATTTTTTGAGTTATATAAGTATTCGAATGATACAGATTACTACACACTGTTTTGTTTTTGACATATTCTGTTTTCTATGTGTTGTTTTCTTATTTTGATGAATCTATGAGTAGTATTGGAGGGTATGAACCATAGAGAAGTTGGAATACAGTAGATATTACACCAATATGAATTTAGAATGAGTACACAACATTACCTAAGTGGTGGTTTTATTTTCTTATACTAACGGAGCTTACGAGTTTTCTGTTGAGTTTTGTGTTGTGAAGTTTTCAAGTTTTGGATAAAGATTCGATGGACTATGGAATAAGGAGTGGCAAGAGCCTAAGCTTGGGGATGCCCAAGGCACCCCAAGGTAATATTCAAGGACAACCAAGAGCCTAAGCTTGGGGATGCCCCGGATGGCATCCCCTCTTTCGTCTTCGTACATCGGTAACTTACTTTACTTGGAGCTATATTTTTATTCACCACATGATATGTGTTTTGCTTGGAGCGTCTTGTATGATATGAGTCTTTTCTTTTTATTTTACCACATTCATCCTTGCTGTACACACCTTTTGGGAGAGATACACATGATTCTGAATTTATTAGAATACTCTATGTGCTTCACTTATATCTTTTGAGCTAGACAATTTTGCTCTAGTGCTTCACTTATATCTTTTTAGAGCACGGCGGTGGTTTTATTTCGTAGAAATTACTGATCTCTCATGCTTCACTTATATTATTTTGAGAGTCTTTTAGAACAGCATGGTATTTGCTATGTTGTTGGTCCTAGAATGATGGACATCCAAGTTGGGTATAATAAAAACTATCATAGAAAGTGAATTGAATACTATGATCAATTTGATGCTTGATAATTGTTTTGAGATATAAAGGTGGTAATGTTAGAGTCATGCTAGTTGGGTAATTATAAAATTTAGAAATACTTGTGTTGAAGTTGGCAAGTCCCGTAGCATGCACGTATGGTAAAATTTGTGTAACAAATTTGTTGCATGGGGTGCTCTTTTGATTGCCTTCCTTATGTGTGGAGGTCGGGATCGCGCGATGGTTAACTCCTACCAACCCTTCCCCTAGGGGCATGCGTAGTAGTACTTTGCTTCGAAGGCTAATAAAACTTTTGCAATAAGTATATGAGTTCTTTATGACTAATGTGAGTCCATGGATTATACGCACTTTTACCTTTACATCATTGCTAGCCTCTTCTTGCACTGCATTGCCCTTTCTCACCTTGAGAGTTGGTGCAAACTTCGCCGGTGCATCCAAACCCCGTGATATGATACGCTCTATCACACATAAACCTCCTTATATTTTCCTCAAAATAGCCACCATACCTACCTATTATGGAATTTCCATAGCCATTCCGAGACATATTGCCATGCAACTTTCCACCATTCCGTTTATCATGACACGCATCATCATTGTCATATTGCCTTGCATGATCATGTAGTTGACATCGTATTTGTGGCAAAGCCACCATGCATAGTTTTTCATACATGTCACTCTTGATTCATTGCCCATCCCAGTACACCGCCGGAGGCATTCATATAGAGTCATATCTTGTTCTAGTTTTGAGTTGTAATTCATGAGTTGTAAATAAACAGAAGTTTGACGATCATCATTATTAGAGCATTGTCCCTTATTAAAAAAAGGAAAAAAAGAAAGGCCAAAAAGAAAAATAAAAGGGCCAAAGAAAAAAATAAAATAATAATAAAAGGAAAGGCCAAATAATAAAAAAAGGCCCCAAAAAAGGAAAATAAAATAAAAAGGGGGACAATGTTACTATCCTTTTCCACACTTGTGCTTCAAAGTAGCACCATGTTCTTCATATAGAGAGTCTCTTATGTTGTCACTTTCATATACTAGTGGGAATTTTTCATTATAGAACTTGGCTTGTATATTCCAACGATGGGCTTCCTCAAAATTCCCTAGGTCTTCGTGAGCAAGCAAGTTGGATGCACACCCACTAGTTTCTTTTGTTGAGCTTTCATACATTTATAGCTCTACTGCATCCGTTCCATGGCAATCCCTAATCCTCATGTTGACATCACTTGATAGGCATCTCCATAGCCCGTTGATTAGCCTCGTCAATGTGAGACTTTCTTCTTTTTTGTCTTCTCCATACAACCTCCATCATCATATTCTATTCCACCCATAGTGCTATATGTTGGAAATATGCCCTAGAGGCAATAATAAAAGGATTATTATTATATTTCTTTGTTCATGATAATTGTCTTTTATTCATGCTATAATTGTATTATCCGGAAATCATAATAAACGTGTGAATACATAGACCACAACATGTCCCTAGTGAGCCTCTAGTTGACTAGCTCGTTGATCAACAGATAGTCATGGTTTCCTGACTATGGACACTGGATGTCATTGATAACGGGATCACATCATTAGGAGAATGATGTGATGGACAAGACCCAATCCTAAGCATAGCACAGGATCGTGTAGTTCGTTTTGCTAGAGCTTTCCAATGTCAAGTATCTTTTCCTTAGACCATGAGATCGTGTAACTCCGGGATACCGTAGGAGTGCTTTGGGTGTACCAAACGTCACAACGTAACTGGGTGACTATAAAGGTATACTACGGGTATCTCCGAAAGTGTCTGTTGGGTTGACACGGATCGATATTGGGATTTGTCACTCCGTATGACGGAGACGTATCACTGGGCCCACTCGGTAATGCATCATCATAATGAGCTCAAAGTGACCAAGTCTCTGGTCACGGGATCATGCATTACTGATGCAGTAAAGTGACTTGCCGTAACGAGATTGAACGAGGTATTGGGATACCGACGATCGAATCTCGGGCAAGTTTATACCGATTGACAAAGGGAATTGTATACGGGGTTGCTTGAATCCTCGACATCGTGGTTCATCCGATGAGATCATCGAGGAGCATGTGGGAGCCAACATGGGTATCCAGATCCCGCCATTGGTTATTGACCGGAGAGCCGTCTCGGTCATGTCTACGTGTCTCCCGAACCCGTAGGGTGTACACACTTAAGGTTCGGTGACGCTAGGGTTGTAGAGATATGAGTATGCAGCAAACCGAAAGTTGTTTGGAGTCCCGGATGAGATCCCGGACGTCACGAGGAGTTCCGGAATGGTCTGGAGGTAAAGAATTATATATGGGAAGTCGAGTTTCGGCCACCGGGAAAGTTTCCACTACTAGAAAAAGGGCTATAGATGGGATTCACACTAATGGCGCACCAGAAAGTTGGTGCACCATTAGTATATACTAATGGCGCACCACCTTCTGATGCGCCATTAGAGTTGAAACTACTAATGGTGCACCATGCAAAGGGTGCGCCATTAGTATCAAATTTTTTTTTGAACTAGTGCGCTTTGTCCAAACATACTAATGGCGCATCCTTCTTAAGTGCGCCATTAGTAGTTGTAACTACTAATGGCGCACTGTGCGATAGTGCGCCATTAGTATAGAAAATTATTTTTTTGAACTAGTGCGCTGTCCAAACATACTAATGGCGCATCCAGATGAAGTGCGCCATTAGTAGTTGTAACTACTAATGGCGCACCGCGCCAAGGGTGCGCCATTAGTATTTTTTGCAAAACTACTAATGGCGCACCGCGGAAGGTGCGCCATTAGTAACCTGGATTACTAATGGCGCATTTGTTGCTAGTGCGCCATTAGTAAGTGGGAAGCAACTAGATATTTTGGACAGCCTCTCCTACCCACACTCACTTTCTCCCCACTTCATTCTCTCCACCTCCTCCTTGTCTCGGGTGCCTCCTCTTTTTCACCTCATTTCCACCATAGATTCATTCAAATTAAGTGGTTAAATTACCTTGTTTTAATAGGTAAGTAAGGGGAAGCTATATTTATGTTGTTCTCCCTACAACAATGTGCACATGCACTTTTATGGCCTAGCTAGATCTATGTATGTTCGTGGTGTTGCATATGTTTGTGGTGTTGCATATGTGTTTGTGTTTGGAGGTGTACCGGTATTTGAAATGCGATAGTTGCCAATATTTTGCGGAATGTTGATTCATTTCCGTTTCGGCGAGAATTTTGGCATTAAGCATTCTTTTTTGTCCTATTTTTAGGGAAAGTCATGCCAAATTTTTGTTTGGTTCTAAAATATCGTTTTGCTCTACCCCGCAGGCGACCATGGTCCGCACGATGACCGAAGGCATCGTAAATAGGTTTCTGAGGTCCGCGAAGGCCGAGATGCTTCAAAAGAACGAGACGGAGATAAGATGTCCGTGTCGAAGATGCAAGCTGAAGAGCCTTATTGCGGAGCCGGATTCCGGGCAGGTGCGGGACCACCTGCTCTTGCGTGGTTTCATGGATGGCTATCGGTGGCAAGGTGATGAAGATGACTACGAAGTCGTCCATGGGGGCCGGGCAAGAAATGAGGAAGGGCAGCAAGACAACCACCTCGGCTCGAGCGGGCGAGAAGACGAAGAATCCCTGTGAGATGATCACGACGGTGATGTTGTACACGATCATCATGTAGAAGATGCAGGACATGATGATGAGGAAGATGTCGAGCGCACGACGGGCATGATCATGAAGATGATGATGCCGGGCGGAGCGAGACGACGCTGGACCATCGATGGGCTGGGTGCAGGGACCCTCATATTCAAGAGCTGCTTCTCAAGCAGACGGATAACGCCAGAGCTGCCCGAGAGAAAGCCAAGATGGATCAACTTGAGTTAGACGCGGTTACTCCATTGTATGAAGGATGCAGGCCCGAGGATACCCGCCGAAAGTAACGCTCATGGCTCGGAGATGAAGGTAAAACACAAAATGACCGACGCATGCTTCGACGAGAACATGTCATTCGGGCACGAACGTCTTCCCAAGGGGAACAAGTGCCCGACCAGTTTGGAGGAGGCGAAGAAAATCGTGTGTCCTCTCGATTTACCGCACGTGAAATACCATGTGTGCATGAACAATTGCATCATTTATCGGGACGAGCACGCGGAGTCTACCATATGTCCGGTGTGCGGCGTCACTCGATACAAGAAGAGGATGCGGATCATTCGCGACAAGACCCCGGACATCGTGATAGTCGACCCCTTCTACATGTGTGCCAAGATCTTGGGCAGCGCTGGGGACCGGCAAGTCGCGAGTTCTTACCTCGAAGGCGTCATTCTGGCAAACCCAGATAAGGATAACTTCCTCGTGCCTTACTTTCCCGAGTAAGTCATCCCCACAACCGCCCGTAACATATGAATTCTTAGATTTCGATCGTTTTCTTTTAACATTCCGCGTTTTCTGCGGTGACACACATTGCACGCTCATCCTCCTAAGCCCCAAATATTCCATGGCCACGTATTTACGACCCCGACCGTCACCGAAGGTAGACTACACAAATGTCAAGAAGGTTCTTGATGATGTTCTTCCCGGCTACGCCCAATCTGGAGGCACCTTCACCAGGCCTATTCGTAAGTACGACAAGCACGTGTTCTCCCACAATACGACGTTCTGCTGCGTCAAGCAGCCGCCTGGCGGTCAGAAGGGTGCCTACTATGCCATCCATCACATGCGGGCGATCGTACGGGACCATCATCAACTTCTGCTACCGAGTAAACTCAAAGATTGGGCCGCGAGCGTGTGGGCAATCCAGGACGTGGACATCAGACAAGAATTCTTCGCATCGATCGGAGTTTGCGGAAATCATCCATCAAGATGTCCTTCGTACCTCGGGGCAGTTCTACCTCAGAAATCAACCGTCCAACAGTGACATCGACACAATGCTACAAATGCAGGCTGACAACGCCCGTTCTTTCATGACTCCCACGATAGACGGCGGCTTCATCCACGCGCCGGTCCCTTGAGTCGAGTCGAAAGCCGTGATGCCGTGTCTAGTTCTGAAACATCGATTGGCTCATGTTGTAATTAAACTTTAATGAACTTGTAGTATGTCTCTTTGGTTTCGAGAGTCGTTCAACTTAGATGTAATCGATGCTATTAATGTCTTGCTTTTTATCGTTCTGTTGCATACTTATATATTTCTTATGTATTGTCTGTGAATTGGTACTAACGTTTCGTTTGGCTAGTGCATAGCGATGCCGACGTATGTCGTGTACAAGGGTAAGGTTCCCGGAGTCTACGATGATCGGGAGGAGTGTCGGAGACAGGTTCACCGATTCAGCGGTAATAGTTACAAAGGGTACACCACTAGGGCCGAGGTCGAATCTAGATACGCCCGCTATCTAGCGGGAGAGGGAGGGAGCGTTGGAGGAACCGGATGAAGACGAAGTTTCATCGTGATGATGCTCATCGTGATGACCGCAGCTCTCTTCTATGTGATGGTAGTTTAGATGATCGATATCGACTTGTAATGTGAAGACAAACTACGCTACTCGCGGTCTCGAGACTTGTAATATAATGTTCTATCTTTGTTCGGTCTTTTCAATTCGGAGACTAATATGATGAATTGTATTCGGAGACTAATATGATGAATTGTATTCAAAGACTAATCTTCTATTGTATTCGATGAATCTGTTGTTGATGTGTGTTGTCTATATTTTGTCAAATTATACATTTTGTAACCTGTGCAAAAAACAGAAAATAAAAAAAATAAAAAAAACCTAATATTCATACTAATGGCGCATCACATGATAAGGCGCCATTAGTATGACAAAGCATACTAATGGCGCATCATCGGTCGGTGCGCCATTAGTATGCCATGGTTACTAATGGCGATTCGTGGTCGTGCGCCATTAGTATGCCAAAGCACTGGTATACATGGCCCCGGGAGGCATACTAATGGCGCATCAGTAGCCTATACTAATGGCGCACTAGTGGTGCGCCATTAGTATACCAGATACTAATGGCGCACCACTGGTGCGCCATTAGTAAAATTTACTAATGGCGTGCTAGTAATGGCGCACCAGTGATGCGCCATTAATGGCCTAATTAGGTGCGCCATTAGTAGCGGTTTTTCTAGTAGTGTTCGGGGGTCACAGGTATTGTACCGGGAGCACCGAAAGGGTCCCGGGGGTCCACCGGGTGGGGCCACCTATCCCGGAGGGCCCCATGGGCTGAAGTGGGAGGGGAACCAGCCCCTGGTGGGCTGGTGTGCCCCCCTGGCCCCCCCCTCTGCGCCTAGGGTTGGGAACCCTAGGGGAGGGGGCGCCTCCACTTGCCTTGGGGGCAAGTTTCCCCCCTTGTCCGCCGCCCCCCCAGGAGATCCCATCTCCTAGGGCCGGCGCCCCCCTGGGGTCCCAATATAAAGAGGGGGGGTGGGAGGGCAGCCGCACCCTGACACCTGGCACCTCCCTTCCCCCCTTGCTACACCTCTCCCTCCCGTAGTCGCTACGAAGCCTCGCCGGATCCTGCTGCATCCACCACCACGCCGTCGTGCTGCTGGATCTTCATCAACCTCTCCTCCCCCCTTGCTGGATCAAGAAGGAGGAGACGTCATGCTGACCGTACGTGTGTTGACGCGGAGGTGTCGTCCGTTCGGCGCTAGGATCTCCGGTGATTTGGATCACGACGAGTACGACTCCCTCAACCTCATTCTCTTGAGCGGCTTCGCCTTGCGATCTACAAGGGTATGTAGATGCACTCTTCTCTCTTGTTGCTAGATGAACTCATAGATTGATCTTGGTGAACGTAGGAAATTTTTTATTTTATGCAACGTTCCCCAACAGTGGCATCATGAGCTAGGTCTATGCGTAGTTCTCTATTGCATGAGTAGAACACAAATCTGTTGTGGGCGTGGATGTTGTCAACTTTCTTGCCACTACTAGTCTTATTTTGCTTCGGCGGTATTGTCGGATGAAGCGGCCCGGACCGACCTTACACGTACGCTTACGTGAGACAGGTTCCACCGACTGACATGCACTAGTTGCATAAGGTGGCTAGCGGGTGTCTGTCTCTCCCACTTTAGTTGGAGCGGATTCGATGAAAAGGGTCCTTATGAAGGGTAAATAGAAGTTGACAAATCACGTTGTGGTTTTTCGTAGGTAAGAAAACATTCTTGCTAGAACCCTATTGCAGCCACGTAAAAGATGCAACAACAATTAGAGGACGTCTAACTTGTTTTTGTAGCAATTGCTTTGTGATGTGATATGGCCAAAAGTTGTGATGAATGATGAATGATATATTGTGATGTATGAGATCATGTTCTTGTAATAGGAATCACGACTTGCATGTCGATGAGTATGACAACCGGCAGGAGCCATAGGAGTTGTCTTAATTATTGTATGACCTGTGTGTCAATGAATTAATGCCATGTAATTACTTTACTTTATTGCTAAACCGTTAGCCATAGTAGTAGAAGTAATAGTTGGCGAGCAACTTCATGGAGACACGATGATGGAGATCATGGTGTCATGCGGTGACAAAGATGATCATGGAGCCTCAAGATGGAGATCAAAGGAGCTATATGATATTGGCCATATCATGTCACGACTATTTAATTGCATGTGATGTTTATTATGTTTATGCATCTTGTTTACTTAGAATGACGGTAGTAAATAAGATGATCCCTCATAATAATTTCAAGAAGGTGTTCCCCCTAACTGTGCGCTGTTGCTAAAGTTCGTCGTTTCGAAGCACCACGTGATGATCGGGTGTGATAGATTCCTATGTTCACATACAACGGGTGTAAGACAGTTTTACACATGGAAAAACACTTAGGTTAACTTGACGAGCCTAGCATGTACAGACATGGCCTCGGAACACAAAGACCGAAAGGTCGAACATGAGTCGTATGGAAGATACGATCAACATGGAGATGTTCAACGATGATGACTTGTCCATCTCACGTGATGATCGGACACGGCCTAGTAGACTCGGATCATGTAACACTTAGATGACTAGAGGGATGTCAAATCTGAGTGGGAGTTCATTAAATAATTTGATTAGATGAACTTAATTATCATGAACTTAGTCTAAAATCTTTGCAAAAATGTCTTGTAAATCAAATAGCCAACGCTCATGTCAACATGAACTTCAACGCGTTCCTAGAGAAAACCAAGCTGAAAGATGATGGCAGCAACTATACGGACTGGGTCCGGAACCTGAGGATCATCCTCATAGCTGCCAAGAAAGCATATGTCCTAGAAGGACCGCTAGGTGAAGCACCCATCCTGCAGAACCAAGACGTTATGAACGCTTGGCGATCACGTCTTGATGATTACTCCCTCGTTCGATGCGGCATGCTTTACAACTTAGAACCGGGCTCCAAAAGCGCTTTTGAGCAACGCGGAGCATATGAGATGTTCGAGGAGCTGAAAATGGTTTTCCAAGCTCATGCCCGGGTCGAGAGATATGAAGTCTCCGACAAGTTCTATAGTTGTAAGACGGAGGAAAATAGTTCTGTCAGTGAGCACATACTCAAAATGTCTGGGTTGCACAACCGCCTGTCCCAGCTGGACATTAACCTCCCGGACGAGGCGGTCATTGACAGAATCCTTGATCGCTCTCACCGAGCTACAAGAGCTTTGTGATGAACTACAATATGTGGGATGGTGAAAACTATTCCTGAAGTATTTTCAATGCTGAAGTCAGCAGAGGTAGAAATCAAGAAGGAACATCAAGTGTTGATGGTCAATAAAACCACTAAGTTCAAGAAGGAAAGGGTAAGAAGAACTTCAAGAAGGACGGCAAAGATGTTTGCGCAGTAAGCCAGTTGCCGGGAAGAAGTCAAAGAATGGACCCAAGCCTGAGACTGAGTGCTTTTATTGCAAAGGGAAGGGTCACTGGAAGCGGAACTGCCCCCAAATACTTAGCGAACAAGAAGGCCAGCAACACTAAAGGTATATGTGATATACATGTAATTGATGTGTACCTTACTAGTACTCGTAGTAACTCCTGGGTATTTGATACCGGTGTCGTTGTTCATATTTGTAACTCACAGCAGGAGCTACGGAATAAGCGCATTAATCGGGCTGGCGACGAGGTGACGATGCACGTCGGGAATGGTTCCAAGGTCGATGTGATCGCCGTCGGCACGCTACCTCTACATTTACCCACGGGATTAGTTTTAAACCGCAATAATTGTTATTTAGTGCCAAGTTTGAGCATGAACATTGTATCTGGATCTCGTTTAATACGAGATGGCTACTCATTTAAATCCGAGAATAATGGTTGTTCTATTTATATGAGAGATATGTTCTGTGGTCATGCCCCAATGGTCAATGGTTTGTTCTTAATGAATCTCGAACGTAATGTTACACATATTCATAGTGTGAATACCAAAATATGTAAAGTTGATAACGATAGTCCCACATACTTGTGGCACTGCCGCCTTGGTCACATTGGTGTCAAGCGCATGAAGAAGCTCCATGCTGATGGACTTTTAGAGTCTCTCGATTATGAATCATTTGACACATGCAAACCATGCCTCATGGGCAAAATGACCAAGACTCCGTTCTCCGGAACAATGGAGCGAGCAACCAACTTATTGGAAATCATACATACTGATGTGTGCGGTCCAATGAGCGTTAAGGATCGCGGAGGATATCGTTATGTTCTCACTCTCCCTGATGACTTAAGTAGATATGGGTATGTCTACTTGATGAAACACAAGTCTGAGACCTTTGAAAAGTTCAAGGAATTTCAGAATGAGGTAGAGAATCAACGTGACCGAAAGATAAAGTTCTTACGATCAGATCATGGAGGAGAATATTTAAGTCACAAATTTGGTACGCACTTAAGGAAATGTGGAATCGTTTCACAACTCACGCCACCTGGAACACCTCAACGTAAAGGTGTGTCCGAACGTCGTAATCACACTCTATTGGATATGGTGCGATCTATGATGTCTCTTACTGATTTACCGCTATCATTTTGGGGATACGCTCTAGAGACAGCTACATTCACTTTAAATAGGGCTCCGTCTAAATCCGTTGAGACGACACCGTATGAATTATGGTTTGGGAAGAAAGCTAAGATGTCGTTTCTAAAAGTTTGGGGATGCGATGCTTATGTCAAGAAACTTCTACCTGAAAAGCTCGAACCCAAGTCGGAAAAATGCGTCTTCATAGGATACCCTAAGGAAACCATTGGGTATACCTTCTACCTTAGATCCGAAGGCAAGATCTTTGTTGCCAAGAACGGATCCTTTCTGGAAAAAGAGTTTCTCTCGGAAGGAGTAAGTGGGAGGAAAGTAGAACTCGATGAAGTACTACCTCTTGAACCGGAAAGTAGTGCAGCTCAGGAAAAATTTCCTGTGGTGTCTACACCGACTAGAGAGGAAATTAATGATGATGATCAAGGTACTTCGGATCAAGTTACTACTGAACTTCGTAGGTCCACAAGGACACGTTCCACACCAGAGTTGTATTTCAACCCTGTCCTGGAAATCATGTTGTTAGACAACGGTGAACCTTCGAACTATGAAGAAGCGATGGCGGGCCCAGATTCCAACAAATGGCTTGAAGCCATGCAATCCGAGATAGAATCCATGTATGAAAACAAAGTATGGACTTTGACAGACTTGCCCGATGATCGGCGAGCGAAAGAAAACAAATGGATCTTTAAGAACAAGACGGACGCAGATGGTAATGTTACCATCTATAAAGCTCGACTTGTCGCTAAGGGTTATTGAAAGTGCTAGTTATCGACTAGAGGAGGTGAATAGGAGATTTTTAGGAAAGTCTTCAAAACACGGATGTTTCAAAGACAAACAATAGAAATGACCTAATTGATATGCAACGGAAGGTAAACTACAACAAGCAAACCATAGTCAAGTGTGCAATAACGTGAAAGTACAAGACTAATAGCAGCTTGGTAGTAAGGATCAAGATGGAAGATAGTGAGACGCCAATCAACGAAAGTAGTCAAGCAATGAAGTCAAATAGGTATGATAGATAGGTAATGACTTCACGAAGAAAAACTCTAAGTAAAGAGAGGGAGAAGATAGAACCAGTCACTTGTTTAAGACACATGATTTGTTGGACCAGTTCCAGTTGTTGTGACAATTGTACATCTGGTTAGGGAGGCTGAGATTCAACTCAGAAGACCGCGTCTTCACCTTATTCCCCTTGAGCTAAGGACACACAGTCCTCGCCCAATCACTCCGTAAGTCTTCAAGGTAGACTTCCGAACCTTCACAGATTGCGTTCACCGCAATCCACAATGACTCTTGGATGCTCAGAACGCGACGCTTAACCCTGGAGGATTCACAATCCTCAAGTGTAATAAGTCTTCAGGTCACACAGACAGAAAGACTTCAGTGATGCCTAACACTCTTTGGCTCTGGATGTTTGGGCTTTGTCCTCGCAAGGATTTCTCTCAAAGGCTTCGAGGTGGGTTGCTCTCAAACGACAAAAGCCGTGTACTAACTCTGAGCAGCCACCAATTTATGGTGTAGGGGGTGGGCTATTTATAGCCACTAGGCAACCCGACCTGTTATGTCCGAAATGACCCTGGGTCACTAAGGAATTGACACGTGTTCCAACAGTCAGATTTCAAACACACACGGAAACTTTACTTGGGCTACAAGCAAAGCTGACTCATCCAGCTCTGCATAAGTTTTTCTCTCATTGTCTTCGCTCGAAGACATAGGATTTGGGTTGAGCATCACTTCACCATTACGACTATGATCACTTGGACCCCACTTAACAAAGACGGTGGTTCCTATGACTCAACAAAGAAGAAAAGGAAACAACGAAATGACACGATCTTCAAGGCTCCATAGTCTTCACTCAATGTCTTCTCATGTCAAAGCCTTCAATGTGAATATCTTCACATACCACCATAGTCGTCAATGTCTTCATACATTTTTAGGGGTCATCTCCGGTTGGTAAACCGAATCAATGGGGGACACCACCTGCGTTATCCTGCAATTCTCACAAACGCATTAGTCCTCAACCACATTTGTCGTCAATACTCCAAAACCAACTAGGGGTGGCACTAGATGCACTTACAATCTCCCCTTTTGGTGATTGATGACAAACTGGTTGAAGTTTTCAACGGGGATAAAATATGTGAAATTGTAAAGGATAGGGAATTGTCTTCATAAGTGGCAAAGGCTCCCCCTGAAGATGTGCATATAAGTGGTTTGGTTTTGGAATGCAAATGCACATGGCAGGTTGTACTTGTGGAGATCCTCTTCAACTTATGAAGATAATTCATCATGCATGAAATGATATAGCTACGAGAATGACATGCATAATGAAAAATGGATGTCTGCAGAATGATCTAAGTGCGGAAGTTATCGTCGCAAATGCGGAATTTATCAGCGCACCAGAGTAAAGCAAATAAGTAGCAGACGACCATTGAGTTTAAGTGTTACAACTCAAAGAACCAAATGTATCTAAAGCGAGAGTTGTAAACACTAGGCAAAATATTATGCAACCGCCCTTATGAACCCGTTTGAAGACTATCAAACTCATATGCTTCTCCCCCTTTTGTCAGTAAGGACCAAAAAGGTTTGAAGACATAGAGCGTCTACTCGTCCCCTTCAGAAGTAGATGATGCAGCAGGGATGTCGTTGTTGGTTGGCGGTGCATTTAACTTGGTGCAAAGTGTCGGCGCGCGTAAGTAGGGGGCGGTGAAGTAGCATCATCTTCATCATTGATCACTCTGGCATTAGCGGTTGTCAGCGGAGGAAGAATAGTCGAGTCTTCAAGTGATGGAGTTCATCGAGGACTGCATTCCATGGAAGAGTGGAGTCAAACTTGAAGTTGCTCAGTGAAGCCATCGTCTTGAAGATGTGCTTCAAAGATCGAAAGCAGGGTCAAACTCTTCCATGATCGCCGACAGGTCTCGTGAGTGACAAAGGCATTCTTGGTGGCAAGGTTTCGAATGCGATTGACGTCCACCAAGAGGCTTTGCATTTGTCGCTTGAGCCAAGAGTGATGCTTATCTTGTTTCTGATGCAGTGCCACAAGAAGTTCTCGGTTATTCAGGACGTGAGAGCGCTTCCTAGGCCTTTGTGCAATAGTGCTCTCAGTAGCTTCAGTTTGTGCATGGCGAGGCAGACGAGTGTTCCTAGCCAGAGGATAGACACGAGATACTGCTGGGACACCTTCCATGGGTTGAGAGAAGCTATGGTGATCGGCATTCTGAAGACAAAGTGGCGTTTTGGCAGGCTCAGGGTATATGGCTTCAACTGACATATCAACCTCTGGTAGAAAGATCAGATGATTGCGAGCAGAGGGCTGATAGTTGATAGAAGAGTGCATCTTGATGAGGCGGATGATGGAGCATAATATTTCAGACCAAACAGATCAGATCCAGATGCAGCCAATTGTCGGATGAAGAATTCTTGCGTATTGAAGCTGATGCCATTCAGGATGTAAAAGACCAATGTCTTCATTGCTCCTTCAAGTTTTGGAGATGATGAATGCCCTTTGATAGGCCATAGAGTTCGCCTGATGATGTGATATATTGTACGAGGCAGATACTCAAGGTCATCAACAAAGAAGTCCTGAGGGTATTCAGTGTCATGTGGCAGTGGCTTCATCATGCTCAACATCTGACTCATGTTGGGTTCTGGCTTATGAAATATGCTCTCTGGTGCATCGCGGTGGAGTTGACAACCAGGTTCAAACAGCTCTCCGGGAGTGGGTAGGCCTGTGAGCTCAATGACGTCAAGAGCTTTGGCTTCATGATGAACATTTCACATCATCCACTCGAGAACCCATGTCTTCGCATCTCTCAGTAGTAGCCGTGGATGTGGAGGGTAGCATAGAATTGAAGCACAAGTTCTTCATTCCAAAGTGTTCTTTGTCTCAGAACGGCCGAGCAGACTGCATCACGAAAGCAATCAAGTGCTTCTTCTAAGCACGGCAGTCCGCAAGAATGGCTTCAGTGTCGAGGCGCATATGAGGGAAAATGCGCCCTTTATCATACAGAACGCATGAGTAATAGCTTCATTGCTGATAGCTCCAGAAACGGTCAGATGATATCCTTGGCCTTGTGTAGGGGCTCTTTGCTCTGTCAAAGAAAGTGTTGTGGGCTTTGAAGCCATTTGCATTGAAAGAACATGTAGAGGTGGCAGTGCCTGGAAACCTTGGCAAGATTGGCTTGGCTTCACGGACACGAGGCCTATGCGGAATATGATATTCAAACCGAGGACCAGAGGCATGAGGCGGAGGGACCGTAATGTGCCATCTTCTCGTGATTAGCTGACAATAGTTGTATGCTTGCTCAATTTTGTAGGGCCTTGGTGGTGGAACTGGAGTAGTGGCAACAACTGAGGCTTCAGGCTGCTCAGCAAATGCTTCGGGAGCAGTTGCCTCATTGGCTTCAGGCACATTTCATTCATTGGCTTCAGGAGTTGTTAGTGCAGGCTCCACATTTGCCTCAGCCATGACCACGTCATTGGCTTCATTGGTGTTGGAGGTGGCAGCCTCAATGTTTTCAACCTCCACTTGAGGAGCTGGAGGGTCGGGCACTGGCACGTTGATATCAGGAATAACTTCTTCAATTACAGGGGGTGTAGGGACACATTCTTCTTCTTCTTGAGTGTCTTCGGCTGATGCAGCCGGATTGTCTTCAGCAGCTTTGGCTTCAGACTTGGAGACATTCACAGTTGGAGTGGCTTCTAAAAACACTTGACGTGTAACAGGTTGGTGGTGGACTTATCCTTCTGGAACGCTCGAGAGAGGTACTTGAGGCCTTTGACCTTTGCGAATCCTGCGAAATGCTGGCGACGCCTTTGGAGACGGGGTTGTCTGGGCCTCAAAGTCTTCCTCTTCTTCTTGTTGTTGCTGTTGGGGGGTGACTTGTTGTTGGGGAGTACTTGGGGAGTCTTCTTGTTGCGGGCGATCAGCCCATGAAGCATCCTGAGCAATTTGCGTTAGAGGACGACCAATGCTGATGATTTCGCTGTTCGTACTAACACGCGATGATACCACATTATACTCGATTTGAGGAAGAACTTCATCATCTTCAACATTGTCATGGTGACCAATGTCTTCAGCAGTGATGGAATCAACTGCTGGAATCTCTTCAGCTTCAGGAGCCTCTGTGGAAGCAGGCTCATGAACAGTCATGCGTAGTTCTTGGGTTGCAGATGCAGGACGAACCAATCGAAATGGGTTCAACAAACAAGGGCCTGTGGGAGCAGCCCGATTCTTCTTGGTCTTAAGCTTCTTCTTGGAGGAGCAGCATCGAGGCTTCGGAAGTTTCCTTTTCGGCTTCACCTCGGTAGCCCTCGCCTTCTTCTCGCTCGAAGCGGTTGACCGGACCTTTGGCTTCGAGCTACCATGCTGCTTGGGAAGACTATGCGGGTTCTTCCTGCCTTGAAGGTGCAGCTTGGTCAGTTGAAGACTTCTTCCTCTTTGCAGCCATTCTGGGGTCAATGCCAGATTTGCCAAGAGCCTTGCGCTTCTCAAATTTCATTGTAGGCAAGCACACACTTGTGAGCCAGACTCTTCATGCGCTCACGAGAGCCTCCGGCTTCTTCTCGCTTCTTGAGAAAGGCTTCTTTGAGCTCGTGCAGCATGACCTTGAAGTTTTTGACATCTTGCACGCTGAGTGCAGCCATATGCTTCTTGAACTGAGCTTTTTCATAGTCGATTTTGTTCTTTAGTTCAACAATGCGCTGAGCAAGAGCTAGCTCAGAAGCAATGGCGCCATTGAAGGAGACGATGAGGCCGATAGGAAGTTGCAGATCTTCAAAGCTGATGTTTGGGGTGTCAAACCACTCATCAATGAAGTGATGGATGATTGCCACATCAAAGAGAGGCAAATTGTTGAAGATTTCTGCTTCTTCTTTGCTCTTGATAAGTTGCTCAAGAGCATCATATGCAAGATCTTCATCACTGGACAGATCAATGTGCTCTTCACGCAGAATGGCAGCAGGAGTCAGTGTCAGTTCGGTATTCTTGACAATTTTCTTTCTCTTCTCCATCTTCTTGGAGATACGGGATTGATCTTCAGACTGCACACTGACTTCAGGAGGTGCAGTAGCCAGTGGCTTCACACGTGAAGCTTTTGAAGGAGTAGCTGACTTTGAAGCCTTGACTTTCTTTTGCTTCTGCAGCTTTGGAGCAGCAGCAGGAGCTGGAGCTGGGGCTTCATCAGAATCAGCATCGTTATCAGAGTGATCCACTTTGGCACCTTGGACCAAAATGTAAGTGATGAGGCCATCAAGGTTTGAAAACGGACCGATGACATTGGGTTCAGCATCACGTGAGCCGTCAGCACGGGGAGTAGAGGGACCAGGGTTGAAGTCTAATCCCAATGACTTCTTGTTTTCCTTGGCCGAAGCCTTTGCGTGCTGGAAGTTGCGCTTGAAGAGATTATCGTCACGACACAAGAGCAATGACATTGGGTCGGAATTTTCAGGCTGAGGTCCACGGACCATATAAGGATAGAAACCTTGTGCAATAGCTTCAGCCATGTTCTTGGGTGGAAGGCCTCGAAAGAGAATATCACCCCAAGGGCTTCTGATAGCATTCTTCTCGGCATATTCCTGGGTCACGAAATTGTACTTGAACCACTGTTCAGCCCAATATCGACGAATCCATTGGATTCGCGTCTTGCTGATTGTAATTCTCTTCGATCTCGGCTTGTAAAGCTCTGCGAGGTCATCAGGCAGATCTTTTGAGGTTCCCCCACGACGCTGTCTGCCGCCCTTCCTGACTGATTTATCTGCAGCCATGAACTTCAAACTGAATGGCTTCAATACGTTCAAAGGCTTCAAAGGCTTGCGTTTGCTGGACAAATAGGAACTGGCTTCGGGAGAGTTAATTTGATGCTGTAAGAATTCTGCAAACGAATGCAGACTATGAGAACCAAGGGATTCTCCCACGGACATGTACCTGTGACAGCATTAGAGATGCGAGGGAAGGGGAAGAGGTCATATGCATTCTCAGAAGATTTTGAAGATAAATCAGTTTGAAGACATTGACCTCATGACGCGAAGACATTCACTTATACGCTGAGAGTAGGTTCCACGAATCCGTGAATAAGTACAACTGAGGAATCTAACTAGTTGTGAAGCTTAGGTGAATATACTAGGCAGTATGAAATGCAGACAGAATATTGAAGATCAAAAAGATGGTAAAAATAGAGTTATATTTACCACTCGAAGAACTGCTAGACGGGAAGAAAAGGAAGTCGAGCAGTTCAATCCACCGTGCCCTAACTTGGCGACGGAGGACACCTACGGCGGCGGCGGAGAGGACGATGTTCACGGCCGGCGTGAAGACAGCGTCGGAGAAGTCGCGGCAGCTAAGCGCTTCGTCGCTGGCGTCGTCGAGAGCTAGCGGTGGCGCTAGGGTCTTGACGAGGTGGAGAGGTGGAAGAAGGTCTTCTTTACCACAGGGCACATGTATTTATAAGGAGGTGTGCGGCACAGCGCAATTACGCAGTGCCTGGGCGGTTCACATTCGAGGGGCACGTGGCAATCATGCAACATACTACGAGTTGTCCCATCGTTCCCACGCCCGCCAGTTTGTTTGGATGGTCGCTCCGCTTCTCCGGATTTCAATAGTAAGGATGAATCATTTAAAACAGACTTAAAGTTTGTCTCTCGTGTCTTCACGACAAGGACGCAGAGAAGACATTCGATAGTTTCAATAGAATGCATATGATTTGGACAGATAGAGTTTGAGATAGAAAGCATAGAGAGATTGGGGTCCGATCACATTCACTTAGTTCAAAAGATTCAACTTGGAAGACATAGCTATAAGTGAATGCTGTAGAGGATAAACAATATATATATATATATATATATATATATATATATATATATATATATATCAGACAGCAACAAAATCAACATAGTGAAGAAAATCATGAAGATAGGTTGAAGTTGAAGACAAATCAAATGCGAAGATATTGCAGAAATAACGCCATGAGTGAAACACTTCAAACAAAGAAATTTGGTGGTGGCGTTACCCACCGTATAGGAAGTATTAGACCTGACACGGCGCACAATTATCGTGGCGCTCAAGTCAAATTCCACATTAATGTATTCACACTCAGAATGTAAGTCTTCATTGATTGAAGATATACGTTACTTCGTGTGTTGCACATCTAAGTCATCAACATGCATAAGTGTTAGGATGTGTGCTTGATCATAGGACATTTGAGGATTCCAAGATATTTAGTCACACCGTAACTTGCAAAACCTTTTCTTATCCAAGGGCTTTGTGAAGATATCTGCCAGTTGCTCTTCAGTGTTGACGTGAATGATGTCAATATCTTTCTTCATGACATGATCCCTGAGAAAATGATGACGAATTTCAATGTGCTTTCTCTTCGAGTGCTGGACTGGATTGTTGGCAATCTTGATGGCGCTTTCGTTGTCGCAGGAGAGGTACTTGTGTCAGATTGATGCCATAGTCCTTGAGAGTTTGCTTCATCCATAGAAGCTGAGCACAGCAAGATCCAGCAGCAATGTATTCAGATTCAGCAGTTGAGAGTGATACAGTTACGCTTCTTTGAAGACCAACAGACAAGTGATCGTCCCACAAAGTGACATGTGCCTGATGTAGACTTGCGATCCACCTTGTCACCAGCATAATCAGCATCCGAAAATCCAACCAAATCAAATTTTGAGCCCTTTGGATACCATAATCCGAGTGTTGGGGTGTGAGCCAAATATCGAAGAATTCGCTTCACGCCTAAGTGATGTGATTCCTTTGGTGCCGCTTGGAATCGAGCACACATGCAAACACTAAGCATAATATCTGGCCTAGATGCACATAGGTAAAGTAAGGAACCAATCATGGAGCGGTATACCTTTTGATCGAACTCTTTACCATTGTCGTCGGGGCCCAGATGGTGTTTGGCTGGCATTGGCGTCGTGTATCCTTTGCACTCTTGCATTCCAAACTTCTTCAGACAATCTTGGAGGTATTTTTCTTGAGATATCAAGATGTCATTCCTTTGCTGACGAATTTGAAGAGCAAGGAAGAACTTGAGCTCTCCCATCATGGACATCTGATATTGTTCTTGCATCATGTATCCAAATTCATCACTATACTTCTGGTTGGTGCAGCCGAAGATAATGTCATCCACATATATTTGACATACAAACAGTTCACCATCATATGTCTTCGTGAAGAGTGTGGGATCAAGGGATCTAGGTTTGAAGCCTTTGCTCTTCAGGAAGTCTTTGATCGTATCATACCAAAGCGAGGAGCTTGTTTGAGGCCATATGATTGCTTTATTTAGCTTGTACACCATATCGGATGTTTTGGATCTTCAAAGCCGTGTGGTTGAGCGACATATACTTCTTCTTCAATCTTGCCGTAGAGAAATGCACTCTTCACATCCATTTGATATAGCAAGATGTTGTGGTGGTTAGCATAGGCTAGTAGTATGAGAATAGCTTCAAGCCTAGCTAAAAGAGCAAAAGTTTCATCGAAGTCAATTCCTTCAACTTGAGTATATCCTTGAGCCACAAGACATGCTTTGTTTCTGACGACTTGACCATGCTCATCTTGCTTGTTTCGATATATCCATTTGGTGCCAATAATGTTATGCTTGCGAGGGTCAGGACGCTTGACAAGTTCCCAAACATTGTTCAGCTTGAACTATTGAAGTTCTTCTTGCATAGCTTGTATCCATTACGGTTCCATAAAGGCTTCAGCAACTTTCTTGGGTTCCGATATTGACACAAAAGAAAAGTGCCCACAGAAATTTGCTAGCTGTGTTGCTCTTGAGCGAGTAAGCGGACCAGGTGCATTGATGCTATCGATTATCTTCTCAATCTGTACTTCATTTGGAACTCGAGGATGAACTGGACGAAGACTTTGCTCATGCTGATCATATTCATCATTGGGAGGATTGTCTTCAGGCTAAGCATTGTCTTCTGGTTGGTTAGGTGCAGAAATGATAAGTTCCTCTTCAGGCTGTGCTTCAGAAGGCATGATTTCACTAGTTCCCATTAGCTTGATAGACTCGCTGGGTGGAGCTTCGTCTAGTGTACTTGGCAGGAACTCTCTTTGTGAACCATTGGTTTCATCAAAACGCACGACCACCGTTTCGACGATTTTGTATAGACAAAGGTTGAAGACTCTGTAGGAGTGCGAGTCCTTTCCGTAACCGAGCATGAAGCCTTCGTGAGCTTTGGGTTCAAATTTTGACTTGTGATGGGGATCCTTGATCCAACACCTTAGCCCCAAATATTCTGAAGTAGCTGACATTTGGCTTCTTGCCAGTAAGGAGCTCATAGGATGTTTTTTTCAGAAGCTTATGGATGTAAACACGGTTAATGACGTGACATGCTGTATCAATAACTTCAGGCCAGAACTTTCTTGGTGTCTTGTACTCGTCGAGCATTGTTTGAGCCATCTCAATGAGGGTTCTGTTCTTGCGCTCCATGATGCCATTGTGCTGAGGTGTGTATGGAGCAGAGAACTCATGAGTGATTCCCATGGTATCCAGATAAAGATCAAGTCCGGTGTTCTTGAATTCAAAGGTCAAGTATCACTTCGATATGCTTGATCTTGACGCCATAATTGTTCATTGCTCGATTGGCGAAGCGTCTGAAGACATCTTGCACTTCAGTCTTGTAGAGAATTATGTGCACCCATGTGTATCTTGAGTAGTCATCAACAATGACGAAGCCATAGAGACAAGCAGTTGTTGTGTGGGTAGAGTAATGAGTAGGGCCAAACAAATCCATGTGTAACAGCTCGAAGGGTTGAGATATCGTCATGATTGTCTTCGAGGGGTGCTTTGCCCTAGTCATCTTTCCAGCTTCGCAGGCACCACACAAATGATCCTTCTTGAACTTGACACCTTCGATGCCTATAACATGCTTCTTCTTGGCGAGTGTGTGTAAGTTCCTCATGCCAAGATGCCCCAGCCTCCGATGCCGAGCCAGATTCGAAGCTTTTGGAAGAAGACATACGGCAAGTCGTGGACCTGCCGAGAAATCTACCATGTATAGATCATCTTTCCTATACCCTTCAAAGACTAGAGACTTGTCGATTCCATTAGTACAAGGCAACGATATTTTCGAATATCACAATCATGTTCAAGTCACAAAGCATTGAGGCAGACATCAAGTTGAAACCAAGGGATTCAACAAGCATCACTTTATCCATGTGTTGATCCTTTGAGATTGCAACTCTACCTAGACCCAATACCTTGCTTTTACCAAAGGTCAAGAAATGTGATGTGACTCTTGTCCGATGGACGTAAGGTTGAGTCCATGAGAAGACTTCGATCACCAAATCATATGATTAGTGCATCCACTGTCCATAATCCATTCTGAAGCATGAGGTGTCATACCCTACAGTACAGTTAGGGGGATAGGCTTCACCAAGAGCATTGTGAAGCATAAACATTTGATGGGAAAGTGGATTATTGAAGCTTAAATCAAGATTAGGACTGATAGGATGGATGGCAAACAATTCAGGAACAAAATACATAGTGAGACCATTTGGGAATTTGATCTTGTGCCCTACAAGATGTTTTAGGTCCCCACAATATCATCGACGCCTTTGATTTTCGGTGGAGACCCTTTCCTCCAAAAGAAAGTTAATTCTTCTTAACCACCCACATCTTGAGGGTGGCTTAGAAGCAATGAGTCTAAGTGCAGCATCTCGAGAACTTCGGCTTTGGAGCCCTAGAAAATAGCCTTGCAGGAGATGAATGATACTCATATGAATAAGCAGAAAAGTTCTTAGTTCTATGAACATAGCGGTTTGAAGACACACGCACATATTCATAAATTTGAGTACGGTTTCCCTGCAAAATATTGGCGTTAGGGTGACTCGGGTGAGTCCTACATGTCTGTATGAAGCCTTTGGACCATATGACGCCTTAGGTTCTGGGTTTATCTTCTTCCCAGGTGGTGTCATGATGACATTCACTGGAAGATTCTCAAGACAGCTTTTTGGAACCCAGATCTTCTTCATAGGTGGTCCATTCCTGCAGTTAGTACCAATATACCTGGCAAACACTTCACCATTCTGATTCTTGAACAGCTTATAGTTTGCATCAAAGGATTCATCAATGATAATAGGGTTAGCATAGGTAAAGCCAGATAAGGTGGAAGGATCCACTAAAGGTCCCTTTGCAGCAACCCATGTCGTTTTGGGATACTCCTCAGGCTTCCAGTAGGAACCATCAACATTCATTTTCCTCTCGAACCCAACACCCTCTTTCCTAGGGTTTCGGTTCAGAATCTGCTTTTTGAGGACATCGCAAAGTGTCTGATGCCCTTTCGACTTTTATACATCCCTGTTTCAAGCAATGTCTTCAACCTAGCATTTTCATCAAGAATAGCAAAGTGGTATCCTCCGCAGAGGGATTAGTTACCACATTAGTAGTTGAAGACAATGCAACGATAGCAGCAGTTGAACATTCAAAGAATGAGGTAGCGATATCACGCTCAAGACATTTTAGACATGGTGGTTCAAATCCATCCTCGAGCGGAACTGATCTGTTGAGCGAAGTGACTCGTTCTCTTTTGAAGATCTTCATGAGCCGCTCTCAATTTCTCAAGCTCTTGCTTCCTTTGAAGATAATCATAGGAGAGCTTTTCATGAGTAGTTGAGAGCGTTTCATGACGACTTTCAAGTTCTTGGTACTTAGCATGAAGATTTTTAATGTCTTCAACTAAGGACTGTGAACGTGTCATTTCGCGTCCAACAGGTCATCGCTTTTGTCTAACAGTTTTTGAGTATGTTCCATAGCTCTTTGTTGTTCGGTTGAAATTTTAGCAAGTGTTTTGTAGCTGGGTTTGGATTCACAATCAGAGTCATCTTCACTTGATGTTTGAAAGTAAGCATCACGTGATTTTACCTTGGCACCGCGTGCCACGAAGCAGTAGGTGGGAGCAGGGTCGTCCTTGTCATCAGCTTCAGCGTTGGTGTAGAAGCCATTGTATTCATTGTTGAAGATGGACTTGGCAACAAAGGCTGTGGCTAAAGCCAGACTTGCAACGCCAGGGTCGGACTCCTCTTCAGACTCCACCTCCACCTCCTCAGAAGCAGACTCCTCCTCTGAATCCATTTCCTTGCCAACAAAAGCACGAGCCTTGCCAGATGAGCTCTTCTTATGCGATGATGTAGCGACCCGACCTCAGACGGTCAAGCCTCTGTGTTGCTGTGCCATCCCTGGATCAGTATGCTGGCACACACAGTACATCAATGTATATATCAAAGTGCAATCACATGTATAATTAACGTAAAACTGATATATACCTCATAATACTCAGCGGAAACAAATCAAACGGGTGTGGAGTCCCATCAACGCCATCGGCAGGTTGAGTGTAGACCGTAACCTGCACCTTAACACTTACTCGTCGAGGAAATATCTGAAAAATGATACGTTGCAGCCGTGTAGGTCAGTACATTGAATGTACCGGCAAGATCACAACATGAATAAACAGATGATAAAACTATACTATATGCAATATGGCTTTATTGCTCAGATTCTGAATTTTGTTTGCGTAAATGCTGATTTTATTTTACCTACATCAAAGGAATAGAATGATGTACGTACTAAGGAGTTTTCTATCATGACATGGTTCCGCCAACCGATGTCTCACAGCCCAAAATCATCATAAGTTGCCCACAATTAAGTTATCAATCCGGTGTTGAGAGTTCTGAGATAGATCCAAGTCGGATGCTCAAATTGTCCGTAACCGGGGACACGGCTAATCGATTAGGTTTAAAACCCTCTGCAGAGGTTTGTACACTTTACCCGCAAGATTCGATCCCTCTCTTTATGTTCTCGCACTTCAGAGTGTTTGAGAACAAGATGACCGAAACATGGTCTTCCAAAGAGTTCCTCTGACCACTGTCCGGTACTCATCCCATCCTACCGTAGTTCTACATCTGCTAGTACCGTCCCCACCAGAGTCACTACTAAGGTCAACCAAGCCGTGAGCCCATAATGACTTGCGGTTGCCTGGGTAAGCTTCCGGTCATGAAGTATTCTTCCGTCTCTTTGAGTGCAGGTGAAGCTTTCCGCAAGATGTCATGGCGCTTCTCCATGCATCCCGCCAACCACTGGGTTCTCCAGTGGTGCCCGCCAACCGCCCTTCACCCGATGGCGTGTATTGAATTCTTGTCTCGAGTCTTGAAGTCTTGAGGTCTTGAAGGTGCAGTCCTTGCAGATTCCATCATGGAGTTGTCGTCATTGACGAGAGTCCTCCTTCTTCACACCACTCTCGTGCACTCATACCAAACCCGTCTACTATAGCGTAGCATTAAAATAAAATATCGTCCGGGCTTGGTAACAGGGTGATGGGTTCCTACCTCATGCATACTACTCAACTACAAGAATTTCAATATCACTCTTGAGGGGTGGTTGCAAAGATGTCACTAAATGCAATAAAATATAGGTATGAAAGCATGGTCAAAGTGAACTTGCCTTGTTGACGATCTTCGAAAACTAGGGATTCGTAGTAGCAAGCTTCGCACTCCGGAAATTCTACCGAGGCAAACAATAACAATAACTATAGTAAGCACATAGCATAACATCACTTAACACAATAACATAACAAAGTAACACACCAAAACCAACAAAGCAAAACCCAAAGGGAAAACTTAAAGAAAAACAACTCAAAGTTTTCCTACTTCAAATAACAACAAGAATAGATTTATATAAAAAAAAAATTCTAACATAACCTAATCATGGTTTTATGTTAACTTAACAGAAAAGGATGCATTAAGCAACTAGGATCAAAAGAATTAATTTAAAATCTAATATGAAACTCCTATTAGGCCTAATTCAATTTCTATTAAGGAAAATAAAATAAAACTTTTATTTATTATAAATAAAAGTTCATCCTATAAAGTGACAGAAACTATCCTAGAATAATCAATCACATGTTAAAAATAAATTTTTTTACTAATTAAATTAATAGGAAAACAGTAGCTAGCTAATTAATTAGGATTAACAAGATTCTGCTTAAAACTAATTATTTATTAATACTAAAATACCCAAATTAATTTCTATGGTTTGGCAATGTCAAAATAAATTTGGGACAAAAAGAATCATCCAAAAATAATTTTTCTAACTCAAGTTATATCAGATTTACTATTCTGACTAAAACTAAATTAAAGCAATTTTAATTAATTTTAACATAGCTAAATATATATTCTACAGAAATTACATAAAATTTGCAATCCAACAAAAAAGAATCATCTAAAAATAATAAACAGAATAAAAGATATCAATTTTTCAAAACAGAAACTATTCTGCTAAAACAGAAAATCAAAATAAAAGAAAAAGGCCTAATGGGCCTAAACTGTGCCCTGTGCGTCAAATAGTCTAAATGGGCCTAGGTTTAAACTAAAACGAACCGGGCAAAAAAAATAAACCTAACTAATACTAAACCAAAAGAACCGGGCCGGTTTTCTAAATAAAAACCTACCCCTTCGGGGTCTAATCCTAGCCCTAGATTAGAGATCGGACGGGGGGAGTTTTCCGATGGCTTACCGGAGTCCGGCGACGGCGGCGGCGGCGGTGAGAGTGCGTCGAGGGTTCCGAGCGTCGGGGAGGTCCGGGGAGTCGCCGTCTTGGTCTTGAGGAGCTCGGTGAGGCTTCAGGTGGGGTCGGGGTGGTCGGGGTGGCCTAGAGGCGTCGTGGCGACTTTGGCGTGATGAGCTCGGGTCTCCGGCGTGCTTCGGGAGAGAGAGGAGAGGGCTCCGGCGAGGCTAGGGGAATGGGGTGCGGCAACGGCTTTTATAGCCAGTCGTCCTCGCTTGGGGCAATCGGCATCGGATCGGGATCCAGGATCCTCGGGATCCGCGATCCATGGCAACAATGGCGTGGTGAGGAAGAAGATGGGCGTGGGCCCTGGTCGAGAGAGAGAGGGAGGTGGGGTCGAGCGGGTGGCCGAGGCCAACGGGTTGGTCTTGAAGTGGTGAGCTGCTCGGCTCGGCCTTTGGCCAGTGGGCTGGTTGGGCTGGCAAAGTGCGGCGGGCTGGGCTGGGGTGGCTGGCGCCCCGGGGGGTTTTCTATTTTTTTTTATTTTTTTTAGTAAAACAAAAACAGATATAAAACATAATCTATAAATATTTTATATAGGGTATATATATACCAAAATGATCAGGGGAATATTCCCTATCATTTGAACATTTTTCCAAAGGCAAAATCCAAACTTTATAAAAATCCATTTTTTTCAAATTCAAATAAAATTCAGATTTGAATCCAAAACTTTTGGCATTGTTTTCTTCTGACATATTTGGAGTGTCATGTTTTCTCCTCTCATACTTTTGATCAAGTATTTATCAGGTTTAGTTTTTGAAATGTTTCCCACTTGCCAAAGTTTTGAATTCAAATTCAAAACTCAAAATTTGAAAGAGGGTTTCAAGGCACTTTCAAATGACTTTCAACTTGATACTTTTTGACTTCCAACTCATATTTCATATAATTGAAGAAGTCATTTTATCTTCCCTCATGAAAATCATTCAGTTGCATAAAGCTTTGAATTTGAAATATTCCCAAATGGAATTCAAATCTATTTCCAAAACCCTTTTCATTTCAACATGGATGAAGTCATGTCAACTTCACTCTAGGGTTTGCTGTTGCAATGAACTTGAGCTCATTGGGATCCAAAAGGCAAAAGGGAAAGTTTGGGAAAGTCATTTCATTCCCTCTCATTCAACTTTCAAAAGTTTTCAAATTCCACTAAATTTCACTAAATAAATCAGACAAACAATCAGACAACAATCATAGTTATTTATTTAATATAACATTCCAAAATTTAGAATTTTGGGATGTTACAATCCTACCACACTTAAAATGAATCTCGTCCTCGAGATTCGAAGAGGCTAGCAAGAAAAAGGTTGGGGGTTGGGGGTCTTCTAGCAAATATTTTGGTCAGAAAGGTCAGGGGTGCTACCACGCTTAAACACAAGGTCATGGTTCCAATAAACTCATATACTTCCTCTGGAGGGCTGAAAATGTATGTCCCTTCACATATCTTACAATAGCTCCTTCATTAAAGCTCTTCTGCCAGAAGTATAGGGTGTTCCTCAAAATCTTGGGTCGGTGTGTCAAAGTTGAAGTTAAATCGAGGCTGGATCTTCTTAGCTGATAGGTCTGTCCATTCTAGACAACTATCGAAACACTCATGGTGGTCTACCATTAATGGTTTCTCCTGCAGAAAACGTGCAGGTTGAACTTCACCGTATATCCTACGATTGGCAACGGTTGCTGTAAAGGGTTCCATCGTACTACCATTCTATGGTTTTATGGCTTATCGTGTCGACACTCTTCTAAGGTTTTCGAGGCTCTCTGATTTTCCATCAACATATGATAGTTCATGATAGAAGTCTTCGGTATGGGGCCAATCCATCCTGCACTTGAATCATTACCACATACGTAAATATCGAATCACGTATTCTAACACTTGGGCATACTCACAAGCATTGCAGAATTTCTCTTGTTCTCGAACTGGGTTCAAGTAATTCCATGGTTTCTGCAAGCCAAACAAAACATCTATCGTTACTTCACCACTCTCAGGTTTTTGCGTAACCTTCTGGGTGTGTCCTATTTCTCCGCAAATCTTGCAGGCACAAGGTTTATTTCTTGGTGTATCATTGTGCTTCCGGATAAGACGTGATCTCATCAGGGTCTTCTTGAATTCCTCCCAAGTTCTTGCTCCTTTAAATCCTTGTATGGATTGATGCATTCTCCACCAGGTTGCAGCACTTTCTGTAAAGTACTGAAGAGCGTACGATACTTCATTCTTCCTTGAAACCAAATTGCTCCCGAAGTTATTCTCCATGTTCTGAATCCATAGCTCTGCCTCCGGCTGGGTTTTCGGTCCAGAGAATATCAGTCCAACTTCAATCATCATCTATGGGGTCCAAAAGTTTTGGGATGAGATATGAGAGAGGTGGGGAGGGATACACACAATACAAACAATAGTTTTGGAAGAAACGGGTTTTACTTTGTGGCTGTCGGAAAACATCAAATAAATGACAGCTCACAATTCATCGCATCTAACGTAAGTGTATAACATGGATTTGGTCCTCTAACGGTCAAATAATTCTTCTGATTCTTCAAGTCGTCTGATTCTTCAACCGGTGTAGCTTCAACTCTTCTAATGCATGGTCAAATCCTCTTTACTCTGAAGAGGCCATCAGTTATCCGATATCTTGTCCTTCTTGGAGCGGCTTCAGTTGATTCTTCATGTGATCAAAAGGGAAAAGGGGTATATTCTAACTATTTGAGGTGAGAGGGTCTGTTTGATAAATTCAGAAAAGATGAGAAGTAAGAGTCTTTTTGTAAATAAAGTTTTTGAGATATCCTGTCCTAAGGGCTTTTTCCGGTTTCTAGGGTCACGTCCTACAGTCAACATGTGCTCTGATACCATCTCTGTAGCGACCCGACCTCAGACGGTCAAGCCTCTGTGTTACTGTGCCATCCTCGGATCGATATCTTTGGCACACAGTACATCAATGTATATATCAAAGTGCAATCACATGTATAATTAACGTAAAACTGATATATACCTCATAATACTCAGCGGAAACAAATCAAACGGGTGTGGAGTCCCATCAACGCCATCGGCAGGTTGAGTGTAGACCGTAACCTGCATCGTAACTCTTACTCGCCGAGGAAATATCTGCAACATGATACGTTGTAGCCGTGTAGGTCAAGACATTGAATGTACCGGCAAGATCACAACATGAATAAACAGATGATAAAACTATACTATATGCAATATGGCTTTATGGCTCTGTATCTGAATTTTGTTTGCGTAAATGCTGATTTTATTTTACCTACATCAAAGGAATAGAATGATGTCTGTACTAAGGAGTTTTCTATCATGACATGGTTCCGCCAACCGATGTCTCACAGCCCAAAATCATCATAAGTTGCCCACAATTAAGTTATCAATCCGGTGTTGAGAGTTCTGAGATAGATCCAAGTCCAGATGCTCAAATTGTCCGTAAGGGGACACGGCTAATCGATTAGGTTTAAAACCCTCTGCAGAGGTTTGTACACTTTACCATAAGATTCGATCCCTCTCTTTACGTTCTCGCACTTCGTGAGTGTTTGAGAACAAGATGACCGAAACATGGTCTTCCAAAGAGTTCCTCGACCCTTGTCCGTACTCATCCCATCCTACCGTAGTTCTACATCTGCTAGTACCGTCCCAGCCCAGAGTCACTACTAAGGTCAACCAAGCCAGAGCCCATAATGACTTGCGGTTGCACAGGTAAGCTTCGGTCATGAAGTATTCTTCCGTCTCTTTGAGTCTGGGTGAAGCTTTCCGCAAGATGTCATGGCGCTTCTCCATGCATCCCGGCCAACCACTGGGTTCTCCAGGTGCCGTCGGCAAATCCTTCACCCGATGGCGTGTATTGAATTCTTGTCTCGAGTCTTGAAGTCTTGAGGTCTTGAAGGTGCAGTCCTTGCAGATTCCATCATGGAGTTGTCGTCATTGACGTAGAGTCCTCCTTCTTCACACCACTCTCGTGCACTCATACCAAACCCCGTCTACTATAGCGTAGCATTAAAATAAAATATCGTCCGGGCTTGGTAACAGGGTGATGGGTTCCTACCTCATGCATACTACTCAACTACAAGAATTTCAATATCACTCTTGAGGGGTGGTTGCAAAGATGTCACTAAATGCAATAAAATATAGGTATGAAAGCATGGTCAAAGTGAACTTGCCTTGTTGACGATCTTCGAAAACTAGGGATTCGTAGTAGCAAGCTTCGCACTCCGGAAATTCTACCGAGGCAAACAATAACAATAACTGTAGTAAGCACATAGCATAACATCACTTAACACAATAACATAACAAAGTAACACACCAAAACCAACAAAGCAAAACCCAAAGGGAAAACTTAAAGAAAAACAACTCAAAGTTTTCCTACTTCAAATAACAACAAGAATAGATTTATATAACAAAAAATTTTCTAACATAACCTAATCATGGTTTTATGTTAACTTAACAGAAAAGGATGCATTAAGCAACTAGGAGCAAAAAGAATTAATTTAAAATCTAATATGAAACTCCTATTAGGCCTAACTCAATTTCTATTAAGGAAAATAAAATAAAACTTTTATTTATTATAAATAAAAGTTCATCCTATAAAGTGACACAAACTATCCTAGAATAATCAATCACATGTTAAAAATAAATTTTTACTAATTAAATTAATAGGAAAACAGTAGCTAGCTAATTAATTAGGATTAACAAGATTCTGCTTAAAACTAATTATTTATTAATACTAAAATACCCAAATTAATTTCTATGGTTTGGCAATGTCAAAATAAAGTTGGGACAAAAAGAATCATCCAAAAATAATTTTTCTAACTCAAGTTATATCAGATTTACTATTCTGACTAAAACTAAATTAAAGCAATTTTAATTAATTTTAACATAGCTAAATATATATTCTACAGAAATTACATAAAATTTGCAATCCAACAAAAAAGAATCATCTAAAAATAATAAACAGAATAAAAGATATCAATTTTTCAAAAGCAGAAACTATTACGCTAAAACAGAAAATCAAAATAAAAGAAAAGGCCTAATGGGCCTAAATCGTGCCCTGTAAGGCCAAATAGTCTAAATGGGCCTAGGTTTAAACTAAAACGAACCGGGCAAAAAAAATAAACCTAACTAATACTAAACCAAAAGAACCGGGCCGCTTTTCTAAATAAAAACCTACCCCTTCGGGGTCTAATCCTAGCCCTAGATTAGAGATCGGACGGGGGGAGTTTTCCGATGGCTTACCGGAGTCCGGCGACGGCGGCGGGCGGTGAGAGTGCGTCGAGGGTTCCGAAGGCGTCGGGAGGTCCGGGAGTCGCCGTCTTGGTGCGGGGAGCTCGGTGAGGCTTCTGGTGGGAGTCGGGGTGGTCGGGGTGGCCTAGAGGCGTCGGCGGGCGACTTTGGCGGCGGTGAGAGCTCGGGTCTCCGGCGTGCTCGGGAGAGAGAGGGAGAGGGGCTCCGGCGAGGCTAGGGGGGGAATGGGGTCATGGATGAAGTCATGTCAACTTCACTCTAGGGTTTGCTGTTGCAATGAACTTGAGCTCATTGGGATCCAAAAGGCAAAAGGGGAAAGTTTGGGAAACTCATTTCATTCCCTCTCATTCAACTTTCAAAAGTTTTCAAATTCCACTAAATTTCACTAAATAAATCAGACAAACAATCAGACAACAATCATAGTTATTTATTTAATATAACATTCCAAAATTTAGAATTTTGGGATGTTACAGATGAAGACTTAGATGAGGACTTGGAAGAAGACTTTGAAGATTTCTTCTTATTCTTGTCATCAGAATCATATTCCTTTCTCTTCTTCTTCTTCTTCTCATTGTCCCACTGTGGACACTCAGAGATATAGTGTCCAGTTTTCTTGCACTTGTGACAGGTTCTCTTCTTGTAGTCATGAGTGGAAGCTTCATCATTTCTTGAGCTGGATCGTGAAGACTTTCTAAAGCGTTTCTTCCTAGTGAACTTCTGGAACTTCTTCACAAGCATAGCAAGTTCCTTTTCGATGTCTTCAGGATCATCAGAACCGCAGTCAGATTCTTCTTCAGATGAGGAAACAACTTTTGCCTTCAAAGCACGAGTTCGGCCATAATTGGGACCATAGATATCTCTTTTGTCAGAAAATTTGGAACTCATGTGTGTTGAGCCTCTCAAGTATATCAGACGGATTGAGTGTCTTGAAGTCAGGACGTTCTTGTATCATGAGGGCAAGGGTGTCAAAAGAGTTGTCAAGTGATCCCAGTAGTGTCTTGACGATTTCATGCTTGGTGATATCAGTGGCGCCGAGAGCATGAAGCTCATTTGTGATGTCAGTGAGGCGATCAAACGTGAGCTGGACATTTTCATTGTCGTTTCTCTTGAAGCGGTTGAAGAGGTTGCGAAGAACACTGATCCTTTGATCTCTCTGGGTTGAGACGCCTTCGTTGACCTTGGATAGCCAGTCCCAGACTAGCTTTGACATTACCAGAGCACTCACACGGCCATACTGTCCTTTGGTCAGATGACCATAGATGATGTTCTTTGCAGTAGAGTCAAGTTGAATGAACTTCTTGACATCAGCAGGGGTGACACCTTCACTAGATTTGGGAACACCGTTCTTGACGACATACCAGAGGTCGACATCAATGGCTTCAAGATGCATGCACATCTTATTCTTCCAGTACGGATAGTCAGTTCCATCGAACACGGGGCAAGCAGCGGAGACTTTGATTATCCCTGCAGTCGACATAGCTAAAACTCCAGGTGGTTAAACCAAATCACACAGAACAAGGGCGTACCTTGCTCTGATACCAATTGAAAGTGCTAGTTATCGACTAGAGGGGGTGAATAGGCGATTTTTAGGAAAGTCTTCAAAACACGGATGTTTCGAAGACAAACAATAGAAATGACCTAATTGATATGCAGCGGAAGGTAAACTACAACAAGCAAACCATAGTCAAGTGTGCAATAACATGAAAGTACAAGACTAATAGCAGCTTGGTAGTAAGGATCAAGATGGAAGATAGTGAGACGCCAATCAACAAAAGTAGTCAAGCAATGAAGTCAAATAGGTATGATAGATAGGCAATGACTTCACGAAGACAAACTCTAAGTAAAGAGCGGGAGAACATAGACCCAGGTCACTTGTTGAAGACACAGATTTGTTGGACCAGTTCGATTCTTTGTGACAACTGTACAACTGGTTAGGGAGGCTGAGATTCAACTCAGAAGACCGCGTCTTCACCTTATTCCCCTTGAGCTAAGGGCACACAGTCCTCGCCCAATCACTCCGGTAAGTCTTCAAGGTAGACTTCCGAACCTTCCTGAGCTGCGTTCACCGGCAATCCACAATGACTCTTGGATGCTCGAGAACGCGACGCCTAACCGGTGGAGGATTCACAGTCCTCAAGTGTAATAAGTCTTCGTGTCACATGCAGTAAAGACTTGATGATGCCTAACGCTCTTTGGCTCTGGGTGTTTGGGCTTTGTCCTCGCAAGGATTTCTCTCTCTCAAAGGCTTCGAGGTGGGTTGCTCTCAAACGACAAAAGCCGTGTACTAACTCTAAGCAGCCACCAATTTATGGTGTAGGGGGTGGACTATTTATAGCCACTAGGCAACCCGACCTGTTATGTCCGAAATGACCACAGGTCACTAAGGAACCGACACATGTTCCAACGGTCGATTTCAAACACACACGGTAACTTTACTTGGGCTACAAGCAAAGCTGACTCATCCAGCTCTGGATAAGTTTTGCTCTCATTGTCTTATTTCGAAGACATAGGATTTGGGTTGAGCATCACTTGATCATTCCGACTATGATCACTTGGACCCCACTTAACAAAGACGGTGGTTCCTATGACTCAACAAAGAAGAAAAGGAAACAACGAAACGACACAGTCTTCGCGCTCCATAGTCTTCACTCAATGTCTTCTCATGTCAAAGTCTTCAATGTGAATATCTTCACATACGACCATAGTCGTCAATGTCTTCATACATTTTTAGGGGTCATCTCCGGTAGGTAAACCGAATCAATGGGGGACACCACCTGCGTTATCCTGCAATTCTCACAAACGCATTAGTCCCTCAACCACATTTGTCGTCAATGCTCCAAAACCAACTAGGGGTGGCACTAGATGCACTTACAGTTATCGGCAAGTTCAAGGGGTTGACTACGATGAGACTTTCTCTCCCGTAGCGAAGCTGAAGTCCGTCCGAATCATGTTAGCAATTGCCGCATACTATGATTATGAGATCTGGCAGATGGACGTCAAAACGGCATTCGTTAACGGCTATCTTAAGGAAGAACTGTATATGATGCAGCCGGAAGGTTTTGTCGATCCTAAGAATGCTAACAAGGTATGCAAGCTCCAGCGATCCATTTATGGGCTGGTGCAAGCATCTCGGAGTTGGAACATTCGCTTTGATGAGATGGTCAAAGCGTTTGGGTTTATGCAGACTTTTGATGGGAAATGATATAGAACTTTTGGATAGCATTAAGGCCTACTTGAATAAGTGTTTTTCAATGAAGGACCTTGGAGAAGCTGCTTACATATTAGGCATCAAGATCTATAGGGATAGATCGATACGCCTCATAGGTCTTTCACAAAGCACATACCTTGATAAGATATTGAAGAAGTTCAATATGGATCAGTCCAAGAAGGGGTTCTTGCCTGTATTGCAAGGTGTGAGATTGAGCTCGGCTCAATGCCCGACCACGGCAGAAGATAAAGAAGAGATGAGTGTCATCCCCTATGCCTCGGCCATAGGATCTATTACGTATGCCATGCTGTGTACCAGACCTGATGTAAACCTTGACGTAAGTTTGGTAGGAAGGTACCAAAGTAATCCCGGCAAGGAACACTGGACAGCGGTCAAGAATATCCTGAAGTACCTGAAAAGGACAAAGGACATGTTTATCGTCTATGGAGGTGACGAAGAGCTCGTCAGAAGGGTTACGTCGACGCTTAGCTTCGACATGCATCTAGATGACTCGAAGTCACAAACCGGATACGTGTATATGTTGAATCGTGGAGCGAAGCTAGTGCGATTGCAAGCAAAGCGTCGTGGCGGGATCTACATGTGAAGCGGAATACATGGCAGCCTCGGAGGCAGCGCATGAAGAAATATGGATGAAGGAGTTCATCACCGACCTAGGAGTCATACCCAATGCGTCGGGGCCGATCACTCTCTTCTGTGACAACACTAGAGCTATTGCCCTTGCCAAGGAGCCTAGGTTTCACAAGAAGACCAGGCACATCAAGCGTCGTTTCAACTCCATCCGTGAAAATTTTCAAGATGGAGACATAGATATTTGCAAAGTGCATACGGATCTGAATGTCGCAGATCCGTTGACTAAACCTCTTCCATGAAAGCAAAACATGATCAACACCAGAACTCTATGGGTGTTCGATTCATCACAATGTAACTAGATTATTGACTCTAGTGAAAGTGGGAGACTGTTGGAAATATGCCCTAGAGGCAATAATAAAAGGATTACTATTATATTTCTTTGTTCATGATAATTGTATTTTATTCATGCTATAATTGTATTATCCGGAAATCGTAATAAACGTGTGAATACATAGACCACAACATGTCCCTAGTGAGCCTCTAGTTGACTAGCTCGTTGATCAACAGATAGTCATGGTTTCCTAACTATGGACACTGGATGTCATTGATAACGGGATCACATCATTAGGAGAATGATGTGATGGACAAGACCCAATCCTAAGCATAGTACAAGATCGTAGTTCGCTTTTGCTAGAGCTTTTCCAATGTCAAGTATCTTTTCCTTAGACCATGAGATCGTGTAACTCCCGGATACCGTAGGAGTGCTTTGGGTGTACCAAACGTCACAACGTAATCGGGTGACTATAAAGGTATACTACGGGCATCTCCAAAAGTGTACATTGGGTTGACACGGATCGAGATTGGGATTTGTCACTCCGTATGACGGAGACGTATCACCGGGCCCACTCGGTAATGCATCATCATAATGAGCTCAAAGTGACCAAGTGTCCGGTCACGGGATCATGCATTACTGATGCAGTAAAGTGACTTGCCGGTAACGAGATTGAACGAGGTATTGGGATACCGACGATCGAATCTTGTGCAAGTAACATACAGATTGACAAAGGGAATTGTATACGAGGTTGCTTGAATCCTCGACATCGTGGTTCATCCAATGAGATCATCGAGGAGCATGTGGGAGCCAACATGGATATCCAGATCCCGCTGTTGGTTATTGACCGGAGAGCCGTCTCGGTCATGTCTACGTGTCTCCCGAATCCGTAGGGTCTACACACTTAAGGTTCGGTGACGCTAGGGTTGTAGAGATATGAGTATGCAGCAAACCGAAAGTTTTTTGGAGTCCGGGATGAGATCCCGGACGTCACGAGGAGTTCCAGAATGGTCCGGAGGTAAAGAATTATATATGGGAAGTCGAGTTTCGGCCACCGGGAAAGTTTCGGGGGTCACAGGTATTGTACCGGGACCACCGGAAGGGTCCCGGGGGTCCACCGGGTGGGGCCACCTATCCTAGAGGGGCCCATGGGCTGAAGTGGGAGGGGAACCATCCACTGGTGGGCTGGTGCACCCCTCCCCTGGCCCCCCCTCTGCGCCTAGGGTTGGGAACCCTAGGGGAGGGGGCGCCTCCACTTGCCTTGGGGGGCAAGTTTCCCCTTGTCGCTTCCCCTAGGAGATCCCATCTCCTAGGGCCGGCGCCCCCCTGGGGTCCCTATATAAAGAGGGGGGTGGGAGGGCAGCCGCACCCTGACACCTGGCGCCTCCCTTCCCCCCTTGCTACACCTCTCCCTCCCGTAGTCGCTTGGCGAAGCCCTGCCGGATCCCTGCTGCATCCACCACCACGCCGTCGTGCTGCTGGATCTTCATCTTGCTGGATCAAGAAGGAGGAAACGTCACGCTGACCGTACGTGTGTTGAACGCAGAGGTGCCGTCCGTTCAGCGCTAGGATCTCTGGTGATTTGGATCACGACGAGTACGACTCCCTCAACCCCGTTCTCTTGAACGCTTCCGCGTGCGATCTACAAGGGTATGTAGATGCACTCTTCTCTCTCGTTGCTGGATGAACTCATAGATTGATCTTGGTGAAGGTAGGAAAAAATTTATTTTATGCAACGTTCCCCAACACTATATCCATGGCTCACACTCATGTATTGCGTGAGAGTTGAAAAGGCTGAAGCGCGTTAAAAAGTATGAACCAATTGCTTCGCTGAAACCGGGGTTGCGCATGATGGGAGTATTTTGTGTGATGAAAATGAAGCATAGCCTAAATATATGATTTTGTAGGGATGAACTTTCTTTAGCCATGTTATTTTGAGAAGACATGATTGCTTAGTTAGTATGCTTGAAGTATTAATATTTCTTATGTCAATATGAACTTTTATTTTGAATCATTTGGATCTGAACATTCATGCCACAATAAAGAAAATTACATTGAGAAATATGCTAGGTAGCATTCCACATCAAAAATTCTGTTTTTATCATTTACCTACTCGAGGACGAGCAGGAATTAAGCTTGGGCATGCTTGATACGTCTCCAACGTATCTACAATTTTTGATTATTCCATGCTATTATATTACCCGTTTTGGATGTTTATGGGCTTTATTATACACTTCTATATCATTTTTGGGACTAACCTACTAACCGGAGGCCCAGCCCATATTGCTGTTTTTTGTCTATTTCAGTGTTTCGAAGAAAAGGAATATCAAACGGAGTCCAAACGGAATGAAACCTTCGGGAGAGTTATTTTTGGAACGGAAGCAATCCAGGAGACTTGGAGTTAAAGTCAAGGAAGCTTCGAGGTGGCCACGAGGCAGGGAGGTGCGCCCTACCCCCTGGGCGTGCCCCCCACCCTCGTGGGCCCCTCGTGGCTCCCCTGGCCGACTTTTCGCCTATATATGTCCATATACCCTAAAAACATCGGGGAGCACAATATATCGGGAGTTCCACCGCCGCAAGCCTCTGTAGCCACCAAAAACCAATCAGGACCCAGTTCCAGCAGCCTGCCGGAGGAGAGGAATCCCTTACCGGTGGCCATCTTCATCATCTCGGCGCTCTCCATGACTAGGAGGGAGTAGTTCACCCTCGGGGCTGAGGGTATGTACCAGTAGCTATGTGTTTGATCGCTCTCTCTCTCTCTCTCTCTCTCTCTCTCTCTCGTGTTCTTGAGGTGATACGATCTTGATGTATCGTGAGCTTTGCTATTATAGTTGGATCTTATGATGTTTCTCCCCCTCTACTCTCTTGTAATGGATTGAGTTTTCCCTTTGAAGTTATCTTATCGGATTGAGTCTTTAAGGATTTGAGAACACTTGATGTATGTCTTGCATGTGCTTATCTGTGGTGACAATGGGATATCACGTGATCTACTTAATGTATGTTTTGGTGATCAACTTGCGGGTTCAGTGACCTTGTGAACTTATGCATAGGGGTTGGCACATGTTTTCGTCTTGACTCTTCGGTAGAAACTTTGGGGCACTCTTTGAAGTACTTTGTGTTGGTTGAATAGATGAATCTGAGATTGTGTGATGCATATCGTATAATCATGCCCACGGATACTTGAGGTGACATTGGAGTATCTAGGTCATTAGGGTTTTGGTTGATTTGTGTCTTAAGGTGTTATTCTAGTATGAAGTCTATGATAAATCGAACGGAAAGAATAGCTTCGTGTTATTTTACTACGGACTCTTGAATAGATCGATCAGAAAGGATAACTTTGATGTGGTTTCGTACCCTACAATAATCTCTTCGTTTGTTCTCCGCTATTAGTGACTTTGGAGTGACTCTTTGTTGCATGTTGATGGATAGTTATATGATCCGGTTATGTTATTATTGGTGAGAGAACTTGCACTAGTGAAAGTATGAACCCTAGGCCTTGTTTCCTACCATTGCAATACCGTTTACGCTCACTTTTATCATTAGTTACCTTGCTGTTTTTATATTTTCAGATTACAAAAACCTATATCTACCATCCATATTGCACTTGTACCACCATCTCTTCGCTGAACTAGTGCACCTATACAATTTACCATTTTATTGGGTGTGTTGGGGACACAAGAGACTCTTTGTTATTTGGTTGCAGGGTTGCTTGAGAGAGACCATGTTCATCCTATGCCTCCCACGGATTGATAAACCTTAGGTCATCCACTTGAGGGAAATTTGCTACTGTCCTACAAACCTGTGCACTTGCAGGCCCAACAACGTCTACAAGGAGAAGGTTGCGTAGTAGACATCACCTACCGGAACGTTAGAGGGCACATGTCAAGTTTGTGTGTGGCAGGGAGACATGACTAGAGCGCTCGATGTATCAGGGGGTGGGGGTGGGGTAGGCAGAGGCCTAACTATAGAGGTAGGACGACTCGTATATGTGTTGAGAAGGAGAGACCCAGCTATGTCTTGAGGGAGATCGGTCGACATCCATACATAACTGAAGGATGGGAAATAGGATGGGACAGAGAGAGAGAGAGAGAGAGGAGAGAGAGGGGGAGGGAGAGGGGTAGAGTGCTGGATGGGTGATGGAGTTGCTTCTCGAAGATGGTGGGAGGGTCCTACTAGACAAACTGAGGGTGGAACTGCAATACTATCAATAAGAGTGGGGACGTGTTTCATTGTGTGCCTGTGCGTGATAGATCTGTCGGGACGCATCCATGGATAATGAAGGGGAACCATGTGTTTGGTAAGCAAACCTAACTAGATCGGTAGATCAATTGTTGTTTGTCGGAGGAAGGGAGAGAAATAACTAATGAGGTAGATCGATCGATGCGTGGGGAAAAACGAGTTATAAGGACCTAGCTAGCTATATGTATAGCGGGAAATCGGTCGGTGTACGTCCATTTGTTAGAGGCAAATAAGGCCCAGCGAGACGGATAAACAGAGAGATCTAGCTAGATAGGGGAGCGGTGTGCGGTTGTGAGATCGATGAAAAGAGGGGCGAGAGTTTAGATGTGTGTGGGACTGAGGGAGTCCTGGACTAGGGGGTGTCCGGATAGCCGAACTATCATCTTTGGCCGGACTCCTAGACTATGAAGATACAAGATTGAAGACTTTGTCCCGTGTCCGGATGGGACTTTCCTTGGCGTGGAAGGCAAGCTTGGCGATACGGATATGTAGATCTCCTACCATTGTAACCGACTCTGTGTAACCCTAACCCTATTCGGTGTCTATATAAACCGAAGGGTCTTAGTCCGTAGGACGGACAACAATCATACCATAGGCTAGCTTCTAGGGTTTAGCCTCTCTGATCTCGTGGTAGATCTACTCTTGTACTACCCATATCATCAATATTAATCAAGCGGGAGTAGGGTATTACCTCCTTCGAGAGGGCCCGAACACAGGTAAAAACATCGTGTCCCTTGTCTCCTGTTACCATCCGCCTAGACGCACAGTTCGGGACCCCCTACCCCAGATCCGCCGGTTTTGACACCGACATTGCTGCTTTCATTGAGAGTTCCTCTATGTCGTCACCTATAGACCTGATGGCTCCTTCAATCATCAGCAACGACGCAGTCCAGGGTGAGACTTTTCTCCCGGACAGATCTTCGTATTCGGCGGCTTTGCGCTGCGGGCCAATTCGCTAGGCCATCTGGAGCAGATTGAAAGCTACGCCCGCCATCAGGTCAGATTTGGAAGCTTGAACTATACGGCCGATGGCGCGGAGACTTGATCTTCGACGGATTCGAGCCACAGCCGGCGTGCCGCCTTTGTCTCGATGGGTACGATCTAGCTCTGCCGCCGAGCGATTGCCATGGAGGCCGCACGATGCCGCTCCGACCCTTAATCCGGAGCCGGTTTTGCCGATCGAGGACGGTTGGTTGGACACCGCCTCGGGGGCTGAAATCTCTATGGCGATTGAGCCGAACACCATCCATGTCCTTTGCAAAGCTCGTGACTCCCAGTGCGGACTCCTTTCCGGACTCGAACCCCAGCGCCACGGTCGAATCCGGCTGGCGCGGTTATGGAGTTCACAGCCGCGGACGTCTTTCAGCACTCGCCCTTTGGCGATATCCTGAACTTATTAAAGTCTCTCTCTTTGTCAGGGGAGCCCTAGCCGAACTATGGTCAGGAAGATTGGGATTCGGACGACGAAGAAATTCAACACCCACCCACCACCCACTTTGTAGCCACTGTCGATGATTTAACCGACATGCTCGACTTCGACTCCGAAGACATCGACGGTATGGACGACGGTGCGAGAGGCGATCAAGAGCCAGCGCCCACGGGCAATCGGAAGGCCACCTCGTCATATGACATATACATGGTGGACATCCCAAAAGATGGGAACGGCGATGGAACGGCGGAGGATGACCCCTCAAGAAACAACCCAAGCGCCCGGCGTCGTGGCGCCACTCTAAATCCCGCCACAAGAAAAGCGGTGATTCCTGCACGGGAGACAATAATACCCGGACGGTGCGAAGACGACCCCCTCGGTGGGACTCAGCGCGGGAGGAGGGAGAAGCAGAAGTCCGCCTGACGGTCTGGCGAGAAAGAGAGGTAGAGGAGGATAATTATCGCCCCCTATGAAGACGAGGCAAGCCTCGACGACAGCATTTAATTCGTCGTGCGGAGGACCGCTTCGAACTAGAGCGTTTTAAGCGCAGGCTCATGGCCACGGCAAGCAGCCTCAAGAAAAAGCAGCAACAGCTTAGAGCTGACCAAGACCTACTAGCTTTCAGATGGTCTGATGTCCTTGCAGCCAAAGAGTATGAACTCGACGCCCCTCAAAAGCTACCCCAAACGCAGGCCGTTGCCTTGATCGGAGGAGGAAGCACCCACGTCACGGTGCATGACATGGCAGACCGACCACCCGTGGCGCATGACGGAGAAGCCTCTCGGCCCTCCGCTCAAGCCACGCCCGGCGCTCAAAAAGTACCAAGGCACGGGAAAACGCGCCGGACTTGCGAGATATATTGGAGGATAAGGCAAAGCATACAAGATCGATCTACAGATCGCGTGGGCGGCCAACGACTCTAGATGATTACCGTCACGCCGGATATAGCAAACCCGGCCAGGCCGAACACAGTAGACAAAGCTCATATGAGCTACGTCATGATATAGCCCAATACAAAGGCGCCGCACACCCACTATGCTTCACAGATGAAGTAATGGATCATCAAATCACGAGGGCTTCAAACCCGTAAACATCGAATCATACGATGGTACCACAGATCCTGCGATGCGGATCGAGGACTATCTCCTCCATATCCACATGGCCCTTGGTGATGATCTACATGCCATCAAATACCTCCCACTCAAGCTTAAAGGACCAGCTCGGCATTGGCTCAACAGCTTGCCGCCAGAGTCAATCGGTTGTTGGGAGGACACGTAAGCCGCATTCCTTGATAACTTCCAGGGCACATATGTGCGACCACCAGACGCTGATGACCTTAGCCATACAATTCAGCAGCCAGAAGAATCGGCCAGACAATTCTGGACGCGGTTCCTAACAAAGAAAAATCAGATCGTCAACTGTCCGGATGCCGAGGCACTAGCAGCCTTCAAACACAACATCCGCGACGAGTGGCTAGCCCGGCACCTAGGACAGGAAAAGCCGAAATCCATGGCAGCCCTCACCACACTCATGACCCGCTTTGCGGCGGAGAGGAAAGCTGGCTAGCTCGAAGCAACAACTTGGCAAAACACCACGGTAGTTCGGATACCAAGGACAGCAATGGCGGGTCGGCGTCGCAACAAGCATAAACGCCGCGTGCGGTGATAATGCTGAAGATACGACGATAAATGCGGATTCAGAGGCTCTAAACCGGTCAACGGAAGAAGCCATTCAAAAGAAATACCCGCTCGGCCCAACTTGGACCGAATACTCGATCGCTTGTGCGGATACATGGCACCCCGAAAACCAGCCAACCACACCAACAGGGATTGTTGGGTGTTCAAGCAAGCAGGCAAGCTAAGCGCCGAAAACAACGACAAGGGGCTGCATAGCGATGACGAGGAAGAGCCCCGGACGCCGAACAATAGAGGACAGAAGGGCTTTCCCACACAAGTGCGGACGGCGAACATGATATACGCAACCCATATACCCAAAAGGGAGCGGAAGCGTGCGCTAAGGGACGTATATGCGATGGAGCGATCGCCCGAAGTTCAACCCATGGTCCTCCTGCCCGATCACCTTTGATCGAAGGACCACCCACTAGCATCCGTCACGCGGATTCGCCGCATTGGTTCTTGACCCAATCATCGACGGATTTCACCTCACTAGAGTCCGGATGGACGGCGGTAGCAGCCTGAACTGCTTTATCGGGATACGGCGCAAAATGGGCATAGACCCTCAAGGATTAAACCCACAAAGATGACCTTTAAAGGCGTCATACCAGGTGTAGAGGCCAATTATGCGAGCTCAATTACACTCGAAGTGGTCTTCGGATCCCCGGATAACTTCCGAAGCGAAGAGTTAATCTTCGACATAGTCCCGTTCCGCAGCGGCTATCACGCACTGCTTGGACGAACCGCATTTGCAAAGTTCAATGCGGTGCCACACTATGCATACCTCAAGCTCAAGATGCCAGGCCCTCGAGGAGTAATCACGGTCAATGGAAACACCGAACGCTCTCTCCGAACGGAGGAGCACACGGCGGCACTCGCGGAGGTGCAAAGCAGCCTCTCACAGCAATTCTCGAGTCCGGCTATTAAGCGTCAGCCACCGTCAAAGCGGCGCCGGAGTAACCTACAACAAGACCGCCTAGCACGATCGAGCACGATAGCAATCCGGCCCCAACCCCAGCCCTCGTGAAGCTGCGAAGCGATTACTACGCGTACATAACTACGCCCGGAGATACCATGGGCCTAAGGGGAGGGGCACGACCACGGCACGCCCAGAATGCGGCTCAACCGCACCAGGGGTTCCCAATTGTGTCATTCTTTTTCTTTCTTCTTTTTTCTTACTTTCAGGACTCCGTTTTCTAGAAATCCTGTCCGGCACTAGAATTGCCGAACTCACGATGCAACAGCCAGGGAAACAGAAAGCTACGTCGAGTGTCCAGGTGGTCTCTACTACGAGCATTATACCTGTTTTACATACCATCCCGCAGCTTACCCCTGGAGGGGGACATGTTAAATAGTCCCATCCCTTGCTTATCGCCCTATTTGTATCGTTCTGCTTCCATTGCAGTACCTTTTTGAATAAACAATACATAGCTGCTGCCTATTATTGCACTCCTTTCTTTATCTATATATATGTTCATTTCATGACATGTTGCACCCGTACACTTTGGTACGGCCAATACACCGAGGGCTTAAGTACCCCAAAAGTATGGTGTGATAAGTCCGAACACTTTCACAAGTGCGGCACCCCGAACTTATAGCATTATATGCATCGGCTCCGAATCATGTCTTGGGTCAATAGTTGGGTTTGCCCGGTTCCCATGTTTTGGTACCTTACGTTCCGTTATATCGGCTAAGGTAGCACCGGGAGAACCACTGTGATGGTGCCCCGGTTGAGCTGGGTTGAGCACCTCAGTGGAGAAAGCTAAAACTGACCGTCGTGATAGGGCGAGAGCCGGTCGCTGTTCGAGAGGTTTTTTCAGGTCCCTAAAGACTTATGCCGCTTAGAGCGAGGAGTCGGCATTTTCCGGCCAAGGCGTGGATAGCGCCCGACTCGGTCTTCCGAATACTAGGGGCTTCACGAAATTTAAAATTATAGAATTCTATGGCTAAGTGAGAGTGTTCAAGCACTATAAGTCCGGTTGCCTTGTTCGTTGCGTTGAGCGCCTCCTCGACGGACCCAAGAATGGGAACAAGAGCGCTCAAGTTTATCCCGAGCACCCCAAAGCACTTTCGTGGCATGGGGGCTGAAGCCAACGACTTGCCATCTCTCAAATTTGATAAACGGCCGCACGAAGGTAATATTTTAAATTAACAAGCGTTGCTTAGCGCATATGAACAAGTTTTCAGCGTCTGAGGATAAAAATGCGAGTCTATTCAAAAATTACATCTTTGGAGCACTCATCCGCTATACGGCGGGCACCCTTCAGGATGCCCTCATAGTACATTTCGGGCTTGCGATGCTCCTTGCCCCTCGGTGGCCCGTCCGTCACAAGCTTCTCCGCATCCAGCTTGCGCCAGTGCACTTTAGCACGGGCAAGGGCCCGATGGGCACCTTCAATGCAGATGGAGCGCTTGATGACTTCAATCCATGGACAGGCGTCCACTAGCCGCTACACTAGCCCGAAGTAGCTCCCAGGCATGGCTCCGCACTAGCCCTTCATGGCCTGTTCGGCGACCTTGTGGAGCTCGACCAGCTGCTTCAGCTGGTCGCCAGGGCACCGGACGTTCGGCCTCGACATCTGAGACCAGAACACCTTCTCCTTCGAGCTCCCCTCCTTGGCGCATGAACGCAGCAGCGACATCAGACACACTACGGGGCAGATCTGCGAATGCTCCTGGAGAGCTCCGAATCCGGGTAAGTAATAGGTAATTCACTTTCACATGCTTGCTTTGCATAAATAATTCCTTACCCGCCGCTATCTTCTTTAATGATTCAATTTCTTGGAGGGCTTTTTGGGCTTCGGCCTTAGCGGCTTTGGCACTCTCAAGAGCCGAGGCGAGCTCGAACTCTCGAGTCTCCGAGTCATGCTCCAAAATCTCGTGTTTTTCACGAGAGTCTGGAGCTCTTGCCGCACCTCCGCCACCTGCTCCTCCTGCTTCTCTCGCTCGGTGCGCTCATGGCAGCTTTGCTTCGACGCGGACACCGCTTCCTTCGTGGTCGCCACCTCGTTCGTGGCCCCTACAATACCCACGTTATTCCTGTCATTTTTGCAACGAATGTTTTCTATAAGGTATTTCTTTAATAAGGTATTGCTTACCTTCCTGTCCTCGAGCTGCTTCTTGGCAAGGCCGAGCTTCGTTCTTGGACCGCTCGAGGCTCTTCTTCAATGCATTGACCTCCGCACAAGGTCGGGCAGAGGTCAAGAAGCGCCTGCATTCGCATATTGACATACTTATGTTAGACTCCTGCGTATATCTTTTTAGATCCTTAGTCCGGCTTTTCTTTCCGAACACTTGAACTAAGCATCGGGGCTCTTGTCTATCACGGTAATCTTCTTACATATATTGAAAACTTACCTCAAAGCCTGTTAGAAGGCCGTTGCAGGCTTAAGTCAGCCTGCTCTTGGCGGACTGAACTTTCTGGCTCACCACACTCATAACAGTGCGGTGCTCCTCCTTGATGGAGGCGCTGTTACGCGCCTCCAGTAAGCTATCCGATGCCTCCGGTTGGACGGAGGACACCGGCGTCTTACCCATCCTATGAAGGGCCGATTGCCGGACTTCGGAACCGCTGAAGGTTCCAGTATGGAGTCCGGACAAGGGTCGGGCTTAGAGCCCCTGGGGGTCTCGCTCCCCTCGCGCCTGGAGTCCGGGAGGCTGCCTTGCAGCGCCTCCTGCGCCACCTCCTCTTGACCAGGCCCCCCGTGGGGCCCCACCTCGGCGTCGTCGGCGTGAGGTGAGGAGGCGGCCGGAAGTGAAGTACTCTCCACTTCCAACGAATTCAGGAACCCGCTCGACGAAGCGGCGAGCTTGTCCTTGGGCGGGCTGCATGATTGTTCGGCATTAGAGAACACTATGCAATGAAAAAGCCATGGGTATCCGGACACTTACGATCTCGCCAGGGGCTTGGCCCTTGTTGGCCACTCCTCCTCGTCATTGTCGGCGTTGGTGGAGAAGTCCGGAGGAAGGGTCCGTCCCTTCTTGGACCCTCCGGCCTCCCCAGTTGGGGCGGCCTTCCTTTTCTTCTCTCCCCCCGCTGGGGGAGAGGCTTCTTTTTACTCCTCCTCTTCATCAGAGGAGGATTCTGCCTCAGGGTTGTCAGGCGATGAATCCGACAGCACCTGGCGCCGGGAGCCCCTTCGAGTTCCCGTGGCCTTCTTCTTGGCCTTCTTCTCCGGCACCACGTAGGCGCGAAGCCCGGCAACCCCACCATGCGGGCGTCTGCTGGGTCTTCAGCAAAGGGCGGACAGTTAATCTGTCCGGATGTCTTCAGCCCGATCTGTCAAAGGTTAGGGAGTTTTAGATCCCACATAGAGCCAATCTATGAAAAACAAGAGTCCCATAAAGGGTAAAATAACTTACCTCGCTGGCTTGACGCTGCGAGCTGAATCCGCGATCTTCGGTAGCGGATGTGGGAGCCTCGGCACCCTTAAACAGCACCTTCCAGGCGTCTTCGTACGTAGTGTCGAAGAGCCTTTTCAGATTTGGGTGCTGTGCCGGATCGAACTCCCACAATTTGAAGGCCCGTTGTTGGCATGGGAGAATCCGGCGGATGAGCATCACCTGGATTACATTGACAAGCCTGAGATTCTTGTCCACCAGGTTTCGTGACGCAAGTATGGAGTCGGACAGCTCATCTGAATCCCCCATGTCCGCCCATCTCTTTCCATGAGGTGAGCCGTGTGGGGAAGCCAGATCGGAATTCGGGGGCCGCCGCCCATTGAGAGTCGCGCGGATCGGTGATGTAGAACCACCCCGATTGCCACCCCTTTATGATCTCCACAAAGGAGCCCTCGAGCCATAGGACTTTGCCCATCTTGCCAACCATGGCACCTCCGCACTCCGCTTGGCGGCCGCCCACTACCTTCGGCTTGACATTGAAGAGCTTCAGCCATAAGCCGAAGTGGGGCTGGATGTAGAGGAAGGCCTCGCACACGACGATAAACACCGAGATGTTGAGGATAAAGTTCGGGGCCAGATCGTGGAAATCCAGGCCGTAGTAGAACATGAGCCCCCGGACAAATGGGTGAAGTGGAAAACCTAGTCCGCGGAGGAAGTGGGTGAGGAACACCACCCTCTCATGGGGCACGGCGGTGGTAATGAGCAGCCCCTCGACTGGTAGCCGGATCGCGATATCGCTGGACAAGAATCCGGCCTTCCGCAGCTTTTGATGTGCCCCTCCGTGACGGAGGAGGCCATCCACTTGCCTCCCGCTCCGGACATAGCTGGAGAAGGTTGAGGTGGGGTGTGCGGACTTGGGCTGGAGCTCGAGTCTTGGAAATGGATGAGCAAAGGAGGAAGAAGGCGTGGGTGAAAAGGTGGATCCTTATCCCCTTATATGGACGGACAAAGCTATGCGTCCCCCGCCAGCCTGGTAAAACTCGCTTATCTCCCAAGCGCCGTAATCAATGGCGCGGATGGGTTACCCACGTCCGTATTGATGGGAATCCCAGGATAAGGGGCGGGATCTCCGCTTTGATAAGACGTGCCAAGGAAACCGCCTCGCTAAACGCGCTAAGGTGGAACAGTAAAAAACGATTCGTATAAAGGCCTGGCCGTGGTGTGATGTCCCACCGCGGAATACGTCAGCAGATTTGTGCAAAAGTTATTCTCTCTACGGTGGTATGTGGAACTTGTTTTGCAGAGCCGGACACTATAGTTGTGTTCAAAATCTTCTATGAAGTATTCGGAAGAGGAACCCGCCTTGCAATGTCGAAGACAATATGCGCCCGGACTAAATCGTCATTGAAGCCTGGTTCAGGGGCTCTTGAGGAGTCTGGACTAGGGGGTGTCCGGATAGCGAACTATCATCTTTGGCGGACTCCTAGACTATGAAGATACAAGATTGAAGACTTCGTCCGTGTCCGGATGGGACTTTCCTTGGCGTGGAAGGCAAGCTTGGCGATACGGATATGTAGATCTCCTACCATTGTAACCGACTACTGTGTAACCCTAACCCTATTCGGTGTCTATATAAACCGAAGGGTCTTAGTCCGTAGGGACGGACAACAATCATACCATAGGCTAGCTTCTAGGGTTTAGCCTCTACGATCTCGTGGTAGATCTACTCTTGTACTACCCATATCATCAATATTAATCAAGCAGGAGTAGGGTATTACCTCCATCGAGAGGGCCCGAACCTGGATAAAAACATCGTGTCCCTTGTCTCCTGTTACCATCCGCCTAGACGCACAGTTCGGGACCCCCTACCCGTGATCCGCCGGTTTTGACACCGATAGGGACCGTATGAGAGACACGAGGCAAGGACACATAAATGAGGAGATTGAAGGTGCGTGTGTATGTTGTAGGCAGACATCACTGGAGAGGTTTATCGATAAGTGTGTGTCAGAAAGGAGTTGTGGAGACTGTGGGAGAACGACCTAAAGAGAAAAAATGAATGTGCGCGATGGATAGAATGCTGAGGGAGGGGGAGGGCAAGGAGGGCGTGTGCATGCACGAGACAAAGTTAATGGTAGCTACAAAGGTTAGAGGATTGTGTGGGTGTAAGAGACTAACAAAGATCATAATTTGGTATGAAAGTGGATTCATATATTTGAATAGGAGATCATAGTGTTTTAAACATATGCATGCATGAATATAGCGGTGATACGCGTGTTGTGGTTTTGCACATGTTATACCATAATGTGATAATGCATGGTGTTTGCAACTCACAGCTAAATGTCGAACAATCTAAAACATTCTATACATCGAACAATCTCACATTTTATTTGAATTTTTGATAATGTGTGGCATTTGCAGCTTACAACTAAATATCAAACAATCTAAACAATACTATATATCGAACATTCTCACATTTTATTTGAATTTGTGGTAATGTGTGGTGTTTGCAACTCACATCTAAATACTTGTAGGCATAGGGGGCGGGCACCATACATAATGTGATAAACACATTGTACATATGAGAAATGGTTTAGATTATGAAGATCTAGCTAGAGCTTGAAATGTATTGTGATTTGAAATCAACATAAAGTGGATTCAAAAAATCAAGTTCGAGTTCATATAGTACACATAGTTCATATGTAACTCGAGACTAATCATGTGGTGTGCTGTGAAGATAATACACAAACGATGGTTTAACTTGACAATAATGATGATTGTAGATCTTATTAAAACAGAGAAACGAATACAAATGCTTTGACTTCACAACAATCATTATTGTAGATCTTATTCAAATAGAGAAACGAATTCAAATTTAGTTCATATTGAAGCGGTAGTATATACGTTTGGAATGCACTAAAACGTTCATTTGAATAGTAGTTTGCATGAAGTGTACACGTGGCGAAATATTTTAATTGAATATAACATGAATTCAAAGTTTTGAATGGCATTTGTAGTGCGAATTGATTTGGTACAGAACATGTTAGGCTTGTCCGGAAATTTCAACCCGCGCCTTGTTAGCCCGAAATATTTAAGATATATCTTTGTCTTGTTGTGCTCCGACAACACCCTCCATCTCAACCGGCTCCTTGCTATTCCAAAATTACAACGCGTGCGAAAACTCCCACCTCCTGTGAAATCCCGACATGTGAAATGCCCGTGATACCCCTGAACCGAAAGAACCGCCTCAAATTGGTGGGGGTACTTTTGTAACTTACCCCATATTTCGGACAAGCGCGTCCCTAAGCCATGGTTCCCCACTCCCATCCCATCCGCCCACCAATTCGTACACTGAGGCCGGGAAAACCCGCGAAGCCCCACACCCTCCTCCGTTCACCACCCAGCCGGAGCCTCTTCCCCGACGACGTCATCCACAGCAACACCTCGACGTCCCTCATCCACCATACCAGATGAGGATCCGTCGTTGATCTGGTCATCCCACTGGTTCAGCCACCCCGTACTCCACCTCCAAGGAGCTGCCCCAATGTTCCCCTCGTCTTTCGCGCCACCTCAATTCCCACACCGCCGTCTTCACCTGCACCACCGGAAGAGAATCATCATCACCGTTTCCTCGGATGAAGTTGCGGCCTAATCGGCGCCACCAAAGAGGTTGTACACTAATACACGGCGCGGCTCCATCCACGGCGACGTCGCCGGACACTTCCTCCACGGCGTCGCTCCCTCGGCGGCAGCGTCCACATCAGTCGGAGCTGCTGCTGCTTTAGCTCTTGCTCGCACTGCTGCTCTGCTCTTGCTCTCGGTCCCCAGCCTGGTCTGCTCTTGCTCTCGGTCCCCTGCCTGGTCTGCTCTTGCTCTCGGTCCCCTGCCTGGTCTGCTCTTGCCATTGCTCTTGCTCTTACTTGCGATGCTGCTCTGATTTAGCTACACTTTAGTCAACTGAATTGAATTTTGGGTCAGTCGATTTTCAGGGGGTGGGGGGGCTCACTGGAGTTAAGGAAGAACCAGCCACAGCGGGTAGGGGGCTCGCCGGGGAGGTACCCCACTATCTATCTTAGGATTCAGGGTGGGGTGGTGGTGGGACGGTGGCGTGGGGATCGCCGGAGAAAAAGCTCGGCGGGGGGTCCTAGAGGGATGGCCGGGGCGGCGGTAGACCGGCGGTGGGGAGTGTTTTCGAGGCGGGCGGGGCGCGCACCGCCAGCCGCAGGCGGCGAGGGGCGGCTGTTTGGCCGGTGGGGGCTGGCGGCTCAGGGTGGAGGTTGAAGATGAACTGCAGACCCTTGATTTCGTATCCAACGGCTGCAAAATCGACTTACCAGATGAAAAAGTCAGTTGACTGACGTGTAGCCTCACCTCTAGTGTGTTCAGTTTCGAAAGTAAAATTCAGTTTCGACAGCAAAATTCAGTTTTGACAGTTAAGTTCAGTTTCGACAGTTAAATTCAGTTTCGACAGTTAAGTTCAGAGATGAGTGGCTGATGTATTTTACATCTAGTACTTTGTGGTTATGTATTTTACGTCATCTATTGGAGATGCTATTAGAATTCCACTCTGGTTAACATTGTCTCTCTTGTCCTGCTTCAGCCTCGGCGTCGTACAACTCACCGGAGCTGCTCCAACGACGAAACCCTCCAGCACAGCAGAGCAGTACCTCGGGCTCCATCTCCATACGCCTAAGATCTTCTTCCCCTCCTCCAACAGCCAAGTCAGCCGGAGCATCCTCACCGGCCAACCCAATCACGCTGAGATCGACATGGCTTCGCCAAAGAGGTTGTACACTTGTTGCATCTCTTTTTTACTCTACATGTTATATATATTGCCACTGAGCACACGGATTAACGGGAAATACGATTATTTTATCCTACTATATGACAAGCAGTGAGGTACTAGGCAACTTAGCTCTCCGTGATGGACTCTCTTGAACGCCATCATTATTTATCTCTGCGCGCTTGAGTTGTGCATTTGTCGATGGCCCTGGGAGTTGAGCTAGTAGGGCAGTGGCCTGGGTCCAAAGTAATAGAAGTAAACATTTTTTTAGTGTAGGCTTTTCCTTGCTCAAGCCTGCCTACTAGAATCTCCAGTGCTTGAAAGGAAAAGTGAATGAAAAACCTAGGAATTGGAAAGTTTCCTATGGTACTACTATTCATGAATTTGGTTCAAAGGAATGGAGCAAAGGAAAACTGTAGGATTTGTTCCTTTAGTGTCTTGTTGAAAGAAAAACCGTAGGAATTTTAATTTTCACTTGTCCTCCTTTTCAAATTCCTATTCATGAAGCGCAAGACTAAGAGATAGTAGCATAATAGCATTATAACCGTACATTTTCTTGTGGTTTGACTTAATCTCACCATGCTTCTTTGCATCCTGTGATCTTTGAATTCCTGTGAATCAAACACCCAAATTGGCAGAAATCTTGTTTTTTTTAATTCTCTGTTTTGCACATGCATTCCTATCCTATTCCTGTCTATTCCATATCCCTGCATTGTTGGAATCCTCCAATTCAGATGAGCCCTTACAGAATTACTTCTCTTACAGATAGTTGTCAAAGAAAACCTTGCGTGGTTTGTCCCGCTCCTGCTGCACCAGCGTCCACCCCAGCTCAGCTGCTCCAACGATAGAAGGGTCTAGCACAGCAGGGATCCGGCCTCCAGACTGTCTTTCGCCGCCTCAGATCTTCTTCCCCACCGCCGACAGCCATGAAAACTGCATTACCATCATCAACCGAACAGATGACCTCGAGGACTAGGGTCCGCAAGAGAGGTCGCACTCTTTCATGTCTGCTTACGTTATGCATCGCTTAATATTACATGCTACTTTATCGTCATGTTCACCGATTAGACTCTGAGTTAGCTCCAAACTAATGGTCAAACTTGAGTTTTTAAATGGTTGTGGGGTACATATTGGGGCGCAATCAATAGTATCTATCTACTATCTGGTTAATCTCTGGTGTCTACTATGAGTTTCATGTTGGGTGGGAAACAAACAGTAAAGAAGTCATTATCTGTATTTTTAACTGAAGCCATTATCTGCCTGCTATTATTGGTTTTAGGTCTATCCACAGGTTGCTACCATCACTCTGGATTTCTGCATGCACTCCTTACATAATCTCACTATGTTTTATTCCTATGCATGATAGTTATTGTAAACAATGGAACTGAACATGTAGAGCAAAACAGACGAGCCTTGCGTGGCAATAAAATTTCATGCAGACGTCGCTCCATGGTAGGCACAAAGGCAGCCGCCCCTCCACCCATTTCGGATTGCAATCGAGAGGAAGATATCTGTTTTGAGGGGGATTTAGAAGGAGAAGACCACTCCTATTTACCCCCTGAGGTCTTCGCTCTAACTTGGCATGCTGATGTTGGTTATATCATGCATATGGTGCCTTGCATTGCTTACTTTATACATCAAATATGTCATCTGCTTAGTTTAGACATCCTTTGTGTGAATGCCATCTGTTTAGTTTATTCATCATTTATGTGAATTATGCAACGCCATCTTGTTTAGCCAGGCATCATATATGTGAATTTTGCAATGCCATCCTGCTTAGCCAGACATCTTATATGTAAATTATATCAGGCCATCCTTTTTTTCCGTTACGTATTACATTTGTCAACAATGTTAGTACATTCAACTGCTCTTCGTGTGCATCAGCCATTTGACATGGTGATGGAAAATTCTGGAGTGAAAACAAGGTCTTCAGAGCAGACTATGCTATCTGATGAAGCGCATATCTCGCTGGTTACGGATAGCTCCTCAGAGGAGGATTCAGAGACAGATGACCAGTCCTATCCCCCCCCCCCCGAGGTGTATGCTCTAACTTGGCAGGGTTATGTTGCTCATATCGTGTGTATGGTGTCTTGCATTGCTATGTCATTTGATTAGTTTAGACATGCTTTGTGTGAATGACACCTGTTCAGTGTCTAATTACTATATATGTGAATTATGCATTGCCATCTTGTTGCAAGACATTATATATGTGAATTATGCAATGCTATCTTGTTGCAAAGGCATTATATATGTGAATTATGCAATGCCATGTTGTTTAGCCCATCATCATGTATGTGAATTATATCATGCTATCATTTTTTGTATTACGCGTTCCATTTGTCGACAACGTTTGTATATTCAACTACTCTTCCTGTGCATCAGCCATTTGAAGCGGTGATGGAAGTATCTGCGGTAAAAACAAGGTATTCAGATCAGACAATGCTACCTACTGAAGCAGACATCTTGCTGGTTACAGAGAGCTCCTCAGAGTAGGATTCAGAGACTGATGACCAGTCCTATTTCCCCCCTGAGGTCTATGCTCAAACTTGGTAGGGTTATATTACCCATGTCATGCATGTTGTCTTGCATTGCTTAGTTTTTACATCATATATGGATTGCCATCTGCTTACTTGCTTACTATATAAATAACATATTTGAATTATATCATGCCATCATGTTTACATAGTACATACACAGCATCTATCTGAATTATGGCATGGCAACCCATTTAATAAAGACATCATATAGTTATATCATCTCATCATGTTTAGTGTTTGCACTCATCATATTTTGAATTATGGCATTCTATCCGTGAATGTATGTGAATTATGGCATGCCAACCTATTTAATAAACACATTATATAGTTATATCATGTCATCTTGTGTACATAGTCATCATATTTTGAACTATGTCTTTCCATATTTTTTAGTTAGCCATCATAATGTGAAATTGTGTCATGCTATCCTATTTAGTTAGCCATCATATATGTGAAATTGTGTCATGTTATCCTGTTTGGTTACACAACATAAATGTGAATTATTTCATGCCCTCTTTTATTCCCCACTATCCATTGCACCTGTCTATCATACAATGTATGTACTTTCAATTACTTTTCTTGTTTATCAGCCATTTGAATTGGAGAGGGTGATGGCAGTATCTAAGGGAGTAACAACACGGTCTTCAGAAAAGATAGTGCTACCAGTTGATGCAGATAGAACCACAGTTGTACTTGCCCAAGAACCAGATCCACCACACATAACCTAGACTCTCGCAGATTGTACCCCTACCCAGTTGGACAGAGAACCAGTTACACCCCTTCTAACCCCAACCCTGGCAGATAGTAACCCAGTTCCAGTTGACACAACACCGTCTCCACCACAGAGCACCCAAACACGGGCAGTTAGTAAGAGAACTGCAGTGCCCAAAGCACGAGGACCATCACTCTGAATCCCAACTCAACGCTTAAAGGAGAAGAAGATTTGTTCTCAAGTTAGGTTCTGTAGCTATGGTTCATACTCCTTTGCTCTTGCATTACTGTATTTACTCATACCAAATATTTTCAAATTTGAAGGATGGAATTGAAACTCCAATGGCGCAACAGGTATGTTTTAAACCTGTTTCTATAACCGGTTTGCTGTTGTAACCTGCTCTATGTTGATTTCAGTTTCAATTGAATAGACAGTTATGTTCGCATGTCATGCACATTACAAGTGTTGTTATTGCTCTATAGTTTCCCACACTTATATTCTGTCTATTCTGCTTTGTCTTGAATAATATTATTTTAACTGTGTCTCTATCTTGATTTGGCAACAAAAAATAGAATGATATAGACCATAAAGTGACCATGGTACATAGATATATATTTGTTTCATGATGTTATCCTGTCCACTTTACTACTGAACTCATTTACCAAAATGAGTTTCATATACAACATGGTAAACCTGTGATGTGTCTGCTTGTTTCTCTTTTAGAATGCGGACAAAATATTGGAGAACAGTACCCCGTTATGCAATGGTAAAGGAAGTAATGCAGATAAGGTTCAAGATAGTGAGACATCCCTGTTGGTCTCCAAGAAAGCTGATAAAACTATATTGACGACAGTGAGAGAACCCAAAAGTCATGTCTTGATGTAGTGTTCGAGTTACTAGCCACTACTAGTGGACCCGTAGCGCCAAATGGCGCAGAGGCACGCTAAATCCATGCTCGCGACGAAAAAAAATCATGATTCAATTCCCTTCAATAAGAAATACGGTGGATTGTTGAGTACAATAAAATGTATATACACATTTTAACTTGATAGTATAGAGTCTTATTTAAAACAAAATATATATTTTAATTAGTTTAGCTTTGGGCAAGCACGTATGATAATAAATCAAACATCCTTTAGCCAAAAAAACAGTGTATTGCTGTGTACAATGAGATATTTATACACATTCTTTTTTGGTGGTATAAAGTCCCATTTAAAACCATGTTGCATTGAAAATATGTTTATCCTTTTAGTAATAGTCTGGGCAAACGCGCATGCTAAGAATTTAGATCATTATGTAGAAAAAGAAACACACATTGTGGTCTCTTGATTTTTTCTGAAAGAAGTATATGTGTTGTTGCTTAAAAACATATGCATGTCTTTTTTAATAGAATGGTCTTTAGTTCTCACACACATAGCCTGTCTTGGTCTGCACTTGGTCCAAAGAGAAAGGTAATAATACATTACGGTTAACCTCTGTGATTAAACAAATAGATCAGAATTCTAAAAGGATCTAGCATAGGATGCATTATTGTAGAGCACCACTCCAAAAACCTGTCCCGAGGCTTCTTAACTTCTTCTCTGAGCTGATCACCCTGCATTTCAGCCTTTCTGTCACCTTCTCAATGTTGTTAAAGAGGTCCATCCGTAAGCTGATCCATGGGTTCTTTCCCAAGTGATTTGTTCAGCGTTGTTACATTGCATATATGATCAAAGAATCCATGCATGTATCTTGCAAGAACGAAACAACCCATAGCATTTTTTTCTTATATCTAGCAAGCATCAACTTTTTCTTGATGGACCTGGTCTTCGCCTTCATCTTATTTTTGTTATACTTAGCTACAGCCAGCTCATGCTTTAGAGACTGATTTTCCGCATCCACTTTCTTCATGGTGTTGTAATTGTAGTCCCTTATTTTGATCTTAACCATGCATTTTATGTATCCAATTGCTTCCACAACAGTTGTGTCCTCTGATTGGCGTAGAGACCCATTTGCATTTGTTAGTAACTTGTTTAAGTTTGAGTAACTACTTAGGGTACCAACACAAATTCTTTTAATTCAAATTGCAGGAGGATTTTTCTTTAGAAATATATACTTGCATGTGAAATTTGTAATCAATCACATTTTCAAACATGTGATTGAATCAACCATTAACATAACTCACACTTTACGTTTAAGATGTCATATGATAAGGTAGAAATAAAGGTTTCGTTGTAAATGAAAAATAAAGAGGAATTTTGTCTGATAGACTGATAGTATATATTCGAGAGTGGAATATTTTCTACATCTTAATCAGGAAGTAAAGAGGCATAATTGTTGATTCATTATTCATTTACTTGTGTGACATTTATACCCGTTGCGTGCACATCTGATTGAATTTGAATCAGAATGTGACTATCAAGTAGCTATTCTATTTTATTTCTACAAATGTACACAGGAGGACTGATTACTTTGGTTCTATTATGTACTACCTCTATAAAGTAATATAAGACTTTTTAGATCATACTTATTGCGTTTTATACTAGTTTCCATAGGTAGTACCAACTTCTTTCTCTCTACACACAGAAGAAAAGCCTACTGGTCAGCTGAATCATGACCACCTTTAGATTTGTACAAATATACACAAGAACCAACAAAAATACTTATAATCAAATTCCACTACAGGTAAAAGCACCTAGTTCTGCTTCATAGGGCTTGCCAACAAACACTTCACATTTTTCTAACTATGTGAGTACCCCGCAGCATGTGTGGTGTCCGCACGGCCGCACACACGTACCGGCCAGTGCTGCGTTGCGTCGATTGATCAATCAAAACTCTTTGGGGTGTTTTCGGTTCCACGGGAGCGTGTCAATCAAACGTAACAGCTGCATGCACCAGCAGCAAAGCTGCATCTACATGCATGAATGCGTGAGGAACGCCAGGCTGAGCCACGGGGACAGGCTCACGCACACGTGCACACTCTCAGCCAGAGCTCCCCGGTAGCCGTGGCCCGGATCAATCTTCCTTCCGCTGCAGCCTTCTTCTTCCCCTGGTCTGAACCTGAAGCATACAATTGATTACAGTCCCAGTGCCCAACTGTTGATCGTTTTTGTGTGCCAAGAAGTAGCATCAAGTGAGTAAATCGCAGATAATCCTAGAACGAAATGCTGCATTGTGCACCAGAAAGACTTGACTGTACAGTAAGTTGGCGACCAGTTCAAGTATACAACTTCAAATCAAACGAGTTACAGAGTTCCAACTAAAGGTATCCAGCTGTTGAACCTATCTGTAACAAAGCTATAGAAGCTGCTGATGAGCATTGAGAGAGTACTACTACTACTAAATGGGAGATTTTAAAAAATAGAGATCCAAGACACTTCTAAAAAAATTGTTACGCATAATGGAAACTCTTAAACAGTAATTCGCAGATAAGAGCAGTGTCTCACTTGTTTGTCCTGTTTGGCACCTATTGTGCAATCTGCATAACTAAATGTGACAGAAATTCTTATCAAACAACAAAAATAGTTTTAGTTACCAAGGTGACACAACAGTGCGAAAATCTCTGGTAATTTCTAACAAGTACATTATTATAATAGAAATGAAACATAGAGATGCAGAATTGCAATTACAAATATATATACACCAGTACACCATGGCGATGTCCAAGTATACTCGGGAAAGCAGGATGCATGTTCAAATGAGTACTGAAAAAGGGATCTCACCTTGTTCCAGTAGAACATGTAATGATCCATAAACATAGTTAATGTTCTCTGTATTCATTTGTTTAGATCTCATGGCTCCATAGGATGGTGATGCAAAAGAATACTATTTTTTGAGTATTTGTTAGTAGCAAACTTGCAATGCACAAAAAAGATCAAATGGTTAATAAACCTGCCAATCATTCTGAAGCTAGTTCAGTAGGAAAGAATATTTAGCAAACTGAGATGAAGCTTTTCTATAGTCCGTGGTGAGCGTGCAATGGGCAGCAATGCATAAATCATTAATTCTAAACAAAAAGGATGAAAGAACAGAGGAAAAGTCAATTTCACATGGGATAAATCATTAATTCTAAACACTGCCATCTACTTTGGAGGGCCTCTGCTTTCATAAATAGCTGGTCCAGGAGGACAGGCAAATCAGAAGCAATCAACCTCACATAGAACTGCCCTTCTCAACTAACAAAAGTACCCAACTTTGTGAAAATAAACTGGTTCTTAGAATTTTCTGCTCTGTGCCAAAATTTTGTTGTCATCGACCAGAGAATTCCTTCCAATTTAGTGGTAAAACTTGCTTCTGCATAAAACGAATTGATTTCCATACAACTAATATGACTACTATTAAACTCGTCCTCTTTTTTCAAAGAATATTACTCCCTCCGATCCATATTAATTGACGCACACTTACTACAACTTCAGTACAAAGTTGTACTAAGTGTGTGTCAATTAATATGGATTGGAGGGAGCTCTACTATTACAACAACCCACATGTGTATGCGATAGAAAACTTGTCTAGGTAGAAGAAACCCAAGGTCAATTAATCAGTCTACAGGACAGCAAATTAACAGTTTGGAGGGTTCCATACAATTAATAAGCTGAACTTTAAAGGCAGGCTACTGGTAAATTATGCAGAACATACACACGAGAGAGATATGTTTGGAAGGCACACAACTGCTCTGCTCAGAGATTGTTGGCCCAAGCTCCATCTCTCATCCTTTTGACTGAAAATAAACATCAAAATACGCTAGAAGAAACCGAGGAAACAGAAATAAGGAAAATAGATGAAGAGAAATATGGCATGTAGGATAAAGTTCTTACAGGGATTTCTGTCAACCAATACCGAGAAGAACATTAATACTACTCCACACAAATGATTAAAATGATAAAACACATGATTGCCGCGCGCGTGTACTTTTGTGGGAAAACATGATGTTATGTGCAGAAGTAAAGACCAAATCGCATGAATGCTTGTTGGCATGTACAAAATCGTAAGACCAAGACAGAAGAACCATGATTATGAAATCAAAATAGATGGACTGTTAGTGCAACTAAGATTTACATAGTGGCAGCCAATGATCTAGTTACTCAGGGGTAGTGCTACTGTTAAACAACAACTCTAAAGCAAAATTACTGAATCTACTCTAAAGTAGAAGAGAGTTCAGTTATTTACCTGGGAAGCAACAACAATACATTTCCAAAAGAAATATGACCAATTCATTTCCACAGTAAAGATGACTAGGAAACTGATGCTGCTAATGGTTAGATAAATGCCTGCAAATGATAAAAAATTGACCAGGCTGCAAATGATTAATTTGGGAACTATCACCATGCATGTAGAGTAATAACTTGTCATATATATCTTCCAACAATTTCAGATAAGTTATTCAGTTCGTCATGTGAGGCCAACAAAATCTGTGTGATGCTCAACCAGTTTCATAAGAAATAAATACAACAAGACTTGGTGAATATTACCAAAGGGGGTAAAGAACGTCTTCAACAACTCCAGAATGATGAACTATCTCGACATGCTTGACAAGATGCTTCTTCACTCATGGTTCCACCAAAGCTACAGGCACAAGAATGAGGAAGGCATGTGAATTGCTATAATATGTAACAAGTACATACTCCTTGGTAAAGAGGTCGTCTGGGTAAACTGTATCCAATGCAGAAGCACCTAATATGGGTACATAGTATTACTGATGGGCTTAGTACCTGCATGCTGCAGTAAGTTGTGATAGTTCTTTCCAAAATTGCATAAGATCCAACTTCTCCATAACTATTAGCTTTCTTAATCAGCACCCAAGGATGTAGGCATGTAAACATTGAAATCATGCTGGAAGATTATTATGATATAAATATGAGGACATTTATAAAAAAATAAAGTTGATAATAACCTCAGTTTTGCTAGTTGTAGGCTGTTAAGGAAGTGATGCATCACCACTGCTTATTAATCCTGATGAAAAGGCTAGAATAAGGAATTGATACATAAGTACTAAAATCAAGCTATCACAAAGTATGGTTCTATCAGTCATGTTTTGGCACATGATATTTAATGAATAAGGGTAATGTTAAAAAGAAATGCCCCAATTTTCTTGGATAATATTTTCAGTTTCAATTCATTCGACTTATAGATTGAATTATGCTAAATGTATAGAATTGAATTGTATATACAATGCTTATTTGTTTATAGCAAATTATTATTATATCTTATACTGACATCAGTGCTAATACTCAAGGATTTTGTTCTAAATGACTTGTGGAGAACTGCAGATACAGATAGTTCTTTTGCATCACACACCTAATGGCCTAGAAAGTTTCTCTCTGTATCCTCTCCCATAACCAGAAGTTACTGGTCCAGTCTTGTGCAATTATGTATGATGGCAAAATGAAACTCTGAAATGTGATCTCTCTACTTGTAGGCCCACCAACTTAATTCAAGAGCAATGGGTACTTGTGTGTCTAGTGCAATGGCGGCTTGATCCAAGAACAGCTAGTGCACGCATCTGTAACCTCAAAGGCAAAAATATATGTGTGTGTTCCGCTGAGAGAGCTGAGTTGATTCGATCCAAGGTAGGTAGCACCCAAAGTAATTAGTCTATGTACAGGAAGTACCGGCGAGTTGCACGTACTGTGCTAGCCTGCTAGGGTATTCTGTATTGCTTAGTGTTGATCTTGTCTAGCACTATAAAATCCAATCGAGAGAGAAGGGTGGTTGGGGACTCACCAGTCGTTGGGGTGCTAGCTCGTGCACCAGCTGTGGCCACCGTCTCCCACCTGCTGAGGCCACCGTCCACTGCAGCATGGCATGAGTATTTTGACGAAAATTGTAACCACCTTCCACCCTGAAGAAACATCCACCTCCACACTTTGGAATCAAATCAGATATTCAGATGGAAGAAACGAGAAATAATAGATGTGAATAATTTACCCCTGTTGCACCCACAGACGCAATACTCTTCACGGCCCTTTGCCTCCACCCCGACCCGGCCGCCGCCATGGGGCCTAAGAGAAGGGAGGTGGTCGGCCGTGATGATGAAGGAGGGAGGATGAAGGGGGAGGGGGAGGGGGCAGGCGGCGCGGGGGAGCAGAGGAGGCGGCTGAGGCGAGCAAGGAGAAGGGGGCGGCGGCGTGGGAAAGGACAGGAGGGAGCGCGGGCTCGGGAGACGAGGCGGAGGGGGCGCGAGCTCGGGACGGCAAGGGTTGGCGGCTAGGGTTTTGATGAATCCCTTTTTCACTTTCTGGTTTCTGCAGGTCAAGCGCGGCGCGCGGGCGGAGGGGATTGGCGGCACGCGTGGGCATCGCTCACCCAGCCAACGAGTGCGCAAGACGAGCCCACTCGTCATTGGACAGAAAAATGACCGCGAGGTCAAATAGATTTAACTGCAAGTGAAGATCTAATGGTTCAGCTGAGCCAAAGAGGTAGATCCGGCGGCCAGAAATGCATTAATCGGGGGAGCTTCGTGGAGGAGGGTCGGCTAGCATCCTTATAGGTTAGAATTGCTGGCACAAGCTCTTCGAACTCGTTGTCTGAATCAGTTCGTCTTCTTGAGTCTCAACTTCAAGTTGAAAGACATCGATCAGATGTGCTGTGATAGGAGGTTGAAGGACTGAGGAAGTCCCTGCAGAATTCAGATGCATACTTTCTGGTGCAACAACAAGCGCTGGAGGATTTAAGCGCCAAACAAGAGAAAGTTAATAAGCTTGCTAAGCATCTTGATAGCATTATGGGTACCCAGGATATTGTTTCTTGAGATCTTACGAAGTGGTTTGATTACGGACTTGTTTTGCTACGGCGTTTATTTGCGCTGGTCGCCAACTTTGACAACCAGTGTATATGATATGTTGCTTTGTTCCCTATATTTGCACTGGTGGCAAACTTTGAGGCCCAGTGGATGTAATATGTGTAATAGCCGTGATAGCCTAGCGTAAGTTGCTTGCTTATGTATTTCCTTGTTGTCTTGTTTATTTGTTTGGTTGTAGTGAGTGCAGTTCTTTTTCCGCGGTTTGCTAGTGGCCGCAATAACCTCTTTTTAAAACTAGGCCACAATAACCATGGGCTACATATTTACTGTAGTGACACTGGGCCTCCTACCGGCCGTAGAAACAATGGGCCTTCTACGGGCCGTAGAAATAATGGGCCTTTTACGGGCCGTAGACACAATGGGCCTTCTTCTGGCTGTATCATCAATGGGACTTATATGGGTCGTATGATCGATTGGCCAAACATGGGCCAATAACAGACGGCATTATGGCCGTAAACGGGCTAGAGTTGGAATCGTCTATTCATGGGACGACCATAATGGGCCGCTGTTAATAGCCGTATATGATGATGCTATGAAAATGGCCCAACGTATTAACAGGCCACAAACGGGCCGACTGTAACAACGGGCTAAATTTGGCCCACAAGCACAAAATGACAGTAACGAGCCGTAAGTAACCGAATGCTGGAAATGAGCCCAAGAATAAATGGGCCCTGAGAAGGCCGAAAGATAACATGGGCTGGAAACGTCCCAATGGAATAATGGGCCGTTAATGGGTATAAACTAATACACAGTTCATTATGGGCCAGTTTCACCATGGGTCGTTAATGAGCCAAGAGTTACAAATGGCCTCATATGGGTCGAAAGACGTCATGGGCCATACATGGGCCGGAAGTTAAAACGGGCTGGAATCATATTGGACGGCCCATATGACGCTACTGGGCCTAATTCGGATAGGTCATAGCGGGCCTTGGGTTAGCGGGTTGTAAATGGGCTATATGCGAACAGGCCATTAACAGGCTTTCAATGGGCCGGCCCGCCACCTTTTGACCAAGTCAAACGGGCCAACCTTTTTCACAGGAATGGGCCTCTGTTGGGATGTGCCACGCGTCGACGTATCATAGGCGCCTTCGGTCCAATGAGTGGATGACATCTGTCCCGACGGTGAGCCGACACGTGTTTCCTCCAGCCAATGATGATTTTACACGTGGAAAATCCCCATTGGTCGGAGCTATTAACGGGTTATCAGATCCAAAACCGGACCTGATAGCTTAACGGCGTTCCGTTACGTTGGATGCCACATGTCAGTCACCCTTGACGAAAGCACTTCTATGACACGCGATTTATCGTCATAGAAGTGGACACTTCCATGATGATAATTTTGGTAATGTCATGGAATACTTCTACGACAGCACATGTATGAATATCTTGATTCTGTCATAAAATCGTCATGGATGTACATGCATGACAGAAAACGTGACCTACTGTGACAAACACGTATCATCACGTAAGTGTTTTTTTTTGTAGTGGACCTTGATCGAGTTTTGCAGAGAGGTGAAGAAATTAACCTTGTCTTGAGTTGGAAGAAGTGCCACTTTATGGTTAATGAAGGTATTGTCTTGGGGCATAAGATTTCTGAAAGAGGTATTGAAGTTGATAAAGCTAAAGTAGATGTTATTGAAAAGATGTCGTGTCCTAAAGATATCAAAGGTATAAGAAGTTTCCTTGGTCATGCTAGTTTCTATAGGAGGTTTATTAAAGATTTCTCTAAAAAAATTAGGCCTCTCACGTATCTCTTACAAAAAGATTTCCCTTTTGTTTTTGATGGTGATTGTGTAGAAGCATTTGAAATACTTGAGAAAGCCTTGATTTCTGCACCTATTGTTCAACCACCTGATTGGAATTTACCCTTTGAAATTACGTGTGATGCTAGTGATTATGCTATTGGTGTTGTTCTAGGGCAAAGAGTTGATAAGAAATTAAATGTTATTCAATATGCTAGCAAAACTCTAGACAGTGCACAGAGAAATTATGCTACTAACGAAAAAGAATTTTTAGCAATTGTTTTTGCTTGTGATAAGTTCAGATCTTATATTATTGATTCCAAAGTAACTGTTCACACTGATCATGCTGCTATTAAATATCTTATGGAAAATAAATATGCTAAACCTAGACTTATTAGATGGGTTCTCTTGTTACAAGAATTTTATTTGCATAGTATTGATAGAAAGGGAGCTGAGAACCCCATTGCAGACAACTTGTCTAGGTTAGAAAATGTTATTGATGACCCACTGTTTGTTGATGATAGCTTTCCTTATGAACAATTAGCTATCATAAATGCTTCTCGTAATACTCCATGGTATGCTGATTATGCTAATTACATTGTTGCTAAATTTATACCACCTAGCTTCACATACCAGCAAAACAAAAAGTTTTTCTATGATTTAAGACATTACTTTTGGGATGACCCACGCCTTTATAAAGAAGGAGTATATGGTGTTATTAGACGTTGTGTACCTGAGCATGAACAGGAACAGATCTACGCAAGTGTGACTCCGAGTCTTACGGAGGACACCATGCTGGAGATAGAACTGCACACAAGGTATTGCAATCTGGTTTTTATTGGCCTACTCTCTTCAAGGATTAATGACCCACAAGTATATGGGGTCAATTGTAGTCCTTTTCGATAAGTAAGAGTGTCGAACCCAACGAGGAGCAGAAGGAAATGACAAGTGGTTTTCAGCAAGGTATTGTCTGCAAGTGCTAAAATTGTGAGTAGCGGAGTAGTTTGATAGCAGGATAATTTGTAACAAGCAAGTAACAATAGTAGTAACAAAAGTGCAGCAAGGTAGCCCAATCCTTTTGAGGCAAAGGACAGGCCAAAATGGTTTCTTATGATAAGCAAAGTGTTCTTGAGGGTACACGGGAATTTCATCTAGTCACTTTAGGCTTAATTCGTGTTCACTACTTTGATAATTTGATATGTGGGTGGACCGGTGCTTAGGTGCTGTTCTTACTTGAACAAACCTCCTACTTATGATTAACCCTCTCGCAAGCATCCACAACTATGAGAAAAGTATTAATAATAAATTCTAACCATAGCATTAAACTTTTGGATCCAATCGGTCCCTTATAGAATAGCGCATAAACTGGGGTTTAAGCTTCTGTCACTCTCGCAACCCGCCATCTAATAACTACTCCACAATGCATTCCCTTATGAAAAAATATGGTGAAGTGCCATGTACTCGACATTCACATGACACCAAGAGAATGGCAACATACATATCATCAAAATATCGAACACATATCATTTACATGATTACTTGCAACATGATTTCTCTCGTGACCTCAAGAACGAAAGTAACTACTCACAAATGATAAACATGCTCAAGATCAGAGGGGTATTAAATAGCATAATGGATCTGAACATATAATCTTCCACCAAATAAACCATATAGTAATCAACTACAAGATGTAATCAACACTACTAGTCACCCAGGAGCACCAATCTATAGTTTTGATACAAACATTGAACACAAGAGATGAACTAGGGTTTGGGAGGAGTTGGTGCTGTGAAGATGTTGATGAAGATAGCCCTCCCCAAGATGGGAGAGTTGTTGTGATGATGACGACGATGATTTCCCCCTTCGGGAGGGAAGTTCCCCCGGCGGAATCGCTCCACCGGAGGGCAAAAGTGCTCCTTCCCAAGTGAAAGGACATGCGGTGCCCCCATGTGTGGTTTTGGTAATAGATGACATTCTCTATGGACTAATGGTTGCCTTGAGTTTATTTGAAGGTTTTGTCCATAGGCTTTTCTTGGAGTACATGTGTTGGTTTCAAGGAGAGTTTTGTGTCGACCAAGGTGCTATTCAAGGAATTATCCAAAGATTGGTCATGTGAGTGTTGAGCTTATTGCAAGCATGTCTTGAAGAATAAGATTGTGTGATCATTCATGTCCACCTTCAAGACATCATCCAAATGAAGAGAGTTGGAAAGATTCAAGGTTGATCAAGACTAAGTCAAGAGTGAATCAAGTTGATCAACTCACAAAGCGTAGAAGATGTACCGAGAGGGATCAAGTGATCCCATGGTATGGTAAGCATTGTTCATTACGCTTTGTGTGCTAACCCATGTCTTCGTGAGAGTTCTTTGTGGGGTTAGGTTGCTGTGTGCAAGTTCAAGTGATGCATCACGAAGAGATCAAGTGCTTGAAGCTTGCCGTCCATTGTGGTGACAATGGACTAGTGAAGATGAGCGGAAGAGATGCTCACCCACGATGAGAGTATGGGGAGCAATCAACTAGTCTTCATCCCGCCAATGCAATCAAGAAAGGTGGTCCAACTTGAGGGAGTCAAGATCGTCATCATCTAGCTCAAGTGGACCATGTGCAAGGCAAAGGTTTGCCCTTGATAGGTTGTCTATTTTACCGGTCTCATGTGGAAGACCGGGTTATAGGATCGCTTGCCCGTACTATCAAGGGGGCTCTCGATGAGTTGCTTGATCGTATCGTTCAGAGAGAGCTCAAACCATTGCATCCTTGCATCATCTTTATTGGTTCTTGTTTGGTTCTTCTCCTTGTGAGATTTGGAGCTTATGGTCATTTTTATGACAAGCTCGAGTTCATCGAAAACGGAGTTCTCATGCATCTTCTATGATGTTTTCGATGTTGGAGGGTATGCCGGTTCTTCTCGGTTGGAGGTTTCACTCCTTTGTTTGCTAAGCATACCTCCCCTGCCTCTTCTTACTATAACCAAATTTAGCTGCATGATTTCTTCATAAAGCTCCGGAGGTAAGGAATCCATTAGGGCATTAAGGTTGGCTGATTTGGGGCTGAGAGCGTCAGCCACCACATTAGCTTTGCCCAGGTGATAATTTATTCTGAGGTCGTAGTCCTTAACCAACTTGAGCCATCTTCACTGTCGAAGGTTCAGATCAGGCTGAGTGAATATATACTTGAGACTCTTATGGTCGCTGAATATCTCGCACTTCTTTCCAATCAGATAATGTCTCCAGATTTTCAAAGCATGCACCACCGCGGCCAATTCCAAATCATGAGTAGGATAGTTTCCCTCATGTTGCCGCGATTATCGAGATGCATAGGCCACTACCTTGCCATCTTGCATGAGTACACACCCCAGTCCTCTTCTGGATGTGTCGAAGTAGACATCAAAACTGCGGTAGATGTCTGGAAGAGTTAATACGGTGCCGATGTCATCCTGGTTTTTAACTCATTGAAGCTCCGTTCGCAGTCCTCAGTCCATAGGAACTTCTTATCCTTCTTAAGAAGCTCAGTCATTGGCTTGGCGATCTTGAGAATCCTTCGATAAAACGGCTGAAAGAACATGCGGTGCCCCCATGTTTGGTTTTGGTAATTGATGACAATCTCTATGGACTAATGGTTGCCTTGAGTTATATTTGAAGGGTTTGTCCATAGGCTTTTCTTGAAGTCCATGTGTTGGTTTCAAGGAGTTTATGTGTTGACCAAGGTGCTATTAAGGAATAACCCAAAGATTGGTCATGTGAGTGTTGAGCTTATTGCAAGCATGTCTTGAAGAAGAAGATTGTTTGATCATTCATGTTTACCTTCAAGACATCATCCATATGAAGAGAGTTGGAAAGAATCAAGGTTGATCAAGACTAAGTCAAGAGTGAATCAAGTTGATCAACACACAAAGCGCATAAGATGTGCAGAGGGATCAAGTGATCCCATGGTATGGTAAGCATTGTCCATTACGCTTTGTGTACTAACCCATGGTCTTCGTGGAGAGTTCTTTGTGGGGTTAGGTTGCGGTGTGCAAATTCAAGTGAAGCATCACGAAGAGATCAAATGCTTGAAGCTTGCCGTCCATTGTGGTGACAATGGACTTGTGAAGATGTGCGGAAGAGTGGCTCACCCATAGTGGAGTATGGGGGAGCAATCAACTAGTCTTCTTCGAGCCAACGCAATCAAGAAAGGTGGTCCAACTTGAGGGAGTCAAGATCGTCATCGTCTAGCTCAAGTGGACCATGTGCAAGGCAAAGGTTTGCCCTTGATAGGTTTTCTATTTTACCGGTCTCATGATGGTAGTTGGGAGACCGGGTTATAGGATCGATTGCCAGACTATCAAGGGGGCTCTCGATGAGTAGCTTGATCGTATCATTCAGAGAGAGCTCAAACCATTGCATCCTTGCATCATATTTTTGGTTCTTGTTTGGTTCTTCTCCTTGTGAGATTTGGAGCGTATGGTCATTTTTATGACAAGCTCGAGCTCATCGAAAACGGAGTTCACATGCATCTTCTATGATGTTTTCGATGTTGGAGGATATGCCGGTTCTTCTCTGTTGGAGGTTTCACTCCTTTGTTTGTTAGGCATACCTCCTCTACCTCTTCTTACTATATCCAACAAGTTGTTTTGATGCTACTCGTTGTCTTGTTTCAAACAAGCTTGAGTTTGCTCAATTCGGAGCTCATATGAAGAAGTTATGGCAGTTCTGGTTTTCTTGGAGTATTCTTTGCTTTCGTGGTTGTGGCTTAAGGCTGGTGCGGTAGTAGTACCGTGACCCTCAGCGGTAGTACCGCTGAAGCTCTGAGCCAGTAGTACCGCTCTCGAGCGGTAGTACCGCTCAAGCGGTAGTACCGCTCTCCGAACGGTAGTACCGCTTGGGAGTTCGGCCGTAGTATCATTGGCGTCTGGGCTACTTCCGCCTCGATTCTCGAACGAAGTTTTTCGTGTCGGGTTTTGCGGCACTAGTAGCGGCAGTAGAAGCGGTAGTACCGCTCGAGCGGTAGTACCGCTCTTCCTAGCGGTAGTACCGCTCTGGGGCTGTGGCCTTGACCTTCTCTTCAGCGGTAGTATGCATTTGGATAGGAAGCGGTAGTACCGCCCTCAGTAATACCGCCCTTCCCTAATGGTAGTACCGCTCTGTCTTGGGATTTTCGGTGGGGTAACGGTTGGATTTTCCCTCCTATAAAAGGGGTCTTCTTCCCCATTGAACCTTATCCTTTGAGCTCGTGTTCTTCCCCCATTGTTGACCTTCTTGAGCTTGCTATCTCTCAATCCCTCCATGGTTTCTTGCTAGTTTTTGGGGGAAAAGAGAGAGGAGATCTAGATCCACATTTCCACCAATCACTTTCTCCTCTATGTGAGGGGAACCCCTTGGATCTAGTTCTTGGAGTTCTTGGTGTTCTCCTCCTTGTTCTTCCTCTCATTTTCCTCCCTAGCATTAGTTGCTTTGGTGGGATTTGAGAGAGAAGGACTTGGGCACTCCGTGTGCCCTTGCCATTGCATTTGGTGCATCGGTTTGAGTTCTCCACGGTGATACGTGGAAGTTACAAGTTGAGAAGCTTATTACTCTTGGGTGCTTGGTGCCCTTGAGCTTGTTCCTCTTGGGTGCTTGGGCGCCCTAGACGGTTTGTGGTGTTCGGAGCTCAATCATTGTGGTGTAAAGCTCTGGGCAAGCGTCGGGGGTCTCCAATTAGGTTGTGGAGATCGCCCCGAGCAATTTGACGGGTTCGGTGACCGCCCCAAGGGTTGCCAAAGTGTACGGGTTTGGTGACCGCCCCCAAGGGTTGCCATTTGTACGGGTTCGGTGACCGCCCTCAAGGGTCCCTTAGTGGAATCACGGCATCTTGCATTGTGCGAGGGCGTGAGGAGATTACGGTGGCCCTAGTGGCTTCTTGGGGAGCATTGTGCCTCCACACCGCTCCAACCGGAGACTAGCATCCGCAAGGGTGTGAACTTCGGGATACATCGTCGTCTCCGCGTGCCTCGGTTATCTCTTACCCGAGCCCTTTACTTATGCACTTTACTTTGTGATAGCCATTTTGTTCTTGTCATATATCTTGCTATCACATAGTTGCTTATCTTGCTTAGCATAAGTTGTTGGTGCACATAGGTGAGCCTAGTTGTTGTAGGTTTTGTGCTTGACAAATTAACCGCTAGGTTTATTCCGCATTTGTTCAAGCCTCAACCGTAATTATTTTAAAGCGCCTATTCACCCCCCCCCCTCTAGGCGACATCCACGATCTTTCACCAAGTTCCGCCTCGAGGCGTCCTCACCTTATTTTTCTAGGTCAAAACGACTTACATACCAGAAGATGGGCACCGGACGTGGGCCGAGGAGGGCATCACCCACCAAGGCACGCCTGGGCATCCTATCGCGCCGAGGTGGGTTGTGCCCACCTGGTGGCCCTCCTCTGGTACTTATTTGCTCCAATATTCATTAAATATTCCATAAAAATTCCTCGGGGAGTTTCAGCTCATTTGGAGTTCTGCGGAATAGGTAGCTTGACGTAGCTTTTTCAGGTCCAGATTTCTAGCTGCCAGAATTCTCCCCCTTGGTGCATACCTTGCATATTATGAGAGAATAGGCATTAGAATTACTCCAAAAATCATTATTATACAATAAAACAACATAAATAACAGTAGGAAAACATGATGCAAAATGGACGTATCAAACTCCCACAAGCTTAGACCTCACTTGTCCTCAAGCGAAGACCGAAATCGAAAAACATGTCCACATGCTTAGAGAGAGGTGTCGATAAAAACAAAAATACGGACATAGCAGCATCATGTGACTTATTATAACAGCAACAAACTTTAATAAAAAACTTTTTATCATAGACTTCTCATGAACAAGTGACAATTCATCACAACATCAAAGTATAAAGCATAAACTCTATTGGAAACCTACAAACTATGTTCTTAGTCAACTTTGCAAGTACAATTCATCCTCTTTTCAGGAAGGGTCACATATGAGAGCCTTTAGGCAAGTCCACATACTCAACCCTCATTTAGTCTTCTATGAGTGCTAACACTCACCTTGTACACATGAGCAAAACGTTTCAACCGGACACATAGGAAGATAGGGGCTTATAGTTTTGCCTCCCAACACATTCACCTCAAGGGTGATGTCAACAATAGTAACTCATGCCACCCATATTCAACTGGACATATGTGCCTAGATCTTTCCTCACCACATGATGCTTGCCAAAGGAGAAAAATAAAAGGAATAGGGAGAAAAACTTTGACTCTTGCATAAAAGTAAATACATGAAAGTAAAAGATATGCCCTTCACAGAGGGAAACAGAGGTTGCCATGCGCTTTTTGTTTTTATGCTCAACCCCTTAGTGCAAGAGAACGTCACATTATATTGCCCCTTGTGATGGCAACCTTTATTATGCAGTCTGTCACTTTTATTCTTCACCATCACAAGTTCGTACAACGCTCAATTTTCCCTTACATAAATGATCTCACATTTTTATAAGCAATTTTTATTGCCCTTTTTGCACCGACTTACTTGAAGGATCTTACTCAATCCATAGGTAGGTATGGTCGACTCTCAAACAAGATAGGGTTTAAGGGTTTTGGATGCACAAATAGTATCTCTACTTGGTGCAGAGTTTTTGGCTAGCAAAGATAGGGGCAAGCACCACATGTTGAAGGATCTATGACTATATAACTTCTATGTGAATATGAACAAGCATAAATCATTAAGTTATCTTCCTTGTCCAACGTCAACAATTTTGGCATATAATATTTTGATGGGTGCTCACAATCATAAAAGTATATTTATATGCGAATCTTCTCTTCCCTTATTAATTATTTCAGGAGTTGCATCATTGACCAATTCTATCTACAATAAAATTTTCTACTTATACTTTCCCTTATGTAATGTCATCACTTACCATAAGATTAGCATATGATCTTTTCCTTTTTTATTTCCTTTCTTTTTATTGCAACAAGAAAGTAAAGAAGGCAAAACTCAAACTAAACTTTATTATATCTCGCACATGATTACAAGGATTGATCACAAAGCAAACTCACCAAAAGAAAGGATCGAACTAAACTTTTATTCATCTAATAGGAAAATATAACCATTGGTCGAACTAAGAAAGTAAAAGGCAAAATATAGTGGGGATGATACGATACCGGGGCACCTCCCCCAAGTTTGGCGAAAGCCAAGGGGAGTGCCCATACCCAATACTCAGTTTTCTTTTGGTGGTCATGAAGTAGAAGGTTTCTTGTCCGCAGGTTTCCACGGCAGAGGCTCGCCATCATAAGAGGAGGAGTGAGTCTCCCTGTTCTTGCAACTGGCAGGCAAACTCATACCTTTGAACCTGGCCTCATATTCAAAGACCTGGCTTTGAAGATCATGGATCTGGCTATGGAGGAAGTTGATTTGCTCGTTGAGGGAGAAGATGATGTCCTTTATGGGCTTGCCATCCACCGTGAGATCACGGGTATAGTCCGCGATCATCAGGCGATTGGCATTGAGTCCACGCTCCACCATCCTCTTGCACTTGAAGATGTCCTGCTCCATCGCTTGAAGCCTGGCCTCCACGGATCCAGTCCCCCTGGGTCCTTGCACATCGCGCATGTGTAGCACACCATCGTGAATCTGGATAGCTTGAGGGTGCTGCATCACCTCCCGCAGATATGGGTTGATGACGTTGTCGAAGAACTTGTCCTTAGAGGAGCTTGAAGCGGCCATGGTGGATTGGATCTGACAAAAAACAGCAAACCGGAGATTTCTCCGCACTACAGAGGTTAAGAGGTTCGGGAGGTATGTATAGATATTTTATCTTGGGGAACAAGCAGAACGGAAGAAAAACGGAGTCCATAAAGTCCCCGAGGTAGGCACAACCCACCTAGGCGCGCCAGGCGTGTATCGTGCCCACCAGGGTCACTTTCCTGGAAGTTTCTTATTTTATTAATTTTCTAAATATTCTAAAACTGACAAAAAATATTCTTGTGTATTTTTCAGGGTCCGTTTACTTACCGTATCACGTACCTCCTTATTTTCACGATTCTGGAGTGTTCCGGAAGGACTCTTTTATGTGTTCTTCCGGTGTCAAATTTTGGATAACATTGCTTTCAATATTAATGGCCGTACCTGAGATATAATGTTTTATTCGTTGCCCATTAACAACCTTTGGGTTAGTCCCTTCGGCATTATTTATTTTGATAGCTCCGGATCGATAGACCTCCTCGATGACATAGGGTCCTTCCCATTTGGAGAGGAGTTTTCCTGCAAAGAATCTAAAAAGAGAGTTGTACAAAAGAAGATATTCTCCTACTTTGAACTCATGCTTTTGGATTCTTTTGACATGCCATCTTTTAACCTTTTCTTTGAATAACTTAGCGTTTTCGTAAGCCTGGGTTATCCATTCATCTAATGAGCTAATATCAAATAATCTCTTTTCCCCAGCAAGTTTGAAATCATAATTGAGTTCTTTTATTGCCCAAAATGCTTTGTGTTCTAACTCAAGAGGCAAATGACAAGCTTTTCCATAAACCATTTTATATGGAGACATACCCATAGGGTTTTTATAAGCCGTTCTATAAGCCCAAAGTGCATCATCTAATTTCTTAGACCAATTCTTCCGGGACCTATTGATGCCTTTTTGTAAGATTAGTTTTATTTCTCTATTGCTAAGTTCAACTTGACCACTAGATCGAGGATGATAAGGTGATGCAATTCTATGGTTAACATCATACTTAGAAAGCATTTTCTGAAAGCACCATGAATAAAGTGTGAACCACCATCAGTCATTAAATATCTAGGGACTCCAAACCTTGGGAAAATAACTTCTTTAAGCATTTTAATAGAGGTGTTGTGATCAGCACTACTGGTTGGAATAGCTTGTACCCACTTAGTAACATAATCAACAGCAACCAAAATGTGTGTATACCCATTAGAGGAAGGAAAAGGTCCCATGAAATAAAATCCCCAAACATCAAATGGTTCAACAGCAAGTGAATAATTCATAGGCATTTCTTGACGCTTACCGGTATTACCTATTCTTTGGCATTCATCACATGATGAGATGAACTTACGGGCATCCTTGAAGAGAGTAGGCCAATAAATACCAGATTGCAATACCTTATGAGCGGTTCAGTCTCCCGCGTGATGTCCTCTATCGGTGTACAAAAATAGGGGTACACTTTTTGTACCCCTATAACTGTGCACGGGCAGTCTGAGCCGCGGGCACCAACGCACTGAGCAAGGAAAGGGAGGTGAGCCAAGGTAAGGCCGAAGCTCGAAAGCAGCAGAACGACTCCAAGACCAAGACCACAAAGAGCACGAAGCGGACTCCCCCGGCAAGATCCTTGCCGGGGGGCAGTTTTAGCAAACTCGGCAAGACCCTTGGCGTGGCAGCTCGCCCCACACCTACGGAGCGAATCACCCATGAGTCCACTGCCCCCATGGGGCAAAGATTCGGGAGACATCCCCGTGGTGGCATGCAGATCTTTGTGAAGACATTCAAGATCAGATACACACTATAGAAGACGACGACTGTCGGTGTCAAAACCGGCGGATCTCGGGTAGGGGGTCCCGAACTGTGCGTCTAGGCGGATGGTAACAGGAGACAAGGGACACGATGTTTTTACCTGTGTTCGGGCCCTCTCGATGGAGGTAATACCCTACTCCGCTTGATTAATATTGATGATATGGGTAGTACAAGAGTAGATCTACCACGAGATCAAGGAGGCTAAACCCTAGAAGCTAGCCTATGGTATGATTGTTGTTCGTCCTATGGACTAAAACCCTCCGGTTTATATAGACACCGGATAGGTTAGGGTTACACAGAGTCAGTTACAATGGTAGGAGATCTACATATCCGTATCGCCAAGCTTGCCTTCCACGCCAAGGAAAGTCCCATACGGACACGGGATGAAGTCTTCAATCTTGTATCTTCATAGTCTTGGAGTCCGGCCGTGATGATAGTTCTAGAGGTTATTTTGTTCCAACAATTTGTCCGGCGTGAGATCGTCCGGACTGTTGTCTTCGCCGGGGACGGGTTGTTTATCCAAGTTGTCTTGTTCGGACGATTGCTCGATAGCATGTTCGTCGTCCACCGGTTCGCCCTGCTCTATGGCTGGGTCTCTGTTGAGGCGGGACTTGGTTCGGCATTTACGTTGCCGTTTTGTCTGCTTTTCGAGGGATTTATACTTAGTAGCATCCCGTTGTTCCTCGTCTTCATTTCCTTTAGGTGTATGCACCATGTATACATTGTGGGAAGAGGTGGTTGTCCAGCACCCTATAGGCGCTGGTTCATGGTTGTCTCGTACATCGTCGTCCATACCGTCGATGTCTTCGGAGTCGAAATCGAGCACGTCGTGTAAGCTTTCGGCGGTGGCTCTGAAAGTGGGTGGTGGGTGGGCGTTGAATTTCTTCGTCGTCCGCATCCCAACCTTCCTGTCCGTAGTCCGGCCAGGGCTCTCCGGATAAAGAGAGAGACTGTAGTGAATTCAGGATGTCGCCAAAGGGCGAGTGCTGAAAGATGTCCGCGGCAGTGAACTCCATGACCGGCGCCCAATCGGATTCGATTGGCAGGCGCTGGAGGGTTCGGAGTCCGGAGGAGTCCGGCACCTGGAGTCAAGGTCTTCGCAGCGACAGGGATGGAGTTCGGCTCAATCGCCAGAGATCGTAGCCCCGAGGCGTCAAACCACTCGCCCTCTATCGGGAATCCGCCCGGATTAAGGGTCGGAGCGGATATCGGTGCGGCCGTGGCACCGCTCGGTGCAGAGCTAGATCATGCCCTCGAGACAGTCGCGCTTGCGCAGCAGGCTGCGGCTCGAATCCGTCGAATATCAAGTTTTCGCGGACATCGGCCGTATAGTTTAAACTTCCCAATCTGACCTGATGGCCAGGAGCGTAGCTTTCGATCTGCTCCAGATGACCAAGCGAATCGGCCCGCAGTGCAAAGCCGCCGAATACGAAGATCTGTCCTGGGAGAAAAGTCTCACCCTGGACTGCGTCGTTGTTGATGATCGAAGGAGCCATCAGGCCTATCAGTGACGACACAGAGGAACTCTCAATGAAAGCACCAATGTCGGTGTCAAAACCGGCGGATTTCGGGTAGGGGGTCCCGAACTGTGCGTCTAGGCGGATGGTAACAGGAGACAAGGGACACGATGTTTTTACCCAGGTTCGGGCCCTCTCGATGGAGGTAATACCCTACTCCTGCTTGATTAATATTGATGATATGGGTAGTACAAGAGTAGATCTACCACGAGATCAAGGAGGCTAAACCCTAGAAGCTAGCCTATGGTATGATTGTTGTTCGTCCTACGGACTAAAACCCTCCGGTTTATATAGACACCGGATAGGTTAGGGTTACACAGAGTCGGTTACAATGGTAGGAGATCTACATATCCGTATCGCCAAGCTTGCCTTCCACGCCAAGGAAAGTCCCATCCAGACATCGGACGAAGTCTTCAATCCTGTATCTTCATAGTCTTGGAGTCCGACCGCGACGATAGTTCGCTGTCGGACACCCTAGTCCAGACTCCTCAAGAGCCCCTGAACCAGGCTTCAATGATGACGAGTCCGGCGCGCATGTTGTCTTCGACATTGCAAGGCGGGTTCCTTCTCCGAATACTTCATAGAAGGTTTTGAACACCAGGATAGTGTCCGGCTCTGCAAAACAAGTTCCACATACCACCATAGAGAGAATAATTTTTGCACAGATCTGCTGACGTATTCCGTGGCGTGACATCACACCACGGCCAGGCCTTTATATGAATTGTTTTTTACCGTTCCACCTTGGCGCGTTTAGCGAGGCGGTTTCCTTGGCACGTCTTATCAAAGCATAGATCGTTCCCCCTTATTCCAGGATTCTCATCAATATGGACGTGGGTAACCCAACCGTGCCCATCGGCACGCCCCCTCTGTCAAAGGCGAGTCCTAATCGACCACGGGGTGGGCTCTTGGTATTCAACCTCTTTATAATGAGACCAAGGCCCTCTTCTTTTTACATCCTCCATCGAGTTCGCCTCGCGCTTTGAGTTCCAACACTCAGAGCTTCAGATTCAGGCGCTTCGGACCTTCGAAGATGTCCGGCTCCGACCAGCACGGCCGATGAATGTCTTCCTCCGTCACGGAAGAAGATGTGCTAAAGTTGCGAGATGCCAGATATCTAACCGGCGAGATCTCGCATAGGCTGCCTGCTCCAGGGCAGGTCATTCCCACTCCCGAGCCCGGCGAGAACGTGGTGTTCGTGTCTCACTTCCTTCGGGGTTTAGGCTTCCCGACGGATCCCTTTGTGCGGGGGCTCATGTTTTATTATGGGCTGGATTTCCATGACTTGAATCCGGAGTCCATCCTCCATATCTCGTCATTCATCATCGTATGTGAGGCCTTCCTCCATATTACCCCTCACTTTGGATTGTGGCTCAAGACCTTCAAGGTGGAGCCAAAGATGATCAAGGGGCAACAAGCAGAGTGCGGAGGGGCGGTTATAAGCAAATGTGCTGATGCTCCGTGGCCCGAGGGCTCTTTTCAAGAGGAGCTTGGTTTGTGGCAACGGGAGTGGTTTTATATCACCGCTCCCAGGGGCACCAAATGGGTGGCGCTTCCCGCCTTCCGCTCAGTCCACCACAGCGGTGGCGTCATGGATCAACGAGGGGCTCGACTGGGGGCCGCCCAAGGGCGTTCCTTTGTTGCAGGGGCCGTATTCGAGACCTCCAAGAAAGAGAGATCAATCTGGTTGCGATGGCGCAGGTTATGTTGATTCGGCGTATACGCCTGCAAACGCCGCCCCTCACTTTGTGGGAATTTAATCCGGAGGGACCGCGAGCTCTCCAAAATTTTATGGGCACGACGTCCGTGGAGATGTATAAACTGTTCTTCGGATCACAAGAGAAGTGTCCGAACCTGACTGAGGACGCAGGGCTAAGCTGCAATCGCCCAGATACTCAAGTAAGTAGTCCTGTAACCGAACAGGTTGTTCATTCATTTATTATATATATATGCCCTTTAAAGGAGCCGTTTCTTGAACAGGAGTGGATAGCCAAGGCAAAGTTAATAAGGTGTCCGGCTCCCCTCCCAGAGACCACGCCGGATCCCAAGCTGGCCAAGATGTTGAAGGCCGCGCCTTTTGAAGAAGGCGAAGGGGGGAGCGGGGAAGCAACTGCCTCTACGAAGGAGGCTATCAAGGAAAGAGGGATTAAAAGTCCCATCTTTCGAGGAGAGAAGAGGACCGCTTCGGAAGATCCGTAGGTCAAGGCCTCAAATAAGGGAAAGGAATCTTCGTCAGAGAGTCCGGCGCTGGGAAGTAACCCAGCCGCACTATTTCCCCAAGGATCAGCCCTCCAGCGAGCCGTAAGTAAAAAAGAAGGGGTCTTGTGAATAAGGAACATCCATGTATTTATTTATGAAGATAACCGAAATTTGTACCTTGTAGTTCGGACCTCAGCCCTTCTCAGCAGAGCTCGTCTTCGGGGGATCTTCTTCCGGAGATGATGGAGAGCGAAACGCCTCCACCTATCGCACCCTCATGCGAGGCGGACGACCCTGAGGTGTCGTCGCGGAGGGTTCCCCCAAGTCCAGCGGGTCCAGAAGGTCCGGCGCCAAGTGGTCTGCGGTCGGCGGAGCTGAAGGATCTGCTTTCGGCGAAGGCGGTTATCTCGTAAGATCACCGTGCTCGATGGGTGCAGTAATTGAAAGAATTGCATCCGCAGAGAGCGGATTGCATGAAGCCGTCGAAGCTTACCGACGGGTTCGAGGTATGCAAAAATGATGTACCTTCCGGCGATTATGCATATAGAATGCGCCCTGTATAGATAGTAGCCCCTGAGACTCGGTATGTTGTCAAAATTGACAGCGTGCCGAGGATCAAGATCTCAGTTATAACATATCGTCGTTCCTAAACAGGTGGCGGGGCGTCCGGTGGCCAGCCGGACAGATGAATATGCCGAACTAAAGCGGCAACTTGACGGACATCGTGCTGGTCAATAAACGTTTTGACGAGTCACAAGGTATGCTACTCCTACGCGGACACCTGGTAAGGGAGCTTGACGCCCATGTCTTACTACTTGTATGCTTAATGCAGATGGTGCCGGTGCTGTGCAGGAGCTGCGGGCGGAACTCGCCCGAGCGAAAGAGCAAGCCAGAAATAGTAATTTGGCCGCTTTAAGGGCGGCCAAAGAGCTAAAAGCTGAATGGGTTGCTCACTGCCGAAGCAAAGAGGAAATGGCAGATATGGCCAGAAAGTTGAAGAGTACTACCGATCGCTGCGAGGTTCTTGAAAAGGAACGTCAAGCGGAGCAAGAGGGCCTGAAAAAGGCCGCCGCCGAATCCAAGGATGCCCGTTCGGCTTTGAGAGCTGCCAAGGAGGAGCTGAGTCAGGCAGGGGCAATTGCGGCTGGAAAACCGTTTCTGCTGCGGAGCAAATATATAGATCCAAAGTATGCTCAATTGGACAAGTTGTGGAGTTTGGAGGATGCTTATCTAGACTTAGCGGCAAGCGCTGCGGACGCGATTGAGCACTTCCGAGGCCAGAAGGGGCACAGAAGGGAAGAGTTGTATTGGTCGCAATTCCATAGTCCGGAGCGTCTTCTTCCGTTGACCGATCGGTTGGCCGAATGGGCCGAGCTGAATCGACTATCCGGACTTGCCATGACGCATGTCATGACTCATTTGTGGCCGGGCGGACCCCAGCCAAAGAGTTATTTTGGTTTAGTGTCACATCCCAGATAGACCATGCATTAGGGTGTGCATCATGTTTAAATTTCATTTGAATTTGAAATGGGGAAGGCAGGAAACCCCAGAACACCCCCCCCCCCTTTTAACTCAACTAGGGTTTACTAAAAATTATTTCAATGAACCTGAAATGCCCTTCAAAATGCTCATCATCTTTGCTTTGGTTCAGAGCCTATGTCAAAGGTGTTGCATCATTTTCTAGGTCATCCAAAGGTCCTTGGATTAATCCACAAGTTTTGAATTTGAGCATTCAAATTATACAAAATATTTTAAATGTCCAAAATTGCCAAACCAAAATGTTTCATGTTGGAAATATTCCAACAAGGGACCAGGGAGCATTTTGGTGATTTTTAAAACTGTTTTGGTATTTTAGAAAACCCCACAAAGTTGCAGGAAATTAGAAAAGATTTAAAAAAGGAAAAACCTTACTGTCAGCTGCAGCCCTGCCCACCGCTGCCCAGCAGCAAGGCCAGCCGCTTGGCTCGGCCAGCAGTAGCAGTGCGACCGGCAGCGAGCACCGGCGCGCCACGCAGCTGGCCGTCGCCACCTGCTTCACCTCCTCGCCGCCTCGCCGCCTGGATGACCTCCACGTCGTCGCTCAACCCCCTGGACACTCCATTAGCCCCGCCACCTCTCTCTCGCTCTCCCCAACCTGGCCCGGCCGTCGGCCAGCGCCACCGCCAGTCGTGCTCCCGCCGTCCATGCTCCTCCCCACCATGTCCAGGAGCTCCCGCACTCCACTACCCCTAGCTAGCTGAGTCCCGCTCGCTCTAAGTGCCCCGAAGCCACTACACCGACCTCGCCCGAGCTCGAAGTCGCCGGAGATCCCCTTTGACGTCGCCGTCGCCCCGGTTCGTCCCCGACCCCGACGAGGCTCTCTACGCGGCGCCCGTGAGCCTATCTAACTCCCTCTCCCTCTCTCTCGCGCCCCCGAGCACCACAACGACCCAACCTCAATCACTCAGACGCACCGCCATGGAGCTCGTCGCCGACGTGCTCCCGGCCACTCTCCGCCACCCAGGGTGCAGTTGCATTCACCCCACCCCAACGGGTCTGCCCATGCACTTCCGCACTCGCCGAGCCCTCCAACCCCAAACCCGTAGTTGGCGAACCGGCGGCCGCTTAACTCGTCCGCCGCGCCAACTCCGCCATCCCGACCAAGCTAACTCCACCCAGAGCCGCAGTTCATCTCCAGCTCCACGTAGACGCCTTCCGCGCCCCTTTTGGTGGCCGGAACGTGCAAAAGCACTCTGCTCCGCCTTGGCGCTCGCCAAGTGGCTAGACGCCGGCGAGTTGACCATCGACAGATTGTTGGTGGGCCCAGATTGGCCCTTTCTGAGTCAGCGGCAGTGGACCCCTCGGTTAACTAATCCGGTTAGTTTTAATTAAAGTTAATTAGTTAAACTAATTACTGACATGCAGGTCCCACTGGTCAGTTTGACCTGGATGACCCCGTTGACCCCTGACGTCACGCTAACCTCATGCTGACGCAATAAATGAATTTCTGGATTTATTCTAATATAGTAATTCCAGAATATAATTCAAATTTCAAATGCTTATAACTTTTAATCTATAACTCCAAATGCAAAGATTTATATATGAAAATTATCAGAAAAATCCACTCTATCCATTGGTACAGGTTTCATGCATGTTAAAACAAGTTAACTATGCTGTTTAACCAGAATAAGATAATGCACCTTTAGGACTAACTCAAATGAGCTATCATTTGAATCCTTGATTCAAATGAGTTCATCCCCTGTTATTTCAGCTTGCATTAGGCCAACACACATCCATATTGCCATGTCATAGCATGCATCATATATGTGCATTGCATTGATTGTGTTCTTCCTCGATTAGGTGTTTGTCCCTCTCGGTAGAGCGATGTTCCGACGATGAATTCGATGACACCGATGAAGAACTATATTATCTTCGAAGTGCTGTGCAAGCAAAACCCCTTGTTCATTCCGATACAATCCCACTCTCTCGCTCCTGCTCTATTTTACTGCATTAGGACAACAACGACTCATGTGTTACTTGCTGCGTAGCTGAACCCCTTGATCCTTTGCATGACCTGTCATTCCACAAGAATTAGATGAAACCCACTAGCATGAGTAGGAATTGTTTGAGCCATGTTGTGCCTACTCATTTATGCTTGTTTGTCATGCCTGCTACGCTTAGAGTTGAGTCGGGTCTGATTCATCGGGAATGAATTGGAATTGTTATGAACATGTCCTGTTGTGTGTGAGCTAGGTGTGTGAACACGATTTGGTAAAGGTAGCGGTGAGAGGCCATGTAGGAGTACATGGTGGGTTGTCTCATTGCAGCCGCCCTCGTGAACTGAGTTCTGTGTTTGTGATCCATGAAACAGTTACTACCACACATTGGGCTCCGGCGCCCAAGCCCTCTCGACTTATTAACCGACTTGATCTACGCCTGTGAGTCGCAACTAGTTTCTAGTGTTTGTAGGTAGTGCTATTTTTCTACCGAGTGGCACCCGGCAGGGTGGGCTTGGGACAGACTAGGCACAGGTGGCACGGTGTACCAAGTGGCACCCGGATGGTGGGCTTGGGAACCCTGCTCACATCGTTTGGGGCCGTGAGCGACACCCCGGCCGGATCTCCTTGCGGATGGAACCCGAATAGGCGATAAACCTGGATTAGAGTCTTGTGTGGTTAGTCAGGTCGTGGCCGACACCCACGTTGGGCTTCCGCTTGAAGGTTGCCGAGTACATGTCGTGTAAACGGCGGTAAGTGGTGAGAGCGTGTGTGAAGAAGTACACCCCTGCAGGGTTTAATATGATCTATTCGAATAGCCGTGTCCACGGAGAAGGACTTCTGGGTTGCCTATATCAGTTCATAGACAAGTGAAAGTGGATACTCTAAAATGCGCAAGATAAGCGTGAGTGCTATGGATGGCGTTCTCGTAGGGAGACGGGAGCGGGTCCATAGTGGTGTATTGATATGGTGAATATGTGGACTCGTAGCGCCACCTCAAAAGAGTTACTTGCAAATGTAGTTCAGGATAGCCACGGGTCAAAGCTGGCTTGCTGCAGTCAAACTCCACCACCCCCCTTTGATCTTGATGCATATGTAGTTAGTTACGATGTAAGTCTTGCTGAGTACAATTGTACTCACGTTTGCTTATTTTATGTTTTGCAGAGAGGCGTCGGTCCTCGCTAGTAGTTCCACGTGGACTTGACGTTTAGCTTGTTACCTCAGCTACGATCTTGTGCCTTGGCAGGATCGGTAGATAGTCGGGCTTCTCAGCCTTTTCATTATAGTTATGCGTACTCAGACATGATTAGCTTCCGCTTGTGCTTTGACTTGTATGCTCTGAGTGTTGGGTCATGAGACCCATGTTTGTAATATCTCGCTCTTCGGAGCCTAATGAATAATATATTGAGTCGTAGAGTTATGTTGTGATGCCATGTTGTATCTACGCATATTGAGCATAATGTGTGTATGTTTGAAATGCTTGGTATGTGTGGGATCCGACAAACTAGTTGTTTATCCTTGGCAACCTCTCATATGGGGTAATGTAGTAAAGTGATTAAGAGCGATAGTAGTCCGCACATACCGGTTCACCGGAGTCCTGCTAGCCCAAAGCACTACCGCTTGGACACTTGATCGGCATGTGTTTCACTTCGTTCCTATGTCCGTCTCTTCGGGAAATGTCACGCGGTGTTATTCGAGTCCTGCCTTAGCCTGCCATGTACCGGGATACCGGAGTCTCATAGCCAGCTACAGCCCGAATATATACGTTGATGACCGACATGCTCGATGTGATTCATGTATGCCTGTCCCCATAGGTTAGTGCCGCTTTGGGTTCACGACTAGCCATGTCGGCCCGGGTTCTTTGTCATATGGATGCTAGCGACACTATCATATACGTGAGCCAAAAGACATAAACGGTCCCGGGACATGGTAAGGCGACACCGTGGGAATACCGTGCGTGAGGCCGCAAAAGTGATATGATGGGTTACATGCTAGATCGGTGTGACTTAGGATCGGGTCCCGACAGCGTTGGTATCGAGCCCGTTGCTGTCAGAGGATTACCAAGCCAAACCGGTCAAGTTGTGTCTAGAAATGCTTTAGTTATATAAGGGAATTGTTTGTGGAAGGAACGTAAGGCTCTTTTTACTCCTTATACCTCATGGCCTTCCGATCCGAGTCATCCTCTTCTCTTCTACGGGGTTTAAGAACTAGGCTTCTCATCTATCCATTAGGATGACGTGTTACTAATCCATAGACTTATAGGATTGTTGGTTTTAATCCCGATTCAGTTCCTACTATTCCCGTATGATAGCTGTTGATCTCGTAATCTTGTTATGATGTTGTTGAGTGGTTATGCCACCATTTCTGCAGGATGTCTCAAATCATTTTGAGCATTTACAGCCGTTATCAGTCTCGAGTCATCCTGTGTCTCTAAATAGTCCGATGCATTTGCAAATCCTTTCCTTCCGCTTTCCGATGTCCTTTGGTCGTAACAAGCACACTAATCGGTAAGTTGAGGTACTTTGTTGCCTCGACATACATGTTGGAACTACTATTATGACCCTAGGTGTTTAGGAAGTCACCTAGCAATTTAGCAATGCTTTTGTATCCCTAGTGTGATGATTACGCCAATATTCTTGAAAGCATTCCGTGATGCCATTTAGTAGTAAGTATTCTACTCCGGTTTACGAACCCGAGATTCATCCTACTTCATGTTGTTAGTATTTGATAGTGCCTTAGGATATTAGTAACCTTGCGATAGTCCTCAAGGTCCGTGGTATATCCTTCTTCCAAATACCATGAACCACTTATGGCAGAAGTTTGTTGAACCAAAAGAGCACAACTAGAGTGCTCTTGAGGAGTTCTCCGTTCATAATTGTGACTCTGCCAGTTCTACTTTCTCTGCATGGATTATCCGGAAGAAATGTTGAGTTTGCTCGACATACTAATCTGTGCATCCACAACTCAGGAAGTTATATGTTCCTCTGAGTTGCTCTTTTCAGTTGCATTCTAACCTTCATCTATCAATTGATAGCCAAGGGTATGCGTGCATTTGTGTTCATCGATGCATTTTGTCCTTGTGGTCCGTCAAGCCATTCTATTCCGGAATGACTAGGAGAAACAAACTCCAGTACCTCATCCATTTCTAGGACTAGGTCAAAGTAGTTGTATTCCGCAGATCAAAATGCCAATTCAGCTTTTGATTCTGTTCCACCTGGAGTGTTACCATCTTTATGTCAATAATGTCATAAGAATTGCACCTTCTCTTATGAATTCTTGATGTAGTGATACTCTCGCCATCATCGTTCATTCCTCGGTTCCGTGTTGATGCAACCGGAAAGCCGACAAGTGACTTGTGATGTGTGACATCAATACTCCGAGCAATTCGTTGCTTGGCAACTAATGGACATTATCCTCATTCTTAGCGTGTTGGTTATTAAATCATCATCCACGAGATTGATCGTGCTACCTAGTCCTTACTCGGTGCACCCTCGATTGATGAGTTAGGATTGTGCCAAGTCCTCACTCGCTTGATCATATCGTCTTGCCCTCAAAAGCAAGATTGTTCTCGAGCTTAGTAACATACGGTGGTTCGTGACTTTCCAAATATCTTCTTGGAAGTGTTACCGTGTTGTTTCCAGACTGTTATGTTGGGCTCGTGATCAAGTTGGGTTCTTGTGAACCACCCCTTCTCCAAGAATCTGTGTTGGATACCCCTGAGCTAGTTGGTCAAGCCAAACAACAACTTGGAGAGTTGGAAGATAAAAGCTTGCCTAATTTAGTTCGTTCCAAAGGGATATTCTTGTGTAGTGTGTGTTGAAGAAAGATGATATCTTCATCAATTGGTTCCTGTGATCAGTTGTTGGATCTATCGTCCTACCAATCCTTTGATTTGAGTATGGGCTATCGTCAAATCAAATCAGTACCAACGGTGCTCGTAATGTTGTCTTACTCGTGGTTGATCCTCGAGCATACACCATTATATTTTTGGTCTGACCAATGCTAACACTGTGTTCACATGATGGTGGAAGTCCAGTGATATGGAAATTCCGATGAGTTGCTGTTGAGCCCATCAGTAGCATTTTGTCTCCCCCATGAGTCATGTTGAGCATCAACCTAGTATTGGAAACTTGTGTAAGCATTTCTTCGTGTTTCGTTCATGAAGCATATGTTTGGATGAAAGTAGTGACTTCCTCTAGTTCATGTGCATCTGGTGTAAGTTGCCGCCATGAATTTGAGAAAGGTTTGTTTTGTTTCCTCTGGAATCATTCCATGTCAGTCATGCATGTGCGAAGTATTCTATGGTTTGATAGACTGATCATCTTCATACCGTATGTATCCCTAGCTCCCCCAAGCCACCGATCGATTTGTTCAAGGAGAAGAAGTTCCTTCATAAGAGCTAATCCGGAGTTATGAAGTGATTTCAATATCCTCGATGATGGTTTCCCCACCCGAACTCGGTAGTATTTTATTATAAGACTACCTTGTGGTCATGCTTGTCTGGGACAACGTGTTCACATGTTTGTAGCAAAACCAGCTCATGTTTTGGAGCTTGCTATCGTAGTTCATATCCCGAGAATCTCGCAACGCCATCTCGTCGAATTGTGTTGCAACCTTTCCTTTTTCAGACGTCTTTGAGTCTGAAATATCCTAACACCAACCAGATCTGAATCTCGGCGGATATGATGGTTGGAACATTCGAACAGTTGCATTTCGTTCCCAGCTTGCACCGTCCTTGTGGCATTTCGTTATGGGCTGCCTTCTTAGTAATTCTTGTCTAGGATCATCCTCAAAAGTGGATTCACCATGGGTCCCCCCACCTTCGATGATAAGCAAAATCATCCATTGCGTTGTCTTCAACAAGGTAGTCTACATCAGCCATTTTAGTCCGGGTGTACCATTCCTTTGCATCCCACCAAATGATCGTTGTGAATTGCCTTAGGCTGGTATAAAGAGTTCCAATGATCTATGGATCAAAAGTAATTCTTTTTGCCACTTGAGGGAATAGTTCTTGCGTCACCCTTTCCGAGGTGCCCGTTGCGGGATCATGATAAATATTCCCTCGCCACCTTGACACCATCCACCATCTCCCTAAGCGTGGAATTGTTGCCACCAATCAAACCCCGTCCTTTGTTCTTCCATCCCTCTCGATGTGTTTTGTGTCTCAACTCGAGATGTGTCACCGTCTCGATCCGTGAGTTGATCATGTTACCTGATCTTCATGAAGATCGAATCATGTAGGGTTTCCCCCTTCTTTCTATTGTCGTGTCGAGTGAAGATCTTGAAAGCAAAGACGTCAAGACCAAGATGATGGAGTAAATCAACATCTTCGAGAAGGGCAAATGGATCATGAAGATTGTGATAGTTTGTGACTTCCCTTTTTCCTCCTACCTCACGTCTTGAATCTCGGGGCGAGATTCTTGTTTAGTGGGGGTGAGTTGTCACATCCCAGATAGACCATGCATTAGGGTGTGCATCATGTTTAAATTTCATTTGAATTTGAAATGGGAAGGCAGAAACCCCGTAACACCCCCTTTTAACTCAACTAGGGTTTACTAAAATTATTTCAATGAACCTGAAATGCCCTTCAAAATGCTCATCATCTTTGCTTTGGTTCAGAGCCTATGTCAAAGGTGTTGCATCATTTTCTAGGTCATCCAAAGGTCCTTGGATTAATCCACAAGTTTTGAATTTGAGCATTCAAATTATACAAAATATTTTAAATGTCCAAAATTGCCAAACCAAAATGTTTCATGTTGGAAATATTCCAACAAGGGACCAGGAGCATTTTGGTGATTTTTAAAACTGTTTTGGTATTTTAGAAAACCCCACAAAGTTGCAGGAAATTAGAAAAGATTAAAAAAAAGGAAAAACCTTACCTGTCAGCTGCGTTCGCCCACTGCTGCCCAGCCAGCAGCTGGCCAAGTGGCTGCTTAGCTCGGCCAGGCAGCCAGGTGCCCGACGGCGAGCACCGGGTGCGCCACGCAGCTGGCCGTCGCCCTGCTTCACCTCCTCGCCGCCTCGCCGCCCTGGATGACCTCCACGTCGTCGCCCGAACCCCCTGGACACTCCATTCGCCCCTGCCACCTCTCTCTCGCTCTCCCCAACCTGGCCGACGCTGCCGACGGCCAGCCACCGAAGTCGTGCTCCCGCCGTCCATGCTCCTCCCCACCATGTCCAGGAGCTCACCGCCTCCACTACCCCTAGCTAGCTGAGTCCCGCCGCTCTAAGTGCCTGAAGGCACTACACCGACCTCGCCGAGCTCAAGTCGCCGGAGATCCCCTTTGACGCCGCTGCCGCCCCGGTTCGTCCCTCGACCCCGACGAGGCTCTACGCTGGCGCCCGTGAGCCTATCTAACTCCCTCTCTCTCTCTCGCGCCCCCCAGCACCACAACGACCCAACCACGATCACCTGCACGCACCGCCGCGGAGCTCGTCGCCGACGTGCTCCCGGCCACTCTCCGGCCACCCCAGGGTGCCCGTTGCATTCACCCCACCCCAACGGGTCTGCCCATGCACTTCCCGCACCTCGCCGAGCCCTCCAACCCCAAACCCGTAGTTGGCCGAACCCCGGCCGCCTAACTCGTCGCCGGCGCCAACTCCGGCCATCCCGACCCAAGCTAACTCCACCAAGAGCCGCGGTTCATCTCCAGCTCCACGTAGATGCCTTCCGCGCCCCATTTGGTGGCCGGAACGTGCAAAAGCACTCTGCTCCGCCGCGCCTGGCCTCGCCGGCGTGACTGAGACGGGCGAGTTGACCAGCGACCAGATTGGTGGTGGGCCCAGTTGATCGCTACGAGTCAGCGGCAGGTGGACCCCTCGGTTAACTAATCCGGTTAGTTTTAATTAAAGTTAATTAGTTAAACTAACATCGACATGCGGGTCCCACTGGTCAGTTTGACTGGACGACCCGTTGACCCCTCGACGTCACGCTAACCTCATCTTTGGCCTTAATAAATGAATTTCTGGATTTATTCTAATATAGTAATTCCAGAATATAATTCGAATTTCAAATGCTTATAACTTTTAATCTATAACTCCAAATGCAAAGATTTATATATGAAAATTATCAGAAAAATCCACTCTATCCATTGGTACAGGTTTCATGCATGTTAAAACAAGTTAACTATGCTGTTTAACCAGAATAAGATAATGCACCTTTAGGACTAACTCAAATGAGCTATCATTTGAATCCTTGATTCAAATGAGTTCATCCCCTATTATTTCAGCTTGCATTAGGCCAACACACATCCATATTGCCATGTCATAGCATGCATCATATATGTGCATTGCATTGATTGTGTTCTTCCTCGATTGCGGTGTTTGTCCCCTCTCGGTGAGCGATGTTCGACGATGAATTCGATGACACCGATGAAGAACTATATTATCTTGAGAAGTGCCGGGCAAGCAAAACCCCTTGTTCATTCCGATACAATCCCACTCTCTCGCTCCTGCTCTATTTTACTGCATTAGGACAACAACGACTCATGTGTTACTTGCTGCGGTAGCTGAACCCCTTGATCCTTTGCATGACTGTCATTCCACAAGAATTAGATGAAACCCACTAGCATGAGTAGGAATTGTTTGAGCCATGTTGTGCCTACTCATTTATGCTTGTTTGTCATGCCTGCCATCGCTTAGAGTTGAGTCGGGTTACGATTCATCGGGAATGAATTGGAATTGTTATGAACATGTCCTGTTGTGTGTGAGCTAGGTGTGTGAACACGATTTGGTAAAGGTAGCGGTGAGAGGCCATGTAGGAGTACATGGTGGGTTGTCTCATTGCAGCCGTCCTCAGGAACTGAGTTCTGTGTTTGTGATCCATGAAACAGTTACTACCACACATTGGGCTCCGGGCGCTCCAAGCCCTCTCGACTTATTAACCGACTTGATCTCTGTCCAGGAGTCGCAACTAGTCTCTGGTGTTTGTAGGTAGTGCTATTTTTCTATCGAGTGGCACCCGACAGGGTGGGCTTGGGACAGACTTAGGCAGGTGGCACGGTGTACCAAGTGGCACCCGGATGGTGGGCTTGGGAACCCTGCTCACATCGTTTGGGGCCGTGGCGACACCCGGCGGATCTCCTTGCGGATGGAACCCGAATAGGCGATAAACCTGGATTAGAGTCTGGTGTGGTTAGTCAGGTCGTGGCCGACACCCACGTTGGGCTTCCGCTTGAAGGTTGCCGAGTACATGTCGTGTAAACGGCGGTAAGTGGTGAGAGCGTGTGTGAAGAAGTACACCCCTGCAGGGTTTAATATGATCTATTCGAATAGCCGTGTCCACGGAGAAGGACTTCAGGTTGCCTATATCGGTTCATAGACAAGTGAAAGTGGATACTCTAAAATGCGCAAGATAAGCGTGAGTGCTATGGATGGCGTTCTCGTGGGAGGCGGAGGCGGGTCCATAGTGGTGTATTGATATGGTGAATATGTGGACTCGTGTGCGCCACCTCAAAAGAGTTACTTGCGATCGTAGTTCAGGATAGCCACGGGTCAAAGCTGGCTTGCTGCGGTCAAACTCCACCACCCCCTTTGATCTTGATGCATATGTAGTTAGTTACGATGTAAGTCTTGCTGAGTACAATTGTACTCACGTTTGCTTATTTTATGTTTTGCGAGAGACGTCGGTCTCGCTTAGTAGTTCCACGTGGACTTGACGTTTAGCTTGTTACCTCAGCTACGATCTTGTGCCTTGGCAGGATTCGGTAGATAGTCGGGCTTCTCGGCCTTTTTCATTATAGTTATGCGTACTTTCGAGACATGATTAGCTTCCGCTTGTGCTTTGACTTGTATACTCGAGTGTTGGGTCATGAGACCCATGTTTGTAATATCTCGCTCTTGAGCCTAATGAATAATATATTGAGTCGTAGAGTTATGTTGTGATGCCATGTTGTATCTACGCATATTGAGCATAATGTGTGTATGTTTGAAATGCTTGGTATGTGTGGGATCCGACAAACTAGTTGTTTATCCTTGGCAACCTCTCATATGGGGAAATGTAGTCTCGTGATTACGGCGATAGTAGTCCGCTTCTGACCGGTTCACGGAGTCCTGCTAGCCCAAAGACCTCTGCTTGGACACTTGATCGGCGGCATGTGTTTCACCGTTCCTATATACGTCGCCTTCGGGAAATGTCACGCGGTGTTATTCGAGTCCTGCCTAGCCTGCTACAGCCGGGATACCGGAGTCCTGTTAGCCAGTGCTACAGCCCGAATATATACGTTGATGACCGACATGCTCGATGTGATTCATGTATGCCTGTCCCCATAGGTTAGTGCCGCTTTGGGTTCACGACTAGCCATGTCGGCCCGGGTTCTTTGTCATATGGATGCTAGCGACACTATCATATACGTGAGCCAAAAGACGCAAACGGTCCCGGGACATGGTAAGGCGACACCCGTGGGAATACCGTGCGTGAGGCCGCAAAGTGATATGATGGGTTACATGCTAGATCGGTGTGACTTAGGATCGGGGTCCTGACATTTAGTGCAGCAGTTCCTTGGTGCGGTACCGCGTATCGACGCAATGAAGCGGTCGGTGTGTATTGAGGGAGCGCGGATGGCTCTGGCCCGTGTCAAGACATACTGGGCAGAGATGAAGGCCACCAACGTTGCATCCCAAGATTCGGACGGAAGCCGAGTACCTGCCGAGCACTATTTTGAGGAAGTCCTGCAAGGCGCTCGTTTAATAGAGACGCAGTGCTCGAAGGATATTATGTTTAAATGACATGTATGATTTGTGAAAACAATGTTTCAATATAATATAAGAGCTTTTTATACTTGTGCGTTCAAGTAGTAAACTACTCCTTGTGCGGCCGTTTATGTATATGTATATATAACTTTGAAAGATGGCAGTCCTTGGCTTAGCCCCCACGCACATAGTGCGGGGTGTTTGCAAAGAAGGCGCTTTTCACACCTAATCCAACATCTTGGTCCTGTTAAGGAGGTGGTAGCGTAGCAAACTAGGCAACCGGACTATAATGCTTTATCACTTTCACTTAGCCATAGGAGTTCGAGGGTGGGGCTACTATATAGCCCACAGGGGCACCGCACTCTCCCGAATCGGGTGCGTATGTGCTGACCGAAAACCGGTCCTTCGTTAATGCGGAGGAATTCTAAATATTCCGATGAGTCATCGAGTGGTTGACCAGTCTCTCGCTATATCATAGCGGTCAGTTTTCGGCTTTCTCAAGCGAGGTGCTTTCGCCCGGCGAGCAGGGGCACAATCGCGATAGTTCTCCGGTGCCGCGTTGGCTGATAAAGCGGGCGTAAAGGCAGCAAAACACGAGGCAGGGCAAACCCAACATTTGACCAAAGACATGATTCGAGCTGATGCATATAAGGCCTAACTCGAGACGCCGAACACTCCCTAATGTATTCGATCTTTATAAAAGCGGGCAGAATAATGCCCTAAGCCCTGGTGTTCAGTGCGCATAAAAATTCTGGTGCGGCCAATGCCAAAACGCCAGACCTCCTCCTCGGTTATAGTGACAAACCGGGGATGTATATCAACAAGAGACAGTAAAAAAGGTTTACGCAGGGTCTTAATACGAAAAGAATCCTTGCAACGGGTCCCTACTGCACGTCTCATACCGTGTGTCTCCGTTGTGCCGTATCACGGGCCGGGTGTAGCACGTTGTTCATCTGTAAAGAGAGGAACTTAGTTTAAAAGAAAAGGATCGTGCAAAAGATGTACTTTATATTAAATAAGCGATGCGATTGAAGAAGTGAATAAAATTGAGCTTTATTGTCTCTTGTTATAAATGCATGCAGCCCCTTGTATGGGGTATGCCGCTAGTAGGCGCCGGACTCGTCTAGCCGTGTCCGGGGTTTGAATGACCTATCCAGGTTCTTTGACTAGCGGAGCCGGATAGGTGTGGGGCTGTCAAGGCTGTCCCACGTTCTTCCGTGCTCAAGTAACACTTAATATTCCCTTTCAATGAGATGACACCGTGTGGACCGGGCATTTTAAGTGTTAGAGATGCATAATGCGGTATTGCGTTAAAGCGGGCGAAAGCTTCGCGTCCCAATAGTGCTTGATGGCTACTTTTAAACGGGGCAACATGGAAGATCAACTTTTCGCGACGGAAGTTGTAGGATGAACCGAACACAACTTCTAGCAGTATGGAGCCCGTACAATGGGCATATGTGCCTGGCATTACTCCTTTAAAGGAGGTGTTGCTACGGCGAATTTTGGTTGGGTCTATCCCCATCCTGCGGATTGTGTCACGATATATCGGGTTTATGTCACTGCCACCATCCATGAGGGCGTGTGTAAATTGGAATCCGTCGATTATAGGATCCAATATCAAGGCAGTCCATCCTGCGTTAGGATACTTTCGGAATAGTCATGATGGCCGAAGGTGATTGGTTTTGACAACCAGTGTTGGTACTCCGCTAGGGTAGTTTGTGCGGCGCGCATTCTAGTGGGCGCCGCTCTGTTTTTCCCTTTGATCACGTGAAGTGAGTTTACTGTTTTAACCTCTTGTGGGAAATTATTTTGTTTTCCGGGGCTCTGCTTGTGGTGCTCGTCATCATCTTCACTTGGTGTGTCGAGCCCCTTGTGTTCGGCATTGAGTCTGCCGGACTCTTTGAAAACCCAACAATCTCTGTGGGTATGGTTTGCAGGCCTCCCGAGAATCTTGTGGATTTGACATATCTTGTCCAAGATTTTGTTTAAGTTGGATAGCTCATCGCTATTGTCCTTGAGGGGCAGTTTTTTATTGTTCTGCCGTGAGCTTTTGAATCCGGCGTTGACTGCCGCGCTCTTTGGACCGTTCCTTTTAATCCGGCGATGGTCCTTGTTGCGCCGTAGTTTCCCATTTCCATCCCTGATTTCGGATGTACTTGGGTCGCTGGTGCTGCATCTTGCTAGCCAGCTATCCTATCCCGCGCAAAAGCGGGTCATGAGGCTTGTTAATGCGGCCATTGTTCTTGGCTTTTCTTGGCCGAGGTGTCTGGCGAGCCATTCGTCTCGGACGTTGTGTTTGAAGGCTGCTAAGGCTTTAGCATCCGGACAGTCGAATATTTGGTTCTTTTAGTAAGGAACCTGTTCCGAATTTCGGGCTGACTCTCCGGGCTGTTGAGTTATGTGACTTAGATCGTACGCATCAGGAGGGTGGACATAGGTCCCCTGAAAATTTGCCCAAAACGTCCTCGAGCTCTTCCCAGCTTCCAATGGTATTTTCGGGAGGCTTTTAAGCCAATGCCGAGCTGGCCCTTTGAGTTTAAGGGGTAAGTATTTTATGGCGTGGAGATCATCTCCTCTAGCCATGTGTATGTGGAGGATGTAATCCTCAATCCAGACTCCAGGGTTTGTTGTTCCGTTGTATGCCTCTATGTTTACGGGTTTGAATCCCGCTGGAAATTCATGATCCAGCACCTCATCGGTGAAACATAGGGGGTGTGCGGCGCCCCTGTAGTTGGGTGTGCCGTGATGTTCGGATATTTGGCGTGTTGCATTGCTTTGAAGAGCTTGCTTTCTTGGCCCGTAGATGGACCTAACTGGGCCATCCTTTTGATGTGAATCCTTATGCGGATCGCGCATCGGCTTGTGTGCGGCGCCAGTTGCCACTCTTTTTTTGTCGTGGGGTCGTCCATCCGACCGGGTGGCCTTCTTAATTTTTTATTGTGGGGGCTCTATGGCCTCCTCATCAAAGTCGGGCAGTAGCTTTCTCTTTGGGTAGCTCTTTGTTCGGCGACTGTCGCCGTATTTCTCTGCGGTGTTGAATACTCTACTCCATCTGATTCTGAGTGCATCTTCCGCTGTTTTGAGCTTCCGCTTCGGCTTTTTCAGGCTACGCGCAGAGGCGACGAGCCTTTTCTAGAGGTTATTTTGTTCCAACAATTTGTCCGGCGTGAGATCGTCCGGACTGTTGTCTTCGCCGGGGACAGGTTGTTTATCCAAGTTGTCTTGTTCGGATGATTGCTCGATAGCATGTTCCTCGTCCACCGATTCGCCCTACTCTATGGCTGGGTCTCTGTTGAGGCGGGACTTGGTTCGGCATTTACGTTGCCGTTTTGTCTGCTTTTCGAGGGATTTATACTTCGTAGCATCCCGTTGTTCCCCGTCTTCATTTCCTTTAGGTGTATCCACCATGTATACATCGTGGGATGAGGTGGTTGTCCAGCACCCTATAGGCGCTGGTTCATGGTTGTATCCTACATCGTCGTCCATACCGTCGATGTCTTCGGAGTCGAAATCGAGCATGTCGTGTAAGCTTTTCGGCGATGGCTCTGAAAGTGGGTGGTGGGTGGGCATTGAATTTCTTCGTCGTCCGCATCCCAACCTTCATGTCCGTAGTCCGGCCAGGGCTCTCCGGATAAAGAGAGAGACTGTAGTGAATTCAGGATGTCGCCAAAGGGCGAGTGCTGAAAGATGTCCGCGGCAGTGAACTCCATGACCGGCGCCCAATCGGATTCGATTGGCAGGGGCGCGGAGGGTTCGGAGTCCGGCACCCTGGAGTCAAGGTCTTCGCAAAGGACAGGGATGGAGTTCGGCTCAATCGCCATAGAGATCATAGCCCCCGAGGCGGCGTCCAACCACTCGTCCTCTATCGGGGAATCCTGCTCTAGATTAAGGGTCGGAGCGGATACTGGTGCGGCCTCCGGGGCACTGTTCGGCTGTAGAGCTAGATCATGCCCCTCGAGACAGTGCGGCACGCTTGGCTGCGGCTCGAATCCGTCGAAGATCAAGTTTCCGCGGACATCTGCCGTATAGTTCAAACTTCCCAATCTGACCTGATGGCCAGGAGCGTAGCTTTCGATCTGCTCCAGATGGCCAAGCGAATCGGCCCGCAGTGCAAAGCCGCCGAATACGAAGATCTGTCCTGGGAGAAAAGTCTCACCCTGGACTGCGTCGTTGTTGATGATCGAAGGAGCCATCGGGCCTATCGGTGACGCATACGGAGGAACTCTCAATGAAAGCACCAATGTCGGTGTCAAAACCGACGTATCTCGAGTAGGGGTCCCGAACTATGCGTCTAGGCGGATGGTAACAGGAGACAAGGGACACGATGTTTTTACCTGTGTTCGGGCCCTCTCGATGGAGGTAATACCCTACTCCTGCTTGATTAATATTGATGATATGGGTAGTACAAGAGTAGATCTACCACGAGATCAAGGAGGCTAAACCCTAGAAGCTAGCCTATGGTATGATTGTTAGATCTCTACGGACTAAAACCCTCCGGTTTATATAGACACCGGATAGGTTAGGGTTACAGTAGTCGGTTACAATGGTAGGAGATCTACATATCCGTATCGCCAAGCTTGCCTTCCACGCCAAGGAAAGTCCCATCCGGACACGGGACGAAGTCTTCAATCTTGTATCTTCATAGTCTTGGAGTCCGGCCTTGATGATAGTTCGGCTGTCCGGACACCCCCTAGTCCAAGACTCCCTCAACGACCCTTGGCGGGATCCCAGCCAAGGAGGACCACAAGGCCCCCGGCAAGAGCCTTGCCGGGGATGACAGCAGGCGCCACGGCAAGACCCTTGCCGGGGGTACGGCGAGGCCCTTGCCAAGAACACCCGTAGGGCCACCATCAGCCCCACACCAATCAAACCTCCACCACCGTTCGCATGCAGCTGCCGACCCAACCAGTTGGGCAGGCACGTGCGTGGCGGCAAGCAGATCTTCGTGGAGACCCACCACTGCGCCACCTCACCGCTGCACGCCTACGTGGCACCGCTGGCACCGCTGGCGGCGTGTCGACACGAAAGGGAGCGGCGCGACAGACGAGACAGGCTCTCCCGTCCCCGATAAAGCAAGGACACCTAAGCAAGACGCATTAAAGGCGCCTTGTCATGTAATGCGAGGGATAAACTCAAGATCATCAGAGCCCTTTCCACCTCCTGTGAGCCACCGTGGCAACCCCTTTCCCTATAAAAGGAGGCCCAAGGCGACCGGGGAGGAGGATTCGCTTTGGAGCTCCTCACGCCCCATTGCTAGTTCAAGAACACAGATAAACAAACCACCAAAGCAGGAGTAGGGTTTTACGCATCCTCGCGGCCCGAACCTGGATAAAGAAACCGCGTGCTATCTGTTTGATCCGCTCTTCTCACGACCCCGCGCCCCGCGACCGTAGTAGGGATTCTTGTGATCCCATAGGTGTCATTCCCACCGACATCTTTGGCGCGCCAGGTAGGGGGCACAGTTGTGAGAATCGGCTTTAGCAATTAGCCTGGCACTCCTTCATCTTCGTGACCCTTGAAGAAGAAAGGAGGCCAGAAGATCGACACTCGAGCGATCGCAAACAGAAGCTAAGTTGCACTGAACCCTTATTTGTGCTACCCTTCTTATTTGAGGTTATCCCCCCCCCCAGAGATGTCACGCCTTTGTATGAGAAACATGCACGCCAGGGAGCTCTCCCATGATCGGCGACGCCCTTGCCCTGTTTCGAGTCCGCTCAACAGCTCAAGCGGCTGCGTCGAGAATGGCAGAGTAACCTTTCGCGATCGACAACGCCCTCGATTCTGACTCGAGTCAACCTCGACAGTTCGAGCGGCCGCGTTCGGAATGGAAAGGTGGCTCGTCTGGCAGCACGCATACCCGGCAGGCCCTGGGGATCCGTCCCCAAAACGCCGCTAGGGGCTTCCGCGCCGGCAAGCCTACCCGATCGACGTGGGGCACACATACAAAGAGGAATTGAACAGGGAAATAACATGCATGAAAATTAAGAGTACTTCAAAGTTATATTACATCACGTCATAGCTGCGGTTCTAACTAAAGATAAAATTTGTCTTGGTCGGGAACCCGCAGCGGCGAAGAAGAACGGGATGCCTAATCCCGACGCTGGCCTTCCACCCTCTTAATTTCGTCGATGCAGTCGGTGATGGGCTTGATGCACTCCTTGAGCACCGTGAGGTCAACACCATCCGGCAAGCTCTTCATCGCGGTCGCGAAGTCAAGGTCAGGATTCCAGTGCGCCACCTTGGTGAGGACCTTGGTCACGACCCTTCGGCAAAGTCACCGGGCCTCCTCGGCCAGCGTGGCCGTCCTGTTGGAGTGAAGATAGGCCAAGGCTCCGAGGACGCCCACGAAGAACTGGGTCAGCTTGGCGTTGACGGTCCTGGCGGCTCGGGGCATACCTCACGTTTGGCATCCCCATGGTGGCCAATTGCGAGGTGACCCTGCCGGCAACGACCTCCAGATGGCTAATCCACTTGTTCTCACCCACCACATATTCCTGGTGGGAGGCGGCCTCGGTTGCCTGCAGCTCCTTCTCCTCCTCGAGGCTCCTGGTCAAGGTCTCCTCCCGAGCCCTGCTCTCCGACAACATCTTCTCGAGACCTTCCAGCTTCAGCTTGAGGTCTCTGATAGAGTTCTGCGCATCGGAGAGCTCCCCAGTCCTGCTGATGACTGCTCCTTGCGCCTCTACCAAGGCGCGGTTGAGCGTTCTCTTCTCGCCGGACAGCTTGAGGGCATGCTCCTTCAGCTCGTCCCGCTCTGCTTCCAGCTCCTTCACCTTGCCGGCATGGGCCAGATCTTGGGCATCGAGTGCCTCTTTGTGCCTCTGCTCCAGCTCGCGGGTCCGTCGCGCGACAAGGGCCTCGAGCTCCTCATCCTTGCCGCAGAACATTGCGATAAGCTTCGCTTCACGCGCAGAGAGGTCCTCTTCTTGGGAATCCAAGGCGGCTTGATGCTGGTTCCGGGCGGCTTCAGCCGCGGCAGCCAAGTTCGCCGCCTTTTCCTGGGCCTTCTCGATGTCGGCCATTTTCATGGTGAGCTCCACATCGCGCTTGGCCAATTCCTCCTGGAAGGCCCTCTGCTCCTCACGAGTTTGGTGGAACCAGGTCTGTGTCTCAGCGACGCGCACCTTGAAGTCCACCTCCGCATTGTCCACCGTTGTCATCCTGGACTTGACCTTGTCCAGGCGGGCACGGTAGAGCACTTGGAGCTTCCGGAAATCGGCCCCCATGGCGCAGAAAAGCTGCTCTTCTGGAGAACCGTCACCGCCAACGCCCGGCTCATCAACCACCTCAAGCCCGGTGGCGGCAAGCACCTCGCCGTCAAAGGCTTCCCCTTCGGCGGGCGCTCGACAGCGCCCTGGAAGATGGACGAAAAGATCGTAGCCCACCTTCAGATATCTGTCGGGGCCCGAGGTTGAGGAGGAGGGAGGCTGGTCACCCACCACCTCTTCCTCGGCAGAGGCCTTGCCGGCCTCACCGGCAGGTCCACCGCTGGCGCCCTCGGCAGAAGCCTCGCCGGTGGCCTTGGCGGCCCCCGCAGCGGCGTCCCCGGCAGCACCCTTGGCGGCTTCGTGAGCGGCAGCCTCGTCAGCATCTTTGGCGGCCTCCTCGGCGGCAATCCTGCTGGCCTCCGTCGCGGCCTCCTCAGCAATGTCTCCAACAACAGTGTCCACGTCCTCCATGTCTGTTGAAGGAGGGCCTGGGCAGCAATGGGAGCAATGAAGCCAAGAAAAGAAGAAGGGGAAAACAGAGACGAAGGACAGGCGACTCACCAGTGCCAGGCTGTGAAGCAGAAGTCCCCTCTCCGCCAGCATTTGGCGCCGTGGCAGAGTCACCAGCTCCCAAGTTCCCCTCTTCCTCCATGGGTGTGGGCTCCGTGCCTGATGCCCTTGCCGGGGACGCCCCCCGCGGCGGTGTAGTCGATGGGGGTGGTGTGTTAGGAGTAGCCCTGGCTCCTCCTGCTGCCGCTCCCCTCTTGCAAACCCGGCAAGGTCAGCATCATAGCATCGAGCGCCTACCACATGTCGAGTAAGAAGAGGGTGACGAACTTACGCTGGGGGCTGCGCCGGGGGCTGCTGTCCGGGCTGCTCAGCACCACCAGTGGTGTCTTTGAAGCCCCAGCCGGGGACTGACTGCTCGCCAAGGTCCTCGCCCTCTTCGCCCTCTGGGCCAACGTCTCTGTCTCCCTGCAAAAGCAAAAATGGATCAAGACAAGCGACCCGATTCGGGGAAGTGGAAATGACAGTAAGGAACGGAGTACTTACTCGTTATCCGTCTCCTCCTCTTCCACCAGTTTCCTTTTCCTCTCCGGGCTGAGAGGCCCGAGATCAAAAGGGAGATCCACATCATCATCCGAGTCGACGCCTGCCGGAGGAGGCAAAGAAGGCGGCAGGGTTTGTGCGCGCCCGGATGAGGAAGGGGCCGTCGCCTTCTTCTTCTCAGCGGCCTTCGTCAGCCGCTTCGCTGCCGTGGCCCTCGTGTGGCGCCCGGACCCCTCCAGGGTCAATTGAGGCTGCGTAGCCCTGCCGGGCCGGACCGGCTCGCCGAAGCCAGCCCGCCGTAGGACTCGCCCTCTTCCCCTGGTTGGCGTCAAGCCCGCCGCCACGTCCTCCTCCTCCGATGACTCGTCGGCCGCGTCCTTGACAAGCGGAGCTCCAGCGTCGACGCTGCTGACCTCCTCGGTGGCCGCCGCCCACAGGGTGAACTGCTCCTCCTCCGCAGCCGTCGCGGCCTTGTCCTCCACGCTCCCGGCGTTGCCGGCCTCCATGGCAAGTTGTGCCTCCCTCGCCCTGGTGGCGATGTAGTCCAGCTCCTCCTGGGTGGTGTCCATGACAAGCCGCCGCTCGGCGTCAGCATCGACGTATACCTCGATCAAGGAGTCGAAGGATTGCTGCACATCTGCGTCCGTCGGCTCCTTCCAGCTCGGGACAGGGCCGTGCGCGTTGCAATCCGGCATCATAGCAATGATCTCGGACCGGCGTGAGTTATTGCTGTGGGACCACCCTCGTTGGCAACGAAGAACGACCCTTGACGGCCTTGCCGACCTTTGTGGCAGCCCTCGCGGCCTTGCCGATCCGTTCAACCTCGCCGTCGCGACCCACATCAAGCTGGAAAAGCCGCGGCGAAGTGGGCATGCGCCATCACCGTGAAGTTGTGGTCGAGGCCGTATGAGCCGCATAATGTCAGCCGGGTTCGTAAAAAGCTAGGCTGGCCTCCCCTTGTTATGCAACGGGGCGATCTGGCGGTGAATGAAGTCCGCCCCGATCATCTCCAGGGTGAGCCCAGCCCGGGTCAGCCGAAGGATCCTGGTGGTGGCGACAGTAAGCCTCCCATCGGCAGCATCGACATCACCCCAATCGCTGCCGCGGACTGGCGGTGCTCGACGGACCTTGCAGAATTCTGGCGGGTCTTCGTCTTCAATCCAGCACCACCGGCCACGCCATTCATCCCACCCTCTCCTTCATGGCACCGTCCGGGTACGCCCCCTTGGATCTTGAGATCCAGGCGATGCATCCGGACACGGCGCCTCCGGGCTGGATTTGAGGGGAGAAATAATGGCGAAAGAGTGCCGTGTTGGGCTGCACTTCGGCAAAGCCTTCACAAAGATGCACGAAGAGAGACAGGCACGCCACCGCATTCGGAGTAAAATCCAAGAGGCGAAAGCCGAAGGTGTGCATGATGTCGTAGAAGAAATCGGAAAAAGGGGGGCATAACCCGCAAGAAAGGTAATCGACAAAAAAGGGATACCGATTTGGAGCAGGATCGGCGCAAGCGGCAGGAATGACGCGCGTCGCCGGATGCCCCGAATTCTCTCCCCCCGTCTTCAGTCCCCATAAGGGCTTGAAGGAGGCCCGGAGCTCATGAACATCAACCGACGAGGGGAATAAGAAGGCGGACTTCGTCCGGTCCCCCGACAGCATGCTCTCCGGCGGCTCCACGGTCCTAGAGCCCTTAGCCACCCCCTTGCCCTTGGCGAATTTGGGCGCCATGGTGGCCGAGAAGTCTAGAGGATTGAGGAAGAGGGGTGGCGAAGCAGCGACGGCGGGCGACAGCGAAAGCTTAGGAAGGAAGGAAGAGAAGAAACGGCGGCTCTGAGATTGGAAAAGGTACGAGAGAAGAGGAGCAAGTGAGCAGTGCGCCCACGGTTATTCCTTCTTATGGGGGAAAACGCGGGCCGCCTCCTTTCACATTAACTGCGACGTGACGCATGCACGCAGAGCTCAGCCCCACGCATACCGCCCACGTCACGCACGCCTCCCCATGCTGAGCCACGCGCGGGAGGCATGGGAAGCCTGATCTTGTGAAGAGACTTATCATGGTAAAACCGCCCTGCCTGCACAAGATTGCTTTTTGGGCCTAGCCTAACGACGCGATTGCGCTTACGTGTGGCCCAGGCCGGGGCTCTGTCGGTGTACAAAAAGAGGTACACTTTTTGTACCCCTATAACTGTCTGCAGTTCTGAGCCGCGGGCACCACCGCACCGAGTAAGGCAAGGGAGGTGAGCCAAGGTAAGGCAAGCTTCGAAAAGGAGCAGAACGACGCCAAGGCCAAGACCACAAAGAGCAAAGGGACGAAGCGGACTCCCCGGCAAGATCCTTGCCGGGGCGGTTCTAGCAAACCCGGCAAGACCCTTGCCATGGCAGCTCGCCCCACACCTACGGGCGAATCACCCTTGAGTCCACCGCCCCCATGGGGCAAGGATTCGAGACATCCCGTGGTGGCGTGCAGATCTTTGTGAAGACATTCAAGATCAGATACACATTATAGAAGATGACGACCCTTGGCGGGATCCCAGCCAAGGAGGACGACAAGGCCCCCGGCAAGAGCCTTGCCGGGGATGACAGCAGGTGCCACGGCAAGACCCTTGCCGGGGCTACGGCGAGGCCCTTCCAAGAACACCCGTAGGGCCACCATCAGGCCCACGCCAATCAAACCTCCACCACCGTTCGCATGCATTGCCGACCCAACCGGTTGGGCAGGCACTGCGTGGCGACAAGCGGATGTTCGTGGAGACCCACCACTGCGCCACCTCGGCTGCACGCTGCCTACGTGGCACATGAGCACCGCTGGCGAGGCGGCGATGTCGACACAAAAGGGAGGCGGCTGACAGACGAGACATGGCTCTCCCCGTCCCCGACAAAGCAAGGACACCTAAGCAAGACGCATTAAAGGCGCCTTGTCATGTAATGCTACGGATAAACTTCGCATCATTGTACCCTTTCCACCTCACATGTGCCCTGTGGCAACCCCTTTCCCTATAAAAGGAGGCCTAAGGCGACCAGGAGGAGGATTCGGCTTTTTGGAGCTCCTCACGCCCCATTGCTAGTTCAAGAACACAGATAAACAAACCACCAAAGCAGGAGTACGGTTTTACGCATCCTCGCGACCCGAACCTGGATAAAGAAACCGCGTGCTATCTGTTTGATCCGCTCTTCTCATGACCCCGCGCCCCGTGACCGTAGTAGGGATTCTTGTGATCCCATAGGTGTCGTTCCCACCGACATCCTCCGTAAGCTTCGGAGTGACATTTCCATAGGATTTGTTCCTGTTCATGCTCAGGTACACAACATCTAATAATACCATCTACTCCTTCTTTATAAAGATGTGGGTCATCCCAAAAGTAATGTCTTAAATCATAGAAGAATTTTTTCTTTTGTTGGTATATGAAGCTAGGTGGTATGTATTTAGCAAAAATACAATTAGCATAGTCAACATACCAAGGTGTACTATGAGAAATATTTATTGCAGCTAGTTGTTCATCAGGGAAGCTATCATTAATAGGTTATGGGTCATCAAGAATATTTTCAAGTCCAGACAAGTTATCAGCTACGGGGTTCTCTGCTCCTTTCCTATTAGTGATATGCAAATCAAATTCTTGTAGCAGAAGAACCCACCTAATGAGTCTAGGTTTTGCATATTTCTTTTCCATATGATATTTTATAGCAGCATGATTGGTGTGAACAATTACTTTAGAATCAACAATGTAAGATCTGAATTTATCACAAGCAAACGCCACTGCTAAGAATTCTTTTTCAGTAGTAGCATAGTTTTCTTGAGCATGCACTGTCTAGAGTTTTACTAGCATAATGAATAACATTTAGTTTCTTATCAACTCTTTGTCCTAGAACAGCACCAACAGCATAATCACTAGCATCACACATAATCTCAAAAGGCAAGTTCCAATCAAGTGGTTGAACAACAGGTGCAGTAATTAAGGCTTTCTTTAGTGTTTCAAAGGCTTCCATGAAATCATCATCAAACACAAAGGGGATATCCTTTTGCAAAAGATTAGTAAGAGGCCTAGAAATTTTAGAAAAATCTTTGATAAACCTCCTGTAGAAACCAGCATGACCAAGGAAACTACGAATACCTTTGTTATCTTTAGGACATGGCATTTTCTCAATTGCATCAACCTTGGCTTTGTCCACCTCAATGCCTCTTTCAGAAATTTTATGGCCCAAGACAATACCTTTGTTAACCATAAAGTGGCACTTCTCCCAATTCAAGACGAGATTTGTTTGTTCACATCTCTGCAAGACTCGATCAAGATTGCTTAAACAATCATTAAAAGACTTCCCATAAACAGAAAAGTCATCCATGAAAACCTCAACAATCTTCTCACAAAAATCAGAGAATATAGCGTTCATACATCTTTGAAAGGTAGCAGGTGCATTACATAAACCGAAAGGCATACATCTATAAGAAAATGTTCCAAAAGGACAAGTAAAAGTGGTCTTTTCTTGATCAGATTGTAAAACAGGTATTTGTGAGAAGCCAGAGTATCCATCAAGGAAACAAAAATGTGTGTCCTTAGATAATCTTTCTAACATTTGATCAATAAAGGGCAGAGGGTAATGCTCCTTTCTAGTAGCTTTATTTAATTTTCTATAATCAATTACCATTCTATAGCCTGTGACAATTCTTTGTGGAATAAGCTCATTCTAATCATTAGGAACAAAAGTAATACCTCCTTTCTTAGGGACATAATGAACAGGGCTTACCCATCTACTATCAGCTATAGGATAGATTATACTTGCTTCCAGAAGTTTCAATCTTTCAGTTCTTACCACTTCTTTCATCTTCGGATTTAACCGGTGTTGGTGATCAACAGCGGGTTTAGCATCAGGTTCCATATTAATCTTGTGCTGACATAGAGTGGGACTAATGCCCTTAATATCATCAAGAGTATATCCAATAGCAGCCATGTGCTTCCTTAGAACTTTCAATAATCTTTCTTCTTCATGTTCTGAAAGGTTAGCACTAATAATAACAGGATATATCTTGTTTTCATCAAGATAAGCATATTTCAAAGTGTCTACTTAATTGTTTTAATTCAAACACAGGATCACCTTTAGGTGGGGGAGGACCTCCTAGAGTTTCAATAGGCAAATTGTGTTTAAGCAGAGGTTGTTGTTCGAAAAAGATTCTATCTATTTCATTTCTTTCATGCATATGTAAATCATTTTCATGGTCTAGCAAATATTGTTCCAAAGGATCAATAGGAGGCACAACAATAGAAGCAAGACCAATAATTTCATCCTTACTAGGCAAATCTTTCTTATGAGGTTGTTTACTAAACTTGGAAAATTAAATTCATGAGATTCATCAGCAAAGCTAACACCGACAGTTTGTTTCTCACAGTCTATTTTAGCATTGACGGCGTTCAAGAAAGGTCTACCAAAAATAATGGGACAAAAGTCATCTTGTGGGGTGCTAAGAACAAGAAAATCAATAGGGTATTTTATTTTCCGACACAATACTTCAACATCTCTAAGAATCCCAATAGGTGATATAGTATCTCTATTAGCAAGTTTAATAGTAACATCTATGTCTTCTATTTCAGCAGGTGATATTTCATCTTTAGTTTCTTGATATAAGGAGAAAGGAATAGCACTCACACTAGCACCTAGGTCACATAACCCATGATAACAGTGATCTCCTATCTTAACTGAGACAACAAGCATGCCAACAACTAGTCTATGTTTATCTTTTCCTTCAAGTTTGGCAATTCTAGAAGCTTCACTACAGAAGTAGATAACATACCCATCAATATTATCAACTAAGAGATCTTTAACCATAGCAACACTAGGTTCAACTCTGATTTGTTCATATGGTTTGGATGTTCTAACATAACTTTTGTTAACCACAGTTGAAGCTTTAGCATGTTCCTTCATCCTTACAGGAAAAGGTGGGTTTTCAATATAAGCAGTGGGAACAACTGGATTAACATTGTAAATAATGGTTTCTTCTTTAGCTTTTACCGGTTCTTTAACTTTTTCTTTAATTGGTGGGTGATATTTAAACCACTTCTCCTCAGGGAGATCAACATGAGTAGCAAAAGATTCACAAAAGGAAGCTACTATCTCAGAGTCAAGTCCATATTTAGTGCTAAACTTTCGAAAAGCATCGGTATTCAAAAAAGATTTAACACACTCAGACTTAGGTTCAATACCTAACTCTTTACCTTCATCGATTTCCCAATCTTCAGAGCTGCGTTTAGTTCTTTCCAAAAGATCCCACCAGAATTCAATAGTCTTCTTCATAAAAGAACCGGTACAAGAAGTATCGAGCATGGATTGATCATTACGAGAAAGCGAAGCATAAAATTCCTGAATAATAATTTCTCTTGAGAGCTCATGATTGGGGCATGAATATAACATTGACTTAAGCCTCCCCCAAGCTAGAGCGATACTTTCTCCTTCATGAGGCCAAAAATTATATATATAATTCCGATCACGATGAACTAGATGCATAGGATAATTTTTTTTGATGAAATTCCAATTTCAAACGGTTCTAGTTCCAAGATCCAATATCATCGCATAGCCTATACCATGTCAATGCTTTGTCCTTCAAAGATAAAGGGAAAACCTTCTTCTTAGCTTCATCTCCGGGCAAACCTGCAAGCTTAAATAATCCATAAATTTCATCCACATATATCAAGTGCATATCAGGATGTTCGGTTCCATCTCCTACATAAGGATTAGCTAGCAGTTGTTCTAACATACCCTAAGGAATTTCATATTCAATATTTTCAGTAGGTGCAGTAGGTTGAGGGGTAACTAATTGTGGTTCTGGTCGAGTGAAGATACCCCGAACAAACCCCTCAAAGGATTGTTTTCCATAGTAGCAAGTGACAATAAATTTCAGTATGTAGTAATAATGTTTCCTTACCAATTTCCACTTACGAAGAGCGCTTCACTCCTCTGCAACGGCGCAAGAAAATTTCCATGATGACCCACAAGTATATGGGGTCAATTGTATCCCTTTTTGATAAGTAAGAGTGTTGAACCCAACAAGGAGCAGAAGGAAATGGCAAGTGGTTTTCAGCAAGGTGTTGTCTGCAAGTGCAAAAATTGTGAGTAGCGGAGTAGTTTGATAGCAGGATAATTTGTAACGAGCAAGTAACAATAGTAGTAATGAAAGTGCAGCAAGGTAGCCCAATCCTTTTGATTCAAAGGACAGGACAAAACGGTTTCTTATGATAAGCAAAGTGTTCTTGAGGGTACACGGGAATTTCATCTAGTCACTTTCATCATGTTGGCTTAATTCGTGTTCACTACTTTGATAATTTGATATGTGGGTGGACCGGTGCTTAGGTGATGTTCTTACTTGAACAAGCCTCCTACTTATGATTAACCCTCTCGCAAGCATCCACAACTACGAGAAAAGTATTAAGAATAAATTCTAACCATAACATTAAACTTTTGGATCCAATCGATCCCTTACGGAATAGCGCATAAACTAGGGTTTAAGCTTCTGTCAATCTCGCAACCCACCATCTAATAACTACTCCACAATGCATTACCTTAGGCCCAAATATGGTCAAGTGTCATGTAGTTAATGTTCACATGACACCACTAAGAGAATGGCAACATACATATCATCAAAATATCGAACACATATCAAGTTCACATGATTACTTGCAACATGATTTCTCCCGTGACCTCAAGAACGAAAGTACTACTCACAAATGATAAACATGCTTAAGATCAGAGGGGTATTAAATAGCATAATGGATCTGAACATATAATCTTCCACCAAATAAACCATATAGTAATCAACTACAAGATGTAATCAACACTACTAGTCACCCATGAGCACCAATCTATAGTTTTGATACAAAGATTGAACACAGAGATGAACTAGGGCTTGGGAGGAGTTGGTGATGTGAAGATGTTGATGAATATAGCCCTCCCCAAGATGGGAGAATTGTTGGTGATGATGATGACGATGATTTCCCCCTCTGGGAGGGAAGTTCCCTTGGTGGAATTGCTCCGCCGGAGGGCAAAAGTGCTCCTTCCCAAGTTCCGCCTCGAGGTGGCGGTGCTTCATCCCGAATGTCCTCCCCTTATTTTTTCTAGGTCAAAATGACTTATATACCAGAAGATGGGCACCGGAGGTGGGCCGAGGAGGGCAGCACCCACCAGGGCGCGTCTGGGCCTCCTAGCGCGCCGAGGTGGGTTGTGCCCACCTGGTGGCCCTCCTTTGGTACTTATTTGCTCCAAAATTCATTAAATATTCCATAAAAATTCCTCAGGGAGTTTCAGCTCATTTGCAGTTGTGCAGAATAGGTAGCTTGATGTAGCTTTTTCAGGTCCAGATTTCCAGCTGCCAGAATTCTCCCCCTTGGTGCATACCTTGCATATTATGAGAGAAAGGCATTAGACTTACTCCAGAAAGCATTATTATACAATAAACAACATAAATAACAGTAGGAAAACATGATGCAAAATGGATGTATCAACTTCTCGTAAGTTTGTCTTGTCTTGTGATGAATCCCAGAGAATTGGCAATATTAGTAGACGTCAAGAAATGCCTATGAATTATTCACTTGTTATTGAACCATTTGATGTTTGGGGCTTTGATTATATGGGACCTTTTCCTTCCTCTAATGGGTATACACATATTTTAGTTGTTGTTGATTTCGTTACTAAGTGGGTAGAAGTTATTCCAACTAGTAGTGCTAATCATAACACTTCTATTAAGATGCTTAAAGAAGTTATTTTTCTGAGGTTTGGAGTCCCTAGATATTGAATGAATGATGGTGGTTCACATTTTATTCATGGTGCTTTTCGTAAAATGTTTGCTAAATATAATGTTAACCATAGAATGGCATCTCCATATCACCCTCAGTCTAGTGGTCAAGTAGAATTGAGCAATAGAGAGATTAAATTGATTTTGCAAAAGACTGTTAATAGATCTAGAAAGAATTGGTCTAAGAAACTTGATGATGCATTATGGCTTATAGAACTGCTTATAAAAATCCTATGGGTATGTCTCCATATAAAATAGTTTCTGGAAAAGCATGTAACTTACCTCTTGAACTATAACATAAGGCTTATTGGGCTATTAAAGAGTTCAACTATGATTTCAATCTTGTCGATGAGAAGAGGTTATTTGACATTAGCTCACTTGATGAATGGAGAACCCAAGCCTATGAGAATGCCAAGTTGTTTAAATAAAAAGTTAAAAGATGGCATGACAAGAGGATACAAAAGCGTGAGTTCTATGTAGGTGATCATGTTTTGCTATACAACTCTTGTTTAATATTTTTTGCAGGAAACCTTCTCTCTAAATGGGAAGGTCCTTACATTATCGAGGAGGTCTATCGTTTCGATTCCACCAAAATCAACAACGTCGAAGGCACAAATCCGAAGGTGGTAAACGGTCAAAGAATCAAACATTATATCTCAGGTACTCCCATAAATGTTGAGACCAATATTATTAATACCGTAACATCGGAGGAGTACATAAGGGACACTTTCCAGAATGTTTCAGACTCTGAAAAGGAATAGGTATGTAGTACGGTAAATAAACCGACTCCAAAATGTTTCCAATGGCAATTTTTTCTCCGTTTTGGAATATTTAAAAAATTAGGAAAATTAAAATTAGTCCGAAGAGCGCTCGAGGCATCCACAAGGGTGGAGGGCGCGCCCTACACCCTGGGCGCGCCCTCTGCCTTGTGGCCACCTACTGTGCCCTCCAGACTCCGTTTTCTTGCACGATACTTCTATTGGTCGGTAAAAATTCATTATAAAATCTCCCGAAGGTTTTGACCACCGTACCACGACAATATCTTCTATTCTTGTTTCGAGCTATTTTTCTGACAGATCTAGATCACCATGACGTCTCTGAGCACCCCCAAGGACTAGTTTTTTGAGAAGGTCATCAACCCCTACCTTTGGAGAGGTGCTGCGATACCCTCAAGCCACTGAGATGCATGAGGGGTTGCTGCACATCCGCGATGTTGAGGGGCCGAAGAAGACCGGAAGCATGGAGACAAGACTCGAAGAATGGAGCAGCAAGTTTTCAAGTGCCAAGGGATGGTGGAACATGGACTCAACGCCAATCACATGATGATTGTGGAGTTCACCAACAATCACAAGCTGGATGCCAAGAACATTGGGGAGGCCATCTTCAAGCTTCATGAGAAAATCAAGCATCTCCAAGCCCAGATCTATGATCTGCAAAACCAAAATTGTGAGTATGAATATAGATTTAAGAGGATGAGTTTGGCTGCAGATATGAGGATCCCAGAGACTCGCTCATCTTTCTATGATGGTGAGTGAGGGAGTCCTGGACTAGGGGGTGTCCGGATAGCCGAACTATCATCTTTGGCCGGACTCCTGGACTATGAAGATACAAGATTGAAGACTTCGTCCCGTGTCCGGATGGGACTTTCCTTGGCGTGGAAGGCAAGCTTGGCGATACGGATATGTAGATCTCCTACCATTGTAACCGACTCTGTGTAACCCTAACCCTATTCGGTGTCTATATAAACCGAAGGGTTTTAGTCCGTAGAACGAACAACAATCATACCATAGGCTAGCTTCTAGGGTTTAGCCTCTCTGATCTCGTGGTAGATCTACTCTTGTACTACCCATATCATCAATCTTAATCAAGTAGGAGTAGGGTATTACCTCCATCGAGAGGACCCGAACCTGGGTAAAAACATCGTGTCCCTTGTCTCCTGTTACCATCCGCCTAGGCATACGATTCGGGACTCCCTACCGAGATCCGCTGGTTTTGACACCGACATTGGTGCTTTCATTGAGAGTTCCTACGTGGCCGCCGCCTATAGGCCCGATGGCTCCTTCAATCATCAGCAACGACGCAGTCCGGGATGAGACTTTTCTCCCCGGACAGATCTTCGTATTCGGCGGCTTTGCACTGCGGGCCAATTCGCTAGGCCATCTGGAGCAGATCGAAAGCTACGCCCCTGGCCATCAGGTCAGATTTGGAAGCTTGAACTATACGGCTGATGTCCGCGGAGACTTGATCTTCGACGGATTCGAGCCACAGCCGAGCGTGCCGCACTGTCTCGATGGGTACGATCTAGCTCTGCCGCCGAACAGTTCCCTGGAGGCCGCACCAGTGCCCGCTCCGACCCTCAATCCGGAGCCGGTTTCGCCGATCGAGGACGGTTGGTTGGACACCGCCTTGGGGGCTGAAATCTCTACGGCAAAGCTCGTGACTCCTAGGTGCCGGACTCCTTTCCGGACTCCGAACCTCCCGCGCCCCTGCCGGTCAAATCCGACTGGGCGCCGGTTATGGAGTTCACCGCCGCAGACATCTTTCAGCACTCGCCCTTTGGCGATATCCTGAACTCATTAAAGTCTCTCTCTTTGTCAGGGGAGCCCTGGCCGAACTACGGTCAGGAAGGTTGGGATTCGGACGACGAAGAAATTCAACGCCCACCCACCACCCACTTTGTAGCCAGCATCGATGATTTAACCGACATGCTCGACTTCGACTCGAAGACATCCACGGTATGGACGACGGTGCGGAGGCGATCAAAAGCCAGCGCCCACGGGGCCTGGAAGGCCACCTCGTCATATGACATATACATGGTGGACATCCCAAAAGATGGGAATGGCGATGGAACGGCGGAGGATGACCCTCCAAGAAACAACCCAAGCAGCGGCGTCGTGGCGCCGCTCTAAATCCCGCCACAGTAAAAACGGCGATTCCGGCACGGGAGACGATAATACCACGGGCAGTGCCAAAGATGACCCCCTCCAGCAGGACTCACTGCAGGAGGAGGGAGAAGCAAGTCCGCACGACAAAGGCGGGCAGAAAAGAGAGGTATAGGGCGATAATTATCGCCCCCTCAGAAGGCGAGGCAAGCCTCGGCGGCAGCAATTCGTCGTGCGGAGGACCTGTCGAACAAGAGCGTTTTAAACGCAGGCTCATGGCCATGGCGAGCAGCCTCAAGAAAAGCAGCAACAGCTTAGAGCTGACCAAGACACGCTAGGCAGCGGATGGATGAAGTCCTCGCAGCCAAAGAGTATGAACTTCGAACGCCCCTCAAAAGCTACCCCAAACGCAGGGCGTTGCCTCGATCGGAGGAGGAAGCACCCACGTCACCAGCAGACGACATGGCAGACCGGCCACCCGTGGCGCGACAGAAGCCTCTCGGCCCTCCGCTCAAGCCACGCCACACGCCCGCTCAAAAAGTACCAAGGCACGGAAAATGCGCCGGACTTGCGAGATATATTGGAGGATAAGGCAAAGCATACAAGATCGATCTACAGATCGGCGTGGGCGTAACGGCTCGGGATGATTACCGTCATGCGGATCTGACAAACCAATGGGCTGAACCACGATGAGACAAAGCTCATATGAGCTACGTCGTGATATAGCCCATCTGAGGCGCCAAGACACCCACTATGCTTCACAGATGAAGTAATGGATCATCAAATCCACGAGGGCTTCAAACCCGTAAACATCGAATCATACGATGGTACCACACATCCTGTGATGCGGATCGGGACTATCTCCTCCATATCCACATGGCCCGGTGATGATCTACATGCCATCAAATACCTCCCACTCAAGCTTAAAGGACCAGCTCGGCATTGGCTCAACAGCTTGCCAGCAGAGTCAATCGATTGTTGGGAGGACCTGGAAGCCGCATTCCTTGATAACTTCCAGGGCACATATGTGCGACCACCAGAAGCCGATGACCTTAGCCATATAATTCAGCAACCAGAAGAATCTTCCAGACAATTCTGGACGCGGTTCCTAACAAAGAAAAATCAGATCATCGACTGTCCGGACGCAGAGGCGCTAGTAGCCTTCAAACACAACATCCACGACGAGTGGCTAGCCCGGCACCTAGGACAGGAAAAGCCAAAATCCATGGCAGCCCTCACCACACTCATGACCCGCTTCTGCACGGGAGAGGACAGCTGGCTAGCTTGAAGCAACAACTTGGCCAAACACCCTGGTAGTTCGGATACCAAGGACAGCAATGGCAGGTCGCGTCGCAACAAGCATAAACGCCGCGTGCGGTGATCATCTTTGAAGATACGACAGTAAATTCCGGATTCAGAGGCTCTAAACCCGGTCAGCGGAAGAAGCCATTCAAAAGAAATACCCAGGGCCCGTCCAACTTGGACCGAATACTCGACCGCTAGTGCCAGATACATGGCACCCCCGAAAAACCAGCCAACCACACCAACAGGGATTGTTGGGTGTTCAAGCAAGCAGGCAAGCTAAGCGCCGAAAACAACGACAAGGGGTTGCATAGCGATGAGGAGGAAGAGCCCCGGCCGCCGAACAATAGAGGACAGAAGGGCTTTCCCACACAAGTGCGGACGGTGAACATGATATACGCAACCCACATACCCAAAAGGGAGGCGGAAGCGTGCACTAAGGGACGTATATGCGATGGAGCGGTCGCCTGAAGTTCAACCCATGGTCCTCTGCCCGATCACATTTGATCGAAGGACCATCCCACTAGCATCCGTCACGGCGGATTCGCCGCATTGGTTCTTGACCCAATCATCGACGGATTTCACCTCACTAGAGTCCTGATGGACGGCGGTAGCAGCCTGAACCTGCTTTATCAGGATACAGTGCGCAAAATGGGCATAGACCCCTCAAGGATTAAACCTACAAAGACGACCTTTAAAGGCGTAATACCAGGTGTAGAGGCCAATTGTACAGGCTCAGTTACACTCGAAGTGGTCTTCGGATCCCCGGATAACTTCCGAAGCGAAGAGTTAATCTTCGACATAGTCCCGTTCCGCAGCGGCTATCATGCACTGCTTGGACGAACCGCATTGGCAAAGTTCAATGCGGTGCCGCACTACGCATACCTCATGTTCAAGATGCCAGGCCCTCGAGGAGTAATCACGGTCAATGGAAACACCGAACGCTCTCTCCGAACGGAGGAGCACACGGCGGCCCTCGCGGCGGAGGCGCAAAGTAGCCTCTCACAACAATTCTCGAGCCCGGCTATTAAACGTCCGGCCACCGTCGAGCGCGCCCGGAGTAACCTACAACAAGACCGCCTGGCACGATCCGAGCACGCGTAGCAATCCGGCCCCAACCCCAGCCCTCACGAAATTGCGAAGCCAGTACTACACAACTACGCTCTGGATATACCATGGGCATAAGGGGAGGGGCACGACCATGGCACGCCTGCACGCGGCTCAACCGCACGGGGGCTCCGATTGTGTCATTCTTTTTCTTTTTTCTTTTTTCTTACTTTCAGGACTCCCTTTTCCAGAAGTCCTGTCCGGCACTAGAATTGCTGAACTCACGATGCAACAGCCAGGGAAACAGAAAGCTACGTCGAGTGTCCAGGTGGTCTCTACTACGAGCATTATACCTATTTTACATACCATCCTGCAGCTTACCCCTGGAGGGGGACATGTTAAATAGTCCCATCCCTTGCTTATCGCACTATTTGTATCATTCTGCTTCCATCGCAGTACCTTTTTGAATAAACAATACATAGCTTTTGCCTATTATTGCACTCCTTTCTTTATCTATATATATGTTCATTTCATGACATGTTGCACCCGTACACTTTGGTACGGCCAATACACCAGGGGCTTAAGTACCCCAAAATTATGGTGTGATAAGTCCGAACACTTTCACAAGTGCGGCACCCCAAACTTATAGCATTATATGCATCGGCTCCGAATCATGTCTTGGGTCAATAGTTGGGTTTGCCGGCTCCCATGTTTTGGTACCTTACGTTCCGTTATATCGGCTAAGGTAGCGCTGGGAGAACCACTGCGATTGTGCCCCGGTTGAGCTGGGTTGAGCACCTCAGTGGAGAAAGCTAAAACTGACCGTCATGATAAGGCGAGAACCGGTCGGAGAGGTTTTTTCGGGTCCCTAAAGACTTATGCCGCTTAGAGCGAGGAGTCGGCATTGTCCGGCCAAGGCGTGGATAGCGCCCCGAACTCGGTCTTCCGAATACTAGGGGCTTCGCCGAAATTTAAAATTATAGAATTCTATGGCTAAGTGAGAGTGTTCAAGCACTATAAGTCTGGTTGCCTTGTTCGTTGCGTTGAGTGCCTCCCTCGACGGACCCAAGAATGGGAACAAGAGCGCTCAAGTTTATCCGAACACCCGGCACTTTCGTGGCATGGGGGCTGAAATAACGACTTGCCATCTCTCAAATTTGATAAGCAGGCGCCTGAAGGTAATATTTTAAATTAACAAGCGTTGCTTAGCGCATATGAACAAGTTTTCAGCGTACAGGATAACAAATGCGAGTCTATTCAAAAATTACATCTCTGGAGCATTCACCCGGTATAAGGCGGGCACCCTTCATGACGCCCTCATAGTACATTTCGGGCTTGCGATGCTCCTTGCCCTTCGGTGGCCCGTCCGTCACAAGCTTCTCGACATCCAGCTTGCCCCATTGCACTTTAGCACGGCAAGGCCCGACAGGCACCTTCAATGCAGACGGAGCGCTTTGATGACTTCAATCCATGGACAAAGGCCCACCACCGGCCGCAGACTAGCCCAAAGTAGCTCCTGTGCATGGCTTCCAATGGCCACAGCCGAACTATGAGGCCCTTCATGGCCTGTTCGGCGACCTTGTGGAGCTTGACCAGCTGTTTCAGCTGGTCGCTTAGGGGCACCGGATGTCCGGCCTCAGCATACTGAGACCAGAACACCTTTTCCATCGAGATCCCCTCCTTGGCGCGGTAGAACGCGGCAGCATCAGACACACTACGGGGCAGATCTGCGAATGCTCCTGGAGAACTCAGGATTCGGGTAAGTAATAGGTAATTCACTTTCACATGCTTGCTTTGCATAAAGAATGCCTTACCCGCCGCTATCTTCTTTAATGATTCAATCTCTTGGAGGGCTTTTTGGGCTTGGCCTTAGCGGCTTTGGCACTCTCAAGAGCCGAGGCGACTCAGACTCTCGAGTCTTGAGTCACGCTCCAAACTCTCGTGTTTTTCCACGAGAGCACGGAGCTCTTGTCGCACCTCCGCCACCCGCGCCTCCTGCTTCTCTCGTTCGGTGCGCTCATGGCCGCTTTGCTTTCGGCCGTGGACACCGCTTCCTAGTGGTCGCCACCTCGTTCGTGGCCCATACAATACCCACGTTATTCCTGTTATTTTTTGCAACCGAATCCTTTCTATAAGGTATTTCTTTAATAAGGTATTGCTTACCTTCCCTGTCCTCGAGCTGCTTCTTGGCAAGGCCGAGCTCGTTCTCGGACCGCTCGAGGCTCTTCTTCAATGCATTGACCTCCGCAGTCAGTCCGGCAGAGGTCAGCAGCGTAGCCTGCATTCGCATATTGACATACTTATGTTAGACTCCTGCGTATATCTTTTTAGATCCTTAGTCCGGCTTTTCTTTCCGAACACCGAACTAAGCATCAGGGGCTACTGTCTATGTGGTAATATTTTTACGTATTCTAAACTTACCTCAAAGCCTGTTAGAAGGCTGGTACAGGCTTCAGTCACCCCGCTCTTGGCGGACTGAACTTTCTGGATCACCACACTCATAACAGTGCGGTGCTCCTCGTCGATGGAGGCGCCTTTAAGCGCCTCCAGCAAGCTATCCGGTGCCTCCTGATTGACGGAGGTCACCGGCGTCGTAGTCTTACCCTTCTTACGAAGGGGCCGCTTGCCGGACTTCGGAACCACTGAAGGTTCGACGGAGTCCGCATGAGGCCATACTTAGAGCCCTCCGGGGTTTCGCCTTTGCACCGGAGTCCGGAGGTCGCCTATGCGACGCCTCCAGACCACCTCCTCCCGGCTGGGCCTTTTGGGACTCCACCGCGGTGTAAATGCATCACGAGGGAGGCGGTCGGAAGTGAAGTACTATTCACATCCGAAGCGAATTGAAGCCCGCTTTCGGCGAAGCGGCGAGCTCAAATCCTTAGGCGGGCTGCATGATTGTTCGGCATTAAAGAACACTATGCAATGAAAAAGCCATGGGTATCCGGACACTTACGATCTCGCCAGGCTTGGCCCTTGTTGGCCACTCCTCCTCGTCGTTGTCGGCGTTGGTGGAGAAGTCCGGAGGAAGGGTCCTTCCTTCTTGGACCCTCCGGCCTCCCTAGTTGGGGCGGCCTTCCTTTTCTTCTCTCCTTCCCGGGAGAGGCTTCTTTCCTCCTCCTCTTCCTCGGAGGAGGATTCCGCCTCGGGGTTGTCGGGCAATGAGTCCGACAGCCTGGCGCCAGGAGCTCCTTCGAGTTCCCATGGCCTTCTTCTTGGCCTTCTTCTCCGGCACCACGTGAGGAGCCGGAGCCAGCAGCCCGTCAATCAGGCGTCACTGGTCTTCGGCAAAGGGCAGACGGTTAATCTGTCCGGACGTCTTCAACCGATCTGTTAAAGGTTAGGGAGTTTTAGATCCCGCATAGAGTCAAACTATGAAAAAAGATCCCCATAAAGGGTAAAATAACTTACCTCGCTGGCTTGACGCTGCGAGCTGAATCCGCGATCTTTGGTAGCGGATGTGGGAACCTCAGCGCCCTTGAGCAGCACCTTCCAGGCATCTTCGTACGTAGTGTCGAAGAGCCTTTTTAGAGTTGGGTGCTGTGCCGGATCGAACTCCCACAATTTTAAGGCCCGTTGTTGGCATGGGAGAATCCGGTGGATGAGCATCACCTGGATAACGTTGACAAGCCTGAGATTCTTGTCCGCCAGGTTTCGGACGCAGTTTTGGAGTCCGGATAGCTCGTCCGAATCACCCCACGACAGGCCCGTCTCTTTCCATGATGTGAGCCGCATGGGGAAGCCAGATCGGAATTCGGGGGCCACCGCCCATTGAGAGTCGCGCGGCTCGGTGATGTAGAACCACCCCGATTGCCACCTTTATGGTCTCCACAAAGGAGCCCTCGAGCCATAGGACTTTGGCCATCTTTCCAACCATGGCACCTCCGCACTCCGGCAGCGGCCGCCCACTACCTTCGGCTTGACATTGAAGATCTTCAGCCATAAGCGAAGTGGGGCTGGATCTGAAGGAAGGCCTCGCACCTGACGATGAACGCCGAGATGTTGAGGATGAAATTCGGGGCCAGATTGTGGAAGTCCAGCCGTAGTAGAACATGAGCCCCGGACAAATGGGTGAAGTGGAAAACCTAGTCCAGCGGAGGAAGTGGGTGAGAAACACCACCCTCTCATGGGGCACAGGGGTTGGAATGAGCTGCCCCTCGTCGGGGAGCCGTGCGCGATGTCGCTTGGACAAGTATCCGGCCTTCCGCAGCTTTGTGATATGCCCCTCCATGACGGAGGAGGCCATCCACCTGCCTCCCGCTCCGGACATAGTTGGAGAAGGTAGAGGTGGGGTGTGCGGACTTGGGCGCTGGAGCTCGAGTGCGCGGAAATGGATGAGCAAAGGAGGAAGAAGGCGTAGGTGAAAAGGTGGATCCTTGTCCCCTTATATGGACGGACGAAGCTATGCGTCCCCTGCCAGCCTGGTAAAACTCGCTTATCTCCCAAGCGCCGTAATCAATGGTGCGGATGGGTTACCCACGCCCGTATTGATGGGAATCCCGGAATAAGGGGGCATGATCTACGCTTTGATAAGACGTGCCAAGGAAACCGCCTCGCTAAACGCGCTAAGGTGGAACAGTAAAAAACGATTCGTATAAAGGCATGGCCGTGGTGTGATGTCACGCCGCGAAATACGTCAGCAGATCTGTGCAAAAGTTATTCTCTCTACGGTGGTATGTGGAACTTGTTTTGCAGAGCCGGACACTATCCTTGTGTTCAAAATCTTCTATGAAGTATTCGGAAGAGGAACCCGCCTTGCAATGCCGGAGACAATATGCGCGCCGGACTCGTCGTCATTGAAGCCTGGTTCAGGGGCTACTGAGGGAGTCCTGGACTAGGGGGTGTCCGGATAGCCGAACTATCATCTTTGGCCAGACTCCTGGGCTATGAAGATACAAGATTGAAGACTTCATCCCGTGTCCAGATGGGACTTTCCTTGGCGTGGAAGGCAAGCTTGGCAATACGGATATGTAGATTTCCTACCATTGTAACCGACTCTGTGTAACCCTAACCCTATTCGGTGTCTATATAAACCGAAGGGTTTTAGTCCGTAGGACGAACAACAATCATACCATAGGCTAGCTTCTAGGGTTTAGCCTCTCACGATCTCGTGGTAGATCTACTCTTGTACTACCCATATCATCAATATTAGTCAAGTAGGAGTAGGGTATTACCTCCATCGAGAGGGCCCGAACACAGGTAAAACATCGTGTCCCTTGTCTCTTGTTACCATCCGCCTAGACGCACAGTTCGGGACCCCCTACCCGAGATCCGCCGGTTTTGACACCGACAGTGAGCCTATGCCTTGGAAGATGGATGATAAGCCTACTACATCAAAAACTCCATCATCACCACCTCCGAAGAAAGAGACATAAATACATGGGTATGGGCACTCCCCTTGGCAACTGCCAAGCTTGGGGGAGGTTCCCAGGTATCATATCACCATCACACCTTTACCTTCATCATTTTTTTCTTAGTTTGATCTTTTGGTTATATCTTGATCTAGCAGAATAAAGTTTTTAGTATGATCTAGCTTTGAGTTTTGTTTCGATCTCTATCTATGTAATCGAGTACGTGAGTCATATATCATAAAGAGTAGTTTTGAGTTCAGGGCTTTGCTTTCTTGCTATGATCTTGAGGGAATAAAATAAAAGAACAAAAAGAAATAAAATATCATATATTGATCTTATGGAGAGTAATGACTTCACATATAAAGAGTATGATGAATAAAATTTGTTGAGAGTTGACAAACATAGTTTTGGTCATTGTTGCAATTAATAGGAAGTAATAAAGAAAGAGAGGCGTCATATATAAATATACTATCTTGGACATCTTCTTAATTGTGAGCACTCATTAAGTTATGATATGCTAAAAAGTTGATGTTGGAAAAGGAAGACAACATAATGGGTTATGTTTTCTTATATCCAAATAGAAGTTATATTGTCATGGATCCTCCAACATGTTGAGCTTGCCTTTCCCTCTCATGCTAGCCAAATTTTTTGTACCAAGTAGAGATACTACTTGTGCTTGCAAATATCCCTTAAACCAGTTTTGCCATGAGAGTCCATCATACCTACCTATCGATTGAGTAAGATTCTTCAAGTAAGTTGTCATCCATGCAAGCAATAAAAATTGCTCTCTAAATATGTATGATCTATTAGTGTGAAGAAAATAAGCTTTATACGAACTTGTGATATGGAAGAAATAAAAGCGACGGACTGCATAATAAAGTTCTTTATCACAAGTGGCAATATAAAGTGACGTTCTTTTGCATTAAGATTTTGTGCATCCAACCAAAAAAGCGCATGACAACCTCTCCTTCCCTCTGCGAAGGGTCTATCTTTTACTTTTATCTTCTACCCTTACACAAGAGTCATGGTTATCATGACCTTTCCTTTTTACACTTTTTCTTTTGGCAAGCACTATGTGTTGGAGAGATCCGGATATATATATATCCACTCGGATGTAGGTTATCATAAAGTATTATTGTTGACATTGCCCTTGAGGTAAAAGGTTGGGAGGCGAAACTATAAGCTCCTATCTTTCTCTGTGTCCGATTGAAACTTTGCACCCATTAGTATCACGTGAGTGTTAACAATTGTGAAAGATTAAATGATAGTTGAGTATGTGGACTTGCTGAAAAGCTCTTGAATTGACTCTTTCCGATGTTATGATAAATTGCAATTTCCTCAATGACTGGGATCATAGTTTGTTAGTTTTAAATAAATTTTCTGATTCATGCTTTACCTTGTGAATGAATTGTTACTTTAGCATAAGAAATTATATGACAATATATGTTGTTGTCCTAAAGATGATCATGATGCCCTCATGTTCGTATTTTGTTTTATCGACACCTCTATCTCTAAACATGTGGACATATTTTTCGATTTCGGCTTTCTCTTGAGGACAAGCGAGGTCTAAGCTTGGGGGAGTTGATACGTCCATTTTGCATCATGCTTTTATATTGATATTTATTGCATTATGAGCTGTTATTACACATTATATCACAATACTTATGCCTTTTCTCTATTATTTTACAAGGTTTACATGAAGGGGGTGAATGCCAGCAACTGAAATTCTGGACTGGAAAAGGAGCAAATATTAGAGACCTATTCTGCAGAACTCCAAAAGTCCTGAAACTTCACGGAGAATTATTTTGGAATATATAAAAAATATTGGGTAAAGAAAGCACCAGAGTGGAGCCACCTGCCATCCACAAGGGTGGACGGCGCGCCCTACCCCCTGGGCGCACCCCCTACCCTGTGGGCCACCTGGCAGGCCCCCGATGCCCATCTTCTGCTATATGGTGTGTTTTGACCTGGAAAAATTAGAAGGAAGCTTTCGGGATGAAGCATCGCCGTCTCGAGGCGGAACCAATCTAGGGCTCCGTCGTAGCTGTTCTGCCGGGGAAACTTCCCTCCAGGAGGGGGAAATCGAAGCCATCGTCATCACCAACGATCCTCTCATCGAGAGGGGGTCAATCTCCATCAACATCTTCACCAGCACCATCTCCTCTCAAACCCTAGTTCATCTCTTGTATCCGATCTTTGTCTCAAAACCTCAGATTGGTACCTGTGGGTTGCTAGTAGTGTTGATTACTCCTTGTAGTTCATGCTAGTTGGTTTATTCGGTAGAAGATCATATGTTCAGATCCTTAATGATAATTAATAGTCCTTTGATTATGAACATGACCATGCTTTGTGAGTAGTTACGTTTGTTCCCGAGGACATGGGAGAAGTCTTGTTATAAGTAATCACGTGAATTTGGTATTAGTTCGATATTTTGATGAGATGTATGTTGTCTCTCCTCTAGTGGTGCTAGAGTGACAGAAGCTTAAATCCTTGTTTATGGGTTGCTTCGTAAGGGACTAATTTGGGTCCATATGTTTCATGCTATGGTTAGATTTATCTTAATTCTTCTTTCGTAGTTGCGGATGCTTGCGAGAGGGGTTAATCATAAGTGGGAGGCTTGTCCAAGGAAGGACGGCACCCAAGCACCGGTCCACCCACATATCAAATTATCAAAGTAACGAACGTGAATCATATGAGCATGATGAAAACTAGCTTGACAATAATTCCCATGTGTCCTCGGGAGAGCTTTGCTTTATATAAGAGTTCGTCTAGGCTTATCCTTTGCTACAAAAAGGATTGGGCCACCTTGCTGCACCTTGTTTAATTTTGTTATTTGTTACCCATTATGAATTATCTCATCATACAACTATTTGTCACCAATAATTTCAGTGCTTGCAGAGAATACCTTGCTGACAACCGCTTGTCATTTCCTTCTGCTCCTTGTTGGGTTCGACACTCTTACTTATTGAAAGGACTACGATAGATCCCCTATACTTGTGGGTAATCAAGAAGCCTTCCGAGAAGGCGATGATTGCTCTGAAAATAGGGGCGATGGGCGACATGGTTGGTACTGAGAGCGGGGTGCACATCATCTTGAGGATCGGGTGACAAAATCCGTGTGAGCTGTGTCGATGCATATGATACTGGTTTGAAACCTGCGTGTTCTATTTAGCAGAGACCTTTTGTTTTTCACTGACCTCATGCAGGTTTCGAACCCTGGTGGGCGGATTGGCACTGGCGCGCCCCCACCAACCGAGTGACGTTTGGTTTCTCAAATATGTTCTTATTATGTTACATATTTGCACCGCATGCGCCCAACATCCAGAAGGGACTAAATCATGAAAATAGCACACATCACTAGATTGTTTTCTTGCTGGTGCAATATTTTTTCCTTCTGGTTTTTGTCAACCAACCACATCTTACGTTGCTAAGAAATGTGAATTGCTCTAGGCTTGTTCAGCTAAACTCTATCCAAAACCCTAAAGTTATTCTTGGTCCCACCGAAACACCTACATTCAGACCCACCGAGATACACCAAACAGAGCCACTGCCTAAACCCTAGAAATTTGGTCTCACCGAGAGGCATTCGGTCCCACCGATGTGCACTAGCAAACTTTCTGTAGTTCATCGACTTCATTTCGGAATTACCGAGTGAAATCGATCGGCACTACCGAAGCGCTCATATAGTGCTTAGGTCATCTCATCGGTCCCACCGAGTGAATTCATCCGGTATCACCGAAGCGTCTAAAGTTCAAACCTTGTACACTAATCGGTCCCTCTGAGATTTTCACCCGGTTCCACTGACTTGTGCATAAAGGTCTGTAACGGCTAGATCTTTCGTGATGGCTATATATACCCCACCCACACCACCTACTCTCAGAGAGAGCAACTAGGATGAAGCCCCCTACACTTTTATATATACCCCACCCACACCACCTACTTCCCATATCCATTATGTGAAAGAGAACCACCTACACTTGTGGTGAGATCAGGGATTCCACTCTAACCATTTGATCCTTGATTTCTAGCCCCCTCAAGTTGCTTCCACTCTAATCCTTCTCCCACCACCATGTCAAATCTGTAACAGAGTGATTGAGTGTTGATGATACTATCTTTTAAAGCACAAGAACAAGGAGTTCATCATCAACAACATCTATTACCTTTTGATGAGTTGTGTCTCCTAGATTAGTTAGCTGTCACTTGGGAGCCTCCAAATCATGTGGAGTTGAACCAAGAGTTTGTAAGGGCAAGGAGGTCACCTACTTCATGAAGATCTACCCCGAGTGTGGCTAGTTCTTTGTGGACGTAAACCATGATGACATAGACAAGGTTGCTTCTTCATGAACCCTTCGTGGGTGAAGCCCTCCATGGAATCGCGCAACTGTTACCCTCCGTGGGTTGAAGTCTCCATCAACGTGGACATATGATAGCACCACCTATCGTCACCACGCTAAAAATCATCGCGTCTTCATTGTGTTTGATTTCTCTGATCCCCTCCTTTACAATCATATGCAAAGTATTTACTTTCCGTTGCCTACTATCTAGACTTACATGTGTAGGTTGTTGCTTGGCTTGTGTGAATAGCTAAAACTTGCCAAGAACTAAAATTGGGAAAATGTTAAGTTTTTATTTGGTCAAGTAGTTTAATCACCCACTCTAAACCTACTGCGATCCTACACCGGCCCACCAGGCCGGGAACCGATGTGGTGAGAGACCCCTTGGCCGGGACACAGCCACTGACCTCCTCGGAGGAAGAAATGTGGGATCTAGACATCTAGCTAGTGGACATCTCATCTTAAGGGCTTGTTCTGATGTCCTCCAGCTTCCAACTTCATGAACTCCAAAGTTGGAGTCGGGCCGAACGTTTTATCTCCAAGAAGCTGAACCTGAGAAGCTAAGGCAGTCCGTAGTGCAAAATGTGAAGCATAGAAAGCCCAGCTCAACCAAACAAAGAAGCTGAGAATTCACCATATTTACAGAGAGTTTCCCCCGCCAAGAAAACGGTTCCTTCTCCTTCCCCTCTAAACAGAAAAACCTATCGCTAGAGGAGCGACTCCCTCTTTTTTTTGAGAATTCTTTGCATTCCAATCACGAAACAATACAAAATAGTTGACCCTTACAAGCACACTGAAACTCAAACACAAAGGACCATAAACACCTAGAGTACCCTAAGACAACCATAACAAAAGAAGATCTCCGGAGCTCTGTGTCATCATCCCTGAATCTTGAGAGAAGACCCCTGCAGCAGAAAGATCTGCAACCAGGCGCAAGCAGGTCATCATCTTCGACCACGGAACAATTGCCACGACGCTGCTTCCTCCTTTCTTGACACCAGCGCTGAGAGGGCATGGACATCAATCCAACACACCTGCAACAGTCGTCGCCAACTTTGGCTTTGAGTACCGCGAAAAATGTCCCTTCCGGAAGAAAGAGAACTTGAGTCATCCGACCGGTCCAGCACCGCGGCCGGGCCATCCGCCCGAGCAAAGTAGAATCTCCCTCCAGCATCAGTGCAGAGGAAGGAGAAGAACAGCAGCAGCAAATCATACCGACAAGGAAGAAGAAGGGTCTTCGTCTCCCTGCATCCATCGCACATCTGAGGACCCAAACGGCCAGTGCCAATGGACCTCCAGTCACCATAGCCCGCGACCTCGACGACATCCGGGGATCCCCCACTCCGCTGGCTCCTAGACGAAGGCCAAAGCCTCGCCTGGCCGCGAACGGAGCCCGGAGAAACTTATTCCAACGCAACACCACCGCAACGGCCTCGGCAACGTCACCCTCAACCCTAACCCTATCACACACACCTAGCGGACAGACCCGAGATTCCCCCTCCCTCCTGCGGCCGGAGCGGCCGGCGGAGAGAGAGGGAACCGGCGGCGCCACCGGCGGCGCACAGGGAACCCTCGTCGCCTCCTAGATCACCTGTGATCCTACTTTCTCGGAGCGAAACGGTTCGTCGCGTGTGGCTCTTGTCGTTATTCGACTCCCTCTTTCATACACAGGAGCAAGAAGCTGCACTGAGAAGCTGGATTCGGGGAGCTTGCAGAGTTAGGAGGAGTTCTGAACACACCCTTAATCTCCTCCCGGTTTTTAAAAGCAACAACGTCCATAATTGGGCGCCATGCTAGCCTGACAGGTGGGCCCAACCGGCCGGTTTCCTTGTTTTTACGAGCAAATCAGACAATCAATGCTCTTTGCTATTCATTTGACGAAAGTTGGTGATTCGTCGTGAGTTGTCCGAAAATTAGTACTCCCTCTAATTCATATTACTTGTCGTTCAAACGGATATAAACGGATGTATCTAGTGTTTCTTCAAAACGTTGTGAGAAACATTCGAAGGCATAATTCACTCCTTTAGGGCATTTTAGAACGCGTTGAAATATCAACAGTGGTGTAGTGGTGCCCTCGATTTTCTTTTGCGGGTACCCTCGATTTCATCTCGTGACAACATTTTTCTCTTAACTAGTTAGCATTAATTACTTCCTGAGATTAGAGCAACTTCAATGGGGCGACCCATTTCATCCGCCCATGTCTGTTTGGGTCGGCGCGGGTAAACGTAGTGGCCCAATGCACCGACCCAAACTTAAATCACGTCCGCTTCGCGTCCGCGCCGACGCATTTGCGGTCCAAATTTGCGCCCCAAATGCGTCGCCGCGGACGCCGAACGGACACCACGTGCACCTTCTTGCTGTCCGCCGCGGACCCACCCGGCGGTCGTCCAATTACCGCTGCCCACGCGGTCAGCTTAATTTATGACCACGGGCACATGCGTCAGTGACGGCGATCGCCCTTTTTTAAGCCAACAGTGCAGCGGGGCCGTCCTCATCCAAACTCGCCGTCCTCATCTAGGCAAGCTCGCTCCCCCGTCGCCGGAAAACCCTAGCCAACCCTAGCCAAATGGGGCTCTTCTCCGGCGCCGGCAGCAGCAGCAAGGCCAAGGGCCCCACCCCGCCGTCCCTTTCCCCTCCGAGTTCCTACCGCCTTCGCCGGCGCCGGCTCGCCGGCAGAGGGTGCGCGTGAACATGCCAGTGCACCAGGCAGAGTGGCAGTGGCAGCACTGCGTGCCTCTGCCGCTGCCAGATTTCGACGCCACCTTCCGCGACGATCGCATCCGGATCCAGAGAGGATCTCAAGCGGCGGCGCCGCGGTCGGCTAGGGCGCACGCGGAGGAGGTGCGGCGCCGGCGGGCGCTGCTGACGCCGGAGCAGCGCCGCGACGCCACCTACGCCACCGACTCGCCGAACTGGAAGAGGTGGTTCGCCTTCGAGCACGAGGAGGCGAGGCGACGCGGCGTGCAGGAGGTCGACCGCAGCGTGCCGTCGCCCCCGCTCGTAGTCCGCAAGGAGGACCAGGCAGCCCTTGCGGCGGTCTACTACGAGAGCGAGGAGGATGAGCGGCGCAGGGTGAAGGCGGTGGAGGAAGAGGAGGCTCGCTACGAGGTGGCCATGGCGCAGGCTCATGCCCTCTCCGCGGCCGGTTATTGCGTGGTGCCGCCGGTGGCCCCGCCGTCCCCTCCCCGACGCCTCGTCAAGGCCGACCCGGAGCCGGAGCCGCAGCCGCAGCCGGAGCCCATCGCGCGCTTCTCCTGGACGGGAGTGTGTGCGAGTGGGTGTCCGCGCAACCGGTTTGGATGGGGGCGACCCCGGCGCAGGAGGCGGCGTACCTCGAGATGTGGCGCCAGCGACGGCTGGCCGAGGAGCGGCGTCGTGGCGAGTACGAGGAGATGCTCGAGCGCGACCTCGAGGAGGAGGCGCGCGAGGATGAGGAGGAGGCGCGCCAGGCCGCGGCTGCACAGGAGGCCGCACTGCCCCCGCCGGAACAGCTGCCCCGGCCTACATCGCCAGCGCATGGAACACGGCGTTCCCCTGGGCCGGCCCTGCGCCGACACTCATCGACCTCACCGACCCCGAGGACGACGACGACGACGCCGCCTAGGACGCGCTGGGCAGCGCGCCGCCTCATAGTTAGGTTGTTTTTTTAGTTTCTTTTAATGCTAATGTGGACGCATGGATTCTCGCCGGCCTTCTGGCCGGCTTTAATGTTTAATTAAGTTGTTTTCATTTGAAATATGTATGCATAGTTTTTTTTGTTCGGCACACTCAAAATGGGTCGGGCGCGTTGGGTTCATACGCCGACCCAAACACGAAAGCGGACGTCCGTGTCTGTCTGGCCGACCCAAACGGACATAAAACGGATGAAATCGCCGTCCGTTGGCTCGGCTTTTTGGAGTTGCTCTTATACAAGTTATTCGGCGCACGTGCTTGCTAAACATCACGTGCTACTCCTGGCTGGTCGTTGGCTTGACAGCACAAATGCGATTCTAAGCTCCATCAGTCGAAACTAAGCTGATGGAAGCTCACAAATACAAATTTACTTTCCGGCACAAATCTTCCCTGCCAAGCTAAGCTAGGGTCAGTTCAACGTTTTGTGGCACCTGGAATTCCAGACAGTGACGTCCACCAAAGACCACATGGCAGCGGTCCTTTCGTACGTTGCTGATGGAATGAATTTCCACATAGGTACAGCAAGCCATGATACATGTATGTGTTACTCCCTCCGTTTCTAAATATATATTTTTTAGAGATTCTACTACAAACTACATACTGATATATATATAGACATAATTTAGAGTGTAGATTCATTTATTTTGCTCCGTATGTGGTCTATAGTGAAATCTCTAAATCTTAAAAAGACTTATATTTAGAAAGGAGGGAGTATTTGTCTTTCTAGAGATTTCGACAAATGACTACATACGGAACAAAATGAGTGAATCTACACTTCAAAATATGTCTATATACATCCGTATATAGTAATCCACTTGAAATCTCTAAAAAAACAAATATTTAAAAACGGATGGAATAGTTAGTTGGACTGTATTTAGGTCACAACCCCTTAAACGTTACTCCCTCCGTTCTATATTAGTTGTCGCTCAAACGGATGTATCTAGCACTGAAATATGTCTACGTACATCCGTTTCATCGACAACTAATATGGAACGGAGGGAGTACTTTTAATGTTTGTCAGTTGGATCTGATGCAAATTTAGTCTTACCTCTGGTATACTTTCAGCGAGTGATCAAACCACCAACTAATAACTTTATTATAAAAGCACTAAGCAGTTTCTTAACCTCGAAACACAGAGGATACGAGTGCATTCCAACCTGACTGGCGGAAAGAAAAATCTTATCATACCTCGCAGGCTCGCACGCACTAGAACTCTAGAAGCCATGGCCACCATGTACGTGCGCCCGCTGCTCCTCCTCCTCTTCGTCACCTTGCTGCGGACGCCGTCTTCTTCCTCGCTCCAAGGCGAGTCCAGCGACCGGGAAGCGCTGCTGGCTTTCAAGGAGGGGCTGTCCGACCGCTCAGGCTCGCTGAGCTCGTGGAGCAGCATGAACGCCGACCACTGCCAGTGGGCCGGCGTCGCGTGCAGCCGCCGCCACCCAGGCAGGGTGGTGTCCCTGTCTCTGCCCTCCAAAGACCTTGCAGGCAGCATCTCCCCGGCGATCGGTAACCTCACTTTTCTTCGGACTCTGCAGCTCGGTTCCAACATGCTTTCCGGGGAGATACCGCACACGATCGGGCGGCTACGTCGTCTGCGCCACCTGAGCTTAGTGAACAACTCCATCGTCGGCGAGATTCCTCGGGAGCTCTGCAACTGTTCCAACCTTGTGTCCATGACCCTGGGTAAGAACCAACTGCAGGGGGAGATCCCTCCTGCTCTTGGGTCATTGTCTCAGCTGCAACTCTTCTATCTTACCAATAACAATGTGGTAGGAGGTGTCCCGCCGTCGTTCGGCAACCTGTCCTCGCTTGCGAGGCTATCACTCTACGAAAACAAAATGGAAGGGCCCATACCCGAGGGCCTTTCCCGCCTTCCGCATCTCCAGTTCATCCAAGTGGCCAGGAACAATCTCTCCGGCACAATTCCTCCACTCTTCTTCAACATGTCATCTCTTCAGTATCTTGGTTTCGGGTCCAACAACCTGCAAGGCAGCCTACCTGATGACGGTGTCAACCTACCAATCCTCCAAGAGCTCCATTTGGGCAACAATCACCTGTCCGGGAGGATCCCAAGTTCCTTTGCCAATTCCACAAGGATGCAACTGCTAAGCCTTGCCCGTAACAACTTCCACGGGAGGGTCGCCCCCAATATCGGGAAGCTATGCCCTGTTCGTGTTGAGTTGGGAAGCAACAGGATGCAAGCGGATGATGCTGAGGGCTGGGAGTTCCTGAGATTTTTCACAAACTGCACCCGTCTACAATTGATAGATCTCAACGAAAACGACCTAGGAGGAGTACTTCCAGGTTATGTAGCTAACTTTTCAAGGCAGATCCAGTGGCTAAGCATGGCAGGAAACAGAATCACTGGGACGATCCCCTCAGGTATCGGAAATCTTGTCAACCTCAACGACCTAGAGTTAGGGGGAAACAATCTGCATGGTCCTATTCCAGAGGAGATTGGGAGACTGAAGAACCTGCAAACGTTGTTGCTTCAACAGAATGACCTCTCCGGACATATACCATCTTCTTTCGGCAACCTCACACTGCTGCAGAATTTTTCCTTGTCGAACAACAGAATCGACGGCCCCATTCCAAAAAGCCTCGGAAACTTGCAGCAGTTACCTAGCCTAGACTTAGCCTCTAATCTACTTACTGGGGTTATCCCTGATGAGGTCTTTAGCCTTCCTTTCTTGACAAATTTTCTATCTCTGTCCAATAACTATTTGTCAGGTGTCCTGCCTCGACAAGTTGGAAAGCTGAAAAATATTGCAAGTTTGGATCTGTCAAAAAACAACTTGTCAGGAGAAATACCAGGTACACTAGGCGATTGCGCAAGCTTAGTGTACCTAGCTTTGGATGATAATTCCTTCACAGGGAGTATTCCCCCATCACTTGGTAATTTGAGAGGCCTGAGCAGACTAAATCTTACAAAAAATGAATTGTCTGGAAGTATCCCACGAGAGTTGGCCAAAATCAATGGGTTACAGCAGTTATATCTAGCACAAAATAACCTGTCTGGGGTCATTCAACCACTTTTTCAGAACTCAAGTGCTTTGATTGAGCTAGACCTGTCCTTTAACCATCTGGATGGTGAGGTGCCTTCAAGCGGTGTGTTTGCAAACATGAGTCGCTTCTCACTGATTGGTAACAATGGGCTTTGTGGCGGCATTCCAGAGCTGAAATTTCCCCCATGTCAGGTAAAGCCACATAAGCAGAGACAGAAATTGCTTCTTAGTATTCTGCTTTCAGTTGCCGGCAGTGCTATATGTTTTTGTCTGTTGGTCTATGCACTCCTTATGTTCAAGCGGAAAATAACAGTGGGCAGGATGAAGATTGCTGGCATCGGTGTGTTGGGTGAAAAGTATCCCAGAGTTTCATACATTGAAATATTTGAAGCCACAGATGGCTTTGCACCTGCCAAGCTGATAGGTGCAGGAAAATATGGTTCCGTGTATAAAGGAAACATGTCTATTCCATCGGTCAGTAATGGTGCTGTAGCCGTGAAAGTGTTCACTCTTCACCAAGCTGGTTCTTCCAGGAATTTCTTGGCAGAATGTACAGCTCTCAGACGAGTTAAACATCGGAACTTGATAAACATCATCACTTGCTGCTCTAGCATTGAACCCAATGGCAATGACTTCCGAGCCCTTGTGTTCGAGTTCATGCCTAACTTTAGCCTTGACAGATGGTTGCATCCAACAACAGATGAGCAGTGGCACAAGTTGAGTATTGTCCAGCTGCTGAACATAGCGGTCGATGTTGCAGATGCGCTAGACTATCTTCACAATAATAGTCGGCCATCAGTAATCCACTGCGATTTGAAGCCGAGCAACATCCTCCTTAGCAGTGACTGGACTGCCAAGGTTGCTGACTTTGGGCTTTCAAAGCTGGTTGGTGAATACACAGGTATATCAGAATTCAATTCCGGGAGCTCCGTCGGGATAAGAGGAACTATAGGATATGTTGCTCCAGGTAGTACCAGTACTCCCATTTCTCAATAAACTGGACTGACTTGGTTCTGCGCCCCTTTTGTATTTGTTACTATGACAAATTATTAACGAGAAATTTTCCTTGCAGAATATGGATTAGGGGGGCAAGTATCAGTCGCCGGTGATGCTTACAGCTTTGGGATCACTCTGCTGGAGATGTTGACAGGGAGGGCACCAACTGATGATATGTTCGGAGATGGGTTGAGTCTGCACTTGTTTGCTGAGATGGCATGCCCTGACAGGATTTCAGAAATCATCGACCCGGCTCTGTTACAGGTGCGTCCATATGACGATGATGATGCAAGGTTGGATAATGCATTAGCTTGCTTAGCTTCTGTTGTAAGAATCGGCATCTTGTGCTCAAAGGAAACACCATCTGAGAGAATAAACATGAAAAATGCTGCCACCGAACTGCATAAATTCAGAGGTGCGGCAATGGAATCTCTGACGAGGAATGCCCTTAGTTAGAGCTAAATACCCAGTGTCCTTTCTTTTTATCGGAAACTTCTGTTGTAGTACATATGGAAGTTTCCCTTGAGAAAAAATGCAGTACAGTTTCATCGCTTACCTTTAGATAGCCAAAGAGCAGCATAAGTCTGTCAAACAAAAATGGACACCATCAGACATCCAAGGGCAATTTCATGCTGATGTAAGATATATAAAGTTTATCTTGTATATAACAGTTGGACTTTTCTTATGATAGTATGGTATCCATGATAATTATCTAATTTAGAGCACAGATGTACAAATCGTTTGCTCTTGCTTCCCATGAAACAAAGGGAAGATGAGAAGGAAACTCAGGCGCTATTTTAACAATTGCACTTCTATACAAGCCTCTGTTCAATTCAGAACCCCTAAATTATGAGTGGTCCTGCCAAATGCCTTAACCTCAAAGGGTCGAATACACGTGCACCTATATACCTCAAAAGTAACATTGTCCATTTCTGTGTCCAGTTTTGTATGGGAAGCTGCTGAACACTCCGGGCTAGTGTACTGAATTTTCTCAAAATTGGGTAAAATCTGTCAAAAGGGTGAATCATGGGGGTAAAAAATGGAATGAACTCTTTATATAAAGAAAACAACCATGGAATCTTGGCATGAATTCTGTTGTAGTTGTATGGGCTTCATACGATGCAAAGAATCATAGAAGGCTCCTTTTCCCAAAACGCAGGCGGTGAAGCTATCTGTTCACTTCCATACTCCCCCCGCGCACGCGCGCTCCATTACTTCACTTTGATTTGCATACACGGAGATGAAATCTCAAAATACATACAAGTGGATAGATTGGCCATTCTCTTCTATCGTTTGAAAGTTCATTCGTGATCATGCGTCATTTTGACTCCCGGTCTATGGTCGTAAGTCCCGTCAATTCTATAGGGACAAAAAGATGCAGAAGGCTTCTAGAAAGGCAGTCATTGCTCCGAAAGTAGGAGAGAAGAGAGATGTGATTTTTTTTTATTAAGGGAAAGCCTCATGGCACTTTATTTAAAGAGAAGAGGGATGTGGTTAATATTGACAGTGGGGGTGCATTCTGCATACTACCTGGAGGAGTACCTGATGGCGGTTGTGAAAGGCTGAAATCTCCCTGGATCCATATATGTTTGGCACTTTACACATTTTCTTAAGAGGAGACAATTAGGAGTATTTTTTACTTCCATTGTACCTTCGGTGGAGGTATTCTGCTTTGAAATGATGCTCTCTGCAATCTACCGTCAATCAGATTGGTTGCATGTCGAATGCTTTTGAGATAGCTAACCGTGCCGGTGCTTGTGCCAGTTTCTCATTTCATGTCTCGTGAATGTCACATATTTTTGAGAAAATGTGTTGAGAACACACACACACATCGAGCTGCACTTTCTGTTGCAGGGATAAAGTTGCAATACTGAATGAGAATTCAGAATTCTGATTGTGTTTTGTACCGATGAACTAATTAATCAAGTGATTTGCGGCACGATGCCCAGACACTATTGGGTACAGGAGGTACGTCTATCGATCTATCTATGTTCATGCTGCAGCCTATAGGAAACCTTGATCAACAGCGGCCGTCTCCTCCACCACCAAGTTGGGCCTCAGGATCTGGCCTCTGGGGGAAACCGGACAAGCCGAACTTCCGCGTGTGAAACCCGAAGAGGATCGCGAAGGAGACGAAGAAGACCAGAGCGGTCTGCCAGCAGTAGAGGCTGTACCACTGGGGCGTGCGCGGGACGAGGAAGCCGGCGATGAGGCCCGCCAAGGCCATCGAGATGAGCATGGCGAGCAGGTACAGGGTCACCTTGTACTCCTTGCAGTCCTCCTCGTACTTGGCGAGCTCCCTGGCCTCCTCCCGCTCCCTCTCGCAGTTGGCCGACATGTCCTCTGATTCCGCCGCCGCCGCCGCCGACTTCTCGATCCAGGGTTTGTTCCGGCACAGACTGGGAATCTCTCGGGTTTGTTTTCTTTTCTTTTCTTTTTTTTGTGCGCGAAATCTCTCGGGTTTGGGTGGACATGCTCGGTTCGGTTCTTTTCTTTTGGGGATCAGCCTTCTGGGCCTGGGTTTGATTCTGGAGTTCACGCAAAAAGTGCCTTCAGAGGCCGAACTCCATTGAGCTCTTTAAAAAAAAATTCAGCGAAAATACCCTTCCCACATTTCAAAAAAATCTGAAAAAACGTTTTCATGTAGACATATATTTATTGTATACATTTAAAAAATCATGAATATATATATATCCATATGGATGTACACAACAAAGACAAATACACATATTAAAATAGGCTTTTTCTTTGTTGTACTTGGGTCAAATATTTGTCATTTTGTGTCGCATGCAAATAGTAAAATCAGTTTATGAAATTTTATACATACTTGAAAACTATGTATTTGTATTTGTAGAAAAAAATGTTTGTTTTAAACTTTAAATATATTTTGATTATTTTTTGCAAAACGAGCTCCATGAAGCAGTTCGCACGGCCCTTCAATTTGATGGCCAGCCCAGCCTTGGCAACGCATGAATGTACAAGCCGAAATTGTGAAAACCTGAAATATTTATACCCAGTTAACAAGGGATATGATTGCACTAAGATGGTGTGAATCTAGCAAGGGCGCGTCTGTATCTCGCTACACCGACACAATAAGATCGTGTGTTTTGTTAAGCATGTGAGTTCCGTTCTTTTTTTTCCTTTTCTTTACTTTTTTGCTTCCTCCATTACTAAATATAAGGTTTTTTAGATATTTTCAATATAGACTACATACGGAACAAACTGAGTGAATCTACACTCTAAAGTGGGTCTATGTTTATCCATATGTAGTTCGTATTGAAATCTCTAAAAGGACTTATATGTAAGAACTGGGGGAGTTATTCTAAATACAGAATTTAAAAATAATGTACTTAATTTTCCAAAAAAGTTCATCTCATAATAAAAAACAATTCATGCAGTGTTAAAGATAGCGTATTTTTAGAAAATGTGCGTACCACTCAAAACAATGTCCGTGATATTTCAAAATGTTTGCAAGAGTATGTTTGAATTTTAATAAAATATTTCTATAGAGCAAAAATATTTGCTTATTTTTAAAAATATATTTATTAACTGTAAAAATATATTTTTGTGACATTTAAGAACCGATCAAGCGTTCCAAATATATATTTGAGACATATTTTAAAATTTTGTAGAATATAAAACTTTGCATGATTAAAACATAATTCGTACAATTCAAAAAGGTTGAAGCCATTTTAAAAAATGTTCTAAAACTTAACAAGTGTCTGCATGCTTTAAAAAATGATCCATGTGTGGTAAAAAATGTTCACCATGTATTGAAAAACAAATAAAGTGTGTTTGTATAGAATGTTAAATGTGCAATTTGAAACAATGATCAACGCATATTAGAAAAGATTTCAATGCTTATCTAAAAAATGTCATTATACCAAAAATGTTCAGTTGAATTTTTAAATAGTTTACATGTATTTGACAAGTGAATAGAAAAAACAAAAAAGTAAAAAATGAATTAAAAACTTGAAGAAAATCAATGAAACCCAACAAACAAATACACATGTAAACCGAAGAAAACGATAAAGAAACACAGAAAAGCAAAATAAAAACATCTAAAAGATTCTAAACACAGTCCATGCAACCTGTAGAACTTTCACAAACCGCTCTAATTGGCCAGCCTCTTGGTCTAGTCTATAGAAACCTCACGTGCCCACTTAAATGAGCCTACCTTTCCACCCGCAGTCAGCCAGCGCATGCATGCACGACTTTGCTTTTTTCACTTCATTTTTTCCTTATTTAAGAAATGTTCTAAAAATATTTATTTAGTTTTTTAATAGCTCTTCTCTTCCCCTACTTTTTAAATTAAAATAATGTAAGGTTCCATTCCTTCGTTTGTCCTTCGTCCAACCTTGCGCCTGTTCTCCCCCCGCCCTCTAGCTTATTTTACTGATTTTCCCCTAGCATCAACTGCCCCACCTCTTATTGACTTACCAAATAAAACAATGTCAATAATGCTTACCAAAAAGATCTTAGTTTTTACAACAAGCACACTAATATGGGCATGTAATGCATGAGCTAACCCACTAGAATATTTATTCCCCATTACAACACACGGTCAATCATCTATTTTTGTTAAAAGTATATATTCTGACATGTATCTATAAGAAAATCATTGTGTACTCCGAAAAATATATTCACATGTTTAAAAAATCATTGTGTATCTAAAAATGTTCAACCCATATTCCAAAATGTTCAACTATTTTTCAAAATCTCTGTGTATAACTTCTAAAAGTAGAGAAATGTCCTCACTAATCTCAATTCATATTCACACACATTTTGCCTCCACTTTATAAGTGTCTTCACTTCATCAAATGTTACTATGAAATTGTGTACTTCAGAAATATCTATTTAAAAATATCAATGTTACTATGAAAAAAAATCTATATTTAAAACAAACAATTGTAACTCAAAATGTTTATCATATCAAAATAATCATCACATATAAAATTGTTTGAAGTTATTTGAGAAAATGATTGTCATGCATTATGCTCATTGTGTTTCAAGAAAATGTTCAATATTATTTGAGAAAATATTGCCCATGTATTTTTAAATATTCAACATGTATCAAAAAATGTTAAAGTACAAAATAAAATATTTAAAACATATCATGTACTTGACATGAATTTTGTTTACATCAAATTTGAAAACAAAACAAAAAATAATATATTTTACAAACATTTTTACTGTCCGTAAACATTTGAATGTTGCAAAAAAATTAAAATTCATGACTAATTTTCATTCACAAAACTATTTCCTTATACTTAAGGTAAACATTACCCTTCGGCCGGCGGATGCAAGTGCAGCGTTTGTTGCCTGCTTAGCCATTGGATCAATCTTGATCGAGCGCCCACGCTGGCCACAAGTCAGTCTGGCACCTAGTTTTCTTTTCTGTAACAAGGGTCTTGTTTTAGTAGATTTCGGCAACACAGGACTAGTTTCAGAACGAGAAAAATCAATTTGGTGGTGAAGATTATTTTTCCTGCAACATGGGTCTTATTTTAAAAGGTTTATGCAACAGACGTTTTGTTTCACAAATATTAAAAATGGTTCGGTGATGAAGTTTTTTTTCGCAAAAAGGGTCTGGTTTTAGAAACATAGTCCGAGTTGCAGAAAGCATCGGAGGAGCACCTCATGTAAGGGAGTGAGCGGCCAGACTTTGCAACATGAGGCATGTTTCAGAAACATAGCTCCAGTTGCAAAAGACACCGAAGGAGCACCCGACGTGAGAGATCGTCGTTGTGCTAGAGTGGAGCTAGCAGCTGCTTGCGGGGCTCAGGCGGATGAGGAGCAGCAACTCCGGTGAGCAACAACGTCTAGGCGCGTGGCCTGTTGTCTCGGCAGACCTTTGCAACAATGTTGATGTAGGGTAGAACCCTAACGGCCCGATCTTTCACGAAAGGAGCAGATCTCGCGAAGAACACGAAGAACACGAGGGGAAAATGAGGGGAAAACACAAGAGAATCACTCAAACCAACAAGAGATAGTCACCCATGTGCTAGATCCTCGAACGCATAGAGATCACACGGTCCAAATCCAACAAGAGACGATACAAGAAGTAACCGGTTCTTCTCCATGAGGAGGTCTTGATGGGGCCACCCAAGAGGGGGTCTTGAATCCAACGTGGATCGTCTCCGAAGAGGGGCCTGTGGGCTTATGGGCTTGTGGCGCTCATTTTCTTTATGGTGGTGCACTCTCTCACTAGACTCTCCATGATGGGTGGCTTGCTTGTCGGCGATTACTTGGCTTGGAGACATAGGTCATAGGACGTACTCCTTCCCTTCATCTTGAAGCTATAGTGGTTTGTACGCCTGCTGTGGATGACACCTCTGGCCGAATTGCCATGGCCGTCCAAGAAGAAGGTGGCAAACGGTCATAGGAATAACATCGCACTCCAAAGTGTCCTCATAGGCTCCGATCTTGAAAGAGACTTGTACCCTATGCCCGACTTGGATTGTGCCGGTGTCACTTAGCCATTGAACCTTGTAGGGGTGCGGGTGCTTCATCTTGACCAAATGGAGTTTGGAGCATAATTCTTCACTTGCCAAGTTATGACAACTCCCTCCATCGATGATGACCTTGACGGACCTTCCATTGATGCCGGCCTTTGTGTGGAAGATATGGCATCTTTGGTCTTCTTCTTGTTGATGTTGAAGAGTTAAGACCTTGGAAACAACAAGAGCGGGGCTTCAATCTTTGTCACAAAAGACTTGATCATCTTCATCTTCGTTGTTCACTTGCTGGTGCATGGCCACTTGCTCAAGGGCTTCCATTTCTCCTTCACTCATGGAGTCGTAGGTTCCGTCTTCGTTGAGGATCATGGTGTGCTTGTTTGTGCACTCATACGACTTGTGGCCTCGGCCTCCGCATGTGAAGCATTTGAAGGAACTTATCTTGACGGTCTCATCAGTTGGGGTTGTAGATGACGAAGCTCTCGGCTTGAAGTTGCTTGTAGTAGGAGGACGACTTGAAGTTGTCAAAGGTTTCTTGTAACTTGACTTGTCGCCATTGCTTGTAGATGGCTTTTTTGAGGTAGAGGGTGTTGGAGTCGTTGAAGCTTGATTGTTGTATCCGAATGTCTTGGAAGAGAACTTGGCGTATTTGAAGTTATCTTGCACTTGTCGTTCCGCCTTGGTAGCTTGGTGCACTATTTCAATGAGGTTGGAGTATGGTTGGAAGTCGGCGATCTTCTTGATAGGATGATTGAGTCCATTCAAGAAACGTGCCATAGTTTGCTCATCATCTTCCGTGACATTGGCTCGTGATCATGGCAATCTCCATTTCCTTGTAGTACTCTTCAACGCTCTGGGTTCCTTGTTTGAGGAGTTGTATTTTCTTGAAGAGGTCGCGATTGTAGTAGGTTGGCATGAACCATGCTCTCATGACATCCTTAATTTGTGCCCGAGTGGTGATGGGTGGTTCGCCTCTTGCTTCTCGGCGCTCGATGACTTGTTCCCACCAAATGAGGACGTAGTCTTGGAACTCAAGGGATGCCATCGCGGTCTTCTTCTCTTCGTCATAGTTGTGCAAGTGGAAGATTTTGTCAACCTTCAATGCCCATGAGATGTACTCTTCGGGATCATTGCTTCCGGTGAACTTGGGCATGGTGAACTTTAGCTTGCCGTATCGTTGCTCTTCATTGTGTTGGGGTCGGGGATGATGACGCCCATGTCTTTGATAATTGCCAAACTCATGTTGCTCTTGTCGAGGATGGTTGTCTTCCTCATGTTGCTCTTGTCTTAGGGGATTTCCATTGTCTTCACGCTCTTGGCGAACTTGAGGTTCTTGTCTAGCTTGAGGAGGAACTTGTCGAGCTTGACGAGGAGTTTGAGGAACTTTACGATGCACACGTGATTGATAGCTCCTTTCTTGAACTTCATCGCGAAGCGCTTCTTGATGCTCACGAGCTTGTCGGCCTCGGTTGGCTACGACACGACTTGAATCTCGAAGGGCACGTTGCGCCTCAAGTGCTTGAGCTTCACGTAGTTGTTGTTCGTGACGTTGTGCCTCGGCATCTTGTGCATCTTGATGTTGTCGCGCTTTCTCCTCTTGTTCTTGTTGTCGTTGGCGTTGCCATTCTCGTGCTTGCACGAATGTAGCTTGGTTTTGACGGTGTCGAAGCTCTTGTGCAAGAAGTTGCTCTTGAGAGTCATTGTCGTGTAGAGGATTGCGGTTAGCTTGACGGTCTTGACGCGCGGCATGACAAAGAGTGTTGGATGTCGGTGTACTTGAACCGGAGATAGGGTCGTCGGAGTGTCGACTTGAGCGGCTCCGTCTTGAGTAGGACGAAGTGGTAGAAGAGCGGTTAACCATCATGGTTCGGATATCTTCTTTGAGGTAACTCATGGATGTGTCGAAGTAGTCTCTTGTACGTTGCTCGGATTGGCGTAGGTCGGTGACGAGATTGTCGATGCGGTCGCCCAAAGCAAGTTGGTCTTGATGTAAAGCTCGTTGTGCGCCAAATAGTTGATTCTTGGTGACGTAGGAGGTCATGTCATCGTCTTGCTCGATGAAGAGTGGGTTGGTAGAGGTACTTGGCCTATCCATCATTCCAAGCAAAAATATGTGAGTGGGAGAAAGAGAAGAACTTATACCAAATGTACCTTGACCGATGTTGAAGATGGATCAATGATCACTCAAATGTGTAACAAGGAAATAGCACAATTGGTACCAATTCTTGTCGGTTTCTCACACCTACACAAGTAAAATCTTATGGTGGAGCTTGGTTAGGATGGTGGCACAAAATTTGATGCAATTGTTAGTGAGCTTCAAGAATGTTGGAAACGATTCACAAATTTGCAAATGCAACAAGTAGACCAATAGCAAGATATGGTACACGGAAACACACATGCAAATAGATAAGTGGGGTCACAACCAAGGGTGAGCAAAAATGTGGAATCCACGAGAATGCTCTTGTTGCACAACACTAGAGAGACGCTTAGCACGATTGCACAATAGGCGGATACTTAATTTGTGCACAACCTACTAGGCAAAAATGCAACGACTTCTACCCCAAGTATGCTATATGTATGATGTTCCGATGATATGATCCAAGATGATCGAATATGACAATCTTAATGTAGTATGATGCTATGGTTCTTGCTTATAAGCTCTTTGCTTATCTTTCCTTTTTGCTTAAAAGCTTGGTTGGCTCTTTGTTGTTTGAGCTCTTTTCTCATGCAATGCTTCACGAACCCAAAATAACAATTGAGTATATGCGATGGCCACTTTGTGAGACAAGAGATGATACCAAGATATGCACCACGATGATATGGTATGTATGATATGGGAAGTATGATCACTAATGTGCACAAGTCACGTTGCCGGCAATACTCAAAGGCTAGTCTCGATGGGTAAGCTACACAAAAGTAAGGCTATGGGGTTATCAATGCAATTGCGAGAATGGATGATGATATCACGATACCGAGATAATGTTACCAATGATGACGAGTCCTTGGCGAAGATGAGCGGCGGCCGTACCTAGATAGCCGAAACACCAAAGGACACGGTTACCACGTCTCAAATTTTCCAAGACCAAAACATGTCAAAATTTGTCGGAAGTGGTAGCGGGAGGGCTATGGTGGTACGCGGAAGATATGGTGGAGTTTAGGCTGAAACTGGTCTGGGCGGTAGTACCACTGAAGACGGCGGTAGTACCGCTTGTGGTACTTAAGCAGTAGTGCCGCTCGGCGGGCGGTAGTACCGCTGGTGTTGGGAAAATCGCAAAATCCGGATCGGGGTAGGTTTTGGGGCGGAAAAGGGTGATTTCATGGTCAAAATTCGAGCGATTTCGTGGATGGAAAGTGGAGAAACATGGGGAGATGCTAGATCCACTCAAGGCAAAACAAATCCATGGATCAAATCCAACAAAACTTCATCACACTAACAAATCACAAAAAAATTTGGGGCTATTTTTGTGGGGAATTTTCGAAATTAGGTAAGAACACAACAAAATCAAGCTAGAAAACGAAGAGGGGAGGCTCCGAAATCGTGATCAACGTGGCTCTAGATACCAATATGATGTAGGGTAGAACCCTAATGGCCCGATCTTTCACGAAAGGAGAAGATCCTACGAAGAACACGAAGAACACGAGGGGAAAACGAGGGGAAAACACAAGAGAATCACTCAAACCAACAAGAGATAGTCACACATGTGCTAGATCCTCGAACACATAGAGATCACACGGTCCAAATCCAAAAAGAGACGATACAAGAGGTAACAGGTTCTTCTCCGTGAGGAGGTCTTGATGGGGCCACCCAAGAAGGGGTCTTGAATCCAACGTGGATCGTCTCCAAAGAGGGGCTGCAGTCTCTCTCGAGGAGGAGATCTCTATGGATGAGCAATGCTCTATCTCACATATGAGCTAAACCAATGCTAACCCTAGATAGAATGAGGTGGGGGAGTATATATAGTCTATGTCCACGAAGGGGTAAGTGAGAGGGGGGATACATGGGCCCTAGGCCCGTTCTGCCTTCAAGACAGTGGCGGTAGTACCGCTTATCGGCGGTAGTGCCGCTTGGACTGAGCGGCAGTACCGCTTATCGACAGTAGTGCCGCTTGGGCTGGCGGTAGTACCGGACCCGGGTCGTGCGAACACTGGCATTTGTCGGGTTGAGCGGCAGTGGCGAGCGGTAGTGGGGAGTGGTAGTACCGCCTGTCGGCAGTAGTACCGCTTATGGGCGGTAGTACCGCTCGTTCTGGAGCGGGCGGATCCTCTTCATGCTCTTAATGTCCATCTTGCACCGAAGCTTCTCCTAGGCTGGTTCCTTGGTACCTAAGCACAGAAAGCATCTCCAATTGAGGTAGTAGCCATTTCTCAAGTGGGACATACGTTATATCGCTAAGGAAGGAAGTCACCTCGTTCTCAAGAGCTCTAGCTCGTGATTGTGTCATGGGTCCTCTTGGCTCTTGGTGAGACGATGGTAGGTCCATGGGGATGACCATAGGATGCTCCGCATCATCTCCCCTCCCTTGGGAAAGATCCCACCTCGGATCGAGATCTTCATCACCATGGTAGGGAGATAGATCATTGACGTTGAAGATGTCGCTCACGGAGAACTTGTCGCGTGGGATGTCGATCTGGTAGGCGTTGTTGTTGTTGTAGCGTGCGAGCACCTTGAAGGGTCCATCGGCTTGTGGTAGAAGTTTGGACTTGCGTTCGTTGGGGAAGCGGTCCTTGCGAAGGTGTAGCCACACAAGATCTTCAATGTTGAATATCATGGGTTGCTTGTTGACGTTGAGCTTGGTCGCGAGTCGTTGTACTTGGCGCTCGATGGTGTTCCTTGTATCTTCATGCACCTTCTTGAGATAGTTCACTTGGGCACTCGCGTCCATGTTGGTGTGCTCTTGTAGTGGTAGAGGAAGCATGTCCAATGGTGACAATGGGTTGAAGCCATAGACGACCTCGAAAGGGGACTTGCCGGTAGTCGAATGTCTTGCACGGTTGTAGGCGTACTCGGTGATTGGTAGGCACTCCTCCCACTCCTTGATGTTCTTCCTTATCAACACGCGTAGTAGAGTGGAGAGTGTACGGTTCGTCACCTCCGTTTGGCCGTCGGTTTGTGGATGGTACGCCGTGGAGAATAGGAGCTTGATTCCGAGCTTGGCGCATAAGGTCTTCCAAAAGTAACTCAAGAACTTGACGTCGCGGTCCGAGACAGTCGTCTTCGGCACGCCATGAAGTTGCAAGATTTCCCTACAAAAGAGATTGGCAACATGTGAAGCATCGTCTATCTTGTTGCAAGGAATGAAATGAGCCATTTTGGAGAATCGGACCACAACAACAAAAACGGAATCCTTGCCATTTCTTGTTCTAGGCAAACCAAGCACAAAATCCATGCTAATATCTTCTCATGGTTGGTACGGAATTGGAAGAGGCATATAGAGGCCATGAGATTGATCTTTAGACTTAGCTTTGCGACATGTAGAACATCGGTTGGTGAAGCGGTTGACGTCGCGAAATATCTTGGGCCAAAAATAGTTCTTGGAGAGCGTAGCAAGTGTCTTGTCGCGTACAAAGTGTCCCATTAGTCCTCCTCCATGAGATTCTTGCAAAAGCAACAAACGAAGAGAAGACTCGGGTATGCAAAGTTTGTTGTGGCACCCCGGCTCAGAGCAACCGGTTTACCCTGCATTGCCAGCCCAGAGATCGAGTCTTCTGGCAATACACAACAACATGGTAGAGAAACAACCGCTTTATTGATGCGAGCGGAGTACATAGGTCTGATATTATATCGAGATACGAGGCCAAGCGGCACACACGGTGCTGCTGGACAGTATGTACATTATTTAATGAACATGGTTGGGGCCTTGATCACACGAACTACGCGGCAGCGGAAGAGCGACAAAGTGGAACTCCATAGCACAGGGACACCAACGTGGACACGGCTTAGACACGAGATGCGCTCCGATGCGAACCGACTTGCCTGAAAGCTGGCATAACACGCCAGGTCAGTACATTGAATGTACTTGCAAGCTCACAACAAGCATAAGCACGATGACAAACAATATCATGATAATTAATCCGGTTATTTCAATGCAAGAAACACTACAGATGCAATGCAACCAAAATGAGCATCGAGTCAAACGGACTCGCTTACCAGACGTTTACCTCGTAACCAAACGGTGACTATACCGGGGGCACACCTGAAACCACTCACTCATGAGCATCTCAAGAGTTCACGGTTCAGCTCGAAACAAAGCATCACATCAATCACTTAGTTTGCAAGATTTATTATAGAAGTTCATCCATGGTGTGACTTACTTTTGAGTCATGCCCATAACCAAGGACGCGACTATCGATAGATTAAATACACTCTGCAGAGGTAGCGTACTTTACCCACACTGCAGAATACCTGGCCTCGCATTCCCATTCGGGTGGACCAAAGCATTCCGAGAAACCCTCCCTTTGTCATGCACTCTCCCCGGCCACTCCGACCAACTCCCCCTCAGGGCTAGGTCTTGGGTGGCCCTGTGTCTACCAAAGACACCAACGACCACCGTCGTGGCAAAACGGTCCCAAACGGGGACAAGGTACCATAAAAACAAAAACAAGCACACAAGGTTATGTCTGCCGCCACCGGCCAGGGGTATGCACGCCCATAACCTTCCCTCGCGGGAGGCACCGGTGAGAGCCACAACAAAGGACCGAATCAAGACCTCCCCATAAGGTAAATGTGGTCGCACTGAATTGGAAACCCGATTCAGTGGCACCATGATGTGATCACCATCATATTCAAGTTGAACTTAATCCAGGTTAACTTTGATAAAAACTTTTATCAATAACATGATATATATATAAAAGAATTTCATGCGACTCCTCGTCATGCAAAGCAAACAACTCATATTCATGGATCAAACTTAACCACATAATTATCTTGCAACACTAAAGATCAAAACTCTTATAACTCATTTTTATCATCAAGCAATATTTTTGTTAGTTCTTTATTCAAATGAATATATCACTTGGTAAAAATTACTACCATTAATTTCTATAGCAATATGCATAGTGCAAAACCTTACTCTACTTAACCAAACAAGTTCATGCATCCAACTAGTAACTAAAACAAGCATAACTAGCAGAATAAAGTAACTAGTAATTTACCAAAATCATTTATCAAATTTTAAATGCAAATAAGAACTCATATTCAAGTAGAAAATCATAGATATTGAAATAACACCATCCAAATGCTGGTGTGCTTGCCTTAGTGTAGAGGAGGATCACACCCCTCTTGGTTTGCTTCAAGACAAGCTTCTCCTTCTGAAAAAGAATTTAAAACCACAAAAATAATTGTCAAAACACATTCTGAATATCACCATAAATTCTAGACAGCAAGGAAAAATCCACACTTTGGTGTGCTGCTAGAGCTTTCTGAAACAAAGACAATGCAAAAAGAATCAATTCATTTGGACTTATGGTTTAGAAATGGTGGCTGGTCAAAGTTTAGTCAAATTTCTGAATTAAATTTGAATTAAACAGAAATCCAGGGGGGTGATGTCAAAGGCGTAAACGGAGGCGCCTCCACTGCACCGCCTGTGCACGAGTGGTGAGGCTGACCTTGGGCCCGCCCGTCGAGAGAGAGAGGGGATCGAGATCGGGAGGCGCCACGAGCTTACACCGGCGACGAGGGGGTTTGGGGCTAGGCTAGAGGGATAGGATTGAAGCGGGGCTCGTGGCACACCTGCCCATACCCGTAGCTTGGCTTGGGATGGACGATGCTGCTCGCAGTTGAGCTCGCAAGCTTTGGTGGCGGACAGGTTTCGCCGGAGAGGTTGAAGACGATGGCTAGGGGCGGCTCCGAGGGCTTAGCGGCGTCCAGGCAGCACCAACGGACCACCAATGCCCCGCCCAAGCAGTTGCTTGAGCTCGAGAGGCACCGGAGAGCGGCGGCTGGCCTGCGGGGATCGCCGGAGTCCTCTGGTCGGGGCGACGGCCAGAGGCCTGCCCGGCCGAGCTTCTGCTCGTCTACGTGTTCGTGGAGGTTGGGTGGAGTGGTGCTTGGCTTGAAAACAAGGTGGGGAGCGCTATATATAGCCGGAGCAAAGGGGGGGATGTGTCACCGCCGGAGCTCTCTGGACACGCGGCGAACGGCGACGAGAAACTCCAACGCGAGGGGGCAAATGCTCAGCATCAACGCAGGAGCTTGCCCAGTCTCGCGGACGAGCACAGGAGGGTGATTGGGGAAGTGGACAAGTGCACGCGCGCATTGTGGCATTTTGGCCGCGACGCGCCTGTGCTTGCTGCGGCGGCTCCGGCGGCGGCGAGCGCCAGGGAGCGGTCAAGGGTGATGGGTCGTGGCTTGTGGCATGGTGCGGCAGTCGGCGGCGAGCGCTGGAACGAGCATGCACGAAACAGAGGGCAAGGCGCCAACCAGAGCGCGTTGAGACGCTGCCAGGCGCCGTGTCCTCGCGCGGTCACCAAGCTGGCATGGTCAAAACGACGCCCAGGAGTGGGCAAACCTTGTCTACGCGCTCAACGGTGCAGTGTTTAGTCTAGAGGAAGTGATGGCTCATACCCAGGCCGACCAGATTGGACTCAACTAAGCTGGCAAGTTTCTGTCCAGAAACTTGGTCACCAAGTTTGGCCACCTTCTAGAATGCCATTAGGGCTGATCTCCTAGGGTTTAGGGTTTCTTAGGAGGGTGCTTAAGCTCAAGAAAGATCAAGGCCAAAAGCTCAAGGAAAAATGCACTTGCTGTACAAAGTGCATTTCTGGTCCAGAAGTGAAAAGATTTTCTACAGAAAACATATTACAAAAAGTGATGCAATATTTTTGCATGGGAAGGTGTGCCAAGGTTCTAAGAATATTCATGATTTATCTCAGATTTTTCTGAGCAAGAAAAACTGAGGTTGCTTTGGAGCACAAGTTTCTGAAGTGAGTTTCAGAGAGAAAAATGAATATTTTTTCCTTTTATGAAAAATATTCCTTTGATTATTTTGGGGATTTGTTGGAAGAATAAGTCAAATAGGTCACTTGGGTGAAAGTCAAGGATATGCCCAAGTGACAAGTCCATTTGAAATGATTCAAAATCCAAATCAAATAAGGGCAAAAACCACGGTGAAAACCAAGTCCGAAAAAAGAGAGAAGGCAAGTCCGGAAAAAGAGAGAAGGCAAAATCTAGGCTGTCACAAACCTCCCCCACTTAGGATGAATCTCGTCCTCGAGATTCAGTTGCTTGGGAAAACCACTCTGGGTATGCAGTCCTTAAAAATTCCTCTCTTTCCCAGGTTGCTTCTTCTTCGGTGTGATGCTCCCACTGAACCTTGTAAAACCGTATCTCTTTGCTGCGAGTGACCCTTTCTGTCTGACCTAATATTCTAATTGGCTTTTCCTCATAAGTCAAATCCTTAGCCAATTATATCTCTGCCATATCAGTCCTTTTCTCCGGTGGCGAGATACATCTTCTTAGCTGTGAGATGTGAAACACGTTGTGTACTTCTGACAGTTCCGGTGGCAATTCCAACTGATATGCAACCGTACCGACTCTGGCCATGACGGGGAATGGACCGATAAATATGGGTGCCAGTTTTCCGCGGGTCTGAAACCTCTTGACTCCTTTCATAGGAGTGACTCGAAGATATACGTGTTCTCCGGGTTCGAAGCTGATCTGGCGATGTTTGGCATCATAGTAGCTCTTCTGTCGAGATTTGGCCAATTGTAGTATGTCGCGGATTTTTCCTTGACTTCCTTCTCCACTTCGAGCATTAAATCAGTCCCGAAAATACGGTTGTCTCCGGTTTGGGACCAATTCAATGGGGTGCGGCATTTCCGGCCATACAGGGCTTCATAGGGTGACATCTTTAAGCCGGCCTGGAAACTGTTGTTGTAGGAAAACTCGGCGTAGGGTAGACAGTCTTCCCACTTGGTTCCTTGGGCTAATGTACATACCCGGAGCATATCCTCGAGTATTTGATTTACTCGCTCCGTATGTCCATCTGTCTGAGGATGATACGTCGTGCTGTACTTCAGAGCGGTCCCCAAGGCTTGATGTAGTCGGGACCAAAATGCGGAGGTGAATATAGATCCCCGGTCGGAGGTGATAGTCTTGGGTACTCCATGCAGACTGACGATTCTTGATACATACAGCTGTGCGAGTTGATTTGCACGGTATGTAGTCCGAATAGGCAGGAAGTGTGCCACCTTGGTTAAGGTGTCCACTATATGACCCATATCACGTCGTTTCCTTGATGAGACTTTGGTAATCCGGTGATGAAATCCATGCAAATATCATCCCATTTCCATTGGGATACCGGCAGAGGCTGGAGGAGTCCGGCGGGTTTTTGATGTTCCGCCTTTACCTTATTGCATATGTCGCAACAGGCCACAAAGTATGTGATGTCCTTCTTCATTCCATCCCACCAAAATACCTGACGAAGATCCTCATACATTTTGGTACCACCGGGGTGAATTGAGTATGGCGCTTCATGCGCTTCTGCCAATATCTTCTTCTTGAGACCTTCTTGGTTGGGTACGCAAGTTCTTCCCCAGAACCTTAGTGAACCTTGCTGATCCATAGAGAAATCCGGTGCATGCCCTTGGTGCATCTTCTGAACATATATTTGTAACACCTTATCATCCGCCTGAGCACTGCAGATTTCTTCTTCGAGAGTAGGGGCAACTTCCAATATATTGGTAATACGGGCGTCGGTGATCACCAAATTTAGCTGCATGATTTCTTCATAAAGCTCCGGAGGTAAGGAATCCATTAGGGCATTAAGGTTGGCTGATTTGGGGCTGAGAGCGTCAGCCACCACATTAGCTTTGCCCAGGTGATAATTTATTCTAAGGTCGTAGTCCTTAACCAACTTGAGCCATCTTCACTGTCGAAGGTTCAGATCAGGCTGAGTGAATATATACTTGAGACTCTTATGGTCGCTGAATATCTCGCACTTCTTTCCAATCAGATAATGTCTCCAGATTTTCAAAGCATGCACCACCGCGGCCAATTCCAAATCATGAGTAGGATAGTTTCCCTCATGTTGCCGCAGTTATCGAGATGCATAGGCCACTACCTTGCCATCTTGCATGAGTACACACCCCAGTCCTCTTCTGGATGTGTCGAAGTAGACATCAAAACTGCGGTAGATGTCTGGAAGAGTTAATACGGTGCCGATGTCATCCTGGTTTTTAACTCATTGAAGCTCCGTTCGCAGTCCTCAGTCCATAGGAACTTCTTATCCTTCTTAAGAAGCTCAGTCATTGGCTTGGCGATCTTCGAGAATCCTTCGATAAAACGGCTGAAAGAACATGCGGTGCCCCCATGTTTGGTTTTGGTAATTGATGACAATCTCTATGGACTAATGGTTGCCTTGAGTTATATTTGAAGGGTTTGTCCATAGGCTTTTCTTGAAGTCCATGTGTTGGTTTCAAGGAGTTTATGTGTTGACCAAGGTGCTATTAAGGAATAACCCAAAGATTGGTCATGTGAGTGTTGAGCTTATTGCAAGCATGTCTTGAAGAAGAAGATTGTTTGATCATTCATGTTTACCTTCAAGACATCATCCATATGAAGAGAGTTGGAAAGAATCAAGGTTGATCAAGACTAAGTCAAGAGTGAATCAAGTTGATCAACACACAAAGCGTACAAGATGTATGAGAGGGATCAAGTGATCCCATGGTATGGTAAGCATTGTCCATTACGCTTTGTGTACTAACCCATGGTCTTCGTGGAGAGTTCTTTGTGGGGTTAGGTTGCGGTGTTCAAATTCAAGTGAAGCATCACGAAGAGATCAAATGCTTGAAGCTTGCCGTCCATTGTGGTGACAATGTACTTGTGAAGATGTGCGGAAGAGTGGCTCACCCATAGTGGAGTATGGGGGAGCTATCAACTAGTCTTCTTCGAGCCATCGCCAATCAAGAAAGGTGGTCCAACTTGAGGGAGTCAAGATCGTCATCGTCTAGCTCAAGTGGACCATGTGCAAGGCAAAGGTTTGCCCTTGATAGGTTTTCTATTTTACCGGGTCTCATGATGGTAGTTGGGAGACCGGGTTATAGGATCGATTGTCATTACTATCAAGGGGGGCTCTCGATGAGTAGCTTGATCGTATCATTCGTAGAGAGCTCAAACCATTGCATCCTTGCATCATATTTTTGGTTCTTGTTTGGTTCTTCTCCTTGTGAGATTTGGAGCGTATGGTCATTTTTATGACAAGCTCGAGCTCATCGAACACGGAGTTCACATGCATCTTCTATGATGTTTTCGATGTTGGAGGATATGCCGGTTCTTCTCTGTTGGAGGTTTCACTCCTTTGTTTGTTAGGCATACCTCCTCTACCTCTTCTTACTATATCCAACAAGCTGTTTCGATGCTACTCGTTGTCTTGTTTCCAACAAGCTTGAGTTTGCTCAATTCGGAGTTCATTTGTAGAAGTTATGGCAGTTCTGGTTTTATTGTTTCCCTCTGTTGTCTTCTCTGCAAAATGAAGGACTCCTAGTGTTGCTAATCTGGGGCATGCGGTAGTACTGCTCTCCGGAGCGGTAGTACCGCAGGCCCCTGCGGTAGTACCGCAGCCCACCGCGGTAGTACTGCAGGTGCTCACGGTAGTACCGCTCTGTGGGAGCGGTAGTACCGTGGCCTCAGGCCAGGCGCAGCTACTCGAGCGGTTGTAGGGACGGATGTAATTTTTTACATCCGTGCCCTCTGTGATAACCGTGCCGCTGGTAGCGGTAGTACCGTGGCTCGCCAGGCTTAGCGACATGAGCGGAAGTAGGGCGGATGTAATTTTTACATCCGCGCCCTCTGTGATAGTACCGCTCTTCGTGCGGTAGTACCGTGCGGATTTTTGCGCAGTCCTCCTCGGCGGAAGTAGGTACGGAAGTAATTTTTTACTTCCGTGCTTTCTCTGCGCCTAGTGTTGCCTGCCTTACGGTAGTACCGTAAGGGCGCGCGGTAGTACCGCTCCGGTGGTTCTACCGTTCGTTGCCCTGCAACAGCGAGCCTTCATCCGCCAAAGGTCTGCACTTGCGGTAGTATCGCAACTGCAGCGTAGTACCGCTGCCGATCAGCGGTAGTACCAAGAGCTCGCGGTAGTACCGCGTCGTGCAGGCTGAGTGAGGGGATAACGGTTGGCTTTTCTCCCCACCTATAAAAGGGGGTCTTCTTCCCCCTTGAGATCTAATTCTTTGAGCTCGTGTTCTTCCCCCATTGTTGACCTTGTTCGAGCTTGCTATCTCTCAATCCCTCCAATGATTCTTGCTAGTTCTTGAGGGAAAAGAGAGAGGAGATCTAGATCCACGTTTCCACCAATCACTTTCTCCTCTTAGTGAGGGGAACCCCTTGGATCTAGATCTTGGAGTTCTTCGTGTTCTTCTTTCATTCTTCCTCTCATTTTCCTCCCTAGCATTAGTTGCTTTGGTGGGATTTGGGAGAGAAGGACTTGGGCACTCCGTGTGCCCTTGCCATTGCATTTGGTGCATCGGTTTGAGTTCTCCACGGTGATTCGTGGAAGTTACAAGTTGAGAATCTTATTACTCTTGGGTGCTTGGCGCCCTTGAGCTTGTTCCTCTTGGGTGCTTGGGCGCCCTAGGCAGTTGGTGGTGTTCGGAGCTCAATCATTGTGGTGCAAAGCTCAAGACAGCGTCGGGTCTCCAATTAGGTTGTGGAGATCGCCCGAGCAATTTGACGGGTACCGGTGACCGCCCTCAAGGGTTGCCAAAGTGTACGGGTTCGGTGACCGCCCCCAAGGGTTGCCATTTGTATGGGTTCGGTGACCGCCCTCAAGGGTCCCTTAGTGGAATCACGACATCTTGCATTGTGCGAGTGCGTGAGGAGATTACGGTGGCCCTAGTGGCTTCTTGGGGAGCATTGTGCCTCCACACCGCTCCAATCGGAGATTAGCATCCGCAAGGGTGTGAATTTCGGGATACATCGCGTCTCCGCGTGCCTCGGTTATCTCTTACCCAAGCCCTTTACTTATGCACTTTACTTTGTGATAGCCATATTGTTCTTGTCATATATCTTGCTATCACATAGTTGCTTATCTTGCTTAGCATAAGTTGTTGGTGCACATAGGTGAGCCTAGTTGTTGTAGGTTTTGTGCTTAACAAATTAACCGCTAGGTTTATTCCGCATTTGTTCAAGCCTCAACCGTAATTATTTTAAAGCGCCTATTCACCCCCCCCCCCTCTAGGCGACATCCACGATCTTTCAACGGCAATAATATCCGGCTAGTCCAAGGAAACTCTGGATTTCTGAGACTGTGGTGGGTGCAGACCAATCAAGTACGTCCTTTACCTTGCTTGGGTCCACTAAGATTCCTTCTGCCGAGAGGACATGCCCGAGGAATCCCACTTGCTGGAGCCAAAACTCACATTTGCTGAATTTGGCATAAAGTTGATGGTCACGAAGCCTTTGCAGAACTGCTCGAAGATGCTCCTTATGTTCGTCCTTGCTCTTGGAGTAAATGAGGATGTCATCAATGAACACCACCACAAATTTGTCCAAGAAGTCCATAAACACCTTGTTCATCATATGCATAAAGAATGCAGGAATGTTGGTGAGGCCAAAGGACATAACGGTGTATTCATAAAGACCGTACCGAGTGGTGAACGCGGTCTTAGGAATATCTTCGTTCTTTATCTTGAGTTGATGATATCCTGTCCTCAAATCAATCTTTGAGAATACTTTGGCCCCACTGAGTTGATCAAACAAATCATCAATCCTCGGTAGTGGATATTTGTTTTTAATGGTGACGTCATTCAGCTGTCGGTAGTCTATGCACATTCGTAGACTGCCATCCTTTTTGTCCACGAAGATTTCTGGTGATCCCCATGGTGAAGAGCTTGGACGGATGTATCCTTTCTGCAGCATTTCATCCAGTTGTTTCTTCAATTTCACCAATTCCGAGGAAGGCATCCGATAATATTTCTTATGTATCGGAGTGGTTCCAAGCACCAGGTCAATAGCAAACTCCAATTCTCGGTCTGGTGGCATGCCGAGTAATTCTTCAGGAAATACGTCTGGATACTCACTGACTACTGGAATTCATTCCACCTCTTCTGCCACGGCTGCGAAAACCATATCTTTCGTGGGTATGCGCTTGCGGGCATAAAAACTTGCGGTGCGACCTTCCATATTTTTTAGGGTAACTTCTCTGGTCGCACAGCTAATGCAGACTTGGTATTGGATTAATCAATTCATGCCCAGAATGACATCTAATTTGTTGGAATCAATGATTATCAATGATATTGGAAACTTGACGCCCTTGATGTCAATCTCCAAATTTCGGCAGATGAGATTGCTTCTAAGTAGGGATCCCAGGGATTGTACCAGCATGTGCTTTCCCAAAATTGAGCAAGCAAAATTGTTTTGGGAAGCAAAACTCCGCGAAATAAAAGAGTGGGAAGCCCCAGAGTCAAATAAAATTACGGCAGGTATGTCATTAACAAGAAACATACCAATGACGACTTCCGGGTCCTCTTGGGCTTCGTCTGCGTAGATGTGATGAATTTGCCCTTGGATCACATCTGAGGCAGGATACGGCTCCATGTAGTTGACTTGCGGCTGAAATGGAGCTACGTGATTGTTGTTCTTGGGACACTGGCGGGCGTAGTGTCTGGTTTGGCCACAGCTGAAGCATGAATTGTTGCGCTGACAATCGTCGCGCACCGGGCTGGTCACGATATTCTTGACTTGTGAAGTAGTATTGTTGACATTCTGCTGCCAATTGGATTTGTACTCCACCTGAGTCTGTTGCCAAGTACAAGCCTTTTGCACTGGTTGCATATCCTTCTTCGGCTCGAATTTGCGCTTGTGGTCATTAAACGTTGGTTTGTTGTCGAGCAGGAGCTTATGTTCCCTTTCAGTGATGAGGGCCTTGTTCACCAGAGTCAGGAAGTCTGGGAAATCGAACATGCTGAGAGTGCACCTGAGATGCTAATTCAGGCCTCCAAGAAAACGATCAATCTTACGCTCTTCTGTGGCCACATCATGGATAGAATAGCAGGCCAAATGGTTGAATTTATTCAGATACTCGTTGACGGTCATGCTGCCTTGAGTGAGAGCGAGAAATCGCGTTGCTTGATCTTCATGACTCCGGTGGGAATATGATACTTGCGGAAATGCTCCTTGAATTTTTCCCAAGTAATTTCCTTGTCTGCAGGCCATATTACTTTGGCATTATCCCACCATATAGCGGTAGCTCCTTCAAGATAATGCGTTGTGAAGGGAACCTTGTCTCCTTCTGTGCGAGCAATCTCCAGTTTCCTCTCAATAGTACTTGGCCAGTCGTCGGCGTCCAAAGGATCAGTAGCATGGCTGAAAGTGGGAGGCTTGGTTCACTGAAAATCTGACAGCTTAGAGTGATGGCCATTCTGGTTTCCATTCTGCCCAACCATAACTTGTACACTTTTTAGTATTTCCAGCAGATCGTTGCTCCTTCTTTCTTCAAACATTTGCATGATTTGCTCGGTGGAAGGAGGTTGTGGCAGTGGCGGCGGAGGTGGCTGGTACGGCTCGGGGAAATGTCTTGCCTGTCTTGCGGAGCGACGGACAGGGACATCCTCACCAGCTTGACTGTTGCTGCCTCCACGCGTCATCCTATTTTTCATTTTCCCGATACATAGCAACCACGATGAGAAAATTCCAAAATGGGGGAAAAAGCCTATGACAAAGAAAACAGCGAATGAAAACCAAGTCGAATAAAAAGTCCAACATAATTATACATAGTCCCAACATGAAAGTAAACATCACAACGAGTCTACTACCCTCGTACACAAAACTACGCATCATGACAAGTGCAATTACAGCCATACATCATGCTCATGACTACAGCGGTACTCTAACGGTCTACTGCTTGGTCGGCGCTGCTGCAGGCTCGTCTCCTGAGCCGGACCCAGATCTTGAACTGATAGTAGAGATCTCTGGGGGAAGAGGGACGCGCTGGCGCTGCCTCGAGGGCTCTCCCTCAGGAGCATGCGGGGCATGGGATCTAAGCATAGGAGCGGCAGGAGTAGCGACAAGAGAAGATCATGCAGCAGGAGCGTTGCGAGAGTTCACCGTCAGAGGGTTAACGGTACCCTGCGAGGTCGCCGGTGGACAGAGGCGGAAGGAACTGGAGCAGAGGTATAGATGACAGCAGGCAGAGGGTTCCTCATACGAGCAGTCGCGAGAGCTGCGCGAGCGCGTGTAAGCTCCCGAGCTAACTCATAGTTAAGGAGATAACTAGAAGTGATGTAGCGAGAAAGGTGGCTAGTGGGACGATCGCACGCCGGATTAATCAATGGAAAACAGATACGTCCATTCTCATGCAGAGATGGGTAGTAGAAAAGACCAGGGTGGGTGTGCATGCGAACCTCGTTGTAGCGCAAGTCTACAAGAGCCTCGATAGCAGCAAACTGAACCAGCTGAGATGGCGTAGAAGCAAGACCACCCTTAGTCGAACGAGTGTAAGTGACAGACGGAGAACTGTGGTGTAGAGTGACCTCAGCATAGTACTCATACAATGCACCAGCCAGATGCTTGCGATACACCCGATACTCCGGATCAGCACCCTCTGGATAGAGTCGTCGCCACACGTTCTGAAGTAGGTGCGGCGATGTGTACGGAGCTGGTTCAGGATGGTACAAGATTGGTACTGGTGCCATCTACACTCACAAACCATACGGTTAGTAATAACAACAAATAAACATGCATGCAATGCAACAACCAATTTCTATGGCTACCGGCACTCAAATGAAACTAACTACCGTTTTTCTAACGCATTACCGGCCTAGCGTGCCCTACAATCAACCTGGCTCTGATACCAAGCGTTGTGGCACCCAGGCTCAAAGCAACCGGTTTACCCTGCATTGCCAGCCCAGAGATCGAGTCTTCTGGCAATACACAACAACATGGTACAGAAACAACCGCTTTATTGATGCTAGCGGAGTACATAAGTCTGATATTACATCGAGATACGAGGCCAAGCGCCACACATGGTGCTGCTGGACAGTATGTATATTATTTAATGAACATGGCTGGGGCCTCGGTTACACGAACTAAGCGGTAGCGGAAGAGCGACGAAGTAGAACTCCATAGCACAGGGATACCGACGTGGACACGGCCTAGACACGAGATGCGCTCCGAAGCGGACCGACTTGCCTGAAAGCTGGCATAACACGCCAGGTCAGTACATTGAATGTACTTGCAAGCTCACAACAAGCATAAGCACGATGACAGACAATATCATGATAATTAATCTGGTTAATTCAATGCAAGAAATACTACAGACGCAATGCAACCAAAACGAGCATCGAGTCACACAGACTCACTTACCAGACGGTTACCTCGTAACCAAACGGTGACCATACCGAGGTCACCGAAGGAAATATGCCCTAGAGGCAATAATAAAGTTATTATTTATTTCCTTATATCATGATAAATGTTTATTATTCATGCTAGAATTGTATTAACCGGAAACATAATACATGTGTGAATACATAGACAAAACATAGTGTCACTAGTATGCCTCTACTTGACTAGCTTGTAAATCAAAGATGGTTAAGTTTCCTAACCATAGACATGAGTTGTCATTTGATTAATGGGATCACATCATTAGGAGAATGATGTGATTGACTTGACCCATTCCGTTAGCTTAGCACTTGATCGTTTAGTATATTGCTATTGCTTTCTTCATGATTTATACATGTTCCTATGACTATGAGATTATGTAACTCCCGCTTATCGGAGGAACACTTTGTGTGCTATCAAACGTCACAATGTAACTGGGTGATTGTAAAGGTGCACTACAGGTGTCTCCGAAGGTACTTGTTGAGTTGACGTATTTCGAGATTAGGATTTGTCACTCCGATTGTCGGAGAGGTATCTCTGGGCCCTCTCGGTAATGCACATCACTATAAGCCTTGCAAGCAATGTAACTAATGAGTTAGTTACGGAATGATGCATTATGGAACGAGTAAAGAGACTTCCCGGTAACGAGATTGAACTAGGTATTGAGATACCGATGATCGAATCTCGGGCAAGTAACATACTGATGACAAAGGGAATAACGTATGTTGTTATCCGGTTTGACCGATAAAGATCTTTGTAGAATATGTAGGAGCCAATATGAGCATCTAGGTTCCGCTATTGGTTATTGACCGGAAACAGTTCTAGGTCATGTCTAAATTGTTCTCGAACCCGTAGGGTCCGCACGCTTAACGTTACGATGACAGTTACATTATGAGTTTATAGTTTTTGATGTACCGAAGGTTGTTCAGAATCCCGGATGTGATCACGGACATGACGAGGAGTCTCGTAATGGTCGAGACATAAAGATTGATATATTGGAAGCCTATATTTGGATATCGGAATCGTTCCGGGTGAAATCGGAATTTTACCGGAGTACCGGGGGGTTAATGGGCCTACATGGGCCATGAGGGAGAAGAGGAGGGCCGGCCAGGGCAGGCCGCGCGCCCCCTCCCCCCCCCCCCTAGTCCGAATAGGACAAGGAAGGGGGGCGGCGCCCCCCTTTCCTCTTTCCCTTCCCCCTTCATTCTCCAACAAGGCAAGAGGGCTCCTCCAGGCGCACCCCTAGGGTCCGGCCGCACCTCCCCCCTCCCTCCTTTATATACAGGGGCAGGGGGGCACCCCATAAGACACAAGTTGATCTTCGTGATTGTTCCTTAGCCGTGTGTGGTGCCCCCCTCCACCATATTCCACCTCGGTCATATCGTAGCAGTGCTTAGGCGAAGCCCTGCGTCGGTAGAACATCATCACCGTCACCACGCCGTCATGCTGACGGAACTCTTCCCCGACACTTTGCTGGATCGGAGTCCGGGGATCGTCATTGAGCAGAACGTGTGCTAAGGAATCTATAAAAGAAACCTGAAAGCCCCCAGAAGATATGGATGCGAACTCGGAGGTGCCGTGGTTTCGGTGCTTGATCGGTCGGGCCGTGAAGACGTACGACTACATCAACCGCGTTGATATAACGCTTCCGCTTTCGGTCTACGAGGGTACGTGGACACACTATCCCCTCTCGTTGCTATGCATCACCATGATCTTGCGTGTGCGTAGGAATTTTTTTTGAAATTACTACGTTGCCCAACAGTCACACCTGAAACCACTCACTCATTAGCATCTCAAGTGTTCACGGTTCAGCTCGAAACAAAGCATCATAGCAATCACTTAGTTTGCAAGATTTATTATAAAAGTTGATCCATGGCGTGACTTACTTTCGAGTCATGCCCATAACCGAGGACGTGGCTATCGATAGATTAAATACACTCTGCAGAGGTAGCGCACTTTACCCACACTACGGAGTACCTGGCCTCGCATTCCCATTTGGGTGGACCAAAGCATTCCGACGAAACCCTCCCTTTGTCATGCACTCTCCCCGGCCACTCCGACCAACTCCCCCTCAGGGCTAGGTCTTGGGTGGCCTCGTGTCTACCAAAGACACCAACGGCCACCGTCATGGCAAAACGGTCCCAAACGGGACAAGGTACCATAAAAAACGAGCACACAAGGTTATGTCTGCCTACCGGGCCAGGGTATGCATGCCCATAACCTTCCCTCGCGGGAGGCACTGGTGAGAGCCACAACAGAGGACCGAATCAAGACCTCCCCATAAGGTAAATGTGGCCGCACTGAATTAAAACCCGATTTAGTGGCACCATGATGTGATAAACATCATATTCAAGTTGAACTTAATCCAGGATAACTTTGATAAAAACCTTTATCAATAACATGATATATAAAAAAAGAATTTCATGCGACTATTCGTCATGCAAAGCAAACAACTCATATTCATGGATCAAACTTAACCACATAATTATCTTGCAACACTAAAGATCAAAACTCTCTGGTTATAACTCATTTTTATCATCAAGCAATATTTTTATTAGTTCTTTATTTAAATGAATATATCACTTAGTAAAAATTACTACCATTAATTTCTATAGCAATATGCATAGTGCAAAACCTTACTCTACTTAACCAAACAAGTTCATGCATTCAACCAGTAACTAAAACAAGCATAACTAGCAGAATAAAGTAACTAGTAGTTTACCAAAATCATTTATCAAATTTTAAATGCAAATAAGAACTCATATTCAAGTATAAAATCATAGATATTGAAATGAGACCATCCAAATGCTAGTGTGGCTTGCCTTAGTGTAGAGGAGGATCACACCCCTCTTGGTTTGTTTCAAGACAAGCTTCTCCTTCTGAAAAAGAATTAAAAACCACAAAAATAATTGTCAAAACACATTCTGAAAATCACCAGAAATTCTAGACAGCAAGGAAAAATCCACAGTTTAGTGTGCTGCTAGAGCTTTTTGAAACAAAGACAATGCAAAAAGAATCAATTCATTTGGACTTATGGTTTAGAAATGGTGGCTGGTCAAAGTTTAGTCAAATTTCTGAATTAAATTTGAATTAAACAGAAATCCAGGGGGGTGATGTTGAAGGCGTAAAACGGGAGTGCGCCTCCACTCGTACCGCTTCGGGCACGAGTGGTGAGGCTGACACTGGACCCCGCCCGCTAGGAGAGAGAGAGAGAGAGAGAGAGAGAGAGAGAGGGGGATCGAGATCAGAGGGGGCACGCTTCGCCGGAGCTTACGCCGGCTACGAGGGGGTTTGGGGCTAGGCTAGATGGATATGATTGAAGCGGGGCTCGTGGCGTACCTGCCCATACCCATAGCTTGGCTTGGGATGGACGGAGCTGCTCGCAGTTGAGTTCGCAAGCTTTGGTGGCGGACGGGTTTCGCCGAAGAGGTTGAAGACGATGGCTAGGGGCGGCTCCGAGGGCTTGGCGGCGTCCAGGCAGCACCAACGGATCACCAATGCCCCGCCCAAGCAGTTGCTTGAGCTCGAGAGGCAAAGGAGAGCGGAGGCTGGCCTGCGGGGATCGCCAGAGTCCTCTGGTCGGGGCGACAGCCAGAGGCCTGCCCGACCGAGCTTCTGCTTGTCTACGTGTTCGTGGAGGTTGGGTGGAGTGGTGCTTGGCTCGAAAATGAGGTGGGTGCGCTATATATAGCCGGAGCAAAGAGGGGGAGGGACATGTCACCGCCGGAGCTCTCTGGACACGCGGAGAACAGCGACGAGAAACTCCAACGCGAGGGGGCAAATGCTCAGCGTCAACGCAAGAGCTTGCCCACGCTCGCGAACGAGCACAGGAGGCGGTTGGGGAAGTGTACAAGTGCACGCGTGCACTGTGGCGTTTCGGCCGCGACGTGCCCGTGCTTGCTGCGGCGGCTCCGGCGGCGGAGAGCTCCAGGGAGCGGTCAAGGGTGATGGGTCGTGGCCTGTGGCACGGTGCAGCAGTCGGCAGCGAGCGCTGGAGCGAGCACGCGCGAAATAGAGAGCAAGGCGCCAACCAGAGCGCGTCGAGACGCTGCCAGGCGCCGTTTTCTCGCACGGACACCATGTTGGCATGGTCAAAATGACGCCCAGGAGCGGCTAAACCTTGTCTACGCACTCGACCGTGCAGTGTTAAGTCTAGAGGAAGTGATGGCTCATACCCAGGCCGACCAAATTGGACTCAACTAAGCTGGCAAGTTTCTGTCCAGAAACTTGGTCGCCAAGTTTGGCCACCTTCTAGAAGGCCATTAGGGCTGATCTCCTGGGGTTTAGGGTTTCTTAGGAGGGTGCTTAAGCTCAAGAAAGATCAAGGCCAAAATTTCAATGAAAAATGCACTTGCTGTACAAAGTGCATTTCTGGTCCAGAAGTGAAAAGATTTTCTACAGCAAAAATATTACAAAAAGTGATGCAATATTTTTGCATGGGAAGGTGTGCCAAGGTTCTAAGAATATTCATGATTTATCTCAGAGTTTTCTAAGCAATAAAAATTGAGGTTGCTTTGGAGCACAAGTTTCTGAAGTGAGTTTCAGAGAGAAAAATTGAATATTTTTCTTTTATGAGAAATATTCATTTGATTATTTTGGGGATTTGTTGGAAGAATAAGGTAGATAGGTCACTTGGGTGAAAGTCAAGGATATGCCCAAGTGACAAGTCCATTTGAAATGATTCAACACCCAAATCAAATCAGGGCAAAAACCACGGTGAAAACCAAGTCCGGAAAAAAAGAGAAGGCAAGTCCGGAAAAAGAGAGAAGGAAAAATCCAGGCTGTCATATTTGTTAGCTCTCATAAGATAACCACCTTTGATGTAATAGCGTTCCCAGGATGGATGCGTCAAGCACTTTGCACAAGGAATAGCAAAAGTAGGGTCATGCGCATACAAGTCTTTTCTGTGCTCAAAGCCAATGACATTCAATTCAAGTTTAGTAACAAGCATGCATATACAGGAAAGCGCATCCGCCACAACATTTTCCTTACCTTTAATAAACTTGATGACATAAGGAAAAGACTCTATAAATTCACTCCATTTGGCATGACGCTTGTTCAACTTAGCTTGACCCTTAAGGTACTTAAGCGTTTCATGGTCAGTATGGATGATAAATTCATGAGGACGGAGATAATGTTCCCATTCACGCAAAACTCGCACTAAAGCATATAGATGTTTGTCATAGATGGGATAATTGAGTTGCGCTCCAGAAAGTTTTTCACTAAAGTATGCTATGGGGTGCTTCTCTTGCATTAGCACACCTCCTATGCCATTACCACTAGCATCGCAATGAATCTCAAAGGGTTTGTCAAAGTTGGGTAAAGCAAGCACGGGAGCATGTGTAAGCAAATTCTTAAGCTCATTGAAAGCGGTATCTTGGGATGGTCCCCAAACAAAAGGCGCATTCTTCTTGCTCAAAGCATGCAAAGGTGAAGCAATGGTGCTAAAATCCTTCACAAATCTACAGTAGAAACCGGCTAAACCAAGGAAACTACGCACTTGTTTCCAATTGGTTGGTTGTGGCCAAGTTTGAATAGCATTGATCTTAGATTCATCAACATGAACACCCTTAGAAGACACAATGAAACCCAAGAAAACAAGCTTATCAACACCAAAAGTGCACTTCTTCATATTAGCAAAAAGACGTTCTTTCCTTAGTGTTTGGAGCATGGTTCTAAGATGTGTAACATGCTCTTTGAGAGATTTGCTAAACACAAGAATATCATCAAAGTATACCACAACAAAGACACCAATGTTGTTGGGAAACGTAGTAATTTCAAAAAAATCCTACGTACACGCAAGATCATGGTGATGCATAGCAACGAGAGGGGAGAGTGTTGTCCACATACCCTCGTAGACCGAAAGCAGAAGCGTTATCACAACGCGGTTGATGTAGTCGTACGTCTTCACGATCGACCGATCCTCAGTACCGAACGTACGGCACCTCCGTGTTCAGCACACGTTCAGCTCGGTGACATCCCGCGAATTCACGATCTAGTAGAGCTTGAAGGAGAGTTTCGTCAGCACGATGGCGTTATGACGATGTTGATGAAGTTACCGACGCAGGGCTTCGCCTAAGCACCGCTACGATATGACCGAGGTGGATTATGGTGGAGGGGGGCACCGTACACGGCTAAAAGATCAATGATCAATTGTTGTGTCTCCAAGAGGTGCCCCCCTCCCCGTATATAAAGGAGCTAGGGGGGAGGCGACCGGCCAGGAGGAGGGTGTGCCAAGTGGGGAGTCCTACTCCCACCGGGAGTAGGACTCCTCCTTTCCTAGTAGGAGTAGGAGAAGGGGGAAGGAGGAGAGAGAGGGGAACGAAAGGGGGCGCCGCCCCCACCCCCCTCCTTGTCCAATTTCGACTAGAGGGGGAGGAGGCGCGCGGCCTGCCCTGGCCGCCCCTCCTCTTCTCCACTAAGGCCCAATAGGCCCATTATACTCCCCGGGGGGTTCCGGTAACCCCCCGGTACTCCGGTATATGTCCGAAACCTCCCGAAACACTTCCGGTGTCCGAACATAGTCGTCCAATATATCAATCTTTACATCTCGACCATTTCGAGACTCCTCGTCATGTCCGTGATCATATCCGGGACTTCGAACTACCTTCGGTACATCAAAACATATAAACTCATAATACCGATCGTCATAGAACTTTAAGCTGCTGACCGTACGGGTTCGAGAACTATGTAGACATGACCGAGACACGTCTCCGCTCAATAACCAATAGCGGAACCTGGATGCTCATATTGGTTCCTACATATTCTACGAAGATCTTTATCGGTCAAACCGCATAACTACATACTTTGTTCCCTTTGTCATCGGTATGTTACTTGCCCGAGATTCAATCGTTGGTATCTCAATACCTAGCTCAATCTCATTATCGGCAAGTCTCTTTACTCGTTCCATAATGCATCATCCCGCAACTAACTCATTAGTCACATTGCTTGCAAGGCTTATAGTGATGCGCATTGCCGAGAGGGCCCAGAGATACCTCTCTGACAATCGAAGTGACAAATCCTATTCTCGATCTATGCCAACTCAACGAACACCATCGGAGACACCTGTAGAGCACCTTTATAATCACCCAGTTACATTGTGATGTTTGGTAGCACACAAAGTGTTCCTCCGGTATTCGGGAGTTGCATAATCTCATAGTCATAGGAACATGTATAAGTCATGGAGAAAGCAATAGCAGTAAACTTAAACGATCAAGTGCTAAGCTAACGGAATGGGTCAAGTCAATCACATCATTCTCCTAATGATGTTATCCCGTTAATCAAATGACAACTCATGTATATGGCTAGGAAAATCAACCATCTTCGATCAACGAGCTAGTCAAGTAGAGGCATACTAGTGACACTATGTTTGTCTATGTATTCACACATGTATTATGTTTCCGGTTAATACAATCTTAGCATGAATAATGAACATTTATCATGATATGAGGAAATAAATAATAACTTTATTATTGCCTCTAGGGCATATTTCCTTCAGTCTTCCACTTGCACTAGAGTCAATAATCTAGATTACACAGTAATGATTCTAACACCCATGGAGCCTTGGTTCTGATCATGTTTTGCCCGTGGAAGAGGCTTAGCCAATGGGTCTGCAACATTCAGATCCGTATGTATCTTGCAAATCTCTATGTCTCCCACCTGGACTTGATCCCGGATGGATCTGAAGCGTCTCTTGATGTGCTTGGTTCTCTTGTGAAATCTGGATTCCTTTGCCAAGGCAATTGCACCAAAGATCGCCACAAAAGATTTTCATTGGACCCGATGCACTAGGTATGACACCTAGATCGGATATGAACTCCTTCATCCAGACTCCTCCATTTGCTGCTTCCGAAGCAGCTATGTACTCCGCTTCACACGTAGATCCTGCCACGACGCTTTGTTTAGAACTGCACCAACTGACAGCTCCACCGTTCAATATAAACACGTATCCGGTTTGCCATTTAGAATCGTCCGGATCAGTGTCACAGCTTGCATCGACGTAACCATTTACGATGAGCTCTTTGTCACCTCCATAAACGAGAAACATATCCTTAGTCATTTTCAGGTATTTCAGGATGTTCTTGACCACTGTCCAGTGATCCACTCCTGGATTACTTTGGTACCTCTCTGCTAAACTAATAGCAAGGCACACATCAGGTCTGGTACACAGCATTGCATACATGATAGAGCCTATGGCTGAAGCATAGGAAACACTTTTCATTTTCTCTCTATCTTCTGTAGTGGTCGGGCATTGAGTCTGACTCAACTTCACACCTTGTAACACACTTTCTTTGCTTGATCCATTTTGAACTTTTTCAAAATTTGTCAAGGTATGTGCTTTGTGAAAGTCCAATTAAGCGTCTTGGTCTATCTCTATAGATCTTGATGCCTAATATGTAAGCAGCTTCACCGAGGTCTTTCATTAAAAAACTTTTATTCAAGTATCCTTTTATGCTATCCAGAAATTATATATCATTTCCAATCAACAATATGTCATCCACATATAATATTAGAAATGCTATAGAGCTCCCATTCACTTTATTGTAAATACAGGCTTCTCCAAAAGTCTGTATAAAACCATATGCTTTGATCACTCTATCAAAACGTTTATTCCAACTCCGAGAGGCTTGCACCAGTCCATAAATGGATCGCTGGAGCTTGCACACTTTGTTAGCGCCCTTTGGATTGAAAAAACCTTCTGGTTGCATCATATACAACTCTTCTTCCAGAAATCCATTCAGGAATGCAGTTTGGACATCCATTTGCCAAATTTCATAATCATAAAATGCGGCAATTGCTAACATGAGTCGGACAGACTTAAGCATCGCTACGGGTGAGAAAGTCTCATCGTAGTCAACCCCTTGAACTTGTCGAAAACCTTTCGCAACAAGTCGAGCTTTGTAGACAGTAACATTACCGTTAGCGTTAGTCTTCTTCTTGAAGATCCATTTATTCTCTATGGCTTGACTATCATCGGCCAAGTCAATCAAAGTCCACACTTTGTTCTCATACATGGATCCCATCTCAGATTTCATGGCCTCAAGCCATTTTGCGGAATCTGGACTCACCATCGCTTCTTCATATAGTTCGTAGGTTCGCCATGGTCAAGTAACATGACTTCAAGAACAGGATTACCGTACCACTCTGGTGCGGATCTTACTCTGGTTGACCTACGAGGTTCAGTAGCAACTTGATCTGATGCTTCATGATCAATATCATTAGCTTCCTCACTAATTGGTGTAGGTGCCATAGGAACCGGTTTCTGTGATGAAATACTTTCCAATAAGGGAGCAGGTACAGTTACCTCATCAAGTTCTACTTTCCTCCCACTCACTTCTTTCGAGAGAAACTCCTTCTCTAGAAAGGATCCATTCTTAGCAAAAAAATGTCTTGCCTTCGGATCTGTGATAGAAGGTGTACCCAATAGTTTCCTTTGGGTATCCTATGAAGACACATTTCCCCGATTTGGGTTCGAGCTTATCAGGTTGAAGCTTTTTCACATAAGCATCGCAGCCCCAAACTTTAAGAAACGACAACTTTGGTTTCTTGCCAAACCACAGTTCATATGGCGTCATCTCAACCGATTTCGACGGTGTCATATTTAACATGAATGCAGCCGTCTCTAAAGCATAACCCCAAAACGATAGCGGTAAATCAGTAAGAGACATCATAGATCGCACCATATCTAGTAAAGTACGATTACGACGCTCAAACACACCATTACGCTATGGTGTTCCGGGTGGCATGAGTTGCGAAACTATTCTGCATTGTTTCAAATGTAGACCAAACTCGTAACTCAAATATTCTCCTCCACGATCAGATCGTAGAAACTTTATTTTCTTGTTATGATGATTTTCCACTTCACTCTGAAATTCTTTGAACTTTTCAAATGTTTCAGACTTATGTTTCACTAAGTAGATATACCCATATCTGCTCAAATCATCTGTGAAGGTGAGAAAATAACAATACCCGCCACGAGCCTCAATATTCATTGGACCACATACATCAGTATGTATGATTTCCAACAAATCTGTTGCTCGCTCCATTGTTCCGGAGAACGGCGTTTTAGTCATCTTGCCCATGAGGCATGGTTCGCAAGTACCAAGTGATTCTTAATCATGTGATTCCTGAAGTCCATCTGTATGGAGTTTCTTCATGCGCTTTACACCAATATGACCCAAACGGCAGTGCCACAAATAAGTTGCACTATCATTATCAACTCTGCATCTTTTGGCTTCAACATTATGAATATGTGTATTACTACTATCGAGATTTAAAACAAATAGACCACTCATCAAGGGTGCATGACCATAAAAGATATTACTCATATAAATAGAACAACCATTATTCTCTGATTTAAATGAATAACCGTCTCGCATCAAATAAGATCCAGATATAATGTTCATGCTTAAGGCTGGCACTAAATAACAATTATTCAGGTCTAAAATTAATCCCGAAGGTAGATGTAGAGGTAGCGTGCCGACGGCGATCACATCAACTTTGGAACGTTTTCCCACGCGCATCATCCCCTCGTCCTTAGCCAATTTTCGCTCAATCCGTAGTCCCTGTTTCAAGTTGCAAATATTAGCAACAGAACCAGTATCAAATACCCAGGTGCTACTGCGAGCTTTAGTAAGGTACACATCAATAATATGTATATCACATATACCTTTGTTCACCTTGCCATCCTTCTTATCCGCCAAATACTTGGGGCAGTTCCGCTTCCAGTGACCAGTCCCTTTGCAGTAGAAGCACTCAGTCTCATGCTTAGGTCCAGACTTGGGTTTCTTCTCCTGAGTAGCAACTTGTTTGCTGTTCTTCTTGAAGTTCCCCCTTCTTCTTCCCTTTACCCTTTTTCTTGAAACTGGTGGTCTTGTTGACCATCAACACTTGATGCTCCTTTTTGATTTATACCTCCGCATCTTTTAGCATCGCGAAGAGCTCGAGAATTGACTTATCCATCAATTGCATATTATAGTTCACCACAAAGCTCTTGTAGCTTTGTGGTAGTGATTGAAGAATTCTATCATTGACACTATCATCCAGAAGATTAACTCCCAGTTGAATCAAGTGGTTGTTATACCCAGACATTTTGAGTATATGTTCACTGACAGAACTATTCTCCTCCATCTTGCAGCTATATAACTTATTGGAGACTTCATATCTCTCAATCCGGGCATTTGCTTGAAATATTAACTTCAACTCCTGGAACATCTCATATGCTCCATGACGTTCAAAACATCGTTGAAGTCCCGGTTCTAAGCCGTAAAGCATGGCACACTGAACTATTGAGTAGTCATCAACACGCGACTGCCAGGCATTCACAATGTCTGCAGTTGCCGGCGCGGGTGGTACACCTAGCGGTGCTTCCAGGACGTATTTCTTCTGTGTAGCAATGAGGATAATCCTCAAGTTTACGGACCCAGTCCGTGTAATTGCTACCATCATCTTTCAACTTTGCTTTCTCAAGGAACGCATTAAAATTCAACGGAACAACATCACGGTCCATCTATCTACAACAACATAGACAAGCAAAATACTATCAGGTACTAAGTTCATGATAAATTTAAGTTCAATTAATCATATTACTTAAGAACTCCCACTTAGATAGACATCCCTCTAATCATCTAAGTGATCACGTGATCCAAATCAACTAAACCATAACCGATCATCACGTGAAATGGAGTAGTTTTCAATGGTGAACATCACTATGTTGATCATATCTTCTATATGATTCACGTTCGACCTTTCGGTCTCAGTGTTCTGAGGCCATATCTACATATGCTAGGCTCATCAAGTTTAACCCGAGTATTCTGTGTGTGCAAAAACTGGCTTGCACCCGTTGTATAAGAACGTTGAGCTTATCACACCCGATCATCACATGGTGTCTCAGCACGACGAATTTTAGCAATGCTGCATACTCAGGGAGAACACTTGTACCTTGAAATTTTTAGTGAGAGATCATCTTATAATGCTACCGTCAATCAAAGCAGAATAAGATGCATAAAGGATAAACATCACATGCAATCAATATAAGTGATATGATATGGCCATCATCATCTTGTGCCTTTGATCTCCATCTCCAAAGCACCGTCATGATCACCATCGTCACCGGCGCAACACCTTGATATCCATCGTAGCATCGTTGTCATCTTGCCAACTATTGCTTCTACGACTATCGCTACCGCTTAGTAATAAAGTAAAGCAATTACAGGGCGTTTGCATTTCATACAATAAAGCGACAACCATATGGCTCTCGCCATTGCCGATAACTCCGTTACAAAACATGATCATCTCATACAATAAAATATAGCATCATGCCTTGACCATATCACATCACAACATGCCTTGCAAAAACAAGTTAGACGTCCTCTACTTTGTTGTTGCAAGTTTTACGTGGCTTCTACGGGCTGAGCAAGAACCGTTCTTACCTACGCATCAAAACCACAACGATATTTCGTCAAGTTAGTTCTGTTTTAACCTTCAACAAGGACCGGACGTAGTCACACTCGGTTCAACTAAAGTTGAAGAAACTGACACCCGCCAGCCACTTGTGTGCAAAGCACGTCGGTAGAACCAGTCTCGCCAGAAGCGTCTGGCGTAATGTCGGTCCGGCCGCTTCATCCAACAATACCGCAACCAAAGTATGACATGCTTGGTAAGCGGTATGACTTGTATCGCCCACAACTCACTTGTGTTCTACTCGTGCATATAACATCTACGCATAAACCTGGCTCGGATGCCACTGTTGGGAAACATAGTAATTTCAAAAAAAATCCTACGCACATGCAAGATCATGCTGATGCATAGCAACGAGAGGGGAGAGTGTTGTCCACGTACCCTCATAGACCGAAAGCGGAAGCGTTATGACAACGCGGTTGATGTAGTCGTACGTCTTCACGATCGTCCGGTCCTCAGTACCGAACGTACGGCACCTCCGTGTTTAGCACATGTTCAGCTCGGTGATGTCCCGCGAACTCACGATCCAGTAGAGCTCGAAGGAGAGTTTCATCAGCATGACGGCGTGATGACGATGTTGATGAAGTTACCGACGCAGGGTTTCGCCTAAGCACCGCTACGATATGACCGAGGTGGATTATGGTGGAGGGGGGCACTGCACACGGCTAAATGATCATTAATCAATTGTTGTGTCTCCAAGGGGTGCCCCCCTCCCTGTATATAAAGGAGCTAGGGGGGAGGCGGCCGGCCAGGAGGAGGGCGCGCCAAGGGGGGAGTCCTACTCCCATCGGGAGCAGGACTCCTCCTTTCCTAGTAGGAGTAGGAGAAGGGGGGAGGAAGAGAGAGAGGGGAAGGAAAGGGGGGCGCCGCCTCCCTCCTTGTCCAATTCGGACTAGAGGGGAGGGCACGCCTGCCAGCCGCCGCCTCCTCTTCTCCACTAAGGCCCAATAGGCCCATTATACTCCCCGGGGGGTTCCGGTAACCCCCTAGTACTCCGGTATATGTCTGAAACCTCCCGAAACACTTCCGGTGTCCGAACATAGTCGTCCAATATATCGATCTTTACGTCTCGACCATTTCGAGACTCCTCGTCATGTCCTGGTCATATCCGGGACTCTGAACTACCTTCGGTACATCAAAACATATAAACTCATAATACCGATCGTCACAGAACTTTAAGCGTGCGGACCCTACGGGTTCGAGAACAATGTAGACATGACCGAGACACGTCTCCGGTCAATAACCAATAGCAGAACCTGGATGCTCATATTGGTTCCTTATTCTACGAAGATCTTTATCGGTCAAAACGCATAACTACATACTTTGTTCCCTTTGTCATCGGTATGTTACTTGCCCGAGATTTGATCGTCGGTATCTCAATACGTAGCTCAGTCTCGTTACCGACAAGTCTCTTTACTCGTTCCGTAATGCATCATCCCGCAACTAACTCATTAGTCACATTGCTTGCAAGGCTTATAGTGATGTGCATTACAGAGAGGGCCCAGAGATACCTCTCCGACAACTGGAGTGACAAATCCTATTCTCGATCTATCCCAACTCAATGAACACCATCGAAGACAACCTTTATAATCACCCAGCTACGTTGTGATGTTTGGTAGCACACAAAGTGTTCCTCCGGTATTCGGGAGTTGCATAATCTCATAGTCATAGGAACAAGTATCAGTCATGGAGAAAGCAATAGCGATGAAACTTAAGCGATCAAGTGCTAAGTCGACGGAATGGGTCAAGTCAATCACATCATTCTCCTAATGATGTGATCTCGATTAATCAAATGACAACTCATGTCTATGGCTAGGAAACTCAACCATCTTTGATCAACGAGCTAGTCAAGTAGAGGCATACTAGTGACACTATGTTTGTCTATGTATTCACACATGTATTATGTTTCCGGTTAATACAATTTTATCATGAATAATAAACATTTATCATGATATGAGGAAATAAATAATAACTTTATTATTGCCTCTAGGGCATATTTCCTTCAAATGTACGGTCGAAAATCAAAGTGCATGAATCTCATGAAAGTATCGGGTGCTTCCGAGAAACCCATAGGCATACCCAACCACTCATACAAGCCAAATTTAGTTTTGAAAGCAGTTTTCCATTCATCACCCTCTTGTATGCGGATTTGATAGTAACCACTTTTAAGATCAATTTTGGAGAAAATAGTGGCACTGCTAAGTTCATCTAGCATATCGTCAAGGCGAGGTATGGGATGCCTATATCTAATGGTGATAGCATTGATGGGTCTACAATCAGAACACATGCGAAAAGTACCATCTTGTTTAGGCACAAGGATAACCGGAACGTCACAAGGACTTAAGCTTTCACGTACATGGCCGTTGTTGATGAGTTGTTGTACTTGCCGTTGGATCTCCTTAGTTTCTTCGGGGTTGACACGGTATGGAGCCTTGTTAGGAAGAGGTGCTTCGGGGATGAGGTCGATTCGGTGCTCAATGTCGCGTACAGGAGGAAGACCGGGAGGTAACTCATCGGGAAAAGACAACCTCGAATTCCTGCAACAAGTTGGAAAACACTAGAGGAAGCGGATTAGGAGTGTTAGTCTTTGTCACCTCATCTTTGCATATGAGTACATAGTGGATGACACTCGATGGGTTCTTACACACTTCTCTCATCTCACGTTTTGTGGCAAATAGGACTAGGTTTTTCTCTCTTGGCGAAGAGTCGCTCAATTTGGGCTTGTGGCGCTCATTTTCTTTATGGTGGTGCACTCTCTCACTAGACTCTCCATGATGGGTGGCTTGCTTGTCGGCGATTACTTGGCTTGGAGACATAGGTCATAGGACGTACTCCTTCCCTTCATCTTGAAGCTATAGTGGTTTGTACGCCCGTTGTGGATGACACCTCGGTCGAATTGCCATGGCCGTCCAAGAAGAAGGTGGCAAACGGTCATAGGAATAACATCGCACTCCAAAGTGTCCTCATAGGCTCCGATCTTGAAAGATACTTGTACCCTATGCTCGACTTGGATTGTGCCGGTGTCACTTAGCCATTGAACCTTGTAGGGGTGCGGGTGCTTCATCTTGACCAAATGGAGTTTGGAGCATAATTCTTCACTTGCCAAGTTATGACAACTCCCTCCATCGATGATGACCTTGACGGACCTTCCATTGATGCCGGCCTTTGTGTGGAAGATATGGCATCTTTGGTCTTCTTCTTGTTGATGTTGAAGAGTTAAGACCTTGGAAACAACAAGATCGGGGCTTCAATCTTTGTCACAAAAGACTTGATCATCTTCATCTTCGTTGTTCACTTGCTGGTGCATGGCCACTTGCTCAAGGGCTTCCATTTCTCCTTCACTCATGGAGTCGTAGGTTCCGTCTTCGTTGAGGATCATGGTGCGCTTGTTTGTGCACTCATAGGACTTGTGGCCTCGGCCTCCGCATGTGAAGCATTTGAAGGAACTTATCTTGACGGTCTCATCAGTTGGGGTTGTAGATGACGAAGCTCTCGGCTTGAAGTTGCTTGTAGTAGGAGGACGACTTGAAGTTGTCAAAGGTTTCTTGTAACTTGACTTGTCGCCATTGCTTGTAGATGGCTTTTTTGAGGTAGAGGGTGTTGGAGTCGTTGAAGCTTGATTTTTGTATACGAATGTATTGGAAGAGAAAATTGCGTAATTTAAGTTATCTTTCACTTTTAGTTACGCCTTGGTAGCTTGGTGCACTATTTCAATGAGGTTGGAGTATGGTTGGAAGTCGGCGATCTTCTTGATAGGATGATTGAGTCCATTCAAGAAACGTGCCATAGTTTGCTCATCATCTTCCGTGACATTGGCTCGTATCATGGCAATCTCCATTTCCTTGTAGTACTCTTCAACGCTCTGGGTTCCTTGTTTGAGGAGTTGTATTTTCTTGAAAAGGTCGCGATTGTAGTAGGTTGGCATGAACCATGCTCTCATGACATCCTTAATTTGTGCCCAAGTGGTGATGGGTGGTTCACCTCTTGCTTCTCGGCGCTCGATGACTTGTTCCCACCAAATGAGGACGTAGTCTTGGAACTCAAGGGATGCCATCGCGGTCTTCTTCTCTTCGTCATAGTTGTGCAAGTGGAAGATTTTGTCAACCTTCAATGCCCATGAGATGTACTCTTCGGGATCATTGCTTCCGGTGAACTTGGGCATGGTGAACTTTAGCTTGCCGTATCGTTGCTCTTCATTGTGTTGGGGTCGGGGATGATGACGCCCATGTCTTTGATAATTGCTAAACTCATGTTGCTCTTGTCGAGGAGGGTTGTCTTCCTCATGTTGCTCTTGTCTTAGGGGATTTCCATTGTCTTCACGCTCTTGGCGAACTTGAGGTTCTTGTCTAGCTTGAGGAGGAACTTGTCGAGCTTGACGAGGAGTTTGAGGAACTTTACGATGCACACGTGATTGATAGCTCCTTTCTTGAACTTCATCGCGAAGCGCTTCTTGATGCTCACGAGCTTGTCGGCCTCGGTTGGCTACGACACGACTTGAATCTCGAAGGGCACGTTGCGCCTCAAGTGCTTGAGCTTCACGTAGTTGTTGTTCATGACGTTGTGCCTCGGCATCTTGTGCATCTTGATGTTGTCGCGCTTTCTCCTCTTGTTCTTGTTGTCGTTGGCGTTGCCATTCTCGTGCTTGCACGAATGTAGCTTGGTTTTGACGGTGTCGAAGCTCTTGTGCAAGAAGTTGCTCTTGAGAGTCATTGTCGTGTAGAGGATTGCGGTTAGCTTGACGGTCTTGACGCGCGGCACGACAAAGAGTGTTGGATGTCGGTGTACTTGAACCGGAGATAGGGTCGTCGGAGTGTCGACTTGAGCGGCTCCGTCTTGAGTAGGATGAAGTGGTAGAAGAGCGGTTAACCATCATGGTTCGGATATCTTCTTTGAGGTAACTCATGGATGTGTCGAAGTAGTCTCTTGTACGTTGCTCGGATTGGCGTAGGTCGGTGACGAGATCGTCGATGCGGTCGCCCAAAGCAAGTTGGTCTTGATGTAAAGCTCACAGCGCCAAATAGTTGATTCTTGGTGACGAGGGAGGTCATGTCATCGTCTTGCTCGATGAAGAGTGGATTGGTAGAGGTACTTGGCCTATCCATCATTCCAAGCAAAAATATGTGAGTGGGAGAAAGAGAAGAACTTATACCAAATGTACCTTGACCGATGTTGAAGATGGATCAATGATCACTCAAATGTGTAACAAGGAAATAGCACAATTGGTACCAATTCTTGTCGGTTTCTCACACCTACACAAGTAAAATCTTATGGTGGAGCTTGGTTAGGATGGTGGCACAAAATTTGATGCAATTGTTAGTGAGCTTCAATAATGTTGGAAACGATTCACAAATTTGCAAATGCAACAAGTAGACCAATAGCAAGATATGGTACACGGAAACACACATGCAAATAGATAAGTGGGGTCGTCAACCAAGGGTGAGCAAAAATGTGGAATCCACGAGAATGCTCTTGTTGCACAACACTAGAGAGACGCTAGCACGATTGCACAATAGGCGGATACGAATTTGTGCACAACCTACTAGGCAAAAATGCAACGACTTCTACCCCAAGTATGCTATATGTATGATGTTCCGATGATATGATCCAAGATGATCGAATATGACAATCTTAATGTAGTATGATGCTATGGTTCTTGCTTATAAGCTCTTTGCTTATCTTTCCTTTTTGCTTAAAAGCTTGGTTGGCTCTTTGTTGTTTGAGGCTCTTTTCTCATGCAATGCTTCACGAACCCAAAATAACAATTGAGTATATGCGATGGCCACTTTGTGAGACAAGAGATGATACCAAGATATGCACCACGATGATATGGTATGTATGCTATGGGAAGTATGATCACTAATATGCACAAGTCACGTTGCCGGCAATACTCAAAGGCTAGTCTCGATGGGTAAGCTATGCAAAAGTAAGGCTATGGGGTTATCAATGCAATTGCGAGAATGTATGATGATATCACGATACTGAGATAATGTTACCAATGATGACGAGTCCTTGGCGAAGATGAGCGGCGGCCGTACCTAGATAGCCGAAACACCAAAGGACACGGTTACCACGTCTCAAATTCTCCAAGACCAAAATGTGTCAAAATTTGTCGGAAGTGGTAGCGGGAGGGCTATGGTGGTACGCGGAAGATATGGTGGAGTTTAGGCTGAAACTGGTCTGGGCGGTAGTACCGCTGAAGACGGCGGTAGTACCGCTTGTGGTACTTAAGCGGTAGTGCCGCTCGGCGGGCGGTAGTACCGCTGGTGTTGGGAAAATCGCAAAATCCGGATCGGGGTAGGTTTTGGGCGGAAAAGGGTGATTTCGTGGTCAAAATTCGAGCGATTTCGTGGATGGAAAGTGGAGAAACATGGGGAGATGCTAGATCCACTCAAGGCAAAACAAATCCATGGATCAAATCCAACAAAACTTCATCACACTAACAAATCACAAAAAAATTTGGGGCTATTTTTGTGGGGAATTTTCGAAATTAGGTAAGAACACAACAAAATCAAGCTAGAAAGCGAAGAGGGGAGGCTCCGAAATCGTGATCAACGTGGCTCTAGATACCAATATGATGTAGGGTAGAACCCTAATGGCCCGATCTTTCACGAAAGGAGAAGATCCTACGAAGAACACGAAGAACACGAGGGGAAAACGAGGGGAAAACACAAGAGAATCACTCAAGCCAACAAGAGATAGTCACACATGTGCTAGATCCTCGAACACATAGAGATCACACGGTCCAAATCCAACAAGAGACGATACAAGAGGTAACCGGTTCTTCTCCGTGAGGAGGTCTTGATGGGGCCACCCAAGAAGGGGTCTTGAATCCAACGTGGATCGTCTCCAAAGAGGGGCTGCAGTCTCTCTCTCGAGGAGGAGATCTCTATGGATGAGCAATGCTCTATCTCACATATGAGCTAAACTAATGCTAACCCTAGATAGAATGAGGTGGGGGAGTATATATAGTCTATGTCCACGAAGGGGTAAGTGAGAGGGGGGATACATGGGCCCTAGGCCCGTTCTCTGCGCACAGGCAGGGCAGTAGTACCGCTTATCGGCGGTAGTGCCGCTTGGACTGAGCGGCAGTACCGCTTATCGGCAGTAGTGCCGCTTGGGCTGGCGGTAGTACCGGACCCGGGTCGTGCGAACACTGGCATTTGTCGGGTTGAGCGGCAGTGGCGAGCGGTAGTGGGGAGCAGCAGTACTGCCTGTCGGCGGTAGTACCGCTCGTTCTGGAGCGGGCGGATCCTCTTCATGCTCTTGATGTCCATCTTGCACCGTAGCTTCTCCTAGGCTGGTTCCTTGGTACCTAAGCACACAAAGAATCTCCGATTGAGGTAGTAGCCATTTCTCAAGTGGGACATACGTGATATCACTAAGGAAGGAAGTCACCTCGTTCTCGAGAGCTCTAGCTCGTGCTCGTGTCGTGAGTCCTCTTGGCTCTTGGTGAGACGATGGTAGGTCCATGGGGATGACCATCGGATGCTCCACATCAAATGTCCTTGTTGCAAACCCCCTAAGCGCAACAAGGTAGTTGTTGCAAAGGTCCTCAACTAGCTGGGATGGTAGATCGGACGGCTATTGTTATAAATGTTTCTGCAACACCGCTCTTATTGCAAGGAAGGTCAAGCACGTGGATGAGTAGATCGGATGACCATCCTTGCCTGGATGTTTTCTACTTATCCACTGGCCGACGCATAGCATGGCCATATACTTAAACCAATTTAACTTTTTTTGTAAAGTTGTGAAATATTCTTCTTTTTTTTAAGTATCGAAACTGGGAAGGGATTTGCTGAGGTGCATCCGTGCTGTTGGTACAGTAGCGACCGACTCATCGAAAAATCGGAATAAGAGAAAAACCACATGGCGAGAATGTTGCGTGTTTGATTGCTATTCTGCCCATGTTGCAACACGCAGCCATCTAGTCTAAACAAAATAATATTTGCAAAAGAAAAACCTAAACAAATAAGTTTTTTTTTGCGAGATGTGAAACATAACATATATTTAGTAATATACTAATATATTAATCGAATCGAGGAGATAATCGTTTCAAGTTTGCGAACATATATATTAGTTCATCTTGGACGCCCGGACCCAACATAATAAACGCAGAAATGATCAGCGCCAGTGTCTCATCCACCGAGCCGGGCTTCGAGATCAGGAGACACGGTTGCAGATAGAAGAAGACACATCACTTGTTGACCTCCCAAACACAAGACCGATCTGTTACAGAACTCCTAACAGAAGACTAGCAACAATATAAGCCGGGCTTAAACTGGGCAGAAACGATTGCAGACTAGAAGACACATCACTTGCTGATGTCTCAAACACAAGACTGTTCTGTTAATTATACTCCTAACAGAAGACTAGACATAAACTGCGCAGAAACGATCAGCGCCTGTCTCCTCCGCCGAGCTGGTTTTCGAGATCTGGCTTGTCTTCTCCAAGGGGCTGGGCTTCGACAACCGGCCTCTTGGGAAAAGCGAACCAGCCGAATCTTCGTGTGATGAGCCCGACGCCGAAAGTGGCACCAAGGAAGAAGAGCACCGCGCACTGCAGGAAGTAGGTGCGGTACCACTAGGGCGTGCGCGGGACGAGGAAGCTAGTGACCAGGAACGCCGAGGCGACCGCGATGAGCATGGCGATCAGGTACGTGGACACCTTGAAGTCTTTGCAATCCCCCTCGTACTTGGCGAGCTCCCTGGCCTCCTCCCGCCGACTCTCGCCGTTGGCCGCCATGTCCTCTCTCTCTCTCTACTCCCCCGCCGCTGCCGACACGCCGCTTCTACAAGATAGATAAGCGCCGCTTGGTCCTTGTAGACACAACCACACAGGGCTTACGGCAGGGCCTCTCGTGCGTCTTTTATAGTCGTTACAACGCACATCCAGGCCAGCCCAGCTCGTTCATTCCCAGAACCTCTGTTGCAGTAAAAAAAATCGGTTTCTCAAAAAAAAACTATGTTTGCTTGCTCCTTGCAAAAACCGTTCTGTGTGTCCTGTTTAAAAAACCACCAACGGTTTTTAAATATTTTTTTCTTCAGATTTTAAAGAAATCTTTACGAATTAAAAAAATCTCATTTTTTTCAAAATGTTCACAAATTTGGGAAATCCTTGCAAATTTATAAAATATTTCCAAATTCAAAAAATGTTCATGAATTGATTTTTTATATTTTTTTACAAAGTTCAAGAATTTGAAAAGGCGCCCGAGGATACAAAACACTTTGCAAATATTAAAATGTCTGTCATTTTAAAAAATATTCACAATTTGAAAAGACTATGAATTAAAAAATCTCGAATTTGAGAATGAAAAGCATGTCGAAGACTTTTTACAAACAGTGGTGATTTTTAAATATAAAAAACAAAAAAAGAAAAGGAAAGGAAAATATAGAAAACGGACTGAAACACCAGCAAAAAAGGGGAGAAAACAAATCCTAGTTAATCGATGGCAACCATCTAGAAGGGCTACACGGTCTTTTTTTTACCACGTCAGCCTGATTATGGTGATTTTATGCTTTTTACTCACATTCGTTACATGATTTACTAACGGCTACCGGTAGAACAACAATTCTTCCTGTAAGCAAATCACCAGAAACACTACAATTGTTCCATAGAATGCCTATGTTTTAGTGTGATCAGCAGAAAACTTTTGAACATGCAATCAACATACCATGATTTAGTTAACAAACTTGGTTACGCTTCCCACGAAAGCCACCAATGTTTTCGTTACTCAAGCCGACATTCTCGCTTCCGCTTCGTCGACCCCCGCTTTCGCGGTTGCTTCCCTCTAAGGCGGAATGCTCGAGCTTCGCTTCAACCAAATCTTTCGTACCCTCAGCTTTACTCAAGTTAGCTTCGGCTATTTCAAGTGCCTTTTGAGCTTCTTCCGGATCAATATCACTACCCAGAGGAAGAGCCAAGCAAGGGGGACAACGAGTAGGAGAAATGGAAGTTTGGGCTTTAGAAGGATTTGGTGTTGCTCATAGTTTACAAGAGGAAACCTTGGGTTTTCGGGGCATTGGATTCTCACCAATGTTTTCATTACTCAAGCCGACATTCTCCCTTCCGCTTCGTCGACCCCCGCTTTCGCGGTTGCTTTCCTCGAAAAAGTAGAACATGTATAAATAAGAAAATCTTAGTTAAGAGGGTTCATGTAAAGAACAGGTTCCAAATCACGATCGATTCCCTTTTCAAAACCTGCTGCAGCAGCTCGGGCTCTTCATCTACTACTGGAATTTGGATTTATTTTATCGATGCAAATTGGATTTGGATAGAAGGGTACATTCTTTCTAATATTTTAGATAGAAGAAACATTTCAATTCAATTCAGCATTGTCAATTTATCCAGAACTTCTCTCTTTTCCTCGGTGAAACAAGAATCTTTTTTGTTCAAACAAAAGCGCTTAGTTTAGCCATTGGTGTTTTTTGATATTTTTTGGAAAGGGAGTGTGTGCGAGTTGTCTATTTCAAGAATAGATTGGAAAAATAAAGAAACAACTTTGCTGACCATGATATATTTTTATCTAGGCGGAAGAAGACTTTTGGGAAAACGTCGACGTTTGCTGGCTTATTTGGCAAAGAAAAATAGAGTACGTTATAAGAAATTAATCGGTCAGTTGAATATTCGGGAGCAGTAATTTAATCATTCAAACTTTTTTCTTGTTTTATTATTTTTTTTAAAGGAGTAATCAGCTATGACACGAAAAAAACCGAATCTTTTGTAGCTCATCATTTATTGGCAAAGATAGAAAAGGTCAATATGAAGGAGGGTACGAAAGATTTGGTTGAAGCGAAGCTCACTCTCAGACGAGATAGGATACAAAATAACACATCTCCGTCATCTTCTACCGCTGCCTTTCAAATATCCCATGTTGACGGATCATCGCCCCCACAACCTCTCCACCTCCAATCCATACTCCAAATCACCTAATTTTTAGTTTTTTTAAGGAAACCACGTGTTTATAATATAATGTTGGAAGTTACAACACACGCAGTCCACACTAGACAATTTCAGAGAGGACAATCGTCACGACACATAAACAAAAAACATCCCACATAAAAGAAATTGCAAATAGATCCTTCAGGGGGTCGACTGCAGAATCAAATCTTTGCCTGCCATCGTCCACCAGCAACACTGTCGCCGGAGGAGTAGGAAACAAACACCATGTGAAACCGCCGTTGAAGCACCATTGCAACACTGCTTTGTGAGCCGAAGAAAGCACTGCCGCAAACGGCAGATCACATATCGTTGTGGAGCGTCGACCAGAGTTCAAACCCATGCACCTTGGGCGTCAAATTCGATGTATTTGGCCGACAAAATCGACGAAGAACACTAGATCTGCCTACCAACATCCTTCAAACCGGTGCCGAAACAAGCAATTTCTGAAAACCGCCACCACCACATGAAGAAGCAGTCTACGACACACCTATACAAGACGCTTCCCACTCGCTCCTCAACATCTCCCCGAGAAGAAGCATTGCGAGGAGGCTAGAGTGGGAAACACCTTATTCTATGCAGTGGCACCGCCTTCATCAAGACGTCACTGCCCAGAAGAAACTAATCCTAGACTACCTACCAGACAAGCACGAAGCACCGGGATCCCCCACTCTAACCGCCGCCGCCAGAGCAGCAGACGGAGGAGAAAGGGATCCACGGGCCGGCCGGCCAGAGGAGGACGGGAACTTGGTCGCTTCCCTCTTCGCCTCGCTTGAGAGCAGGGAAAGGGGAAAGAGAACTATCCTTGCTTCAACATGGCACCCGTGGGGTTTGAGTGCGGGTAATGGTCGCCGAAAGCCGTACCTGTCTCAACATTTTCCGCCCAAACCCGTACCCATACCCGCGCCGCGAGTTTCAAAACGTTCCCATACCCGCACCCCGTCGGGTGCGGGTAATACCCACGGATAAAAATACCCATATCGGCCACCTTACCCAATTCACACTTCACCATGTATTTTTCAGCATTTCCATATATATACACAGCATTTCAGCATGTATACTTCGACATTTCAGAACATATATACCACATATTGGCAGTTCAACACATATATATCATGTTCTGTCGTGCGATGAATAAAAAGAATGATATTAATTTTTAAAAGTGGATAGAAATAAGCATGATGACACTAAACAATGTCCAATTAAATTCATGGATGAGTAACCTGTAAGTGAACTTTTTAGAGAAACATTCACATACTAGTAAATGGCACGCGCCATGCACGTGTAGATTTTACGACTATCGTGAAATGTTGTATGTTGAAATGTTGTAAATGTTTTTCTAGGGCAGTATAAAAGCAAATACTCACATGGACACAATAATATGAACGCATATAGAGACACCCTACCCTAAGTCTAGGACTTGAACACGGTTGGTCTACCACAAGGAACGTGGAATTAATAATATATGATGGAAGGATTGGTGGCAATCTAGCATATAATTCCATTGTCAATATTTGTTAATTTCACCTTTGAAACAAATTCCATACACTTGCCGTCTAATAGATTAAGATTTTACACATATAAATTACTGGCAAAAACAAAGGAAAGTCCAGATCGTAATATATAAATTTATAAAAGAAAGTAAAGTCTATTTTGTTACAACACACATTTGACTGTTCACTTTACTTGCCGTTATCTGATTTAGTAAATTGTGCATTTGTCCCTACCGTGGTTGCATTGGTGCATCCATTCTCTCTCTCATCTTTACTCATGTCCGTTTCCATTCTTTTTTCTACTAAAGTAGCTATCTTATGTTGGGAAATTGGTAATGGCTCCTAGGTACATATGCATCCATTGTAATACACATTTTGAAAAGTTATAAAATTCCGGAAAAAATCCCGCGTGTATATCCAAACATTCTATGTGCGTGCACAAAGTTTTCGGTGAAAAATGAGGTTTTTTGTGGCTTGTGTAAAAAAGGACAATTTCTGATGCTTCATTCTATGTGCGTTTCAAGTTTGCGGACATATATATTAGTTCATCTTGGACGGCCGGACCCAACATAATAAACGCAGAAATGATCAGCGCCAGTGTCTCATCCACCGAGCTGGGCTTCGAGATCAGGAGACACGATTGCAGACTAGAAGACACATCACTTGCTGATGTCTCAAACACAAGACTGTTCTGTTAATTATACTCCTAACAGAAGACTAGACATAAACTGCGCAGAAACGATCAGCGCCTGTCTCCTCCGCCGAGCTGGTTTTCGAGATCTGGCTTGTCTTCTCCACGGGGCTGGCCTTCGACATCTGGCCTCTTGGGGAAAGCGAACCAGCCGAATCTCCGCGTGATGAGCCGTGGTTTAACAGCATCAAGGAAGAAGAGCACCGCGAACTGCAAGAAGAAGGTGCGGTACCACCCGGGCGTGAGCGGGACGAGGAAGCTGGCGACCAGGCACGCCAAGGAGACCGCGATGAGCATGGCGATCAGGTACGTGGACACCTTGAAGTCTTTGCAGTCCTCCTCGTACTTGGCAAGCTCCCTAGCCTCCTCCCGCTGACTCTCGCTGTTGGTCGCCATGTCCACTCGTTCCGCCGCCGATTCTATCTAGCTTGTCGAGCCAAGGTATGTCACGACAGAGAGACTGGGAATTTCTTGGGCTTGGGTCGACAGGCTTGTTTCTTTTATACTGGGGAGTGGGGAGGGCCTGGGGTCGGTTTGGAGTTGGTATCGGACAGGACGGGACAACAAGAAATTTCCATTTTTCGATAGAGAGGAAGCAAGAAACGAGAGCAACAGGACTAGGCGTTACTTAGGAGTGCTAGTTAGTTTTTCCTCTCTTAGATGCCTTGAGTGGATCTTTGTTGATGAGAAATTTGGCAAATGTTGTGAAGCCTGGATAGGCAATGCTGCTTCATCGGGTGGCAGACTTACGCTGCTGAATTCCTCCTTGTCTAGTATAGTCTTTTACTATATGGCTATGTTCCTTCTCCCTAAAATCTTCATTGAAAAACTGGACAAGAGGAGACGTCGGTTTTTATGGCAAAGTTGGGAGGGACGAAAAAGATATCACTTGGTTCGTTGGAGCAGAGTGTGCCGCTCCAAAGACAAGGGTGGTCTGGGTGTGAAGGACTTACGTAAACAAAATATCAGCCTCCTGGTAAAATGGTGGTGGAAACTTGATACTCAAAAAGGGCTTTGGCAAGATATCGTTAAGGCCAAATACTTGAAAAGGGATACGGTTGCCACGGTGAAAAGCAAGTTCAATGATTCCCCCATCTGGAAAGATATTATGAAAGTAAAAGAATATTACATGCGGGGTAGAACAATTCAGATTAACTCGGGGGATGTGGCTCAAGTTTGGGAGGACTCCCTGAATGGACTGCCTCCTATGCGTGTTCAGTACCCACAGCTGTTTAGCATCTGTAATATGCCTAAGATTATGGTTGACAATCTGGAGGGAGTGGAGGCCGGCGACATGTTTCGTAGGAGGCTAAACCCCCCTCTCGATAACATGTGGAATGAGATACGCACAACTGTGCTGAATGCTATCTCTTCGACAGAACTAGACCAGGTTGGCTGGGCCCCTGGGCCTAAACGCCGCTTTACTACTAAATCCATGTACAAGTTACTTGAAAGCAACCTTGCAGGGTGTGACTACCGGTGGATTTGGAAAGCCAAAATTCCCCTTAAGATCAAATTTTTTATGTGGCAGTTGTTTCAGGACGCGGTCCTGACTAGAGATGTTATGAAACGCCGAAAATGGCCTGGTAATGCTAAGTGTTTGTTTTGTGCTGCTCGTGAGATGGCACAACATCATCTCTTCCTCTGCCCAGTTGCCAGGGTGATCTGGCGATCGATGGGAGCGGTCCTGGGCACTGACTTATGTCCCAATAACCTTTGGCAATATTACACTTGGCGTTATATCTATCTTCCTAATGGTGCTAAATTCTATACCTTCGGTCTTGCTGCCATCTGCTGGGCAGTATGGAACTATCGAAACAGAGCAACCTTTGAGTTTAAGCTTCCTAAAACTCCTTTTGAGATTGTATTTTCCGCTTGTGTCTTCATCACCTACTGGGCAGGTCTCCTAAAGGGGGCAGATCGTGAGGCGATGGAGCATGGAGCGGAGATGCTTAGGAGAAGCACAAGCAACATGATGATGATATGCGCTGCTGCGACAGAAGATTCGGCGACAATTTGATAGATCGCGTCTTCAACCTCCATCTATCTCCCCCGGTCCAGGAGGGCAGGGCTACTTTTGTGTTTACTCCTGCGCGAAGGTGTGGCCTGATCGGTCGTGTATTTTGCATGATACGTTGCTGGTGTCTGTCGGTTGTTGAGAACTGTAGGTGTCGTCAGGTTTTCGCCCCACAGCAGGTGTCCGTAGGCGAGTTCCTGTGGTGGGTTTCCCGGCGATGCGTTGAACTCGCTTCCCCCCTTCCCGCCTCCTTTTCTAGCTCTGTTCTGAGACTACTGTATTTCCATTATTCGGTTAATGGAAAGGGGTTATGCCCGATTCAAAAAAAACGAGAGCAACTAGTTAACGAGCGCTCCTTTGGGAGCCTCGCAACGATCAGCGCCACTTGGCGTGCTCTCAGCCATTCGCCACATGTCGCGCTCTGGACGCTCCCTTCAGATTTTGTTTTTTTAATTTTTCCGCACGCGTTTTCGGCTTTCTAGACGGTTTTTTCCTGGGTTTTTTTGACGTTTTGGTTTTCCCCCGGTCTTTCTTAGCTTTTCGACCAAAAAATTTTTTGCACGACAAACGTGTTTTCTTTTTTTTCCCTTTTGCCAAAAGTCACGGTTTTTCTTTCACGAGAAGCACGGCCGTGCCTTTCGGGAAAAAAACGTGTTTTTTGTTTTTTTTCTTTCGCGAGAGTCACGGTTTTACTTCCGCAAGAGGCACGGTTGTGCTTTCGCGAGAGTCACGGCCGTGCCTCTCGAAAAGGGAAAAACAAAACGCGTTTTCTGTTTTTTTTTCTTTCGAGAAAGTCACGGTTTTGCTTTCGCGAGAGGCACGGTTGTGCTTTCGCGAGAGTCATGGTCGTGCCTCTCGAAAAGGGAAAAAAATATGCGTTTTCTATTTATTTTTTTCGCGAGAGTCACGGTTTTGCTTTCGCCAGAGGCATGGTTGTGCTTTCACAAGAGTCACGGGCGTGCCTCTTTCGGAAAGGGAAAGACGTGTTTTCTGTTTTTTCCTTCCACGAGAGTCACGGTTTTGCTTCCACAAGAGGCACGATTGTGATTTTGCGAGAGGCACGGGCGTGCCTCTTTCGAAAAGGGAAAAAAACCGTGCTCCCAGTTTGGTTTTTTCGTCCGGTTTTTTTCATGAAAAAAAAAGTTCGTCAAAACCTATCAACATGGGATCTAGTTTTGAATATCTCGATGCGAGGAATCCAATGGTGAAAACGGTTCGAGATTTGGACGCATGGTTTAAGAGATAAAACATTTTGAATAAACGGATCTACGAAAAAAGGAAAAACTCCCAGGTTGCGACAAGTGGCGCGCTGCATGTGCGCCACTTGTCGTGACCTGGGAAGGTGGAGTGTTCTTTGCAACGAGTACTCCTTAATTAGTGATTTCAGCAAGAAACCGCCATGAGTTGTATCGGACGGGACGGGACACGGGACAATAATCTAGTGGCCAGCCCAGCCGAGGGTAGATGGGCCGGGCTTCTTCTATCCGCAAAGACAGGCCGGGATGCTAAATCACGCGTATGGGTCATGTCTTGCTCCGGGTGCTTTGAAAAACGTTACGCCGTTGACTCGAACTTTCGATCAATAAAGTAAGGCATGTTACCCCTAAAAAAAGCTATAAGAATAAAATTTGTCTAAAAAAAGAAGCTATAAGAATAAAATCTTCTAAAAAAGCTATAAAAATAAAATATGCTAAAAAAGAATGCGAACCAGTCTGTGGTTGGATAGTTAGAGAGACAGTGGTATCCGGGTTGAATCTATGATGACCACAATGAAAGCTCCTGCAATCATGAGTGTATTTCAGAACATTGTAGCTCAGCAAATGCCTGCAACAGCTAGACTTCAAGGTGAAATAGAGCAATACTTGACTGATGTTTTAGTGCCTTACGTTGAGAAGTTCAATGTGCTGGATTGGTGGAAAGTGGCTGGAACAATGTATCCGACCTTAAGAAAGTAGCAAGAGACATATTTTCTATTCCCGTAACAACAGTTGCTTCAGAGTCGGCCTTTAGTATAATGGCAGAAAGCTCAATGACCATAGAAGTCGACTTACACCTTATATGGTGGAGGTTTTAATGTGCTCGCAAGATTGGCTTCAAAACAAGTACAAAGGTGACAAAATAGTGTACTTCATTAATATTTTCTCTTGCTGAAATGTTGTTGACGTTTGTCTACTTTTGTAGATGCTCACACAACAGAAACTAGCTTCTGGACTTGTCTTCAAGACATTCAAGAAGGGATGTAGGTTAGTACTTGTTAGTACTTAAGAATCCAAATCAAACATATCTTGTATTCTTGTTATGATGTATCTTATTACTACTTCAGAATTGCACATCAAAGATATCTTGTATTCATGTTATCTTCTATTCTTGTTATCTTAGTAGTACATAAGAATTGCAAACCAAACATAGCTTGTACTCATTACTCTCAAGTTCTCATGTCTTGCAATTTATATGTCCCATACTAGGAATTGATGCTTTGAGATGTCAAGGCTAGTCAAGGCTCATGAAGTGGAGAGAAGATGAAAGCAAGTCAATTTGATTTGGACCGTTCGGTTTCATGTTGGAGATGTCAGATGTTGAACCTATTTGTGTTGAGATGTTGAACCTATTTATCATTTGTGTGTTGAACCTATTTGCGGCCTTCGAACTTATTTGTGTGTCGAACTTTGTGGTTGAAATGACTATGCGTGTGCTGAAATATTTTCAAGTGCTGAAACTTGACATATGTGCTAAAATTCTAAAATTATTGTTCAAGTGCTGAAACTTGACATGTTTATGTGCTGAAATGCTGGAATACATGTGTGTGTGTGTGTGTGTGTGTTCAGATGCTGTAATATACATGCTGAAATGTGGTATATATTAATATACATGCTGAAATGTGGTATGTACATGCTGATTGCTGAAATTACATGGCAAAATTATATTTGAAAGGTGACCCAGACGGGTATGGATTACCTACGGGTATTACCCACACCCGGCCGGATACGGGTATGGGAAAGATATGATACCCGGGGTGCGGGTACGGGTACGGGTTTGGGCAAAAAAAATGGGACGGGTGAGGGTTTGGGCAAGCATTACCCGCACCTGAACCCTGCGGGTGCCATGAAGAGGTATCCCCAGCCCACCAGGGTTCAAATCCTGTTGCTCGCATTATTCCTGGATTTATTTCAAGATTTCCGACGATGCGCTTTCAGTGGTAGGAGACATTCCCGTCGACGGTGAGGCGCCTACGGTGACTTTGTAAATCTCAAGATAATATGCCAGCCCAGTCTCTCGAAGGTGCTCATAGAGGGTAGGGTATGCGTGTGTGCGTTCATAGGGATGAGTGTATGCGCGTAGTTGCAAAATTCTTGTTGCGAAAAAACAAGTGCGTATGTTAAAAAATTGTATGTAGTTTTAAAGGTTTTTTTACATTTTTAAATAAATCATGTTTTTTTTTCAAAAAATTTGTGGATCTAAAAACGCTCATCAGTTTCAAAAAAATGTTCATTAAAAAATATTCATTAGTCTAGAAAATAAAGTAAAACTAGGAATTAAAAAATAATAAGGGAAAGAAAAATGAATATACAACTGACCAAAACGTGAAGAAAAGGCAACAAAATATAGAAAAATATCAGCAGAAATAAAAACCAAAAATGATAAAATGGAGGGGAAAAGAAAAGCGTTAGAAGGGCCCTATGCGATATAAGGTCTATTCTTCGGATACATCTACAACTGGAATGGCGTCGAGGCTCTGTGGATGCTTCGAATGAAAATAACATCATTTTCCAGGCTTGTCGAGACCTTCAGGAGCAGGGGGCTGCTACAAGATAAGATCAACACCAGTATGGAAGAGCAAGTGCCCATGTTCCTCTGTGTTGTTGGCCATAACCAGAGGTTCAGGGTCATTCACAACACGTTCAGGAGATCAATGGAGACCATCTCTAGGTACTTCAAGCAGGTGCTTTTTGCTGTTGGGGAGCTTAGAGGAGAGATGATCAGGAGACCATCTGGCCATACTCCACCCAAGATTCGCGGAAGCCCAAGATGGTATATATACTTCAAGGTGAGCATTGACAATGTATAGTTTTCATGGTTTGATATGCTTGTATTGTTCAAGTTGAGCACTAACACAGGCTTGTGATGCCATTTTCAGGATTGCATTGGGGAAATAGATGGTACTCATGTCACTGCCAGAGTTTCTAGGTCACAGTCTGCAACATACAGGGAAAGAAAGCACTACACAAGCCAGAATGTGATTGATGTTGTTGACTTTTATCTGAAGTTCACATATGTGTTGGCTGGCTGGGAGGGGCCAGCGCATGATTGTAAGTGCATCTAGTGCCCCTTAGTGATTTTGGTGTATTGAAGACGTATAGGTTAAGGGACTAATGTGTTTGTGAGTGTACACATGTCTATAAGTCTATGAGGAGTTTGATATTTACAGAGAAAGTCGACCCCTAAAAATGAATGTCTTCGACTTAAGACTTTGGATTTCTGAAGACTTTGAAAGTGAAGAAATTGGTGTGACCATGAAGACTTGGTATTTATGCGAGGAACATGAAGCGTGAAGACCTTTGTTTTGGTAGTTTCATTTTCTCTTTCTTGAGTCATAGGAAACACCGTGCTATTAAAGGGGGTCGAGAAAATACTAAGGAAAATTTTCCCAAGTGATGCTCATCTCAAAATCCTACACCTACCAATCCCTTCGAGTGAAGCCATTGGAAATCTCATGCAGCTCAGTTAATTTCTTCAGTGACAGAGACGAAATTCTTCTGGTCTCTGAGGAATTTGTTCTGACTGGGGAGTTAGGAATTCGCCAGTGCGGATTGCCTACAAGTGAGGAACATGATAGCCCTAAGCAATTTGAGTGTCAAATTTCCGGCCGTTACTGTGCTATGCGCCAGCTGTCCCAAAATATCTTATCCACCTAACGGTCATATCATTGAAGGGCATTTATGTCTTATCATGGCGGGCTGCTCCCTAGGCTATAAATAACCACCCCCTACAACCACTAGCTGGTTGGCTGCTCTGAGAGAAACTGACACTTGTCATTTGAGAGCATCCCATCCTCCGAGGACTTTGAGCGAAAATCATCAAGTGAGGAAAACCCAAAACCCAAACCAAAACACCTACAAACCCAAAATGATTGAGCGTCACTGAAGAGATTAATCATGCATGGATCCGACGCTTGTTACCTTTGAAGACTGTGCATCTTCCAGACGGTTAGGCGTCATGGTCTGAGCATCCAAGAGGAAATTGTGGATCGCCGAGTGACCGAGTTTGTGAAGGTTTGGAAGTCACCTGAAGACTTACCACGAGTGATTGGGCGAGGTCTGTGTGACCTTAGCTCAAGGAGAATACGGTGAGGACTGTGTGTCCGGGACTATGTGTCCTCAGGTTTAAATACCTAGCCGCTCCAACCAGACGTACAACTGTCACAGCAGTTGGAACTGGTCTACCAAATCATTGTCTTCACCAAGCCAACTGGTTCTATTTCCTCAACTCTTTCATTTCCTCATTACTGTGTTGTGTACTTGTTCATATCTGTTTGAAGACTTTGATTAAAGACTTTCTCAATTCCCTTAGTTCAATTTCTTCAATCTGTTTGTCTTCTTCATGCTTATCCTGTGTTTACGCTTTTTGTACTGTGAGCTTGTTTTCATTTCATCATGATGACCATGCTTATGTTCTGTTATGTTTGCATCTGAGTACTTATTCCGGTGCAAGTAGTTCTTCGCTTAGGAATTTCCTCACACTGAAATTCCTCAGTGAAGAATTCATAAAAATTGCCTATTCACCCCCCCCCCCTCTAGTTGATATAACGCATTTTCAATGATGTTAACATTCTCAGTGACATCATGAGTCGACTTGATGGGATCAACATCCCCGGCGGCAAGCTCTACCTTGGAGATGTTGGCTATGCATGTTGGCCGGGTGTTCTTCCACTCTTCAGGAAAATCAGGTACCATCGCAACGCGTTCTTTGGTAGGAACTATCCTAGGACTGCACATGAGTTGTTTAATCTTAGACACTCCAGCCTTAGAATACATGCGGGCAACACAACTATGTGCATCTGGAGTCTTTTTGCCTGCATCCCCTTAAACCGGCTCACTAGAGCCAGGCTCGCCGGGCCAGTCTCGATTGGCAATGTAACCAAACACGCCTTAGGTAACGAAGAGATTTTGAAGCACATAATATCAAACTAAACTGAAGATGCTCGCCTATGGCTCTACTGGCTGTTTGAAACTACGAATCAACATGATCTAGCTAGGGCCCTGGTTACCCTCTGGGCAATATGGTGCGCGAGGAGACGTGCCATCCATGATAACGAGTTCCAAAGTCCGCTGACCACCATGAGCTTCATCACAAGATATCTGCAGGACCTGAATATTGCGGTAGCCCGGACTGTCAGAGTTTCGGCTCCACCAGTTCAGGGCAAGAGGAAGAGTAGTTGGATTGCTCCGGAAGGAAATAGTGCAAAAATCAATGTTGATGGAGGGCTATCACGCAATGGAAAGTCAGGTGCAGCGGTGGCAATTTGCAGAGATAATACAGGGCAGTTTCTGGCGCTTCAGTTGTCACCTTCGACGCATTGACAGACCCTGCGAGCCTAGAAGCGTTAGCATGCAATGAGGGATTGGCACTTGCCCAAGATTTAAAACCTGGAAGATGTTGTGATCGGGACGGATTGTATGGAGGTTGTCACTAGTATCAGCAAGGGTACAACTTCAGTTTATGCACCAATTCTGAATGAGATCCATCATCTCAGACGGGAGTTTGAGCACGTTCAGTTTTCTTTTCGAGCCGTGTGAAGCAAATTTTGAAGCACACATGCTAGCTAAAGCTGCAGCTTCCCTTGCAGCTGGTAGACATTTGTGGCTAGGGACTGTTCGGAACATCATTTGTATTTCACACTTTGTGCATGTTGAATAAATTCCCTAGTTCACCTAAAAAAGAAGAAGTTAAAGTGGGATATTTACTAAAAAAAAGGTTAAAGTGGGATATGATTGCACTAAGGTGGTGTGAATCTCTTCCCTCAAAAAAAATGTGGTGTGAAATCTAGCAAGGGGCGTGTCTGTATCTCGCTACGCCGGCACAATAAGATAGTATGTGTTTGTTAAGCAGGTGTGTTCCATTTAAAAAAAACTTTGGTTTTTTATATATAAAATATTATTAATACATGCATTAAAAAAATGTACTTAATTTTCAAAAAATTCATCGCATATTTAAAAAATATTCATGCAGTGTTAAAAAATCACGTATTTTTTAAAAATGTGTGTACCACTCAAAATATTTTCTCTTTAAATATTGTTAAAGCTTTTCAAAAAAATATGTAAGTAAAAAAATTATATAAAGTAAAAACATTTGTGTAATTTACGAAAAAGTTTAAAAAATGTAAAAAATGTTTTCATGACATGTTAAGAAATGACAAGCGTTTTCATAAATATGATTGAGACATATTTTTTAAAATTAAAATGTAAAAAGGTTTGCTTAATTTTTAAAATTCTTTTTTGAATTGTTTGGATTGCTTACCACATGTGTCACGTGGTAAAAATGTTTACTTAATTAAAAACATATCTCATATCATTTTAAAAGGTTCAAGACAACAAACCAACCTATGGTTGGATGATTAGGAGGACATTAGTATCCTTATCCCATCAAAGTTCAAGTCCTAGACTTGACACGGTGCTCGCACTTTCCTGAATTTATTCCATGCCTTCCGGCAATGTGCATTTAGTGAGAGGAGACATTTCCATTGATTACAGAGGCATATGTGACGACTTCATCTATCTCAAGATGATATGCCGACTCAGTCTCTCAGAGATGCTCATTGGGATAGGGTGTGTGCGTGCGTAAATAGGGGTGAGTGTGTGTGCGTATGTATGAGTGTTTATGTCTGTACTATGTTAGAAAAGGTGCAAGACATTTAAAAAATGTTCTAAAACTTAACAAATGTCCACATGCTTTTATAGAATGTCCATGTCAGTTATAAAAAAATGTTCATGATATTTTTTTAAAAGTGTTTGTGATAAATGCTCTGTGTGTAATTTGAAAAAATGTTCAATGGGTATTTGAAAACATTTCTACGTTTATATTATAATTTTCATGTATAGCAAAAATGTTCAATTGAATTTTTAAATAGTTCACACGTATTTAAAAATGAAAGAAAATAAAAATAAATTGAAAAATGGAAGAAAATCGATGAAACCCAACAAAAAGACACAGAAAAACAAACAAATAAAACGATAAAGAAACACGTGAAAGGTTCTAAACACACTCGATGCAACCTTTAGAACTTTCACAAACCACTCTAATTGGCCAGCCCAGTAAGGCGAGAATGCACCGAGCGCGGATGCATCTCGCAATAAGTGAGAGCCTTCTAGGTCTAGTCTATAAAAGCCTCACGTGCCCACGGACATGAGCCTGGCCCTGCACGCGCACGTGTCTTGCAGTCAGCTAGCGCATGCATGCGTGAGTTTGCTTTTTTTTTACTTCATTTTTTCTTAATTAAGAAATGTAATAAAAAAATATTTAGATTTTTAATAGCCTCTTCTCTTCGCCTACATTAAACTAAAAATGATCTAAGGTTCTATCCTTCATCCAGCCTTACACATGTTGACCCTCCATCTTCCCATTTTCTCTATTTTGATTTTCCCCATCTCTAGCTTATTTCGCCGATTTCCCCTAAATATTGCATCAATTGCCCCACATCTTATTGACTTATGAAGTCACGAGCCAACACACTAGAATATTTATTCGCACGTTATAACACACGGCCAATTATCTATTTATTTCTTTAAAAAAGTATGACATGTATTTGTATAAACAAATCATTATGTACTCCAAAAATAATAATCACATGTTTAGAAAATCATTGTGGATCTAAAAAATGTTCTACCCACATTCCAAAATGTTCAAGTCTTCATGAAAATCTCTGTGTATAACCTCTTAAAGTAGAGAATTATTCTCGCCAATATCCATTCATATTCACACACATTTTGCCTCCATAAGTGTCTTCACTTCATCAAATTAAAATCAATGAAATTGAGTACTTAAAAAAATATTCAATGTCTATTTAAAAATATCAAACATAACATATATTTAGTAATATACTAATATATTAATCGAAACGAGGAGATAATCGTTTCAAGTTTGCGAACATATATATTAGTTCATCTTGGACGCCCGGACCCAACATAATAAACGCAGAAATGATCAGCGCCAGTGTCTCATCCACCGAGCTGGGCTTCGAGATAAGGAGACACGATTGCAGATATAAGAAGACACATCACTTGCTGACCTCTCAAACACAAGACCGATCTGTTACAGAACTCCTAACAGAAGACTAGCAACAATATAAGCCGGGCTTAAACTAGGCAGAAACGATCAGCGCCCGTCGCCTCCACCGAGCTGGTTTTCGAGATCTGGCTTGTCTTCTCCAAGGGGCTGGGCTTCGACAACCGGCCTCTTGGGGAAAGCGAACCAGCCGAATCTCCGTGTGATGAGCCAGACGCCAAAAGCGGCACCAAGGAAGAAGAGCACTGCGCACTGCAGGAAGTAGGTGCGGTACCACTGGGGCGTGCGCGGGACGAGGAAGCTGGTGACCAGGAACGCCGAGGCGACCGAGATGAGGATGACGATCAGGCACATGGACACCTTGAAGTCTTTGCAGTCCCCCTCGTACTTGGCGAGCTCCCTGGCCTCCTCCCGCCGACTCTCGTCGTTGGCCGCCATGTCCTCTCGTTCCGCGGCCGCTTCTATCTAGCTTGTCGAGCCAGGGTTTGTCGCCGCAGAGAGACTGTGAATTTCTTGGGTTTGGGTGGACGAGCTCGTTTCTTTAATACTGGGGAGTGGAGAGGGCCTGAGGTCGGTTTGGAGTTGGTATCGGACTGGACGAGACAACAAGAATTTTCCATTTTTCGAGAGAGAGAGAGGAAGCAAGAAACCGCCTTGAGTTGGTATCGGACGGGACGGGACGGGACACAAGACAATAATCAGTTTTTTAAGGGATAAATAATCTGGGTTTTTTTAGGTGAAATTAGGGCTTTATTCATCAACCAAAACCGATGGAATACAAATAATGTCTGATAAGTTCCCTAGCCACACATGTCGACCAACAAGGAGTGTCGAGGCTGCCTTTGCCAAGGCATGTGCTTCAACATTTGCCTCCCTGTTCTCAAACTGAAAACTAACTTTAACAAAATCTAAAGCTCTAACTCTTATTTCATCTAGTACAAAAGCATAAGAAGACAAATAATCTGGTGGCCAGCCCAGCCGTGGGTAGACTGATCCTCAAAGACGGGCCGGGATGCTCAATCACGCGTATGGGCCAGGTCTTGGTCCGGTTGCATCGAAACGGTGCCGCCTTTCTTAGAGGTCTAGCGATGTGGGCAAGAGGGAGTAGTTAGAGTTTATTTTTACGGTCGTATGGGCGTGGAGTTCTTACATGTAATATATTGCAAGAACATTGCTGTGGATGTGGCTCTTTCCCCTCTCCCCCTTTAATATACACATTCGTGCGTATTCTAGAAACACTGCGCCTTTGACTAGCTAGGGGGAAAAAGCCGGTTGTTAGCTCATGCCTCGGAAAGAATCGGCTATCCTTTTTTCTCTTGATAGATGTAAATTTTTTGTTGCGAAAAAAAATTCATATATTTTTTAAACTGTACGTATATTTAAAATATTTATGTAGTTTTAAGAAGAAGAAAAATCACGTTTTTAATAATTCATGGCTGTATCAAAATATTCGTGGATCTAAAAAATTCTCGTGAGTTTAAAAAAATGTTCATATTAAACCATATATTCATGAATCTAAAAGATAAAGGGTCCCGATAACTGCCACACGTGTGGTGTATCGGATAGTTGTGCCACACGCCTCGTATGGCATGGACAGCAACCAGCCCACATACCTACGTGTGGGCAAAACAATTAATGCCCACACACATCTTTTTTTCCCTCCGAACCCTCTCACACGCGTGCGTGTGGGCGAAGTTGATAACGCTCACACGCCCGTACGTCAGGCCTCGTACCCTCCTGATCCCGCACGCGACGTGTGACACCCACCGCGCGCCCGCAGTTGCCATGGTCCAGACACTCGTCCATGTTCGTTTAACTTCAGTTGCCATGTCGCTGAACTACGGTTGCCATGTCGGACAACTGCAGTTGCCATGGTTGCTCAACTGCAGTTGCCATGTATGGTCTGATCTAATGTAGTTGCCATGATTTCATAACTTTAGAAGTTGCCACATACTAACACCAGGCAGTTGAGAGAGTTGCCATGTGCTCACAAGCATGCTAGGGCAGTTGCCATGTAAAAAGGAAGAGTTGCCATCTGCTTACGTCTTGTTAGGGCAGTTGCCATGTACGTGCATGTTGGGGCAGTTGCCATGTACCATGCAAAAACACATGACAACTCGGTAAAAGAGAGTTGCCATCTGCGCGTGCACACTAGGCAGTTGCCGTGTACCCTGCAAAAACACATGGCAACTCGGGTAAAAAAAGAGAGTTGTCACCTGGTTATAAAGCACACTAGGGGCAGTTGTCATGTGCGCTGCAAAAACACATGGCAACTAGCAGCTTGGGTGTGGGAGAGGAGACGGGTGTGTGGGCGAGATGGCAAATGCCCACACACCGGCCCTTGTGCGTGACTGAAGACTGATGTGTGGGTGAACTGCTAAACGCCCACACACCGGCCCCTCCGTGTGGTAAAACGGATGTGTGGGGAACTATGTCACACACCACACACACGCCTTGTCCTAGTGGCACAGAAAATCAGCCAGATTGTGCCAAGATTCGTACATATAGTATTGGACGGTGATGAATGCGTGTGGTCGAGATGGTCAACGCCCACACGTGTGGGCGTTAACATTTCCGAAGATAAATGACAATTAAGAAATAAAAATATTAAAAGGGAAAGAAAAGTGAATAGAAGACTGGCCAAAACATGGAGAAAAGGCAACAAAATATAGAAAAATATCAGCAGAAAAACACCAAAAAATAATAAAATGGAGGGGAAAAGAAAAGCACTAGAAGGGCTCTATGTGATATAAGAAATCCCGATGGACATAGTGTCAATCTTACATGGCTTTGCTGTTGTCGATTGTCGGTTTTTACCTTTTCTTTTATCGGATTGTTGGTGTTTGTCTGTGTGTTTTTAGCTATGCAAAGATCGGGGTTGCTCATCATTCTTTGTAATCACTTGGTGCTACATTTTAAGATAATAAAAACATCCTTTATGGAAGAAAAAAAGGAAATTTCGATGGGTTGTTCCAAAAGAAAAGCAGAAAAGGGTCCGATTTTCATCCTTTATGGAAGAGGATCGCGGAGGAGAAGAACAAGACCATAACGGTCTGCCAGCAGAAGAGGCTGTAACCACTGGGGCGTGCGCGCAACGAGGAAGCCGGAGATGAGGCATGCCAAGGCGATCTAGATGAGCATGGCGAGCAGGTACAGGGTCACCTTCAGTGGCGATTCTACTCAACATGCTTCAATAGGCCCTAGCCTACTCTCAAAATTTGCCACACAAAATAACACCACCAATGATCAGCACACTAGTAGTTAGGTGCAGCGCATAAAATGGCTTCCAACACCAAAAAAATAATATCCTTGAAGTTGAGCCTGCCCTGCAATTACGTCCTAAATTCGCCACTGGTCACCTTGAACTCCTTGCAGTCCTCCTCGTACTTGGCGAGCTCGCTGGCCTCCTCCCGCTGTCTCTCGTAGGTGGCCGCCATGTCCTCTGATGCTGCCGCCGCCAACGCCGACTTCTTGAAAGTGCGTTATATCGACTAGAGGGGTGTGGGTGAATAGGCGATTTTTATGAATTCTTCACTGAGGAATTTACTGGTGAGGAAATTCCTGAGTGAAGAACTACTAGCAGCGGAATAAGTACTCAGAAGTAAACATAACAGAACACAAGCATAGTCATCATGATAAAATGAAGACAAGCACAGAGTACAGAAAGCGTAAACACAGGATAACACAAGAAAGAAGACGGACAGACTGAAGAAATTGAACTGAGGAAATTGAGAAAGTCTTCAGTCAAGTCTTCAAACAGATATGTACGGGCACACAACAATAGACATGAGGAAATGAAAGAGTTGAGGAAATAGAACCAGTAAGCTTGGTGAAAACAATGATTTGGTACACCAGTTCCAACTGTTGTCTCAGTTGTACATCTGGTTGGAGTGGCTGAGTATTTAAACTCGAGGACGCCCAGTCCCGGACACACAGTCCTCACCGTATTCTCCTTGAGCTAAAGTCACACAGACCTCGCCCAATCACTCGTGGTAAGTCTTCAGGTGACTTCCGAACCTTCACAAACTCGGTCACTCGGTGATCCACAATTCCTCTTGGATGCTCTAGACCTTGACGCCTAACCGCCCGGAAGAAGCACAGTCTTCAAAGGAAACAAGCGTCGGATCCACGCAGGATCAATCTCTTCAGTGATGCTCAATCACTTTGGGTTTGTAGGTGTTGGGTTTTGGGTTTTCCTCACTTGATGATTTTCGCTCAAAGTCCTCGGAGGATGGGATGCTCTCAATTGACAAGTGTCAGTTTCTTCCGGAGCAGCCAACCAGCTAGTGGTTGAAGGGGGCGGCTATTTATAGCTTAGGGAGTAGCCCGACATGATAAGACATAAATGCCCTTGTCTGATATGACCGTTAGGTGGGTAGATATTTTGGAACCGCTGGCGCATAACACAGAAACGGTCGGAATTTTGACTATCAAAATCCTCAGGGTTATCATGTTCCTCACTGTGTAGGCAATTCACACTGATGAATTCCTAACTCCTCAGTCAGAACAAATTCCTCAGAGACCAGAAGAACTTCGTCTCTGTCACTGAAGAATATGATTGAACTGTATGAGATTTCCAATGGCTTCACTCGAAGGGATTGGTAGGTGTAGGATTTTGAGTTGAGCATCACATGAAAATTTTTCCTTAGTATTTCCTCGACCCTCTTTAACAGTACGGTGTTTCCTATGACTCAAGAAAGAGAAAATGAAACTACGAAAACAAAAGTCTTCACGCTTCATGTTCCTCAAATGATTGCCTAGTCTTCAAGGTCACACCAATTTCTTCACTTTCAAAGTCTTCAGAAATCCAAAGTCTTTAGTTGAAGAACTTCATTTTTAGGGGTCGACTTTCTCTGTAAATATCAAACTCTTTATAGACTTATAGACCTGTGTACACTCACAAACGCATCAGTCCCTTAACCTATAAGTCTTCAATACACCAAAATCACTAAGAGGCACTAGATGCACTTACACTTCTCCATCCAGGTTTTTTTTAAACGTCGATCTAGGGTTTGTTCCGGCAAGAAATCTCTCGGGTTTGGGCCGGTGGACATGCTTAGTTCGGTTCTTTTCTTTGGGGGGATCATCCTTCTGGGCCTGGGTTAGGTTCGGGGAGTTCGCACGGCCCCTTCAATCTGGTGGCCAGCCCAGCCCAGGCAACGCATGAATGTACAAGCCAAACTATGAAAACCTAAAATATTCATACCCAGTTAAGATTGTGAATCTAGGGCGTGTCTTTATCTCGCTACGCCGGCACAATCTCTATTCCTAATGGAGCAGTCCTTAAGTCGTTCGTTCGTTGGTTCGCAACCCGTCCCATCAATCGATCAAATCAACCCCCAACGATTTATTCCTTACTTCGGTTGTCCCTCCTCTTTCCTTAGAAGACAGAGAAAATCGGCATGCAATCCCCACCTACCATAGTTCGAGTTAATTCACGTCACATCTCTCCTGTAAAAATTGGAACACAATCTTTTTCTTCCCTTGATGCCAAGGCCTGAAAAAAGTAGATGCATATCCCATACCATCAATCTTCCCATAGTGAAACCATATTTTCTGCCCGTACCTACTCGAACCAGAAATCGCTCTTTGTAATCCTGGAATGGGAAGGGCAACTTCCCTGTACGTACTCATCCCAGATCGCTCATGTTGTAGTCTTGGAATGGTTCGAATCATTCACGGCGGCGGTGCGATTCCCTTGCTGCGTGGCCAGCAGCGACAAGCAGCGACGACCCACGGGCATCAGCGGCGTGAGAACACCCACGGTGCCGGAGGCGGTGCAGTGGGCGTCGCGAGCGCAAGGGCGCTGTGCACGGCGTCCGTGATATGGGCGGACTAGGGAAGCGTGCGCCGCCGCAGCATCGGCGATTCGGTGGACAAACACAATGATCCACTGATGCCAACGAATTTTGTCAGTTGTCGGGTCTGGTGCTCGATCCACTGATTTGGAGAATTCGATTCTGTCCCACAAACACATTGTGGGAATGAATATATTCACGAATGCAGAGATTCCATGCCAAGAAGTCTGATGTGGAGGATGGGCGGGAGTGTCGGGCACACGACGATCCAGTTTGTGGTAGGGTGGTCCGAGGGGTGCATGTGTGCGCTGCCTGGTTAGGAGGATGTAGGAGACAAGAAGTGCACCATCGACGTTGTTGCGTGCGTCGTGGGGGGGGGGGGGGGGCGACGGAAATGGACGCCGCCGGAGCTGCTACGGGAGATACTAGCGGCACGCTGTTGGAGCTGGGAGCCTGGGAGGAGACGCGGAGGCCCCGGACCGACTCCTCTGTGCAGCTTGCTTACATGGTTGTGCATGATGGGGAGGCAGAAGGACCGGCGCCTGGCGGCCGGGCTGCTTCGTGTCGCAGGCTCGGGCTCGATCTCTTCATGTTTCCCCGGTGAGCTTTCATTGCTTCTTAGTTTTGGTTGTGCGTGCCTGAGATTTGTGGAACTCCAATCAGATTAATTTCAAATTTATTGCATTGCTTGTAGCATGACAAGGTTTGCATGGAACCCGACTAATATGAAATTTGAACATTTGCAGGTTGTTGTGATATATAGTTGCACGTTAATGATTTTTTGGTGGTTAGAAACTTGGAATCCAACCGTCCTAAATGAGTAGATGCAGTTCGAATCACCACCCCGAGTTGAATATAGTGATTTAGGCTATGTTGCCTGATTTATGTGTCGGTGGCTTTGGGTAGGCTGGTTTGAATCTGAATTCAGTAGCTGATGAAGGTAAATCCTTGAACAAGAAGTGAAGAAGTTTATGAGACAGTATATATATTTCATTCAACACTCACTTCCAACATTCCAAGAGTAAAGCTAGCAATCCTGATAAGAATGTTTAGTCATTGACGTTTTCCCTGATATGTCGATGTCAATGCCCGCATGCCTCTCCAAAAAATACTCTTCTCAGATTACCTGTTTGTGTTTTGTTCTCTTAGTACTGAGGAACATGATGACACAACAACGGCGGATGGGAGTGAGGCAATAGAGGAAGAAGACACGAGGAGCAAAGCAGATAGAAAATAAATGAAGAACCATGCCTTACATTTTATGATTGTGTTAACATACCTTCTGTTTACGTATCTTTATTCATGTTTATTTCTTGATATATTATGGTATTTTTTAATAAGGATCACTATCTACTTCCTCCAGGTGATAGAGGAAGAGGAAGTTGCAATTTGTAGGTGCATAATATTATGGCATGAATTGGTTCTTTGGCAAAATGTTCATGGATCAGAATTGGTGGGGGTTATTTAGTTCAGTTTAGAGAGCATTTTCCATTGCCATATTTTTTGTCACCTTTGGTTTTCTATATTGGGCCTCATCTATGAATATTTTCGATTATGTTGTTTCCCATGGTTTTCCTATATGTAACAGTATGCCAGGTTTTACAAGGTTTATCATTGAACCAGGTTCCTCCGATTAATAACAAATGGTTCAAGAGTTGTTTGTACTTTGAACCATTATTAGCGATGGATGTCCTAATAATTAATTAAGCTGGTTGTTTGCTTGCTTCTTGTGCATACAACAGGCTCGTTGACTTTATTTTTATCGCAGTATGCAAGCTTCTAAGCGCCGGATCAAGGTCCTACTATTTAATTAAAGGGGTCGATTGCTTTCCTTTTTATCTTAGTAATGCAAGCTTTACATGGGATTGCCATGTTGTGAATTAAAAGGAATCCAGTTCTTTTGGGCACGGTTTAGTTATTGCTGAATAGAAGGCCATGTGAAGAGTAAATGGCAATGTAGCGTAACAGAACAAATACATGGTGTTGTGTGCTGCAGAGTTGCAGCGTATTCCTGCATTTTGAAATATGGAATAGATATGATATGCTAGATATAAAGGTTCAGTTTAGAATTCTGTTGTGTAGTTTGGTGTACTGTCAATATCATTTCAAGTATAATTTTTTGTGAAAAAGGGGGTCGAGCCAACAGGCAGCGGTGCCGGCAGGCGAGCTTGACTGATTGCAGCGAGACGAGAGAAGAAGAGGAGTACTCGAGGAAGAGAGTGAGCAGTAAGTAAAAAAAAAAATTTAGCAGTAAGTAGATTCTTATCTGGTCTAGCAATTGTCTTTTTCCTTCGAAATAGGCAGCCAGTCAGTCACGCCATCGCCACCTCACCACTCGGTGCTGCACAACCTGAGACAGCGCACCGCTACCGGACCCGTTGACGACCTAGGAGCACCGCCGCCAGCCGCCACCTCCCGAGCAGGGGCACCGCGTGCGGGGAATGTCAGGGCTGCGAGCAGGCCCGATGGCGCACGCCAGCAGCGAAGAGAGGGGGTTAGGGGGAGGGGAAGAACTAGAGGGAGGAAGGGGAGCCTCACTCAGGGAGATGACGTGAGGGGGACCCCGCGGAGAGGATCCTGGGCAAAAGACATTAGATTAATTATAGAATAGCTTTTTGCTAAAGATTGAGATGAAGAGAAATTAGATTTTTGGTCAATTTTGGGAATTAGATGGTTGATACACATCCATTTCAAAAAATAATAATAGAAATAGTACATGTCCATGGTTGAGTGTTATTGTCAATTAATCGATCCAAGGGGAAAATGTGAGCACTATATTGATGCATTAGTATGTCATACCATATCAAGAATCTCAAGAGCTTAGCATGAACTGTTGATGGAAAAGAATATGACTTTGGTATTTGCATGCTAGGTTTTGCTCTTATCTGAAGTCCCGTGAGTACTTTCTTTTGATAAATTTGAACATGTAAATTTGCATTGCGATTTCTTAGCACATTCCTCACAAAAGGTGACATTAAGCAGTTTGAAGATGCTTGTGAGAGGCAGCACATCCTATACAACATCTTGTTGTTATTTTTCCCTTCTACCTTAGGGTTGGAACTCTCTTGTAAATTCCTAATTTTTAATCTTTGAAAAATAGGATGGCCCTCTTATCTTCTGTATTGACATATATACTTATATTCTTCATATAAGACAAGAGGGCCATCCTATTTTTCTAGGCGAAGTTACATTCAACAAAGATGTTTATTTGTGATATTGTTTCATGTAGTGTCCTACTATACCACCCAAGATAGATATCGTGAATTTGTATTGTTTACATAAAGTATTTTTGTATTTTCTTAATTTGTAGCATAGAGATGTTAATCTAAGTGTATAGTCAAGGAAGTAAAGGGGAATATGCATGTACAATGCTCACAAGTCAGATGCATACTCCTTTAGAACTTCATATATATTTTTTAAAAAGTTCTTCTTTATGACCGTGTTCCCATCGGACGCCTGCTACCTTGGCCGCCACCCTTGCATCGGATCTTGCCCTCTACTGTCGGACTGCACACTGCACCTACGAAGCAAAATGTGCACAATGCTCCTTTTTTGAGGGATATTGTCAACAATGACCCGCAATAACCTTCAGCCATCAATGCTTATCACTTTTTGACGACACGGCTATTTAAGCCGGGCGACTCACTCCTCGCACGGCAAGGTGGGACTAAACCTCCTACTGCACGGACATTTTAACCTCTAGTTATGTTTACACATGCTATTTGTAGATTTTTTATATGCCCGTGGCAACGCACGGGCTTTTTACTAGTAAGATCGTAGTATATGTTTGTTTAATAAGGATTGAGATGTTGATCCTCCTAGCTTTATTCTTCGGGACCTGCTGGTTGATGTAACCCTCGTTTGATTAATAAAATGCACCAAAAAAGATAATATATGTTGCTTAAGCAGGTGTTTTCGTTCTTTTTTTCATTTCTTTAGTTTTTATATATTTAAAAATTTTAAATAAATGCATTTAAATAAATTAATGTACTTAATTTTCAAAAAGATGTTCATTGCATATTTAAAAATATTCATGTAGTGTTAAAAAATCACGTATTTAAAAAAATGTGTACCGCTCAAAAAGTATTTGCTATAAAAAATGTTCATAAAATGTAAAAAAATATTTTCATGACATTTAAGAAATGATCAAGCATTTCAAAAATATGTTCGAGGCATATTTTAAAAAGAATTAGAAAATGTAAAAATATTTGCATAATTAAAACATATTTCATACCATTGAAAAAGGTTTAAGACAGTGAAACAACATGTGGTTGGATGGCTAGGAGGACAGTGATATTCTCAGCCCATCAGAGGTCAAGTCCTAAATTTAACACCGGTGCTCACACTTTCCTGGATTTATTGTAGGCTTTCGGTGATGTGCGTTCAGTGGGAGGAGACATTCTCATTGACTACGAAGGCGTATGTTGCGATTTTATCAATATCAAGATGATGTGCCAACTCTGTCTCTCAGACATGCTCATATGGATAGGATGTGTATGTGTGTGTGCTCTTTCATAAGGGTGACTGTGTATGCGGATGGTATGAGCGCTTAAGTCTGGACTATGTTAAAAAAAGGTTCAAGACATTTAAAAATGTTCTAAAACTTAACAAATGTTTGCATGCTCTAAAAAAATGTTCATGCCAGTTATATAATTTTTCATGATGTATTAGAAAACAAAAAAATGTGTTTGTGACAAATGTGCAATTGAAAAATGTTCAACGTGCATTTGCAAGCATTTCAACATTTATCTGAAAAATGTTCATGTATAGCAAAAACGTCCAATTGAATTTTTAAATAGTCACATTTATTTTAAAAATGAAGAAAAAAACGAAAAACTGAATTGAAAACCGATGATACCCAGCAAAAAGACACAGAGAAAAAACAAAGAAAACGATAAACAGACAGATGAAACGTTCTAAACACCGAGCGCCAATGGCTAGACGAGATCTCGTACCAAGTAAGATATAGCTTTCTTGCGAAATCACTAATTAAGGAGTACTCCTTGTAGAGATCACTTCAACTTTCCAGGTTGCGACAAGTGGCGCGCTGCATGTGCGCCACTTGTTGCAACCTGGGAGTTTTCCTTTTTTCGTAGATCCGTTTATTCAAAACGTTTTATTTCTTAAACCATGCGTCCAAATCTTGAACTGCTTTCGTCGTTGGATTCCTCACGTCGAGATCTTCAAAACTAGATCCCATGTTGATATGTTTTGACGAACTTCTTTTTACAAAAAACCAGACGAAAAAAACCGACGAAAAAACCGAACCGGCAACACGGGTTTTTTCCCTTTCCGAAAGAGGCACGCCCGTGCCTCTGACGAAATCACAATCGTTCCTCTCACGGAAGCAAATCCGTGCCTCTTGCGAAAGAAAAAAACAGAAAATGCGTTTTTTTTTCCTTTCCGAAAGAGGCACGCCCGTGCCTCTCGCGAAAGCACAACCGTGCCTATCACGGAAGCAAAACCGTGCCTCTTGCGAAAAAAAACAGAAAACACATTTTTTTCCCCTTTCCGAAAGAGGCACGCCCGTGCCTCTCGCGAAAGCACAACCGTGCCTCTCGCGGAAGCAAAATCGTGCCTCTCACGAATGAAAAAATAAACAGAAAACGTGTTTTTTCCTTTCCGAAAGAGGCACGCCCGTGCCTCTCGCGGAAGCAAAACCGTGCCTCTCGTGAAAGAAAAAAAAACAGAAAACACATTTTTTTTCGTTTCCAAGAGGCACGGCCGTGCCTCTCGCGAAAGCACAACCGTGCCTCTAGCGAAAACAAAACCGTGACTCTCATAAAAAAATGCATTTTTTTGCGAAAAAAGTTATTTTTTTCGAAAAAAATATTTGGTCAAAAAACTAGGGAAGACCGGTAGAAAACCAAAACGTAAAAAAAGGAAAAAACCGTTTAAAAAACCGAAAACGCATGCGTAAAAATAAAAAATATAAAATTCAGAGGGAGCGTCCAGAGCGCGACACGTGGCAAATGGCTGTGAGCGCGCCAAGTGACGCTGATCGTTGCGAGACTCCCAAAGGAGCGCTCGTTAATTAGTTGCTCCCGCTTTCTTGGTCTAGTCTATAGAAGCCTCACGTGACCACGTACATGAGCCTGGCCCTGCACGCGCACGTGTCTTGCAGTCATCCAGTGCATGCATGTGCGAATTTTGATGTTTTTCTTCTCATCTCTAGCTTATTTCAATGATTTCCCCTAAAAGTTGCATCAATTGCCCCACTTCTTATTGACTTGTCAAATAAATTTTGGGCGACGTTACGTGTCCGTCGGTGGAAACTAAATAAAAATCCGCCGCCTCGCTCATCATTGGATGGACACATTAATGACCGCCCGATCTATCAATGTAAGCAACCATCCTTTGCAACAAGAGTGGTGTTTTCGCAATAGTCTGCTTATTGCAATCACCTGAGCGTGTTTTATTTTTATTTTTTGCAATAAAGATCTTATTGCAAGAATTTTTCGCAACAAAGATCTTGTTGCAGGAATTTTAAAGATCAACCGTGCCTGTATTTTTTTAATTTTCTGCAACAGAGATCTTGCTTAAGATTTTTTTTCACAACAAAGGTCTTGTTACAGAATTTTAAAGATCACGCGACACGAGCATGTACTTTTTTATTTTTTGCACCAGAGGTCTTTTTGCAATTTTTTTGCAACAAAGGTCTTGTTGCAAAAAAATTAAATATCGATTGGCGTGCTACGCATCGGCCAGCGGATCTTTTTAAAAGACCCGCCGCCTCGCGGGCCATCAAATCTGGTGTAATCCCGAGTCAAGGGTCGTTCTTCACTTTTCCCACTTTTGCAACATAGGTTTTGCTGTGGAACTTTTTGCAATTGGCGTCATGTTGCAGAAAAAAAATGTAACAAAGGTTGTGTTGTTGAAATTTCTTGTAACAAGGATAAAGTTGCAGAGTTTTCTTTTGCAACAAAGATTATGTTGCAAAAAAAAATTGTCCGCATTGTGGTTGGCTCTCGAGGTCGTGTTGCCACTGTAATATTCCCCAAGTTTTAGAAACATGGAGGATGTTGCAGAATCCCAATACATACGGTGGATGGGATTAATCCACACGTAGTTGGCTTCCGAGGACGGCGGACGCGAGGCGTAGAATCTGTTGGTACACGTGGTCTGTCGGATCAAAAGTAATCCAACAGCTCCACACACGGCAGGCGCGAGAGCGCGATCCATCGGATGAAAGGTAAGGTTTCCCATAAAATTTTGTTTTTTCGTCAATAATGCTTACCAAATAAAATCTTAGTTTTAAAAACAATCACGCTAATATGGGCATGTAAAGCATTATCTAACCCACTAGAATATTTGTTCGTACCTTACAACACATGGCCAATTATCTTTTTTTTTTGTTTTAAAAATATATTCTGACATGTATTCATAAAAATAATCATTGTGTACTCCAAAAATAATTAATCAAATGTTTTAGAAAAATCGTTGTGTATCCAAAAAAAATGTTCAACCCATATTCCAAAATGTTCAAGTGTTTATCAAAATCTTTGTGTATAACCTCTGAAAGTAGAGAAATATTCTCACCAATCTCCATTCATATTCACACACATTTTGCCCCCACGTCATCAAATTAAAATCAATGAAATCGAGTACTTAAAAATATATTCAATGTCTATTTTAAAATATTACTAATAAAATGTCACTTATTTTTGAAAAACAATTGTAACTAAAAAAGTTTATCATATCAAAATAATCATCATGTATAGAATTGTTTCAAATTATTTGAGAAAATGATTGTCATGCATTATGCTCAATGTGTTTCAAGAAAATGTTCAATATTATTTGAGAAAATATTGCCCATATATTCTAAAATACTCAGTGTGTATCAAAAAATGTTAATTTATGAAATAAAATATTTAAAACATATCATGTACTTGACATGAATTTCTTTTACATCTATTTTGAAAAGAAAACAAAAATAATATTTTTTTACAGACATTTTTACTGTCCGTAAGGATTTTAGTTACCAAACATTTTTAAAATTCATAACTATTTTTCGTTTACAATTTTTTTCTTATACTTAAACCAATTAAAAAAAATGATAAAGTTGTGAAATGATTTTTTAAAGAATATCAAAATTGGGCAAGGGATTTTCTGATGTGCAACCGAGCCATTGGTACAGTAGCGACCGACTCATAGGAAAAGCGGAATAGGAGGAAAACCACATGGCGAGAATGTTGCGTGTTTGATCGTATTCTGCCCATGTTGCAACGCACAGTCAATCTCCCCTAATCTCCCCTAATATATATCTAACTAATAAAGCACGGAGTGCTTCTGGTCGTACGTCAGCAAATTTTCAAAAAAGTCCCTCCGTTTCTAGGAAGTCAACCCGCAGTCCCTGTTTTAAAGTGAAAAACGTTTCGTCCGGGGTTGTAAATAAAAATGAACAGACACGAGCACGACTGCACGGGCTCTCCTCTCTCCCTCGCCTCCTGATCCCAACCGCCAGGAGGCACGCGGCCCGCGCGGCGCTCGATCCGGTGACGCGCCGGCCGCCGCCGACGCCGGCAATCGCAGCACCCTGCACCACCGTTCCACCTTAGCTCCTCCTCTTCCCTGCGTGCCCGAGCTCCTCCTCTCTCCCGCGTGCCCGAGCTCCTCGATGTGTGCCGCTCGGGAGGGCTTGCGCTCGCCGCTCGACCAGAGCCACCGCGAGCTGGTCGTAGTCGTACTTGCCGGCGACCTGGGCGTCCCCTATGCACCACCTTCCACCTCAAATTTGGACGCGCATGTGCTTGTGGATGTTCTCAGTTCTTTTGCACACAAGGTGTTTGTGTGTTTGTCCGAACCAGTTTCAGTCACAGATCCTTGAGGTAAACTCCACATGAATACATCATGAGACTAAATCTCCTTTCATATGATTCAAAACATGATATGATGGTGGGAGTGAATCAGGTTATTAGAATAATGGTTTGCTAATTAATTTACATCATGTGCAGTCTCAAGACACATGGGTACGCCGGCTCCTATTGCTTGACAAATGTATATCTGCAGATTTTTTAATCGTATAAAGAAGTTACAGTTAGGTGTTGACCTTTTTTTTGCCTAGACACAGCACCTCCAACAAGATCTGGGCGCTCATAATGAGATATATATATATGTGCATGCTTTTTGTTTTTGTTGTGCCTTTTTTCGATTTATCTTTGATGCGCATTTTTAGTTTTAATTTTTGTTTACCTTCAGCCGACCGAATTGAGCTATCGGAGGTGCTGCTGTCTTTTGGCAAACATGCCCTACATTCTATGGTTTGGCATCTACAGGATGCCATCTTCGGTCATGGATCCACCGTGGCCGCTTCGTCCTTCACTGAGGACCTTCGCACCCCGTCGTCCCGGCTGTTTTGCACAAAAGTCCTTCTACCTTTTGGTAATGCAACCCGCAATCCCTTTATAAGTGGATCTGAGAAAACGCTTTAATTTTACAAAAAGGACCCTGTTGTTTAGTATATTCAATCCGCAGTCCATACGTCTGGTTCAGGATCGGGTCAACGCGCGGCGGCACGAGCGACTGGCGGCGGCTCGATGCAGAAGGCGGCGGCGGATGGAGCTTGAAGGGGACGGATCCATGCACGGAAGGTGCTTGGGAGGCGGATCCAGGCCTACAATGAGGCGGGGTCACCGGTGACGATGAGCAAAGCCGGCGGCGAGGCTTCCCGGGCGCACCCATGGCATCAGCGGGTCCTGGGGAGAAAGAGCACAGGGAGGTGAGGCCGTGAGGAAGAGAAGAAGGGAGAAAGGAGGGATGGTGTGGCGACCTAGGCAGGAGCTCGCCGGAGCTGGGTGACGGAGGACGGGCGCGGGAAACGGAGGACGGACGTGGGAGACAGAGGGATCCAGCGCTGCGGCTCGAAGTTCTTGCAGGTGGAGGCGGGCCTCATGGTTGGCACTCCGTGCCGCCTTGGCCTCGGCCTGCTCTTCGCCCGCGCCGCTCGCCCTGCTTGCCGCCTCCGACTCTTTCCACACCTCCATCACCATTGACGTCGCCGGGCGGGAGTACACCCATTCCTGGCTAAAGTGGCTCCAAGAGGATGACAACAATGGCGGGGCAGTACGGTTGGAATCGCCGGAGAAAAAGCGATGTCATGGGAGCCAGCGGTGGTGAAGCTTTTGCTGCTTTGAAGTTGTGTTCTTCACAGAACATGACAGTTTGTGGCAGCAACCATGGTGTGAGTTGCGACTCGCGACTGTGTCCGTGGACGACGACAAGACGAGGCTTGGGCAGAAGATGCAAATACCGACGAGCAAGAGCAGAGTGCAGCCCGTAGCAGTGGTGGGCGTCGGGGAGAAGCGGCTACTGCCCAAGTGGAAGCGGGTGCACCTGCCAGAGAATGCACCGATGGCGCTGGTGATGGACATGGTCTGCATCCCCATATCTCACGAACCCCTTGGCGTTCATCGGGTAGCCAGGCATGCCTTTGATTGTTGCTTTCGACGAAATCAACAACTTCCTGCCATGGTTTAAATAAGCTTTGTAAAACATGGTTCCATGTCCCACCGGTGTGAGTTATCATGTTGATTAATAAATCACAGCTCAAGCCCGTTGCAACGCACGGGCATTTGTACTAGTAAAATAATAAAGTAGCTATTGCTTCTGGTGGTACGTCACATAATTTGCTTCTAAACTTGCTAAATATTACCCATCAATGCCACCTATAAGTAGGAAAAACGATTCAGTTTTTTTTCACAAGTCACGGCAGTGGTCTCTGTCTTTATTAACAGCGATGTCTCAAAAGTAGCATAAAACTTGCGTAGTGCATTGGCAGGAGTGTCGCTTTTCTATCCAAAAGATGTGGGTTCGAGCCTGGCTCTCACATCTTTTATTCCCTGTTCTTGTTTAATTTTTCTTCGTTCTGATAGATTAAAATGGTCTTCAAAATGTGTATAAATTTTAAATATACATATAGACTACCTGAAAAATCCTTTCGTTGGCCTAATTCTTTATGTCTGGCAGATTAAAATGCTCTTTAAAATGTTTATCTATCAAACACTTACTCAAAATATAACATGTTATATATTAAAAAAAACTGAAAACGTGTATAAATTTTAAATATACATACATACTATCTGAAAAATCCTTTCGTCGACCTATTTTTTTATGATAGATTAAAATGGTCTTCAAATATTTATCTATCAAACACTAACTCAAAATATAACTTGTTATATATGAAAAAAAAACCCTGAAAATGTGTATAATTTTTAAATATACATACATATCTGAAAAATCCTTTCGTCAGCCTAATTTTTTACATCCCATTGGTCCGAGTCAGGCACAAACGATACACGCGGTTTTTTCGATCATCTCTCTTCCATATTCCATCTGAATCTGTTGAACGTGGACATAGGACTAGATATATACATGTATAAAAATATAAGAACCAACACACTTCTTGAAACAAATAGGCCCGCCTCAGCAAAGTTGTCGCCACCTTAGCGGCAGCCCCTAGCACGCGGACACATCCATCTAGACGCCATGCAACACGTTTTCGATCAGGTGCATTAGTATCACTATATTAGTACTGCTATATTGATCACATCAGCCGCTGCTTCCATCAATCAATCATCAATGGTATAAAGGACCCTCGATGATCACATCGTATGCACATATTAGCATAGGTGAGTTGGTCATCTTGTAATTGATTATACCATTTATACGTATATGCACTCGATGGAAAGACCGGGACAAAAAGTACTGCTGCCGCAACTTTTAATCGCTCTAAACATACTTGTGATTTGGCATTGATTACTCTACAAGTTTACAACGAAATGGGGAGCTCGCTGATCTTTGGAACCAGGCTGGCTCCGCATGCCTCGCTTCCCTCGAGTGGGAGCTCACAGGAGAAGGAACTCTCTCACTGGGAGGCCGACACGGTCATTCCCGTTGAATCGGTCCCTCACATATCTTCTTTGACTCAGAGCTCAAGCTGATGTACATGTCTTTGCCTGCTGACCAACTGACCGTCAACTACAACAATACATGCAATAATGTCGCAAAAGCTAGGTAGATGCTTTCTACCGGACCATACAGTATTTGACACATACTCCCTTTGTAAAGAATTGATACACTCTTATATTTCTTTATAGAGGGAGTACTATTTTCAAGTTGAATATATTTTCAGGTAACCTACATCTTTCTTACCGTTCACCGTCGATGGCATCAAAATTTTCCATGTGCATGATCCCACCCAAATATATTCGATGCAACATCACAGCTTTCTATTGCAGCTATAATAATTACCATCAAGGGACGTGGACACTAGCTCCACGAGGAGCATTTGGTTATATAACCCAGATACAAGCAAATCAAAATCATTAATTTTGCTGACAAGGAAAGTAAAACAGATCGAGGCTGCAGTTCTTAAGATGGCACTCAGAGTAGACCTTGACCTCCACCTCTCCTTTCTAAGTGTCATTTGCTCGGTATGATGACGGAAACAAGGCCGTGTACATAATAAAACTTGCAAAAGGGCAGAAGAAAACTTACAAAAGGGCAGAAGGATGAATAGGTTGATGACAATGACGAGATGGAGCAATTGTGATAAGTGGTCAAACATAATTTTGTTACCCCGTTGCAACGCACGGGCTCTTTTGCTAGTCTAGTCTAAACAAATAAGATGATGTGAAATAACATATATTTTCCCCGCAAAAGAAAACATAATATATATATATATGACAGCCATTTGGGACACCTAGATGCCCAGGCTCCTTGCTTGTCTACCTTCGGATTGCTTTAGGATGTGTGCTTGTGTTAGGTATAGACGCTAACGGGTATATACCCGTTTGCAGTATTAAATTTGGTCATTTATTGCAATTTACTAATTAATTCCATTGACCGCATGTTAATTAGCGATCACTTACTCTAATTTGGAGGTAGGCATTAATTAGCATGCATGTACTATCAAACACTGCCTAATTTAGTCACGCATGTGCATGTGAAACACTAGAAAGATTCTATAGTAATTAATGCATAGAAGTAAATTATTCAAAATTGTCTAATTTTTTCTGTACATATTAGTACTATTGCTGGCATGCCTTTTAAATAGAGGTGTGCGTATAGTTGCTATGGGTATAAGAAAAACCTAGTTAATGTTTATCTGAACGTAACATATCATCTGTCGAGGTATTTAGTTACGTATATATATCCATTTTAAAAAAGTTAGTGACATTTATTTGTATGTACCAATAAATTTCACATCAAGGTATTTACAGCAAAATCTTGAGTATATACTGTTTTTCTTAAACTTGAGTATCCACATACAAATATATCGGACTATGTTTGTAGGTATATAATACCTAAAATAAATCATAGAGTATATACGTGCATGCAAATTATTTGGAATAAATTGTAGGATATATACGATCTGTATGTATCTTATACCTAGAATAAATCATAAAGTATATTCATGCATGCAAATTATTTGGAACAAATTATAGGGTATATATGTTTGTAGGTTTTAAAAAACATAGAATAAATCGTAGGGTATATATATTTGTAGGTATAGGTTCAAATACCTAGAATAAATCATGTAGGAATCAATCTACAATCAATGATCATGAAGGATACATGTGCATGCACGCAGAAAAGGAAAGCAAATTTTTGGAAAGGATAGTAGTGATTATTTATAAATAGAAAATGCATTAGCGGGTTGGATCCGAACTAGGTGCCCAGGCACCTAGGTGCCCCAATTATTTTACCTATATATATATATATATATATATATATATATATATATATATATATTCTCTAAACGAGGAGATAATCTTTTCAAGTTTGCGAACATATATTAGTTCATCTTTGACGGCCGGACCCAACATAATACATTGTACACAGAAACGATCAGCGCCAGTGTCGCGTCCACAGAGCTGGCTTCGAGATAACGAGACACGATTACAGACTAGAAGACACATCACTTGCTACCCTCTCAAACACAAGACCGATCTGCTGCAACAGAAGACTAGCAACAATATAAGCCGGGCAGAAACGATCAGCGCATGTCTCCTTGGCCGAGCTGGTTTTTGAGATCTGACTTGTCTTCTCCACGGAGCTGGCCTTCGGCAACCGGCCTCTTGGGGAAAGCGAACCAGCCGAATCTCCACGTGATGAGGCAGAAGCCGAACGCAGCATCAAGGAAGAAGACCACCGCCCACTGCTGAAAGTAGGTACGGTACCACTGGGGCGTGCGCGGGACGAGGAAGCTGGTGACCAGGAACGCCAAGGAGACCGCGATGAGCATGGCGATCAGGTACGTGGACACCTTGAAGTCTTTGCAGTCCTCCTCGTACTTGGCGAGCTCCCTAGCCTCCTCCCGCTGTCTCTCGATGTTGGCCGCCATGTCCTCTCTCTCTATTCCTCCGCCGCCGCCACGCCGCTTCTACAAGATAGATAAGCGCCGCTTGAACCTTGTAGTAGACACAGCCACACAGGGCTTACGGCAGGGCCTCTCGCGCGTCTTTTTATAGGCCTCGTGCTTTTGTTTGGAGCTGGTATAGTAGGACGGGCCGAATCCGATTCCGCGCGCACCTCCCCTTTCCCTCTGTGAGCGGCCCACTTCCTTTGTTGCTTCGCCAGGGTTTGTTACGGCAGGTGCACAGTCGGTTCGGACGTTCTGTTTCCTATTTGGGGATGCTCCTATTATGCGTCGAATAGTCGTTACAACGCACATCTAGGCCAGCCCAGCTCGTTCGTTCCCAGAACCTCTGTTACAGTAAAAAAAATCGGGTTCTCAAAAATATAAATCTATGTTTGCTAGCTTGCTCCTTGCAAAAACCGGTCTGTGTGTTCTGTTTAAAAAACCACCACCGGCTTTAAAAGTTTTTTCTTCAGATTTTAAAGAAATCTTCACGAATTTTAAAAATCTCAATTTTTCAAAATGTTCACAAATTTGGAAAATCCTTGCAAATTTATAAAGCATTTCCAAATTAAAAAAATGTTCACGAATTGATTTTTATATATTTTTTACAAATTTCAAGAATTTGAAAAGGCGCCTGAGGATACAAAACACTTTGCAAATATTAAAATGTCCGTCATTTTTTAAAATATTCACAAATTTGAAAAATTATGAATTAACAAATTGTTCCCGAATTTGAGAATGAAAACAAGTTTGAAAAAGATGTCAAAGACTTTTTTACAAACGGTGATGATTTTTTAATATAACAAATGAAAAAGAAAAGAAAAGGAAAATATATTAAAAAACGGACTGAAACACCAGCAAAAAAGGAGAGAAAACAAATCTAGTTAATAGATGGCAACCATCTAGAAGGGCTACGCGGTCATTTTCTTTACCACGTCAGCCTGACAAACGGGTCCAACATGTCATATTAAGGGTTGAAACATGCTCAACACTTGGTCAGTGCATTTAGTGAAAAGTTAGCGTTGTGAGCGGTGGTTTGGGTCTATTTTTTATAAAATGATGGCAACCAGCTATTGACGCTGTAATTATGGTGGTTTTATGCTTTTTACTCCCATTCGTTACATGATTTACTAACGGCTACCGGTAGAACAACAATTCTTCCTGTCATTAAATCACCAGAAACACTACAATTGTTTCGTATAATGTCTATGTTTTAGTGTGATCAGCAGAAAACTTTTGAACATGCAATCAACATACCATGATTTGGTTAACATACTTGGTTACGCTTCCTATGAAAGCCAGCGTAAACTAAAATTCCACGTCTCCGTCATCTTCTACCGCCGTCCTTCAAATACCCCACGCCGACGGATCATCGCCCCCACAACCTCTCCACCTCCAATACATACTCCAAATCACCTAATTTTTAGAATTTTTAAGGAAACCACATGTTTATAATATAACGTTAGAAGTTACAACACACGCAGTCCACACTAGACAGTTCTAGAGAGGACAACCGTCACGGCACATAAACAAAAAACATCTGACATAAAAGAAATTGCAAATAGATCCTTGAGGGGGTCAACCACAGAACCAAATCTTTGCCTGCCATCATTCACTAGCAACACCGTTGCCGGAGGAGTAGGAGACGAACACCATGTGAAACAGTCGCCGAAGCACCATTGCAACATTGCTTTGTGAGCCGAAGAAAGCACCGCCGCAAACGGCAGATCACATATCATTGTGGAGCATCGACCAGGGTTCAAACCCATGCACCTTGGGCGTCAAATTCGATGTATTCAGCCGATGAAATCGACGAAGAACACCAGATCTGCCTGCTTGCATCCTTCAAACCAATGCCGAAACAAGCATTTTCTGAAAACCGCCACCACCACATGAAGCAACAGTCTACGAACACACATATACAAGATGCTTCCCGCTCGCTCCTCAACATCTCCCGGAGAAGAAGCATTGCGAGGAAGCCAGAGCAGGAAACACCTTATTCTATGCAGCGACACCGTCTCCATCAAGACGTCACTGTCCAGAAGGAACTAATCCTAGACTACCTCCTAGCCAAGCACGAAGCACCGGGATCCCCCACTCTAACCGCCGCCACCGGAGCAGCAGAAGGAGGAGAGAGGGATCCAAGGGCCGGCCGGCCAGAGGAAGACGGGAACTTGGTCGCTTCACTCTTCGCGTAGCTTGAGAGCAGGGAAAGGGGAAAGAAAACTACCCTGGCTTCAACATGGCACCCGTGGGGTTTGAGTGTGGGTAATGGTCGCCAAAACCCGTACTTGTCTCAACATTTTTCGCCCAAACCCGTACCCATACCCGCGCCTGCGGGTTTCAAAACGTTCCCATACCCGTACCCCGCCGGGTGCGGGTAATACCCACGGATAAAAACACCCATATCGGCCACCTTACCTAATTCACACTTCACCATGTATTTTTCAGCATTGCCATATATATACACAACATTTCAGCATGTATACTTCGACATTTCAGAACATATATATATATACCACATTTTGGCAGTTCAACACATATATATCATGTTCTGTTGTGCAATGGAATAAAAAGAATGGTATTATTTTTCAAAAGTGGATAGCAAGAAACATGAACTAGATGACACTAAACAATGTCCAACTACATTCATGGATGAGTAACCTGTAAGTGAACTTTTTAGAGAAATATTCACATATATTCTTCTTTTTTCTAATTAGGAGACAAACAAGAGGGACACGATTTTCTCTATTTTTATTTTATTGAAGACACTTTGCAATCTCTACTTCAAAATGATCAAATGAAGGAGACTACATCATAACGTCTTCAAAATCAAAGATAAAAAAGTATGTTCACAAAACAAGGTCAACACATTTAAACAAGATCATCCATGTGGGTAAGGGGAGGGGATTTTGGGTTGTGGAGATTAGCGGCCTTGTTAGCCTAGGGTAAAGCGGGTTTTTAATCTTTTAGTGAATGACACATGAGACCTACCCGTTAGAAAGAATTAGATTATATGAGTACGGGTAGGCAGGTACGCGGGTATGGGTATTGCCTTCCCGTACCCTTACCCGACTTACCTGATGGGTACAATTTTTTTCATTTATAAACTCATGGATTTTTATTTTTCCCAAACCCTTACCTAACAGGGTTTTTACCCGACGGGTTGCGGGTACCCATTGCCATGTTTGACCCTAGCTTCGTGCAGGACTAGAGCTGGCCAAACGGGGCGTCCTGGCCCGACACGACCCATCATAATCGTGCCTGGCACGGCACGGCCCGCCAGGGCATGATTATTATACGACCCACGTGCTGCAGCCTGCAGCTCATACACGACCCAGCTGCTAATCAGGCCGGCCTGCCGGCACGCCAGGCATGCTAGCCCACCTACTATTTGGCCTTTTTGCCTACTGGGCTAGTATTAGGCCATATAGAGATATATAAAAAGAAAAATAACATAAAGATAATCAGTCTGTGTCGTACCAGCCCGCATGCTCAGCCTAGCAGTCCAAGCACGCCCCAGGGCGTGCCGCGTGCTAGACACTGCCTGTTTAGCCCGTGGCGTGCCTGGCCCATGACAGACCGTGTCGGCGTGCTTGCGGGTCGGTCTAGTTGGCCCACCCCATTTGGCCAGCTATAGGCAGGACGGGTTCAATCCATAAACAAGTTTTGTTTTTAGGCAAAATCCATCAAACACGCGATCCAACTCTTTCCCCTGCCACGTGGCCCCCTCCTCCCTCCTCCCCTTCGAACCCCCAAGAGCCACGTGACCCTCTTTGCATGGTGCATTTTCAAGATTGGAAGCACCTAACTGGGAGCACCTCGGTGCTCCCAATCTTGAAAATGCATAGTTAAATGTTTCAAAAAATTCTGACAAAATTTATGAATGTTAGCATCACATGAATGTACAATCACTAAAAGTTTCAAATCAAAATTCAAAATACACAGTGAGAAACAAAAAGATAAATCCAGCATGAGTGTTTTGCAGAAAACTCCCCAAACATTCTCTGAATGACACTTTGGCGCACATGTCATGATGCTGCCCATTCGATCTCAGATCGACGGCCGAGGTCGCGTGGGAGCACCTAATGCGAGGTGCTCCCGAAGCACCAGATATTCTCCCGTCTCGCACCCCCTAAAAAAAGCCCTGTCTCGCCCCTCTCCTCTTTCCCGATCCCCACTCCACCACGGTACCACCTCGGCCGCGCCGACGAGGCGCGTCCTCTTACACCGCCAACGCCCCCGCGGAGGCGCGCGAGCCGCGGGAGCAGGAGTGTCAGTACTCTGGAAGTGGCAAAGGTGCGGGCAAGACAGGAGAGACGGAAAGAAGGCGCGGCGAAAGCGTAAAGTCATCGCGAGGCGTTGAATTGAATGTGTGCGTGACGGGCCGTGAGCCTTGTAATGGTGTGGGCCGTGGGCGAGTGTGTGGGTGCCACTCATGAGTATATAAGCGAGGGGTGTCACTGTGGATAGGCATCAAGAATTTGAAATGAAATATTCTGAGCCACAGGCTCCTCTTCCTCCTCTCGCTGCCTTCTCCTAGCTTCTCACCTCTCTGCTCGCTCTCTGAGATCTCCCCCTACCCTTCCTTTCCGCCGGCGAACTCTTACCACCTCTAAGTCGTGACAATCTGGTATCGGAGCCACCTCCTCGCTCCGCCGTGCGCTGAATTTTTTTCCGAATCGTACCCGGCAAATTCGAGGCGACGGTAGCGGATCGCCTGTGGGCTTGATCTGTGTAAATCCCGACCTGAGGTGGGTTGATTTGGGATTAATTGGCCACCATGACGACATTCAAGCCTAACCCATAGTCGCGATTCATCGCGGACGAGATGGAGGCGTTCCAGGAGCGCATGCTGAAGGAGTTCGCCGAGATCAGGGCGGCGCAACGCAAGCTGGAGGTAGTCGATGGGATCTGCGCGCAGCTGGCGGCGCTCGACGCCAAGCTTACGGAGCAAACGGCGCGGCTCGACCAAGTCCAAGTGAAGGTGAATTTGTCCTGCGACACCTTGGGGCAGGTTCAGCAGAGCCAATTCCATGTCGCTCAGAAGGGGAAACCACCAGAGGTACCGGAGACCTCGTCGCCGACAGCGTCGGAGGTGTCGGCCAGCATCCTGGGCCCAGGGCCGCCGTTCGTTGTTCAGGAGCTGCCTCGTCCTCTCCAGGTACCACCTAATACCGCTTTGTCCCAGCAAGTGTTGGAAATATGCCCTAGAGGCAATAATAAAATGGTTATTAGTATATTTATTTGTTCATGATAATAGTCTATTATTCATGCTATAGTTGTGTTATCCGGAAATCGTAATACACGTGTGAATACATAGACCACAACGTGTCCCTAGTGAGCCTCTAGTTGACTAGCTCGTTGATCAACAAATAGTCACGGTTTCCTGACTATGGACATTGGATGTCATTGATAACGGGATCACATCATTGGGAGAATGATGTGATGGACAAGATCCAATCCTAAGCATAGCTCAAAGATCGTGTAGTTCGTTTAGCTAGAGCTTTTCCAAATGTCAAGTATCATTTCCTTAGACCATGAGATTGTGCAACTCCGGATACCGTAGGGAGTGCTGCAGGTGTGCCAAGCGTTGCAACGTGAATCGGGTGACTATAAAGGTGCACTACGGGTATCTCCGAGAGTGTCTGTTGGGTAGGCACGAATCGAGACTGGGATTTGCCACTCCGTATGACGGAGAGGTATCTCTGGGCCCACTCGGTAATGCATCATCATAATGAGCTCAATGTGACCAAGTGTCTGGTCACGGGATCATGCATTACGGTACGAGTAAAGTGACTTGCCGGTAAAGATATTAAAACAAGGTATTGGGATACCGACGATCGAATCTCGGGCATGTAACGTACCGATTGACAAAGGGAATTGTATGCGGGGTTGCTTGAATCCTCGACATCGTGGTTCATCCGATGAGATCATCGAGGAGCATGTGGGAGCCAACATGGGTATCCAGATCCCACTGTTTGTTATTGACCGGAGAGGCGTCTCGGTCATGTCTGCATGTCTCCCGAACCCGTAGGGTCTACACACTTAAGGTTCGGTGACGCTGGGGTTGTAGAGATATGAGTATGCAGTAACCCGAAAGTTGTTCGGAGTCCCGGATGAGACCCCGGACGTCACGAGGAGTTCCGGAATGGTCCGGAGGTAAATAATTATATATAGGAAGTCAGGTTTCGGCCATCGGGAAAGTTTCGGGGGTCACCGGTATTGTACCGGGACCACCGGAAGGGTCCCGGGGGTCCACCGGGTGGGGCCACCTATCCCGGAGGGCCCCATGGGCTGAAATGGGAGGGGAACCAGCCCCTGGTGGGCTGGTGCGCCCCCTTGGGCCCCCTGCGCCTAGGGTTGGGAAACCCTAGGGGGGCGCCTCCACCGGCTTGGGGAAGCCACCTGGCGCCGCCCCTTGGAGATCCCATCTCGGGCCGGCGCCCCCTAGGGGCCTATATAAAGAGGGGAGGGAGGAAGCCGCACCCATGCTCTTGGCGCCTCCTCTCCCTTGCTACACCTCTCCCTCTCGCAGACGCTTGGCGAAGCCCTGCCGAGATCGCGTGCATCCACCACCACGCGTCGTCGTGCTCGGATCTCTATCAACCTCTCCTTCCCCTTGCTGGATCAAGAAGGAGGAGACGTCTTCCTCAACCGTACGTGTGTTGAACGCGGAGGTGCTGTCCGTTCAGCACTAGGATCATCGGTGATTTGGATCACGACGAGTACGACTCCCTCAACCCCGTTCTCTTGAACGCTTCCGCTCGCGATCTACAAGGGTATGTAGATGCACTCCTCTCTCTTGTTGCTAGATGAACTCATATATTGATCTTGGTGAAACCGTAGATTTTTTTTCCTGCAACGTTCCCCAACAGTGGCATCATGAGCTAGGTCTATGCGTAGTTCTCTTTGCACGAGTAGAACACAAACTTGTTGTGGGCGTAGATGTTGTCAACTTTCTTGCCACTACTAGTCTTATTTTGCTTCAGCGGTATTGTGGGATGAAGCGGCCCGGACCGACCTTACACGTACGCTTACGTGAGACAGGTTCCACCGACTGACATGCACTAGTTGCATAAGGTGGCTAGCGGGTGTCTGTCTCTCCCACTTTAGTTGGAGCGGATTCGATGAAAAGGGTCCTTATAAAGGGTAAATAGAAGTTGACAAATCACGTTGTGGATTTTACGTAGGTAAAAAACGTTCTTGCTAGAACCCTATTGCAACCACGTAAAACATGCAACAACAATTAGAGGACGTCTAACTTGTTTTTGCAGCATGTGATTGTGATGTGATATGGCCAAAAGTTGTGATAAATGATGAATGATATATATGTGATGTATGAGATCATGTTCTTGTAATAAGAATCACGACTTGCATGTCGATGAGTATGACAACGGCAGGAGCCATAGGAGTTGTCTTAATTATTGTATGACCTGCGTGTCATTGATTCAACGCCATGTAATTACTTTACTTTATTGCTAAACCGTTAGCCATAGTAGTAGAAGTAATAGTTGTCGAGCAACCCCATGGAGACACGATGATGGAGATCATGATGATGGAGATCATGATGATGGAGATCATGGTGTCATGCCGGTGACGAAGATGATCATGGAGCCCCGAAGATGGAGATCAAAGGAGCTATATGATATTGGCCATATCATGTCACTACTATTTGATTGCATGTGATGTTTATCATGTTTTTGCATCTTGTTTACTTAGAACGACGGTAGTAAATAAGATGATCCCTCATAATAATTTCAAGAAAGTGTTCCCCCTAACTGTGCGCCGTTGCGAAAGTTCATTGTTTCGAAGCACCACGTGATGATCGGGTGTGATAGATTCCAAAGTTCACATACAACAGTGTAAGACAGATTTACACATGCATAAACACTTAGGTTAACTTGATGAGCCTAGCATGTACAGACATGGCCTCGGAACACAAGAGACCGAAAGGTCGAACATGAGTCATATGGAAGATACGATCAACATGGAGATGTTCATCGATGATGACTAGTCCGTCTCACGTGATGATCGGACACGGCCTAGTCGACTCGGATCATGTATCACTTAGATGACTAGAGGGATGTCAAATCTGAGTGGGAGTTCATTAAATAATTTGATTAGATGAACTTAATTATCATGAACTTAGTCTAAAATCTTTACAATATGTCTTGTAGATCAAATGGCCAACGCTCATGTCCACCTCAACTTCAACGCTGCGTTCCTAGAGAAAACCAAGCTGAAAGATGATGGCAGCAACTATACGGACTGGGTCCGGAACCTGAGGATCATCCTCATAGCTGTAAAGAAAGATTATGTCTTAGAAGCACCGCTAGGTGAAGCTCCCATCCAAGAGAACCAAGACGTTATGAACGCTTGGCAGTCTCGTGCTGATGATTACTCCCTCGTTTAGTGCGGCGTGCTTTACAGCTTAGAACCGGGGCTCCAAAAGCGTTTTGAGCAACACAGAGCATATGAGATGTTCGAAGAGCTGAAAATGGTTTTCCAAGCTCATGCCCGGGTCGAGAGATATGAAGTCTCCGACAAGTTCTTGATTGTAAGATGGAGGAAAATAGTTACGTCGGTGAGCACATACTCAAAATATGGGTTGCACAACCGCTTAACTCAGCCGGAGTTAATCTCCCGGATAGCCTTGATTATTGATAGAATCCTTGATCGCTTCCACCGAGCTACAAGAGCTTTGTGATGAACTTCAATATGCAGGGTATGGAAAAGACCTTTCCTGAGGTATATTCAATGTTGAAATCAGCGGAGGTAGAGATCAAGAAGGAACATCAAGTGTTGATGATGAATAAAACCACTAAGTTCAAGAAAGGCAAGGGTAAGAAGAACTTCAAGAAGGATGGCAAGGGAGTTGCGGCGCCCGGTAAGCCAGTTGCCGGGAAGAAGTCAAAGAATGGACCCAAGCCTGAAACTGAGTGCTTTTATTGCAAGGGAAGCGGACCTTTGGAAGCGGAACTGCCCCAAATACTTAAGCGGACAAGAAGGCCGGCAACACTAAAGGTATATGTGATATACATGTAATTCATGTGTACCTTACCGATTACTAAGTAGTAGTTCACGGGTATTTGATACGGTGCCGTTGCTCATATTTGTAACTCAAAGCGGGAGCTGCGGAATAAGCGAGATCGGTGAAGGACGAGGTGACGATCTTGGCGTCGGGAATGGTTCCAAGGTCGATGTGATCGCCCGTCGACGCTACCTCTACATTTACCTACGGAATTAGTTTTAAACCTCAATAATTGTTATTTAGTGCCAGCTTTGAGCATGAACATTGTATCTGGATCTCGTTAAATACGAGATGGCTACTCATTTAAATCCGAGAATAATGGTTGTTCTATTTATATGAGAGATATGTTTTATGGTCATGCCTCGATGGTCAATGGTTTATTCTTAATGAATCTCGAACGTGATGTTATACATATTCATAGTGTGAATACCAAAAGATGTAAAGTTGATAATGATAGTCCCACATACTTGTGGCACTGCCGCCTTGGTCACATTGGTGTCAAGCGCATGAAGAAGCAACATGCTGATGGACTTTTAGAGTCTCTTATTATGAATCTTTTGACAGATGTGAACCATGCCTCATGGGCAAAATGACCAAGACTCCGTTCTCCAGAACAATGGAGCGAGCAACCAACTTATTGGAAATCATACATACTGATGTGTGCGGTCCAATGAGCGTTGAGGCTCGCGGAGGATATCGTTATGTTCTCACTCTCGCGACGACTTGAGTAGATATGGGTATGTCTACTTGATGAAACACAAGTCTGAGACCTTTGAAAAGTTCAAGGAATTTCAGAATGAGGTAGAGAATCAACGTGACCGAAAGATAAAGTTCTTACGATCAGATCGTGGAGGAGAATACTTAAGTCACGAATTTGGTACGCACTTAAGGAAATGTGGAATCGTTTCACAACTCACGCCGCCTGGAACACCTCGGTAACAGAACGGTGTGTCCGAACATCGTGTCGCACTTTATTGGATATGGTGCGATCTATGATGTCTCTTACCGATTTACCGCTATCATTTTGGGGATACGCTCTAGAGACAGCTACATTCACTTTAAATAGGGCACCGTCTAAATCCGTTGAGACGACACCGTATGAATTATGGTTTGGGAAGAAACCTAAGCTATCGTTTCTAAAAGTTTGGGGATGCGATGCTTATGTCAAGAAACTTCAACCTGAAAAGCTCAAACCCAAGTCGGAAAAATGCGTCTTCATAGGATACCCTAAGGAAACCATTGGGTATACCTTCTACCTCAGATCCGAAGGCAAGATCTTTGTTGCCAAGAACGGGTCCTTTACGGAGAAAGATTTTCTCTCGAGAAGTAAGTGGGAGGAAAGTGGAACTTGATGAAGTACTACTGTTGAACTGGTGAGTAGAGCAACTCGGGAAGATGTTCTGTGGTGCGGCATCAAGCGAAGAGGAAGTTAATGATGATGATCAAGGTACTTCGGATCAAGTTACTCTTGAACCGTGGGTCCACGAGGACACGTTCCACACCAGTGGTATGGCAACCCTGTCACGGAAATCATGTTGTTAGACAACGGTGAACCTTCAAACTATGAAGAAGCGATGGCGGGCCCAGATTCCAACAAATGGCTTGAAGCCATGCAATCCGAGATAGGATCCATGTATGAAAACGAAGTATGGACTTTGACAGACTTGCCCGATGATCGACGAGCGATAGAAAACAAATGGATCTTTAAGAAGAAGACGTACGCGGATGGTAATGTTACCATCTATAAAGCTCGACTTGTCGCTAAGGGTTATCGACAAGTTCAAGGGGTTGACTACGATGAAACATTCTCTCCCGTATCGAAGCTAAAGTCCGTCTGAATCTTGTTAGCAATTGCCGCATACTATGATTATGAGATATGGCAAATGGACGTCAAAACGGCATTCCTGAATGGCCATCTTAAGGAAGAACTGTATATGATGCAGCCGGAAGGTTTTGTCGACCACGAGAATGCTAACAAGGTATGCAAGCTCCAAATGATCCATTTATGGGCTGGTGCAAGCATCTCGGAGTTGGAACATTCGCTTTGATTAGATGATCAAAGCTTTTGGGTTTATGCAGACTTATGGAGAAGCCTCCGTTTACAAGAAAGTGAGTGGGAGCTCTGTAGCATTTCTCATATTATATGTAGATGACATACTTTTGATGGGAAATGATATAGAACTTTTGGACAGCATTAAGGCCTACTTGAATAAGTGTTTTTCAATGAAGGACCTTTGAGAAGCTGCTTACATATTAGGCATCAAGATCTATAGGGATAGATCAAGACGCCTCATAGGTCTTTCACAAAGCACATGCCTTGATAAGATATTGAAGAAGTTCAATATGGATCAGTCCAAGAAAGGGTTCTTGCCTATATTGCAAGGTGTGAGATTGAGCTCGGCTCAATGCCCGACCACGGCAGAAGATAAAGAAGAGATGAGTGTCATCCCCTATGCCTCAGCCATAGGATCTATTATGTATGCCATCTTTGTGTACCAGACCTGATGTAAACCTTGCCGTAAGTTTGGTAGGAAGGTACCAAAGTAATCCCGGCAAGGAACACTGGACAGCGGTCAAGAATATCCTGAAGTACCTGAAAAGGACAAAGGACATGTTTCTCGTGTATGGAGGTGACGAAGAGCTCGTCGTAAAGGGTTACGTCGACGCTAGCTTCGACACAGATCTGGATGACTCTAAGTCACAAACCGGATACGTGTATATTTGAAATGGTGGGGCGATGGCTGGTGCAGTTGCAAGCAAAGCGTCGTGGCGGGATCTACATGTGAAGCGGAATACATGGCAGCCTCGGAGGCAGCGCATGAAGCAATCTGGGTGAAGGAGTTCATCACCGACCTAGGAGTCATAACCAATGCGTCGGGGCCGATTAAACTCTTCTGTGACAACACTGGAGCTATTGCACTTGCCAAGGAGCCCAGGTTTCACAAGAAGACCAGGCACATCAAGCGTCGCTTCAACTCCATTCGTGAAAATGTTCAAGATGGAGAGATATTTGTAAAGTGCATACGGACCTGAATGTAGCAGATCCGTTGACTAAACCTCTCCCTAGAGAAAAACATGATCAACACCAGAATTCCATGGGTGTTCGATTCATCACAATGTAACTAGATGATTGACTCTAGTGCAAGTAGGAGACTGTTGGAAATATGCCCTAGAGGCAATAATAAAATGGTTATTATTATATTTCTTTGTTCATGATAATAGTCTATTATTCATGCTATAATTGTGTTATCCGAAAATCGTAATACACGTGTGAATACATAGACCACAACGTGTCCCTAGTGAGCCTCTAGTTGACTAGCTTGTTGATCAACAGATAGTCATGGTTTCCTGACTATGGACATTGGATGTCATTGATAACGGGATCACATCATTGGGAGAATGATGTGAAGACCCAATCCTAAGCATAGCTCAAAGATCATGTAGTTCGTTTAGCTAGAGCTTTTCCAAATGTCAAGTATCATTTCCTTAGACCATGAGATTGTGCAACTCCCGGATACCGTAGGAGTGCTTTGGGTGTGCCAAACATTGCAACGTAACTGGGTGACTATAAAGGTGCACTACGGGTATCTCCGAGAGTATCTGTTGGGTTGGCACGAATCGAGACTGGGATTTGTCACTCCGTATGACGGAGAGGTATCTCTGGGCCCACTCGGTAATGCATCATCATAATGAGCTCAATATGACCAAGTGTCTGGTCACGGGATCATGCATTACGGTACGAGTAAAGTGACTTGCCGGTAACGATATTAAAACGAGGTGTTGGGATACCGACGATCGAATCTCGGGCATGTAACGTACCGATTGACAAAGGGAATTGTATGCGGGGTTGCTTGAATCCTCGACATCGTGGTTCATCCGATGAGATCATCGAGGAGCATGTGGGAGCCAACATGGGTATCCAGATCCCACTGTTTGTTATTGACCGGAGGCGTCTCGGTCATACGCATGTCTCCCGAACCCGTAGGGTCTACACATAAGGTTCGGTGGCGCTAGGGTTGTAGAGATATGAGTATGCATTAACCCGAAAGTTGTTGGAGTCCGGATGAGATCCCAGATGTCACGAGGAGTTAGGAATGGTCCGGAGGTAAAGAATTATATATAGGAAGTCAGGTTTGACCATCGGGAAAGTTTCGGGGTCACGGTATTGTCTGGGACCACGGAAGGGTCCTGGGTCCACCGGGTGGGGCCACCTATCCGGAGGGCCCCATGGGCTGAAATGGGAGGAACCAGCCTGGTGGGCTGGTGCGCCTCTGGGCCCCTAGCGCCTAGGGGTTGGGAAACCCTAGGGGTGGGGCGCCTCCACCGGCTTGGGGGGTAGCCACCCTCTGGCCGCCGCCCCTTGGAGATCCGATCTCGGGGCGGCACCCCCTAGGGGCCTATATAAAGAGGGGGAGGGAGGGCAGCCGCACCCATGCTCTTGGCGCCTCCCTCTCCCCTTGCTACACCTCTCCCTCTCGCAGACGCTTGGCGAAGCCCTGCCGAGATCGCTGCTGCATCCACCACCACGCCGTCGTGCTGCTAGATCTTCATCAACCTCTCCTTCCCCCTTGCTGGATCAAGAAGGAGGAGACGTCTTCCTCAACCGTACGTGTGTTGAACGCGGAGGTGCTGTCCGTTCAGCACTAGGATCATCGGTGATTTGGATCACGGCAGCACGACTCCCTCAACCCCGTTCTCTTGAACGCTTCCGCTCGCGATCTACAAGGGTATGTAGATGCACTCCTCTCTCTCGTTGCTAGATAAACTCATATATTGATCTTGGTGAAACCGTAGAATTTTTTTATTTTCGGCAACGTTCCCCAGCAACAAGTTGTGCAGTCAGTTCAGGAGGAAAATTCAGGCAAGAGGCCATGGTTGCCCAAAATGGATTTTCCCCGTTTTGATGGGAATGTTGTCAGGATCTGGTTAGATAAGTGTGAGGCGTTCTTCCAGTTATACAGCATACCTGAAAATTTTAAGGTCACTTCCGCATCCACATGTCGATCGATAACGCTGCAAGTTGGTATCGGGCTTTTAAACAAAAGCAGTGCATATCACACTTGGCGCTGATTTTGTGCAGCGGTGATCTGAGGAGTTCGATGTGAATATATACAGGCAAAAGATGAAGGACCTCATGTCACTTAAACAAGGGGACACAATGGAGGAGTACAAGCAAAAGTTCCTTCAGTTGGTCTACACCATTAAGTTGTACGAACCATCGATCAGTGATACTTTCCTGGTAACTCGTTTCATTATGGGGCTCAAGTCAGAGTTACGGTCAGCTGTGGAGTTTCAGATACCAACAAATGTCCACATGCAGCGATGTATGCTTCTGTTCAGGAAGGCCTGTTACTGCAGCAGAAGACAATCAGAGGATTGTACCAGAAGTCTGCCTTCACCAAACCTGACACTCGGCCGGCATTGGCTACTGGTGATCTGTGGAAGGCCAAACAGCTGAAGGAATATCGACGAGCTAACGGCCTGTGTTATAAATGTGGAGAGAAGTTCACTCCGGGGCATGTATGCAGTCAGTTACCGGCGACTGGGGCTCAACTGAAAATAGCTGAAACAGTGGTGCAGAACGAGATAATTTCTAATGCTCTTTTGGATGCTCTCGTTGAGCAGTCTACAGCAGACTGTGCTACTATTTCAGATTCTTTGCTTTGTCGGTGCAGCTCACCCAAAAACCATACAACTAAGAGCCTTAGCGGAAATCGGTGGTGCTCATATTAGTGGACTCAGGGAGCACCCACACTTTTGTGGATCAAGCACTGCTCAGCAGGATAAATGTTACTGTGGAGCCACTAAATAGACCTATGAAAGTGAAGGTGGCTAATGGAGAACTGGTACAATGTTCTGAAAAGGTTTCTCAGTTAACCTGGTGGATTCAAGGACATAACTTCACAAATGCAATGCATGTTCTTCCTCTTGGGGGACATGACATTATTTTGGGCATGGATTGGCTAGAACAATGGGGAGTGATGCAATGTCCTTTGGGCAGAAAAATGGATTCAGTTCAAATATTCAGGACAAGAGGTGAAGTTGTGAGGTGTGCTACCTGCAACACCAACAGAGATTACATAAGTAACAGCTGAACAATTGTTAAAATGGGATAAAGGCAATGAGGTTTGGGCAACTGCTGTGTTGAACAGAATTGTGATGGCACCTGAAACTCCAGTTCCTCCTGCTGTACAAGAGTTATTGCAACAACATCACACTGTATTCAAAGATCCTCAGACATTGCCTCCTCCACAGACCATTGGATCATGAAATTCATCTCATTCTGGAGCTGTTCCGGTGAATTGCAGACCATCTGAGATATTCTCCACTACGAGAAAGATGAAATAGAAAGACAAGTGTGCGAAATGCTAAAAGCTGGTTTGATCACACCAAGCATTAGCCCTTTTGCTTCTCCTGTTCTCCTAGTAAAGAAGAAAGATGGCACTTGGAGGTTCTGTGTGGATTACAGAAAGTTGAATGATATCACTATCAAAAGCAAGTTTCCTCTACCAGTGATTGATGAGTTACTGGATGAATTAGGAGGTGCCAAGTGGTTCTCCAAACTAGATTTAAAGGCTGGATATCATCAGATTCGAATGAAAGAAGAAGATGAGCATAAGACATCATTTAAAACACACCATGGCGATTCCAGTTCAGAGTGGTTCCTTTTGGACTAGCTCTTTGCTCGAGCACATTCCAGTGTAATATGAATGTGTTTATGGTAGGGCCCAACAGAAAGTTTGTGTTAGTATTCATGGATGACATCCTAGTGTTCAGCTTCACTCTGGAAGATCATGTTCAACACTTGAGGTATGTGTTTGAAATTCTGGCACAAAATCAGTTATATGTGAAACAGAGCAAGTGTGTTTTTGCTCAGCAATCCATGGAATATTTGGGTCACATTATTTCTGACAAAGGAGTGGCTACTGATCCTGCAAAAACTGAAGCTATGGTTCACTAGCCTGTACCAACTAATGTGACTGGGTTGAGAGGATTTTTGGGGCTAACAGGTTACTATAGAAAGTTTGTGAGGAACTATGGTGCATTGGCTAGGCCTCTCCTTTGTGTTATTAAAGAAACAAGCCTTTCGATTGGTTTGACACAGCTCAAGCAGCTTTTCAATTTGAAAGCAGGCCATGGCCACTACTCCTGTTCTGGCTTTACCAAACTTTGCAAAAACTTTCACTGTAGAGACAGATGCTTGTAATACTGGAGTGGGAGATGTTCTTTCTCAGGAGGGGCATCCTATTGCTTACTATAGCAAGGCACTTGGAGTAGCTAGTCAGAAACTGTGCATTTATGAGAAAGAGTTTCTGGCAATCATGATGGCAATAGACAGGTGGAGATCTTACCTGGCCAGAGCACCTTTTGTAATCAAAACAGACCACCACAGTCTCTGTCACCTAGGGGATCAACTTCTCACTTCAGACTTGCAGAGAAAGGCCATGACAAAACTGGTAGGACTGCAGTTCACCATCCAGTACAAAAAAGGAGTGGAAAATACTGCAGCAGATGCTCTTTCCAGAGTAGCTCATTTATTTCCTATTCAAATAGTGTCTACAAGCAAGCCTATCTGGATACAGGAAGTCTTTGAACTCCTATCTGATGGACCTGCTGCACAACAGATGTTACAAAATCTAGCAGTGGATAACAAGGCTTGTCCTGGATTTTACTTGCAAGAGGGGCTAATTAAACATGAGGACAAAATTTGGATTGGAGCAAATGCAGGTCTGCAAACAAAGCTCATCCAGGCTTTCCACTCATCACCAGTGGGAGGCCACTCTGGTATACTTCCTACCTACCACAGAGTGAAGCAATTGTTTAGTTGGACTGGTATGAAAACAAATGTGGAAAACTTTGTGAAGCAGTGCAGTACTTGTCAACAGGCTAAACATGAGCTGTGCAAAACACCTGGGTTGTTACAACATCTTCCTTTACCAGATCGACCATGGCAAGCCATTAGTATGGACTTCATTGAAGGATTACCTAAATCAGAGGGATTTAGTGCTATCCTAGTGGTGGTGGATCGTTTCACAAAAGTAAGTCACTTTCTGCCTCTGAAACATTCGTTTACAGCAGCATCAGTAGCTAAGGTATTCCTCAATAACATTGTCAGACTTCATGGACTGCCCTTGTCCATTGTTTCTGATAGAGATAAGATTTTTACAAGTGCATTCTGGAAAGAATTGTTTGAGTCCGGGGCCTTGAACTTGAGATGAGCACAACATATCACCCACAAGCGGATGGTCAAACAGGCGTGTGAACCGGTGTTTAGAAATGTACTTACGTTGTGCAGTTCTTGCTTCTCCGGCTAAATGGGCGGCTTGGCTCCCTCAAAGTAGTTTTGGTATAATTCTACATATCATTCTTCTTTGGGCTGCACTCCCTACAAAGCTTTATATGGACAAGACCCGAATGTAGGACAGTTGGCAGGTCAGTCTGTTTCCATGAATCCGGATGTTCAGACTTGGTTGGCCTCTCAGAATGAACACACAACGTTGCTCAAAGACCATTTAGCAAGAGCTCAGTGCAAATATAAGCAGTTCTTGTCGAGAAAAAGGTCTGATCGCCCGGTTTGTGGTGGGAGAAAGCAGTATCTGCATACGCAACCATATGCTCGATCGTTTGTGGTTAATCGTCCATGTCCAAAACTGGCTCTCAAATATTTCGGACCCTTCAAGGTTACGGAGAAAATTGGAAACGCAGCTTACAGTTTGGAGTTGCCGCGAGGCGATATGGTTCACCCAGTTTTCCATGTGTCCCAACTCAAAGCTCATGTACGGATCATACTCCGGTGTTCACTACACTGTCTTTGCTTGACTTGTCGCTGCACGGTGTGCAACCGAAGAAATCTGGATCGCTACCGGTCAAAAAGGGAACGCTTCACATCTTCAGATCTTGGTCAAGTGGACCACAATTCCCGCGTCCTCGGCTACTTGGGAAGACTATCAGGTGCTCAAGGATCGCTATCCAGCGGCACCAGCTTGGGGACAAGCTGGTTCTTCAGGGGGAGGTATTGTCAGTACTCTGGAAGTGGCAAAGGTGCAGGCAAGACAGGAGAGACGGAAAGAAGGCGCGGCGAAAGCGTAAAGTCATCGCGGGAGCATTTGAATTTGAATGTGTGCGTGACGGGCCGTGAGCCTTGTAATGGTGTGGGCCGTGGGACGTGTGTGTGAGGGTGCCACTCGCGAGTATATAAGCGAGGGGTGTCACTGTGGATAGGCATCGAGAATTTGAAATGAAATATTCTGAGCCACAGGCTCCTCTTCCTCCTCTCGCTGCCTTCTCCTAGCTTCTCACCTCTCTGCTCACTCTCTGAGATCTCCCCCTACCCTTCCTCGCCGCCGACGAACTCTTATCGCCTCTAAGTCGTGACAAGGAGGCCCTCGGCTCCACCTCTCTCTCCCTGCCGCTCCTCTGCGCCGTCTTCTCCCGCTCCTCCGACCTGGCGGAGACCCCCTACCCGCCGGAGCACTTCCAGGACCCCCTCGCTCGGTGGCCTCCGGCCGGCGAGTGGCGCGGGTCAAGGGGTGCTGGACCCAAGTGAGGCTCACGCCTCCCAGCGTCATCAGTATCTAGGTACCTATCTTCAACCCTGATCTAAGCTGATTCTGGGGCTGACACAAGGGAGGATTGGGACTCCTAATCCATTGAAAAACACTAACCAAATAGCCGTACACTGTATATGACCAACACCACCCGATAACCCAACTGCGACTTTTGTCAGTTTGTGCATCAGCTTTATAACAGGCTGCTGTCAAGTGTGAGCAGAGTTCATCCCACAGAACTTGTCAGTACTCTCTCAAGGTATCCAAGCTCACCAAGTCAAGGTCTTCCACTCTAACGTATTACTTAAAAAGAGAGTACTCTATGGTTGCTGCTCATAACTTGGCTAGCCAGCACTATCCATAGCCATGGCATTTCGCCTCATTATACTCGCACTAGTACCGCTGCTGGTCACCGTGCTCACTGCTCCTTCCCTTCCTAGCAGCAATGACACTGACCTCGACGCGCTGTTCGCGTTCAAGGCGCAGCTGTCCGACCCACTCGGCGTCCTCCGCAACAGATGGGCCACCAATGCGTCGTTATGCCGCTGGGTCGGCATGTCATGCGGCCGGCGCCAACGCCATCGTGTCACCGCCCTGGAGTTGCCGGGCGTGCCCCTCCATGGTCAGCTTGCCCCTCACCTTGGAAACCTTTCCTTCCTCTCTGTTCTCAACCTCACCAGCTCCAACCTCGTCGGCTCCATCCCCGCCGACCTCGGCCGGCTGCATCGCCTTAGGCGGCTCAATCTTGCACACAACAACTTGTCTCACTCCATTCCATCTACCTTTGGGAACCTTACAGGTCTCCAAGTTCTTGATCTGGGCAGCAACATGCTGTTCGGTCAAATCCCAACGGAGATGCAAGGATTACATAACCTTGCCTACATAGCTCTGCATGCCAACTACTTGAGTGGTCCGATACCAGCTCATCTGTTCAACAACACACCTCTGCTAAGCTATGTTTCCTTTGGGAACAACAGTCTGTTTGGGTTGATACCTGACAGCGTCGGCTCCTTGCCCATGCTTGATATCCTTGGCTGCTTGAAACCAGCTCTCTGGACCAGTTCCTCGGCCATTTTCAACATGTCTAGACTTAGGATCTTGTATATGGACAAGAATAACTGATCGGCCCTATTCACGCAGCAATGGCAGCCTTAGTCTCCCCATGTTGCAAGTAATATCCCTCTCTCGAACTACTTCATTGTGTCCGATTCCTTCAGGCCTTGCTTCGTGCAAGAACATCAGGATCATCTCTCTATCTCAGAATTTCTTTACGGGTCCTGTGCCGGCATGGCTGGGTGAGCTGCCGTTCCTTTCCGGCCTTTTAGCTGGGGGGAACGAACTTGTTGGGCAAATCCCTCGTGTTCTTGGGAATCTTACCATGCTCACCAGGCTTGACCTCTCATTCTGCAAGCTCAATGGAGCGATCCCAATTGAATTGAGCAAGTTGAGACAGCTCAATATTTTGGAGCTTTCATCTAATGGACTCACAGTGTTCTTTTCCTGCTTTTCTTGGCAACTTGACATCATTAACCGCAATAGGGTTGGCCCTCAATCTCTTGACCGGGTCGGTGCCAAGAACACTTGGGAACATGAGATCACTCTGACTCCTCGATCTTGGATCAAACCGCTTCCAAGGGAGCTTGGCTTCTTGGATGGTCTCTCGAATTGCGTGGAGCTCCGTCTCATAAATTTGCAGTGAATGATTTCGGTGGAGGCCTTCACGACTATCTGGAAACCTCTCCAAGAAGCTTGTGATTTTTGATGCAAGCGGCAACAAGTTGACAGGAGGAATTCCATCGACAATATCAAATCTAAGTGGTGTCATTTCGTTGATCCTTATGAACAACCAACTAAGCGGTCGATCCAGAATCCATCACGACTATGGAGAACCTTGAGAGAATTGACATCTCGGGGAATAGCTTTGTTGGTCCCATCCCGACGCAAATTGGTATGCTCAAGAGACCGGTACAATTATTTCTCTACAACAACAAATTGTCCGGTTCTATACGGATGGCCTTGGTAATCTCACTTTGTTGGAATACATTTCCTTGTCTTATAACAATCTGTCCTCACATGTGCCAGCAAGCTTGTTTCTTCTTAATAACCTTGTTGAACTGAATCTGTCCCATAACTCTCTCACTTGTGCATTGCCTTTTGATCTCGGCCACATGAAACAGATTAACAAAGTAGATCTCTCCAACAACAACTTGGTTGGCAGCCTTCCAGATTCCTTTGGACAGCTCCGGATGCTAACTTACCTAAGCCTGTCTCACAACTCATTTCAAAATTCTATTCCATACAGTTTTCGCAATTTAATTAGCTTAGGAACACTGAACCTATCTTCCAACAACTTCTCGGGTACCATCCCAAAGTACTTGACAAACTTAGCCTACCTCACAAGCCTGAACATGTCCTTCAATGAGTTACAAGGTTCAATACCAGATGAAGGCGTTTTCAGAAACATCACCTTGCAATCTCTGATAGGAAACTTGATGCAATGCGGTGCTCCCCGTTTAGGGTTTTTGCCATGCCTGGATAACTCTCGCTCTGTTAATAATGGACATTTACTAAAATTCCTACTACCTTCTTTTGCTTTAACATTGGCGGCTATAGCTATTTGCTTATACCTGCTGATAAGAAGGAGCGATCTGAAGCGGGGAGATGTAACACCTGCTGGCGATGGAGTTGATCGATCGACCATAGGTTAGTGTCCTACCATGAGGTTGCCGTGCCACTGAAAATTTCAATGAGGAAAACCTACTTGGAGTTGGAAGTTTTGGAAAAGTTTTCAAGGGCCAACTGGACGATGGTTTGGTGGTGGCGATAAACGTGCTCAACATGCAATTCGAGCAGGCCGTGAGGAGCTTTGATGCTGAATGTCAAGTGTTGCGGATGGCCCGGCATCGCAACTTCATATGGATATTGAATACCTGTTCCAACTTGGATTTTAGAGCATTGTTGCTTCAGTACATGCCGAATGGAAGCTTGGAGACACACTTGCACACTGAAAATAGTGAACCACTAGGTTTCATCAAGAGACTAGACATTATGCTTGGCGTGTCGGAGGCAATGGAGTATCTACACCATCATCACTGTCAGGTTGTCCTACACCGCGACCTGAAGCCTAACAATGTGTTGTTTGATGAGGACATGACGGCGCATGTGGCCGACTTTGGCATTGCGAAGTTATTAGGCAATGACACCTTCATGGTCTCAGCGAGTATGGCAGGGACAATTGGGTACATGGCCCTAGGTACGTACTTGGTACGACCATGCCTGAGCAATTCATTTGCCAAGAAATTAGCTGTTGTTACTTTAGTTGGCTAACGCTATCGACTTTTTCTTTTTCGTACAGAGCTTGCGTACATGAGGCAGAAATCACATATTTGACCTGAGGCAGAAATCAAATCACAAACTGACCTGGTCACGAAAAAATTTCACTCTGCTGACCCTTTGGTGTGGCGCCCGACAGCTGGGCGCCGCACCCTCATCTGGCGCCCTTCCCTTAGGCGTCGCACATCCCGCCGTGGCAGCCCTGGTCGATATGGCCCCACACGCTTTGCAGCGCCCTAAGGGCTAGGCGCCACACTTTGACGTGACAGCCCTTAGCCCTTGGGCTGATGACTTAAGCGTGGCCGACCCAGCCCGACCAGGCAGTTCTTCATCTCTCCGCTCTCTGGACAGAGAGCAGCGGCGGCGGCGCCCCCATCTAATCCCCCCCCACATCCCTCTCAGATCTGAAGATTTGATCCGTGGATTCGATCCCCAATCCATCCTACTAGGTAAACTCTTCCGTTCTCTTTCTTTTGCTCCGTAAATTTGTTGCCATTTTAGAGATTTGTCCAAGATTTGATGGAACCCTTGATTTGTTTGGTTTGCTTGATTTAGGATGTGTATTCATATTGGTAGTACCGTAGTGTTATTTATTAGTTCACAATACATGATTCTTGTTAGTGAAACCCTAGATTGTTTAGTTTTTTTATATATATGAGATGCCTATTTTATAGATAACTATGAGATGTTGATTTTTGTAGACATATATGAGAAGTTTGTTTAGATATATATTAGATGTTGAGTTTATTTCAAATATTAGATGTTGAGTTTATTTCAAATATTAGATGTTGAGTTTATTTCAAATATTAGATGTTGAGTCTATTTCAAATATTAGATGTTGAGCTGCACTACTTCCATGACGATCCCGAGAGCCACAGTTGGCTTGCATCACATCCATAATACTTACAATGACTGCAGCATCACAACAATTTGAACAAACACAAATTTTATGCCGACGAGTTCATAACTTAAGACAATTCAAACATTACTACGACATGGTTCACGACACATTCATTACAAATGACAAATGGCAGCTTGCCCTAGAAGATAGTTCACCAACATCTCACATGCCCTCACAACTTCATGACACATTCATTAGAAGATAGTTGACGACGAGTGCACCAAGCGAAGTCCGTACTGAGTAGAGCGAGGCCATTTCCCCTTCTTGTCACGTGCTGAGTCCTCCTCTTGCGCCTCGCGAGCCTTTGCAAGCTTTCTTGCCCTCTCCTCCTCATGAGCAAGTTTCGCTTGGCGTGCCCTCTCCTCCTCTCGTTTCTTCCGCTCCATCCTCTCATTCTGACGACGCTCTTCCTCCAAGCCTCTTCGAAACGATTCTTTGAACCGTCGTTGCCGCCTAAGACAATCTGCGTATTGGTCCTTTTTCAAATCATAAGGCACTTCAAGATCTATCCACGTGAAGTACTTGCATAGAGGAGGCGGTGACTGCATAAAAATTTGTTGTTAGTGTTGACACACATTTGAGAGTAACATTTTACTTCTCGAGCTTACCGGTGGTTGGTCATAGGCGTTAGTTGGAAGTGCACGATCATAAGCATAGTTCGGGCATACAAAATATCTCCGCCCTTCCGTCCATGCTTTCTTTCGGTCGGTGGACACCTTCACCTTGCAAACATCTCCACACCAACATGGCGGGATGTTGACATCTTTCTCCTTCACCTTGTCCAAAGATGTGTCCTCCCACTTGTTCGGCATGTCTTCTTGGTTAGCACACGGTGGCCTCGTCATGGAACCGGATGAAGCCATGCCTACAAAACCGAGAATTATTGGTCAACCCTAACCCCCACTTAACAATAACCACAACCCTAACACCAACATCAAACACACATAACCCTAACCCTAGCATACTATGAAAGCCTAGCCATACCAAATTAGCAAAGAAACACAAATTTCCAAATCCTATCAAAAACTAGGGTTTCCCCCAAACTAGCAAGATTTGAGCAAATGTGACAATTCCTATGGATGAAAACGAGGGATCGGAGGAGATTACCTTAAGGGAGGGGTTGGCTTCAAATCCATGGTCAAATACTCGGATCTGAGAAGGATTTGAGAGGGGAGAGAGGAGGGCGGAGGGGAGGCTGAGCTTGGGTTTGTGTGGAGGGTGGGTGTGTGGGGTGGGGATGGTGGGAGGAGTTGGTGCAGCCTAATAAATGTCCAGGTGTGCAGCGCCTAAGGAAAAGGCGCCACACTACACAGTGCAGCGCCTTGCCCTTAGGCGCTGCACACCTGGACATTCCAGTCCAGAGAGCACCAGGAGCGTTCCAGTAGCTTTTCCACCCAAAAATTGCTAAGTCAGTGTGCAGCGCCCAAGGACAAGGCGCTGCACACTACTGTGCAGCGCCCAAGGAATAGGCGTTGCACCGTATAGTGTGGCGCCTTGCCCTTGGGCGCTGCACACTGACTTAGCAAATTTTGGGGTGCAAAACCTACTGGAATGATTCTGTTGCTCTCTGACTGCCATATCCAGTGTGCGGCGCCCAAGGCCAAGGCGCCTTGTGTAGTGTGGCGCCTTGTCGGTGGCGCTGCACACTGAACATGCCGGTCGAGAGCACAGAGGCGTTCAGTTGGTTTGCACCCAAAATTTGCTAACTCGGTGTGCAGCGCCGAAGGGCAAGGCGCCACACTATACAAAGGCAGCGCCTATCTCTTGGGCGCTGCATGAGTGTGCGGCGCCTTGCCCTTGGGCGTACACCTTAGCAAATTTTCGGGTGAAAAACCTACTGGAATGATTTTGTTGCTCTCTGGACTGCCATGTCCAGGTGTGCAGCGCCCAAGGCCAAGGCGCTGCACTGTTAGTGTGGCGCCTTGGCCTTTGGCGCTGCACTAACTGCTGTTTTCAAATACCTACTGGTTTTTTTGTTTTGTGATTCATAAAGATGCCACATAATCATATCCAAATTACATGTAGGTGTCCAAAACACAGAAATAGTAGTCTAAATCACATAGTCATACACACATAGCACATATACTTGTCCAAATCACATAGTCATACACACATAGGGATCTCACATAGTCATACACAGAAATATTAGTCCCCTCACATAGCCATACACACATAGCACATATACTTGTCCAAATCACGGTCCATGTAGTTTCTTCTTGTTCCTCTCTTCTTCTTCTTATTCTTCTCCCTCCTCCCACCACCAAGGGATCTCACCTTCCCCCTCCGTGTCCTCCACCCCCTTCATTGTTTCCATACCTATGAAAATGGCAATATAATAGTTAGTCACACAATACAAAATGACAACACAAGCATTGAGCCAAAAGAACAAGATCATAGCAAGTCACATACGTCAATGGTCCATTGAGCCAAGAGAACATTCCTCCACTACGGCCGCCGCCAAGACCAAGATCACCACTGCCTCCACCATCACCACGGCCTACACCACCACCGCGGCCTCTACCGCCACCACCACGGCCTATACCACCACCACCACCACGGCCTCTACCAGCACCACGGCCAAGACCATCACCACGACCTCTACCACCACCACGGCCAAGACCTTCACCACGACCAACACCATCACCACGACCTCTACCACCAGCACGACCAAGACCATCACCACGGCCAAGACCTTCACCATGACCAACACCATCACCACGACCTCTACCACCATCACGACCAAGACCATCACCACGGCCAAGACCTTCACCACGGCCAAGACCATCACCACGGCCTCTACCACCACCACGGCCTCTTCTAAGACCAAGATGACTCCCTCTTTGTTGCCTAGTTCCTTGTTGGCTTGTTTGATTTGAGTGGTTTGGCACTCCACCACTTGTTTGACTTGGTTGGCTACCCCTTGGTTCACTTGGTTGGCTATCATTTGTTTGGCTTGTGCTTGCACCATTTTTCTTTAATCTCTTTCTTGGTTTGGGACAAGTTCTTGTGTTGTGTCCCCCATTATCGCAGCCCCCACAACGGGATTGCTCACGAGGCTCTTGGAATTGGCGGTGTCGTATTCTCCACCGCCACCACGGCCCCATCCGTCCATGTCACCTCTAAGACGCTTTGTCTTACGTCTTCCCCGTCTAACGATCTTCAATTCCGGTCCGCCATAGTTGAACTCCATGATACTCCGGCCATTGTGATTGGTCCAAGTATGCATTTGGAACCGTGGAGTCCATGTATTCTTTACCGTCATGATTGAGAACTCGGACTCCCTCACGGTAATAGGGTGATTGACGTCCACATTCCTAACCCGGGATGCATTTAACAAGTGCGAGCATGGGAGATGAAGCAAAGACGGCCTCATGCAGCTGCAATCACACCGTGTTAGGGAGACCTTGAAAGCCCGGCCTCCGTGTTGGCGGCCATCGTTTGTGGTTCCTCCGGGCTCTTTCACCTCATACTTCCACTCGTTGTCGTCATATAGTACAGCTTCTTGAGTCTGCCTTTCGTGATTGAAATTCCAACCATTCTTCAACCTTTGGTGGGAAATTGTACTTGTGCTTATCCTTGTTCTCACCAAAGAATCTGCTTATCGGTCTCCATTGAGTACTTTAAAAAGTATGCATTCATCTTGTCAAATGTGTATTGAACTATTGCCGTCACGGGTAATGCACGTACACCCTTGAGCACCTTATTGAAGCATTACGCCATATTGCTTGTCATTTGACCGTACCTCCGCCATCTTCATCGAAAAGCACGTGCCCACATATTCCTTTCGGCAATGTTCTTATTGAGAAACTCGACCGCCGGGGTGAAGTTTCTTGTGTCTGAGCAATGCATTGAACAATGTGGCAAACCGCTTGTTGGTGAAAGCGAGACAACAATCCTGAAGATCATCGGCCAACTCCTTGATACCACATGCCCTATAGAAGTTTGCACAAAAGTGCCTCATGCACCATCGATGATGCAACTTTGTATGTCCAGGAATGTCAACCACCACCGCATTTAGAATTCCAGGATGGCGATCCGATATGGCACAAATTTCCCTTTCAGCCGGTAATACCCTTGTTCTCAGTTGACGCAAGAACCACTCCCAATTATCATTGTTCTCCACCTCTACCAAAGCGAAAGCCAAAGGCAACACCCGGTTATTGGCATCACTTGCTATTGCAACCAATAAAGTGCCCTTGTATTGTCCGGTCAAGAACGTGCCATCAATGGCGATGACGGGCCGACAATGCTCAAAAGCCCTCACGCATTGCTCAAAGGCCCAAAATGCACGGCCAAATACTCGGACGGTCCTCCCGTTATGAATCAATGTTTGGTGCCCATGAGGCTCAACCACGTGAACCATGCCCGGGTTTGTGGCGGCCATAGCTAACAACAACCTAGGGAGTCGGTTGTATGCTTCCTCCCAATTGCCATACAACATCTTGAATGCGGCTTGCTTCGCCTTCCATGCCTTGCCGTACTTCACCTTGTAATGAAAGATGGCTTTCACAAGGTCAATGACACTCTTGATGCTCATTGTTGGAAGTGTGGATATTTGGTTGGAAAGCACATGTAGCGATGAACTTCGGATGTGAGTTGTCTGTGTTGTTGGTACACAAGCTTGCCATCCGCCCTCTTGTCTTGCGGCACATGTGAGTTGGTAGACAACTCACTATGCGCCAAGTGGGACCTCCTTTCCATGGCCTTGCACGCACAATCCATGGACATGTTGGCACTTCACATTTGACCGTAACGCATACATTCACGTCCGAGTTGGCCACTTTATGTGGACGATAATGTAATCGAGTAGTTGTCGAGCCACATCTTCAATTCCAAGAAGGATTGAAACTCACAACCGGATATATCCCGTTCTTGCCGCCTTCCAAATCACGGTGAGAACTTGGCCTAGCTCCAAGAGATATGCATTTGCCACCATCCACAACGGTTTCATCCATGAGACTAAGATCCTTGAACAATGGTGTCTTGTGATCCCGCTTGAATACCTTCTTGAATGCTTCGGCCTCCTTCGGCGTGAACCCCTCCTCATCAACTTCTTCATCGGGACCATCGTCATCCGAGTCCGATGCATATGCACGGGAAAAAGGGATGGATCGGTCCATTGTCTCTTGCACATGATATTGGTCGAGATCACCCACATTGTTGTCATGGAGGTCAACTTCGTTGTCATCCTCCTCGTACTCATCATTCTCCTCTTCAAAACCATCATTTTGGTTGTTTGGAGTCGGGCTCAATGTTGGCCAATCTTGTTGCGTGAATTGAGGTTCATGTTGGAAATATGCCCTAGAGGCAATAATAAAAGGATTATTATTATATTTCCTTGTTCATGATAATTGTCTTTTATTCATGCTATAATTGTATTATCCGGAAATCGTAATACACGTGTGAATACATAGACCACAATATGTCCCTAGTGAGCCTCTAGTTGACTAGCTCGTTGATCAACAGATAGTCATGGTTTCCTGACTATGGACATTGGATGTCGTTGATAACGGGATCACATCATTAGGAGAATGATGTGATGGACAAGACCCAATCCTAAGCATAGCACAAGATTGTGTAGTTCGTTTTGCTAGAGCTTTTCCAATGTGAAGTATCTCTTCCTTAGACCATGAGATCGTGTAACTCCCGGATACCGTAGGAGTGCTTTGGGTGTACCAAACGTCACAACGAATCGGGTGACTATAAAGGTACACTACAGGTATCTCCGAAAGTGTCATTGGGTTGACACAGATCGAGATCTGGATTTGTCACTCCGTATAACGGAGAGGTATCACTGGGCCCACTCGGTAGTGCATCATCATAATGAGCTCAAAGTGACCAAGTGTCCGGTCACGGGATCATGCATTACGATGCGAGTAAAGTGACTTGCCGGTAACGAGGCTAGACCGAACGAGGTATTGGGATACCGACGATCGAGTCTCTGCAAGTAACATACCGTCGACAAAGGGAATAGTATCTGAGGTTGCTTGAATCCTCGACATCGTGGTTCATCCGATGAGATCATCGAGGAGTATGTGGGAGCCAACATGGGTATCCAGATCCCGCTGTTGGTTATTGACCGGAGAGCCGTCTCAGTCATGTCTGCATGTCTCCCGAACCCGTAGGGTCTACACACTAAGGTTCGGTGACGCTAGGGTTATTAGGAAGACTTGTATGTGATTACCGAATGTTGTTAGGAGTCCGGATGAGATCCGGACGTCACGAGGAGTTCCGGAATAGTCCGGAGGTAAAGATTTATATATGGGAAGTCATCATACGGTCACCGGAAAGGTTCGGGGGCATATCGGTATTGTACCGGGGCCACCGGAGGGGTTCCGGGGGTCCACCGGGAGGGGCCACCTCTCCCGGAGGGCCTTATGGGCTGTATGAGGAAGGGATCCAGCCCAAAGTGGGCTGGGGCGCCACTCCCCCCTAGGGCCCATGCGCCTAGGGTTGGGGGAAACCCTGAGGGGGGGGCGCCCCCCTTGCTTGGGGGGCAAGCCCCCTCCCCTTGGCCGCCGCCCCCCCTCTAGATCCCATCTAGAGGGGCCGGCCCCCCTTCTCCCTTCCCCTATAAATAGAGGGGCGAGGGGAGGGCTGCAACACACTTCAAGGCGCAGCCCCTCCTCCCCAACACCTCTCCTCCTCCGCTGAGTGCTTGGCGAAGCCACGCCGAGTATCTTGCCTCTCCACCATCATCACGCCGTCGTCCGCTGCTGGATCCATCTTCCTCAACCTCTCCTTCCCCTTGATGGATCAAGAAGGAGGAGACGTCATCCGCCTCCGCACGTGTGTTGAACGCGGAGGTGCCGTCTGCTCGGCGCTAGGATCTCCGGTGATAGGATCACGACGAGAACGACTACTTCAACCCCGTTCTTTTGAACGCTTCCGCTCGCGATCTACAAAGTGGTGTGTAGATGCAATCTCTCTCCCATGACTCGTTGCTTAGATGAACTCATAGATGGATCTTGGTGAAACCGTAGGAATTTTTTTATTTTCTGCAACGTTCCCCAACAGTGGCATCATGAGCTAGGTCTATGCGTAGTTCTCTATTGCACGAGTAGAACACAATTTTGTTGTGGGCGTAGATCTTGTCAACTTGCTTGCCGCTACTAGTCTTATCTTGCTTCACCGGTATTGTGGGATGAAGCGGCCCGGACCAACCTTACACGTGCGCTTACGTGAGACTGGTTCCACCGATCGACATGCACTAGTTGCATAAGGTGGTCAAGGGTGTCTGTCTCTCCCACTTTAGTTGGAGCGGATTCGATGAAAAGGGTCCTTATGAAGGGTAAATAGAAGTTGACAAAATCACGTTGTGGTTATTCGTAGGTAAGAAAACGTTCTTGCTAGAACCCAATTGCAGCCACGTAAAAGATGCAACAACAATTAGAGGACGTCTAACTTGTTTTTGCGGCAATTGTCATGTGATGTGATATGGCCAGAAGTTGTGATGAATGATGAATGATATATTGTGATGTATGAGATCATGTTCTTGTAATAGGAATCACGACTTGCATGTCGATGAGTATGACAACCGGCAGGAGCCATAGGAGTTGTATTTATTTTTGTATGACCTGCGTGTCATTGAAGAACGCCATGTAAAATTACTTTACTTTATTGCTAAACTTGTTAGCCATAGAAGTAGAAGTAGTCGTTGGCGTGACAATTTCATGAAGACACGATGATGGAGATCATGATGATGGAGATCATGGTGTCATGCCGGTGACGAAGATGATCATGGAGCCCCGAAGATGGAGATCGAAGGAGCTATATGATATTGGCCATATCATGTCACTACTATATATAATTGCATGTGATGCTTATTATGTTTATGCATCTTGTTTACTTAGAACGACGGTAGTAAATAAGATGATCCCTTATAATAATTTCAAGAAAGTGTTCCCCCTAAGCGTACCTTTGTTGCTAAAGTTCGTCGTTTCGAAGCACCACGTGATGATCGGGTGTGATAGATCCTTACGTTCACATACAACGGGTGTAAGACAGATTTACACATGCAGAACACTTAGGGTTAACTTGACGAGCCTAGCATGTACAGACATGGCCTCGGAACACAAGAGACCGAAAGGTCGAACACGAGTTGTATGGAAGATACGATCAACATGGAGATGTTCACCGACGATGACTAGTCCGTCTCACGTGATGATCGGACACGGCCTAGTCGACTCGGATCGTGTAACACTTAGATGACTTGAGGGATGTCAGATCTGAGTGGGAGTTCATTAAATAATTTGATTAGATGAACTTAATTATCATGAACTTAGTCTAAAACTTTTGCAAAATATGTCTTGTAGATCAAATGGCCAACGCTCATGTCAACATGAACTTCAACGCTGCTCCTAGAGAAAACCAAGCTGAAAGATGATGGAAGCAACTATTCGGATCGGGTCCTAACACGAGGATCATCCTCATAGCAGCCAAGAAACAATATGTCCTAGAAGCACCGCTAGGTGATGCACCCATCGAGAGAACCAAGACATTATGAATGCTTGGCAGTCTCGTGTTGATGATTACTCCCTCGCTCAAAGGCGGCATGCTTTACAGTTTAGAACCGGGGCTCCAAAAGCGTTTTGAGCAACACGGAGCATATGCGATGTTCGAGGAGCTGAAAATGGTTTTCCAAGCTCATGCCCGGGTCGAGAGATATGAAGTCTCCGACAAGTTCTATAGTTGTAAGATGGAGGAAAACAGTTCTGTCAGTGAGCACATACTCAAAATGTCTGGGTTGCACAACCGCCTGTCCCACTGGACATAAACCTCCTGACGAGGCGGTCATTGACAGAATCCTTGATCGCTCCCACCAAGCTACAAGAGCTTCGATGAACTACAATATGCGGGGATGGTGAAGACCATTCCGAAGTATTCTCAATCTTTGAAGTCAGCAGAGGTTGAAATCAAGAAAGAACATCAAGTGTTGATGGTCAATAAAACCACTAAGTTCAAAAAGGGCAAGGGTAAGAAGAACTTCAAGATGGACGGCAAATATGTTGCCGCGCCTGGTATGCAAGTTGCCGGGAAGAAGTCAAAGAATGGACCCAAGCCTGAGACAGAGTGCTTTTATTGCAAAGGGAAGGGCCATTGGAAGCGGAACTGCCCCAAATACTTAGCGGACAAGAAGGCCGGCAACACTAAAGGTATATTTGATATACATGTAATTGATGTGTACCTTACCAGTACTCGTAGTAACTCCTAGGTATTTGATATCGGTGCCGTTGCTCATATTTGTAACTCACAACAGGAGCTGCGGAATGAACGGAGATTGGGGAAGGACGAGGTGACGATGCGCGTCGGGAATGGTTCCAAGGTCGATGTGATCGCCGTCGGCACGCTACCTCTACATTTACCTACGGGATTAGTTTTAAACCTCAATAATTGTTATTTAGTGCCAAGTTTGAGCATGAACATTGTATCAAGGTCTCGTTTAATGCGAGACGGCTACTCATTTAAATCCGAGAATAATGGTTGTTCTATTTATATGAGAGATATGTTTTATGGTCATGCTCTGATGGTCAATGGTTTTTCTTAATGAATCTCGAGCGTAATATTACACATATTCATAGTGTGAATATCAAAAGATGTAAAGTTGATAATGATAGTCCCACATACTTGTGGCCTTTGCCGCCTTGGTCACATTGGTGTCAAGCGCATGAAGAAGCTCCATTACGATGGACTTTTAGAGTCTCTCGATTATGAATCATTTGACACATGCGAACCATGCCTTATGGGCAAAATGACCAAGACTCCGTTCTCCGAGAACAATGGAGCGAGCAACCAACTTATTGGAAATCATACATACCGATGTATGCGGTCCAATGAGCATTGAGGCTCATGGAGGATATCGTTATGTTCTCACTCTCACGCATTTACTTAAGTAGATATGGGTATGTCTACTTGATGAAACACAAGTCCGAGACCTTTGAAAAGTTCAAGGAATTTCAGAATGAGGTAGAGAATCAACGTGACCAAAAAATAAAGTTCTTACGATCAGATCGTGGAGGAGAATATTTAAGTCACGAATTTGGTACACACTTAAGGAAATGTGGAATCGTTTCACAACTCACGCCGCTGGAACACCTCGGTAATAACGGTGTGTCCGAACGTCGTGTCGCACTCTATTGGATATGGTGCGATCTATGATGTCTCTTACCGATTTACCGCTATCATTTTGGGGATACACACTAGAGACAGCTACATTCACTTTAAATAGGGCACCGTCTAAGTCCGTTGAGATGACACCGTATGAGTTATGGTTTGGAAAGAAACCTAAGCTGTCGTTACTAAAAGTTTGGGGATGCGATGCTTATGTCAAGAAACTTCAACCTGAAAAGCTCGAACCCAAGTCGGAAAAATGCGTGTTCATAGGATACCCTAAGGAAACCATTGGGTATACCTTCTACCTTAGATCCGAAGGCAAGATCTTTGTTGCCAAGAACGGATCCTTTACGGAAAAGAGTTTCTCTCGAAAGGAGTAAGTGAGAGGAAAGTAGAACTCGATGAAGTACTACCTCTTGAACCGGAAAGTAGTGCAGCTCGGAAAATGTTCTGTGGTGCCTACACCCTCTTGGAGAGGAAATTAATGATGATGATCAAGGTACTTCGGATCAAGTTGCTCTTGAACTTCGTGGGTCCACAAGGACACGTTCCACACCAGTGGTATGGCAACCTGTCCCGGAAATCATGTTGTTAGACAACGGTGAACCTTCGAGCTGTGAAGAAGCGATGGCGGGCGGATTCCAACAAATGGCTTGAAGCCATGCAATCCGAGATAGGATCCATGTATGAAAACAAAGTATGGACTTTGACAAACTTGCCCGATGATCGTGACGATAGAAAACAAATGGATCTTTAAGAAGAAGACGGACGCGGATGGTAATGTCACCATCTATAAAGCTCGACTTGTCGCTAAGGGTTATCGGCAAGTTCAAGGGATTGACTACGATGAGACTTTCTCTCCCGTAGCGAAGCTTAAGTCCGTCCGAATCATGTTAGCAATTGCCGCATACTATGATTATGAGATATGGCGGATGGACGTCAAAACAGCATTCCTTAATGGTTATCTTAAGGAAGAGCGTATATGATGCAAGGAAGGTTTTGTCGATCCTAAGAATGCTAACAAAGTATGCAAGCTCCAACGATCCATTTATGGGCTGGTGCAAGCATCTCGGAGTTGGAACATTCGCTTTGATGAGATGATCAAAGCGTTTGGGTTTATCTTGAGACTTATGGAGAAGCCTGCGTTTACAAGAAAGTGAGTGGGAGCTCTGTAGCATTTCACATATTATATGTAGATGACATACTTTTGATGGGAAATGATATAGAACTCTTGGACAGCATTAAGGCCTACTTGAATAAAAGTTTTTCAATGAAGGACCTTGGAGAAGCTGCTTACATATTAGGCATCAAGATCTATAGGGATAGATCGAGACGCCTCATAGGTCTTTCACAAAGCACATACCTTGATAAGATTTTGAAGAAGTTCAAAATGGATCAGTCCAAGAAAGGGTTCTTGCATGTCGCAAGGTGTGAGATTGAGCTCGGCTCAATGTCCCACCATGACAAAAGATAAAGAAGAGATGGCGTCATCCCCTATGCCTCGGCCATAGGATCTATAATGTAAGACATGCTGTGTACCAGACCTGATGTAAACCGTGCCGTAAGTTTGGTAGGAAGGTACCAAAGAAATCCCGGCAAGGAACACTGGACAGCGGTCAACAATATCCTGAAGTACACGAAAAGGACAAAGGACATGTTTCTCGTTTATGGAGGTGACGAAGAGCTCGTCAGAAGGGTTGCGTCGATGCTAGCTTCGACACAGATCTGGATGACTCTAAGTCACAAACCGGATACATGTATATGTTGAATGGTGGAGCGATGGTAGTGCGGTACCAAGCGAGCGTCGTGGCGGGATCTACATGTGAAGCGGAGTACATGGCAGCCTCGGAGGCAGCACATGAAGCAATATGGGTGAAGGAGTTCATCACCGACCTAGGAGTCATACCCAATGCATCGGGGCCGATCAAACTCTTACGTGACAACACCGGAGCTATTGCACTTGCCAAGGAGCCGGGTTTCACAAGAAGACCAGCACATCAAGCGTCGCTTCAACTCCATCCGTGAAAATGTTCAAGATGGAGACATAGAAATTTACAAAGTGCATACGGATCTGAATGTCGCAGATCCGCTGACTAAACCTCTTCCATGAGCAAAACATGATCAACACCGTAACTCTATGGGTGTTAGGTTCATCACAATGTAACTAGATTATTGACTCTAGTGCAAGTGGGAGACTGTTGGAAATATGCCCTAGAGGCAATAATAAAAGGATTATTATTATATTTCCTTGTTCATGATAATTGTCTTTTATTCATGCTATAATTGTATTATCCGGAAATCGTAATACACGTGTGAATACATAGACCACAATATGTCCCTAGTGAGCCTCTAGTTGACTAGCTCGTTGATCAATAGATAGTCATGGTTTCGACTATGGACATTGGATGTCGTTGATAACGGGATGACATCATTAGGAGAATGATGTGATGGACAAGACCCAATCCTAAGCATAGCACAAGATCGTGTAGTTCGTTTTGCTAGAGCTTTTCCAATGTGAAGTATCTCTTCCTTAGACCATGAGATCGTGTAACTCCGGATACCGTAGGGAGTGCTTTGGGTGTACCAAAGCGTCACAACAATCGGGTGACTATAAAGGTACACTACGGTATCTCTGAAAGTGTACATTGGGTTGACACGGATCGAGATCGGATTTGTCACTCCGTATAACGGAGAGGTATCCTTGGGCCCACTCGGTAGTGCATCATCATAATGAGCTCAAAGTGACCAAGTGTCCGGTCACGGGATCATGCATTACTGATGCAGTAAAGTGACTTGCTTGAGAGACTGAACGAGGTATTGGGATACCGACGATCGAGTCTCGGGCAAGTAACATACCGTCTGACAAAGGGAATAGCATACGGGGTTGCTTGAATCCTCGACATCGTGGTTCATCCGATGAGATCATCGAGGAGTATGTGGGAGCCAACATGGGTATCCAGATCGGCTGTTGGTTATTGACCGGAGAGCCGTCTCGGTCATGTCTACATGTCTCCGAACCCGTAGGGTCTACACACTTAAGGTTCGGTGGACGCTAGGGTTACTAGGAAGACTTGTATGTGATTACCGAATGTTGTTAGGAGTCCGGATGAGATCCGGACGTCACGAGGAGTTCCGGAATAGTCCGGAGGTAAAGATTTATATATGGGAAGTCATCATACGGTCACCGGAAAGGTTCGGGGCATATCGGTATTGCAGGGTCCATCGGGGTCCACCGAGGGGCCACCTCTCCCGGAGGGCCTTATGGGCTGTATGAGGAAGGGATCCAGCCCAAAGTGGGGTGGCGCCACTCCCCCTAGGGCCCATGCGCCTAGGGTTGGGAAACTCCGAGGCGCCCTTGCTTGGGGGCAAGCCCTCCCTCGCCGCCCCCCTCTAGATCCCATCTAGAGGGGCCATTCTCCCTTCCCTATAAATAGAGGCGAGGGAGGCTGCAACACACTTCAAGGCGCAGCCCTCCCTCCCAACACCTCTCCTCCTCCGTTGAGTGCTTGGCGAAGCCTGCCGAGATCTTGCCTCTCCACCATCATCACGCCGTCGTGCTGCTGGAGCCATCTTCCTCAACCTCTCCTTCCCCCTTGCTGGATCAAGAAGGAGGAGACGTCATCCGCTCCGTACGTGTGTTGAACGCGGAGGTGCCGTCCGTTCGGCGCTAGGATCTCCGGTGATAGGATCACGACGAGAACGACTACTTCAACCCAGTTCTTTTGAACGCTTCCGCTCGCGATCTACAAAGTGGTATGTAGATGCAATCTCTCTCCCATGACTCGTTGCTTAGATGAACTCATAGATGGATCTTGGTGAAACGTAGGAAATTTTTTATTTTCTGCAACGTTCCCCAACAGTTCACTCATTTGATCTTGGTTCATGGGTGGGGGAGTGCTAGCAATCAACGGGGAGGGGTTCCGGTTCAAGTCTACATTCAAAGTAGACTCAACCTTCTTGGAGGCAAATAACTCAAGAGCCTTGTCTAGAGATTCGACAACCGTCTCCTTGTATGCAACCCAACGTTGCTCGGAGTTCACACGCATTGTCTTCCAACGGATGTGCATTCCAAAACCAACATTATGCCTTCCCTCGAACTCAACAACGTCACTTGGGTCCATCCAATTCAAATCTTCCCTCACTTGTTCCAAAAGCTCCGCATAGCTAGGACTACTCTCAAACACCATGTCAAGCTCATCCGGGTCCATCTCAACATTGCCTTTCAAAAAGGCCTCTTTATCCACATGATGAACATAAACACATGTTCTTCCCATCCCTACAATAATAAAAAACACACATATATCAAGTAAATACTTAAGAAAAATATTTGCACACATATGCCCTAACATATATATGAATTAATAACCCTAACCCCACATAACAATTACCACAACCCTAACCATAACATAACCCTAACACCAACATCAAACACACATAACCCTAACCCTAGCATACTATGGAAGCCTAAACAACCCAAATTAGCAAAGAAACATAACATCATTCAACATAAATTTGCAAATCCAAGCAAAAACTAGGGTTTCCCCAAACTAGCAAGATTTGAGCAAATGTGACAATTCCTATGGATGAAAACGAGGGGATCGGAGGAGATTACCTTAAGGGAGGGTTGGCTTGAAATCCACGGTCAAATACTCGGATTTGCAAGATTTGAGAAGGATTTGAGAGGAGAGAGGAAGAGAGAGGAGGGCCGCAAGTCTAAGGGTTTGGGTCGGGTGGGGTGTGTGGGGTGGGGGTGGGAGGAGAGAGGGTGGGGCCAGCCAAGTGGACTGAGTGTCTGGCAGCCCAAGAGCTAGGCGCAAATTACAGTGTGTGGCGCCTAAGTCTTAAGGCGCCTGATCTTTGTATCTTTGGGTCGGCAGCATGAAGTCCTTGTCGGTAGCCCAAGGCTAGGCACGTCAAAGTGTGGCGCCTAGCCCTTAGGGCTACCTGACAGTGCGTCAATGGGGCATAAGAATGGACCGGGGCTGCCGGGCGGATGTGCGGTGCCTAAGGGAAGGGCTGCCAGATAAGGGGTGCGGCGCCGGTCGGGCGCCACACCAAAGGGTCAGCAGAGTGAAATTTTTTCGTGACCAGGTCAGTTTGTGATTTGATTTCTACCTCAGGTCAAATATGTCATTTCTGCCCGAAAGAGCGACGTGTTCAGCTTTGAGATCATGCTGCTCGAAGTCTTCACCGGCAAGAGGCCCACAAGCCCTATGTTCCTTGGAGAATCCAGCCTCAGGCAGTGGGTTTCGCGAGCATTCCCGGCAAGGCTGGTCGATGTTGTCGACGAGAAGCTGCTGCAAGAGATGAGTAGGCGCGGCTTTCACCACGAAACCAATACTACTACTACATCGGCATTGCCTTCCACTGCCTGCAAGGGCGACTTTCTTGTGTCGACATTCGAGCTGGGTCTGGTCTGTTCGGCCGACTCTCCTGACCAGAGGCCGAGCATGAGCGATGTGGTCGCTAGGCTGAGGAACATCAGGAAGGATTGCTCTGCTTCCTTGGCAGCGAAGAAAGGGTCTCAGCAGCATTGATCTGGTCTATGTGGTGATGTGTTTTGTTCTCCTTGCTAGTGTCATGAATGTATTGCATTGTCTCTCTGTTTTTCGTCCATAGCAAATGGAGCATGATGTTGGTGTATCTTCAGTTAATTGTACCTACCCAGGTAGCGGAGTTGTAACCTGATAGATGGTGGTCATCTGCACCTGTCACAGCTGTAATGTTATCACCGTCTAAAGCTGCAGTTGATGTTCCTCGAAGTAAATGCAAATCACTGTAAGAAATACTAGTACCATTCATGAGACCGACGGCAGTACAGAACATCAAGTGCAACCGTCAGCGTTGAAGAGCATTTGCTGCATCAGCCTCATTGTCCCTGGACTTCTGAATATCTGCCCAATGTTTTAGGAACAAACATGTGCGACAGATTAGATCAGCAGAAAACATTTGAACAGGCAATCAACAGACCGCGATTGATTTGGTTATTAGCAAACTTGGTTACGCCTCCCACGAAGGCCGGCGTAAGCTAAAAGCCCACGTCTCCGTCATCTTCTACCGTCGTCCATCGAATATCCCACGCTCGCCGACGGATCGTCCCCCCACAACCTCTCCTCCTCCAAAGTTCCATGCTGCTCCAGATCACCTAATTTTGAGTTACCGCATCGGCAATCCATCAAACAACTAGGCCCCGCGATCCATCTCTCTCCCAGGCCGCCACGCGGCCCCCTCCACCCTCCCCTCTCCGCCCCTTCGAACCCCCAAGAGCCTCGCCTCCCCCCGCCCCTCTCCCCTTCCCCGATCCCCACTCCACCACCGCGGCCGCGCCGACGACAGCTCACCACCACCAGCAGCCATGGGCGGGTCCCCCTCCACCGCCAGCGCCCCCGCGGAGGCGCGCGAGCTGCGGGAGCAGGAGGCCCTCGCCTCCGCCGCGCTCTCCCTCCCGCTCCTCCGCGCCGTCTTCTCCCGCTCCTCCGACCTGGCCGCGACCCTCTCCCTCCCGCCGGCCTCCTTCCGCTCCGGCTCCCCGCCCGACCCGCCGCCGCACTTCCACGACCTCCTCGCCCGCCTCGGCCCCACCATCGCCTCCCTCTTCTTCTCCCGCGGCGGCGCCTCCAAGGACGCGGGGGCGGGGGACTGGGTCGGCTTCCTCAGGGGGTTCAACTCCTGCTGCGCGCGCGCCCGGGCCTCGCTGCCGCTGGCGCTGCTCCTCCGCGTGTACGCCGCGGCCTGCGCCGACGCGGGCGCGCCCTGCGGCGTGCAGTTCCGCCCCGACGAGGACGGCGGCGGGGAGGAGGATGGCGGGAAGGTCGTGGGGGAGCTCGCGCCGGGGGAGATCGCCGTGCTGCTGTCCATGTGCTGGGTCATGGCGTGGAGCGGCTTGGCGCCGAGGGTTTCGGGCGGCGAGGAAGGGGGGAAGGGTGAGCCCGTGCTGCTCCCGGACGTGTCGCACCTGGTGCTGTCGGCGCTCGTGTCCGCGGGCGCCGTGGCCGATGACGAGGGTGTCTGGGGCTGGGAGGTTTCCGGTGCCGGGAAGGGGGTTTCGGTGCAGGAGTTCACGTCCTGGGTCATCTCGACTGTCCCCGGGCTCGGCAACTGCCTCTCGCGGTATGTGCAGGACAGGTTCCGGTCGTCTGAGGCTGATCCAACGAAGGTAATCCGATTATGCATTACGGAATTACTAGTTGCTATCCTGAAAGATTGAATAGCTTGTTTAGTATCAAAACTGTGGTGCCGTTTGATGTGGCATTGCCATTGTTCAGTTAGGTGCATATAATAGAAGATAGATGTGCAAAATGACGGGCAAATTTCTATTTACACATGTTTTCCTTTGACTATATTGTATCTTAGCTCTTAGTTATTGTGCTGCCAGGAGGCATATAGAAGATTTAGCTTCTTAATATGACATGTTATAACTTAGAAGTTGCCAGAGAACTTAATTTCATGATCAGATGTCCTGGCTACTCTGACTACAAATTATCAACAAGTTCTGCATTACGTAGATTCTCAGTGCTTGCTAGAAATTCGGATTGTTCTTCTTTATATGTGACTGTTCAGAACTCACTTAACAATCCAGGTAGGAATTGTGAAGATATCCAGACATAGATTCTGAGCTTGGTGTATAATTGATAACTAACTCCAATGCATTGGCTGGGAAAATCGTTTAGAAAAAACGTTAGTTGCTTCAGAATTTTTTATTAGCACTAAACTGAAGCTCCTGCAGTCTTAACTCACCGAGTTCATGACGTCATTATTTTGCTGCAACAATGAATCTTTATTTGTTTTGTCTAATTATTTAGAATCGTATCTGATGAATTTATAATAATGAAGCTTAAACCCAGCATAATATTTCTTCTAACCAGAGTTGTTTCTTACGAACAGGAAAACTCTGTTTCAACTGGTAACACAACTCTTGATACTTCTGATGCATATCTATTAACACGTGGGAGGGCATGGTCAATCTCTCTCAGCGTCAGAAACACGTTGAGTGAAAAGTTTTTGTCAGCATCCGTCATTGGAATGGACACAGAAGACCTTCTCTATAGGTTACTTCTTGCCCTTTTTTGCTTCGTATTCTCGTGATTATCTTTGTAAGCTAGTTTTCTTGTCAAGATTGTAAGTTTCAGTTGTTATCAGGTGATCTTGTAAAATCTTGTCATGACCTGATTACATTATAAGTTTTAATCCTGATCTAGAACATATTTGTAGGTCATCGCTTCATGGAAAAGGTCTGAGCCGGTTTTGGTCTTGTGTTGAGGGGTATAAGGGGCCAGCGCTAATTCTAATCTCGGCATTCTCGAATGCTGGTAGTGATAATGTTGATGCTGGCCGAAAATGGGGACTTGGTGTATTAACTGAGGATGGATTTGAGAACAAAGACACTTTCTATGGTAGCTCTGGGTTCCTATGTGCCACATACCCAATATTCCGCATGCTTCTGCCATCGGGTATGACTTTTGTTGCTTATATCCTTCTTTGCCACATTTGATTGTAGCTTACTGTTTGTCTAATCTAGCAGGTAAGGAGAAGAACATCATGTATTGCCACCTGCATACTCAACTAAAGACGTATGAGGCAACGCCAAAGCCTCTTGGCTTAGCATTCGGCGGATCAATTGGAAACGAGAGGATCTTTATCGACGAGGACTTCTCTAAAGTTACAATTCGCCATCATGCAGTTGACAAGACTTACCAACATGGTTCTCTCATTCCCAATCAGGTTAAATTTCACATTTGGTAGTTCTGACTCAATATCTCATTGTTATTGCTATAACCACCTTAGAATAATCTCGAAAGAACTCTTAGGTCCATTTTGTTGCTCCCATGTTCCGTAATCTTGTCAGCAAGGAACCTTCATTTATGTCTTGGCTCTGAACTACAGGTTGTTTGAATTAGCTAGTTTATTTACACCAAAGTAGCAAAACCAAAGTGCTTTTAAAATCCAAACATAGTGCCAAACGCAACAAGGGTAGATGGATGATAACCACTTAGTGGCCAACTGGTCATGTAAATTACTTATAGGTTATGAAAGTTTTCCTCGGTAGGGCATAACTGCATATCACTGTTGTTCTTTTGAAATCTGCAAGCTTTGGCAGCAGAGCCTCAAATAAATACTTCATGAGCCTAGCTCACAGTCCAAAATGCCACTGAAAGCAGATTATGATATTACTCCATTATTGTGATGTAGGGTTATTTACCTGTTGAGGCTTCAATACTTGACTTCGAAGTATGGGGACTTGGTGGACAAACAACAAAGCGGCAACAGGATATTTTCAAGAAGAGGGAGGATATTTTCTCAGGGCAGCGAAGAAAGGTGCTATGCCGAGCAAACAAGGACCCTTCTCTACAGTGTACATCAGTGTTCAAATGTCCATAACATTTCCTTCCTTTTTTTTCAGATTGATCTCGCAGCTTTTGGCAACTGGGAAGACTCTCCAGAGAAAATGATGATGGACATGGTTTCTGACCCAAACAGGCCCCGTCGGGAAGAACGTTGATCAAGTTTTACGGCCAAGCTCATTTGCTAGTGTTCAGCAGCTGCCCATACGGAAGTGGACACAGAAGTGGAGTATATTACTTTCGAGGTATATAGAGTTCAGTGCACGTATTCGCTACTTTGATGTAAAGGCATTTGGCAGGACCACTCATAATTTAGGTTCTGAATTGAACAGAGGCTTGTATAGAAATACAATTGTCATAATAGCATTGAGTTCCCTTCTCATCTTCCCTTTGTTTTATGGGAAGCAAGAGCAAACGATTTGTACATTGTGTTGTAAATTAGATAATTATCATGTGTACCATACTGTTATATAGGAGTACAAGATAAACTTTATATATCTTACATCTGCATGACAGTTGCCCATCTCCCTTGGATGTCTTATAGTGCCACCTTTTGCTTACAGATTCGTGCTGCTGTATGGCTATCTCAGACTTCTGTTAGGTATGCGATGAGTACTGCATTTTTCTCAAGGGAAGCTTCCATATATAGTACTCCCTCTGTAAAAGATCTTATATTAGTTTACAGAGGGAGTTCAACTGAAGTTCCAATAGAGAATGACCTAGAAAAAGGAGATACTGGGTGTTTAGTTGTTTACACTAAGGGCATTCCTCATCAGAGGATTCCATTTTCTCTTGTGGGGAAGAGAATTCCATTGCTGCACCTTTGATTTTGTCTCTGATTCTGTGCCGTTCAGCGGCAACATATTTCATGTTCATTCTCTCAGATGGTGTTTCCTTTGAGCACAAAGATGCCGATTCTTACAACAGAAGCTAACGCATTGTTCAACCTTGCATCATCATCATCATACTATGTCTGGATCTTTAGCAGAGTTGGGTCGATGATTTCTGATATCCTGTCAGGACATGCCATCTCAGAGTGCAGGCTCAACCCTTCTCTGAACATATCATCAGTTGGCGCCCTCCCAGTGAACATCACCAGCAGAGTGATTCCGAAGCTGTAAGCATCCCCAGCAGCTCATACTTGCCCCCCTAATCCATATTCTGCAAGGAAGATTCCTCGTCAGTGGTTTCTCATAGTAGCAAATAGAGATGGGGTGCAAAATTAAGGCGGTTCAGTTTATTAAGAAATGAGAGTACTGGTAGTACCTGGAGCAACATATCCTATAGTCTCTCTTATCCCGACAGAGCTCCCGGAATTGAATCTGCATCCAGATAGATCTGTGTACCCACCAACCAGCTTTGAGAGCCCAAAGTCGGCAACCTTTGCAGTCCAGTCACTGTCAAGGAGGATGTTGCTAGGCTTCAAATCGCATCGGATTACTGATGGTCGACTATTGTTGTGAAGATAGTCTAGTGCATCTGCAAACATCGACCGCTATATGTTCAGCAGGCGGACAATACTCAACTTGTGCCACGGCTCATCTGTTGTTGGATGCAGCCATCTGTCAAGGCTGAAGTTGGGCATGAACTCAAACACAAGGGCTCGGAAGTCAATGCGACCGGAGTCAATAGTAGAGCAGCAGGTGATAATGTTTACCAGGTTCCAATGTTTAACTCGTCTGAGAGCCATACACCCTGCCAAGAAATTTCTGGCAGAGCCAGCTTGGTGAAGAGTGAACACTTTCACGGCTACAGCACCATTCCTGACACATGGAATAGACATGTTTCCTTTATATACGGAACCATATTTTCTGGCACCAATCAGATTGGCAGGTGCAAAGCCATCTGTAGCTTCAAACATTTCATGGTATGTAACTCTGGGATACTTTTCACCCAACATACCGAGGCCAGCAATTTTCATCCTGTCCACTGTCATTTTCCGCCTGAGCATAAAGAGTGCACACAGTGACATACATAGGCATGTAGCAACGCCGGCAACTTGAAGCAGAATACTAAGCAGCCATTGTTGTCTCTTCTTATGCAGCTTTACCTGGCATGGAGGTGATTTCAGTTCTGCAATGCCACCACAAAGCCCGTCGTTACCAACTATTGAGAATCGAGTCATTTTCGTGAACACGCCGCTTGAAGGCACCTCATCCGTCCAGATGGTTAAAGGAGAGGTCCAGCTCAATCAAAGCACCCAAGTTCTAAAAAAAATGTTGAATTCCCCCAGACAGGTTATTTTATGCCAGGTATAGCTGCTGTAACCCATTGATTCTCGCCAACTCTCGTGGGATACTGGCAGACAGATCATTCTTTGTGAGATTTAGTCTGGACCTCTCAAATTACCAAGTGATGGGGAAATACTCCCTATGAGTAATTATCATCCAAAGCTACACTAAACTTGCACGATCGCCTAGTGTACCTGGTATTTTTCCTGACAAGTTGTTTTTGACAGATCCAAACTTGCAATATTTTTCAGCTTTCCAACTTGTGGAGGAAGAACACTCGATAAATTGTTTTTTTTCTTGAAGAGAGGCAAAAGATTTGCCTCATTCATTTAATAAGAGGAATAGAGTTTATGGTTGTGTTACAACACAGACAGCGCCGCAACAACACAAATGAATGTGATCAACTACTCTCGCGTCATCAAGTATCCAAACTTTCTAGCACCCGCAGTTACCCAAAGCAAGGCCTCCTTGATGTTGGCGAGTAGGACCGTCGGTGGAGCACTCTTCTCACGGAACACTCGCGCATTCCTCTCATTCCAAATGGTCCAGGCGACGAGCATGGTGAGCGAGGCCATCACCTTCCTGTTGGGGGTAGATGTGTCGGAGAGGCCCACCCACCACTTTTCGATGTTAGGTCATCGATCGACAAATTGTTATTGGACAGAGATAGAAAATCTGTCAACAAAGGAACGCTAAAGATCTCATCAGGAAAAACCTCAGTAAGTAGATTAGAGGATAAGTCGAGGCTAGGTAACTGCTGCAAGTTTCCAAGGCTTTTAGGAATGGGGCCGTAGATTCTATTGTTTGACAAGGAGAAATTCTGGAGCAGTGTGAGGTTGCCGAAAGAGGATGGTATATGTCCGGAGAGGTTATTCTCTTCAAGCAACAATATTTGCAGGTTATTGAGTCTCCCAATCTCCTCTGGAATAGCTAGGACCATGCAGTTTGTTCTCCCCTAGCTCTTGGTCGGCGAGGTTGACAAGGTTTCGGATACCCAAGGGGATCATCCCAGCGCGTCCAGTCATGGTATACGGCTGCGTCGACGTCGTCCAGTAGGCCTGCGTCGAGCTGCCGTGCGTGCTCGCCAAGGAGGGGCCAGCGTGTCCTATATATCGTGTGGAGGCCGTCCGGACATGGTCGAGAAAAAACGGCGATAGGGTTTTCTCGAAGATGCTTCGATCGCTGCGTCGGTGGAGCAGGAAAGGTTGAGCTAACGAATCTTCAAAGGAAGAAGAGTTCTTTTTTCTGTAGGCATGGAAGAGTTCTTTTTTGAGATCTTTATTTATACGAAAGTATTTGCTGGGCAATCAACTAGCAAGCCGCTGACCAGAAAACTCGGAGTTTTAGAGAGCCAGCTCTCGGTAACAGTCAAAGCACAAGCCGTCCGTGCGTGGAGTACAAAGCCCTACGTATTTTTTGGTCCAAATCCAACGATTGTAACGGAGATCGGAAGGATGGTTTAATGGCCTGAGCTTTCCGTGGACAGTTTCTCCCTTGGCCACAACGACGTGCCGTTACTTTTCCAACTCTTCCTCGGTTGACCGGTGAGCAAATATCAGCCATTTCCTCGAGAAGGCACCATCTGAACCCATGGGCATATGCACTCATTTTTCAAAAAATGCATTTTAAGCACGTTTTAAAATGTAAAAAATTCAAAAGAAAATATCACACATACTTGTCGGCAAATGTGTGTACGCGGCACAAAGTTTTATGAAAAAAATGTCTTTTTGTTTTGCCTCCACAAAAAATACAGATTTCCAGTGCTTCTAAATAGTGTTCCACGACATAATTTTTTGTCTTTTTTGCACAGGCCACAAAAAAATTATTTTTCCGTGATTATGCACGCACATAGAATATGAAGACGTACCCGTGCAATATTTTGCAGATTTTTTAGAATTTAAAATTGTGTTTTCCATAGTGGGTTCATATATATCCGGATTTATCCATGCACTTCTCCCATTTACTTCCCCTACGTACGTCAGGCAGTCCATCCTCAAATAACATTGTCAAGGAACCAAATCTTGAAGCCGGTGAAACCGTGGATGATTAGTCCAGCGGTGCCGTGTGCAGCCTAGTTTTCTCACTGTACCTGACTGCAACTAGTTAGACTAACTGAGACACTTATTTTGAAACGAAAGAAGTATACTATAATAACAAACACCAAAAGTAATCTATATAAATGATTTCTGCAATTTCCTCCACCGGCGGGCGGTCGTACTTTGATTCTTTTGGTTTTCCAAGTCTTCCCTTGGCGACAACGATGTACCATTTCTTTTTCAACTCTTCCTCGGTTGACCAGTGAGCATATACTGCCTTCGATCCTTTTTACTACGCATATTAGATTTGAGTCAAATCAAATTTTGTAAAATTTGACAAAATACATATTAAAAAATATTTCTACAATATTAAATATATATTTCATGAAACTACATTTCTTAATGAATCTAACAATATTAATTTGGCATTGTGAATGTTTGTACTTTTTTTATAAATTTGGTCAAAGTAAAATATGATACTTTAACACTTCTATATACAAACTAAAAAGGACCGGAGGGAGTATCAGCTATCCCCTCCCCCAACGTAGTACAAATCTCCTCAGCTCCTCCACAGCGTCAGGCAATCCATCCTCAACCTACCTTACCAAAAGGAATCATGGCTGCCAAAACCACCTCATGCTTTACTTTCCTAAAGGAAGCGCTGATCCTCCCCACATTAAGCCCCAAGCTCTTCACGCCCTTGCTCCTCCTCTTTGCCGCCGCCGCCTTCCTAGACGACATAGTCAGTTTCGTGTTCGTCCAGCCTCTCGCCGACGTCGTGGCCGGCCATGTCTCCCCGGTCAACAACACCGACTTATCGAGCGCAGAATACGCGGAGCTCATGGAGATGGGGAGGCCATTATTGCAAGACGGTATGAAGCTCATCCTCATCGCCGTCTCCAAGGTGATGGTCGCCCTGGCGGTCGGCTTCGTCAAGAAGATCCTCTTCCTCTTCGCGGCCTCCACGACCTACTCCGGCGACCGCTACTCGCTAGCCGAGCTCCTGCGCGAGCTGGTCAAGAGGAGGATCAGCCTGAAGGGCCCTTCCATCACCATCGCCGTCATCGACGCGCTTGACTTCGCGTCGGCGGTCCTGGCCGCGCTGATTCCCGCTCCCGCCCTGATGGGCGGGCTCTCCGGGGTGCTCTCCGTCAAGGGTCTCGTCTACCTCATCGCGCTCCTCACCTCCCTCTACTTCACCGCCGTGGCGTTGGTGGGCGTCGCCGCGTCGGTGGTCGACAGGCGGTGCCGCGGCGTGGGGGCGCTCCGGCAGGCGTGGCGTCTCGTGACGCTGGTGAGGAGAAAGGAGGGCCTCCTGCTGGTGCTCGTGGCGCACTTCGTGCCCACCGTCGTGGTTCCGCTCTACCGGGTTGCTCTTGTGTATGCGAAGACGAGCATGGCGCTGTGCTTGTGCTCGCTGGCTGTGCATGCTTTTCTGTCCTGTGCGCTGCAGCTCTTCTCTTTGACGGCAGCCACGGTGTACTACTACCAAGCCATGCAAAGCAAGGAGGTGATCGATGCCTTGTGGTTATGTTAGATACTTACTAGATCACATTCCTTGGGTCCTTCCGGGAAAGGAAGTGCCTCTCATTCAAAGTGGTTATGCGCTAGTCCTGGCAGGTCTAGTTTTCTTATCCAAGTTGGTTATAATGCTAGAGGGGACTTTGATTTCTCGTGCGACAATGTATACTGTCTTTTTTAGCTGCAATGTATACTAGTCAGTTGTACTCCCTTGTATCAAAATACAAGACATTTTTTAGGCTAATATTGCCTTTAAAAACGTCTTATATTTTGATATAGAGGTAGTACACACTACATCAAAAAACATACGTCACCGAGTATGAAATTATACGCCGAGTGTCAAAGCATGGGTTCACGGCTTATTTGCATATAAGCCGAGTATATACAACAGGACACATGACAAAAGAAACCACTCTGCTTACTTTTACATAAGCCGCATATCTGCTAAGAAGACATTCGGCTTATATAATATATTCGGCTTATATAATATACTCGGCTTATTGCTTAATAAGCCGTGAGGCTCACGGAAAAGTACTCGACTTATTGAACGTACACGGCAAACATAACGGCCACTTGAGGCATGCGCGCCGTCCACTAACGGCTCGATGGTGGCTATAAGCCGAGCACCCGATAAATTACACCCGGCTTAGGATGCACAAACTATATGTAGTGCAAAAAATGAGTAGAGTAGTGAATTGGACTTATAACTACTTGTTGCATTTTTTTTCTTTCCCCCTATTTCTCAGTCATTCTGTCTAGGCTAATTTTTAAGGCACTTCCGATCCTATTTCATCGCTGTTAGAATAGTCCGAGAGGCGTAGTCGATCTACCGAGGACTAAAACAACCACACGAGGACGACACCGAGATTGTTAACGAGGTTCACCGATCCGGATACATCCCCGAGGCCTGATATTGTGTATAATGATATATTTCTCTACAAATTGGACCACAGGCCTCCACACGGCCTGGTAGTGCGCCCACCACCTGACAGTGCTAGGAGGCCGCGTGGGCCCCTCGTCCACCGCCTTACGACAATTCCACAGCCTGAAATTCCTATATATGCTAGAAAATATCACAAAAATCTTTGATGTGTTTTATGATAATTAAGGAGCCGCCGTCACCTCTTGTTCTTCATCTGGAGATCCGATATGAAGTCTGGTTTGGGCTCCGCAGAGAGTGATTCACCGCCGTCGTAATCACCAACTCTTCTTCTACAACAATTCCATGGTGCTCAAGGAATTAGGCCAAAAATTAGGATACATCCTGGGAAAATGAAGCTTCCATTGAAGAGAAGCAAATGAAATGCTTTCATAAAAATTCTCGTAGAATCGAGAATGAAGTTTTCAGTCTGAACATGCCAGATCATGAATTAGTAATTGCATCCAATCTCCGAAAAGTCCATAGTGTGAGTAATTCCTCCGTAGGCACATGGAAGTAGATCGGAATTGGATGAGATTTCTTATGTAATAGTGACGAGTAATATTTTTACACTCATTTGAACCTTATTTAAACCGAGATATTTCACTGAAAAAGAGATATTCGCTTTGCTATTGCCACTAATGAACAATGAATGCAAAGGATACCACAAATCCTCTCTTTAATAAAAAAATCACATGAAATGGGCTAAAAAGAAAGATATCACGTGGGAGAAAGGAAATGAAGGAAAATGAAGAAGAAATGAATCATCAGGAGGCCTTAGAAGGACTCCAGAGCAAAACACGGTGTTCCATGCCACCGCGAGCGCTCACATGAGTGGTCGTTTGCCATGGAAACCGAGGCAACTCGTCCACCTGAACAACTTTTATTAAGGGGACCCTGTCGAAATGTCAACATAAGAGGCAAAGGAGGAGCGTCGAGCACAACCACAACCCACTCATCATCTTCATCCACAAACCCTAGCCGCCGCCATTTTGACCTCCATAGTGATACGTGTCCAATGTATCTATAATTTTTTATTGTTCCATGCTATTGAATTACCTGTTTTGGATGTTTATGGGTTTTACTAAAGACTTTTACATTATTTTTGGGACTAACCTATTAACCGGAGGCCCAGCCCATATTGCTGCTTTTTTTGCCTATTTCAGTGTTTCGCAGAAAAGGAATATCAAACGGAGTCCAAACGGAATGAAACCTTCGGGAGAGTTATTTTTGGAACGGAAGCAATCCAGGAGACTTGGAGTAGACGTCAGGGAAGCTTCGAGGAAGCCACAAGGCAGGGAGGCGCGCCCTACCCCCCTGGGCGCGCCCCCACCCTCGTGGGCCCCTCGTGGCTCCCCTGACCGACTTCTTTCGCCTATATATATCCATATACCCTAAAAACATCAAGGAGCAAAATAGATCGGGAGTTCCGCCACCGCAAGCCTCTGTAGCCACCAAAAACCAATCGGGACCCTATTCCGGCACCCTGCCGGAGGGGGGATCCCTCACCAGTGGCCATCTTCATCATCCCGGCGCTCTCCATGACGAGGAGGGAGTAGTTCACCCTCGGGGCTGAGGGTATGTACCAGTAGCTATGTGTTTGATCTCTCTCTCGTGTTCTTGAGGTGATACGTTCTTGATGTATCGCGAGCTTTGCTATTATAGTTGGATCTTATGATGTTTCTCCCCCTCTACTCTCTTGTAATGGATTGAGTTTTCCCTTTGAAGTTATCTTATCGAATTGAGTCTTTAAGGATTTGAGAACACTTGATGTTGTCTTGCATGTGCTTATCTGTGGTGACAATGGGATATCACGTGATCTACTTGATGTATATTTTGGTGATCAACTTGCGGGTTCAGTGACCTTGTGAACTTATGCATAGGGGTTGGCACACGTTTTCGTCTTGACTCTCCGGTATAAACTTCGGGGCACTCTTTGAAGTTCTTTGTATTGGTTGAATAGATGAATCTGAGATTGTGTGATGCATATCGTATAATCATACCCACGGATACTTGAGGTGACATTGGAGTATCTAGGTGACATTAGGGTTTTGGTTGATTTGTGTCTTAAGGTGTTATTCTAGTACGAACTCTATGATAGATCGAGCGGAAAAAATAGCTTCGTGTTATTTTACTACGGACTCTTGAATAGATCGATCGAAAGGATAACTTTGAGGTGGTTTAAGTACCCTACAATAATCTCTTCGTTTGTTCTCTGCTATTAGTGACTTTGGAGTGACTCTTTGTTGCATGTTGAGGGATTGTTATATGATCTAGTTATGTTATTATTGTTGAGAGAACTTGCACTAGTGAAAGTGAACCTTAGGCCTTGTTTCCTAGCATTGCAATACCGTTTACACTCACTTTTATCGTTAGTTACCTTGCTGTTTTTATAATTTCAGATTACAGAAACCTATATCTATCATCCATATTGCACTTGTATCACCATCTCTTCGCCGAACTAGTGCACCTATACAATCTACCATTGTATTGGGTGTGTCGGGGACACAAGAGACTCTTTGTTATTTGGTTGCAGAGTTGTTTGAGAGAGACCATCTTCATCCTACGCCTCCCACGGATTGATAAACCTTAGGTCATCCACTTGAGGGAAATTTGCTACTGTCCTACAAACCTCTGCACTTGGAGGCCCAACAACGTCTACAAGAAGAAGGTTGTGTAGTAGACATCACATAGCCATCTCCACCACCATAGCCCTCTATCATCAAGTTCATACTTGTAATCGTGCATCGCACAAGGCATCTATTGTAAGACATACTGCAACCAATCAATCTCAAGATGTGTTCTTCAATGATTTCTTCCCACGATCTGATCTCCATGTGTGAGTAACCCGGTAAGATATGGGTTGAGGCATTACCCTTATAGCCCCATGTATTTGGTGAATTGATCAATGAAAGTCTTTGACACAAAGTCTTGTGTGTGTAAATAAAATTGCATCGTGAAGTATCTCTTGTCTTGCCCATGATCTTCATCCCTGCAGGTACCTTGGATCATGGAGATCGAGCACCGGTGAGGCTAGGAGCAAGGGGGCCATGAAGTTTTATACCGAACATCGGTGACAGTAAGGTTTAGTAGGGTAACGTGAATCATATCCTTGGGGATTCATGAGGTGTAGTCATTGAACGCCCAAAGCTTTTGTGTGATATTATTATATTAATTACCAGGGCAACCCCACGAGACGTACAGGGCCTTCGGTAGGACAACTGATTCTTGATGGAGGACTCGTGCCGGTCAACATGTTATTTGGACACATCCCCCACTCCAAACGAAGCAAGCACTTCTTGATGGGTGACTTCCCGAGCACAAACTAATATCATTTTTATCCCAACACCACTACATGGTTGTAAGCATTTAGACCTCATCCCCTTACCTTCTTTTTATTATAAGTGTTTGAATCAATATTTACTTGTTGATCCGGTCAAAAGTTGGATTTGACACTTTAGCAAAAGCTTGCTAGAGACCATCGCTTCAAGGAAAACTTCCTCTCGTGGGTTTGATAACCCAGGGTCACCTCTGAGGAAATATGTGTGGGATACTCTTTTTAGTTCCAATATTGGGTCGACAAAAAGGAGATATCAAGCCCTTTTTCTGGCGCCATTGACGGGGAGGAGTTTAGTATTCCAAGTCTTTGTGTTTAGAGTTTTTGTTAAATTTAATTTTTTAGTTTTTGTCTTTACCTTTTCAGTTTCAGTTTAAGTTTTATTAGTTTTATTTTTTTGCAGGTCTTGTCAGTAGAAAAATCCAAAGAGTTCCTATGGCTCGTAATCTTGGGAGTTTTGCTACTCCTAGCAACAATTTCATGCGTGAACCTATATCACAATCTGATGTTGCAACTGCAGAATATGAGATCAAACCGAACTTAGTTTCCATGGTTCAACAGGAACAATTTGGAGGCTCTGCTTCTGAAGATGCAGGTATGTATTTACATAATTTTAGTGAATTGTGCAGCATAACACGCACAAAGGATTATGACTCATGCTCTGAAACTTCGCTTATTTCCTTCCTCTTTGAGAGGAAAAGCTAAAGAATGGCTTTTAGCTTTGCCTAAAGGCAGTATTACTTCTTGGGATGCTTGTTGCGGCAAAATTTTATCCAAGTTTTTCCCACCTGCAAAAATCATGCAATTACATTCTCAGATTACAAGTTTTAAGCAAGAGGAACGTGAGCCACTAGTTCTTGCATGTGATAGAATGAAATAAGCTATAAGAAATTGCACGTTAATCCTTTGTATGTTTTATAGTGGCTTGAATCATATGTTAAAATCTATGCCTGATACAGCTGCAGGAGGAACAATCATGGAAAAACCCATAGAATCAAGAAGATACTAGATTATATGCAAGTGAACCATGCCCGATGGCATGTTGAAAGGACTACCACCAAGAAGGTGAATGCTATACAAGAAAATAGCCCGGAGTTGACAACCAAGCTAGAAGAACTTATCTCTTTGATGAAAGGTAAAGAGGAGGTAAATGTCAAGGTAAAGAGGTAGTAGTCGGCGTTGTTGTTCCACGAGCTTAGCGGGCCTTATGTTAGGCCCAGTTCTTCTTCGGTTAGCTATTCATCGTCCAACAAACATCATAGCCTCTAGATCAAGTACTGACGCCCTAGATGAAGCTTCCGAACCGGTACTTCCGACATTGAAGAGAGGAAGCAGCCGTCACACGATCTTCATGCGACGGCCATCATTCAACCACTAGGCTGGCGCCCCTTTTTCACTTTTTATTGTACTTACTATTATTTTCCTTTTACCTTCAGACATCCACTATATATAAAGCAGAGCGACCCTTGCCTGAGAGCAGTAATCGGGTTGTAACCCTAGCTGCCACAAGAGTGGTTGGTCTACTTTGACGCGAATTGTGGCGATGACGGAGGCCTGATTCCCACCCGCGTTGCTCCCACGAGCGACGGGGGGAAACCCTGGCCGTCACCGCACCAAGCTTCCACTCCTCTACTCTCCTCGCCACCGCCAGAGCTCATTGGCCGTGTGCAGAGTAGTATTACTCCCTCCGTCCGAAAATACTTGTCATCAAAATGTATAAAAAAAATCTAGAACTAATATACATCTAGATACATCCTCTTTTATTCATTTTGATGACAAGTATTTCCGGACAGAGGGAGTACTATTTTCACCGGACCTGGTTGCAACTAGTTAGACTAACAGTTGTGTTCTGTATAGCAAACACCAATAATTAGTAAGATGTACAAGTGGTTTTCAAGTCGTCTCTTGGCGGGCGGGTCGTACTTTGATTCTTTTGGTTTTTCCAAGTCGTCCCTTAGCGACAACACAACGTGCCGTTCCTTTTTCAACTCTTCCTCAATTGACCGGTGAGCATATCTCAGCCATCCCCTTTCCCAACGTACCAAGAATGCTACACCTACGTAAAATGCCTACGTACTGTTACGTAATTAGACTAACTGCTAATCCCTCCGCCCCCCTATTCCAACTGGGTGGGGTCTCTCTTCTAATTTCCTCCAACTGAAAAAAGCCACCTAAGCCATTACGTTACTTTACGTTTGATTTCTCCACAGCGTTAGGGGCAGATCATCCTCAACCTTCAGTTCTTCAATGCACCTTGCCAAAAAAGAACCATGGCTGCCAAAACCACATCATGCTTCACTTTCCTAAAGGAAGCGCTGATCCTCCCCACGTTAAACCCCAAGCTCTTCACGCCCTTGCTCATCCTCTTTGCCGCCGCCGCCTTCCTTGACCACATAGTCAATTTCGTGTTCGTCCAGCCTCTCGCCGACGTCGTGGCCAGCCATGCCACGGAGGTCAACAACACCGACTTCTCGAGCGCCGAGTACGCCAAGCTCATGGAGATGGAGGGGCCGAAGCAAGACGGTATGAAGCTCATCCTCATCGGCGTCTCCGAGGTGATCGTGGCCCTGGCGGTCGGCTTCGTCAAGAAGATCCTCTTCCTCTTCGCGGCCTCCACGACCTACTCCGGCGACCGCTACTCGCCGGCCAAGCTCCTGCGCGAGCTGGTCAAGGGGAGGATCAGCCTGAAGGGCCCTTCCATCACCATCGCCGTCGTCGACGCGCTTGACTTCGCATCGGCGGTCCTGGCCGCGCTGATTATTCCTGCTCCCGCCCTGATGGCCGGGCTCTCGGGGGTGCTCTCCGTCCAGGGTCTCGTCTACCTCATCGCGCTCCTCACCTCCCTCTACTTTACCGCCGTGGGGTTGGTGGGCGTCGCCGCGTCGGTGGTCGACAGGAGGTGCCGCGGCGTGGGGGCGCTCCGGCAGGCGTGGCGCCTCGTGACGCTGGTGAGGAGAAAGGAGGGCCTCCTGCTGGTGCTCGTGGCGCACTTCGTGCCGACCGTCGTGGCTCCGTTGTACCGGATTGCTCTTGTGTATGCGAAGACGAGCATGACGGTGTGCTTCTGCTTGTTGGCCGTGCATGCTTTTCTGTCTTGTGCGCTGCAGCTCCTCTCTTTGACGGCAGCCACGGTGTACTACTACCAAGCCATGCAGAGCAAGGAGGTGATCGATGGCTTGCGGTTATGCTAAGAGCACATTACTTTAGGGGAAGGAAATGTCTCCTTCATCCAAAAGTGGTTATAATGCTAAAGAGGGATGCTTTGATTTCTTCGTGCGACAATGTATACAAGTCGTTGTTCAAAAAATGTATACAAGTCATTTGTACGTCAATTTTTTTTTTCCAGAAAACATTTGATCTATTCATCTTCAATCATGGCATTATAACAAGTAAATAGCATAAAACTACTACTTTATAGGTTAGGGTTCCAAAAAATTATCGAATACTTTTTTTTCTCTGATAACTACCAAGTTAGAGGTCAGCTGTTTCAAAAAGCTCTAATCGTCCAGTGCTTTACTGTTGATCGTGTTTATGACAATTGGGGCCCACATGTAAGAAAATTGATTGTCTGACCGTTTGTTTGACTGTTAACGGACATATGGGGCCCACAGTCGGTGTCTCTTTGTCACAATTTAATAAAAAATTAATAAAGCAATCGAGTCCCTGTAAAATTTGAAAAAAGCAATTAGGTCCCTGCAGACTTGAAGAAAAAGCAATCAGGTCCTTCCCGTGCTCAAGCTCGAGAGGAGCTGCGCCACCGCAGAGTTCCCTCACACGCCCGTCGGCATGCAGTAAGGACAGCCACGGAGCTCCCTTCGGCCGCTGCCTCATCCTGCCGGCAAGCTGCGTCTGGAGCCGTCGTGAAATCGCACCCGCGCGACATCTCTCTCTCTCTCTCTCTCTCTCTCTCTCTCCTACCTCTTCCTAGGCGCGCCGGCCCGAGCCCGAGCCCTTGTCCATGGCGCTCGGCTCGCGGAAGTGCGTGCTCCTGGGTGCGTCAGCCTGAACCCTGGCCATCGTGCGGGGCGGCCCTTGCTCCTTGCTCCTGGGCGCAGTTCCCGCCACTCCTGGGCGCGGCCGCCCTTGCTCGCCTTGCTCCTGGGCGCGGCTCGCGGCGGCCCTTGCTCCTAGGCGCGGCGCATGGTGGAGGTTGCCGTCGGTGAGTGGCGGAGGTGCTGGAGCTTGGGCAAGGAGGAGAAAAGAAAGAGACAGGAGGAGAGAAGAAAAGGTAGGAGGAAGAAGAAAAATCTTACATGTGGGTCCCACAATAAGCTAATGGTCAAACAAAACAGTCAACAAACGGATTGTTTAGGAGCGGGTCTGACCTGTCATAAACCAGTTTAAAATGTTAGCAACGAGGAATTTGGGTTTTTTGAAACAGCCGACCCCTGAGTTGGTAGCTATCAGTGAAAAAAAATATTTGGTAGTTTTTTGAAAATCATAGCCTATAAAGTAATAGTTTTATGCTATTTACTCCATTATAACGAACACCAGAAATAATAAAAATTACATCTAGATCCATAAACCACCTACGACAACTACAAGCAATAAAACGATGAACAGTCTAAAAGCATAAGCTACTAGGGCCTAAAACAATCCACGCGTGGATTCGGTGAGCCGCCTCACCATCGACGACCGAAGTCGTCGCCGGAGTGGAGCCGCGGAGGATGGTGACAGAGGAGACTGTCCTGGCTGCGGCTGGGCGAGATCGCCTTTCCTTTCTCCAAGAGGAAGAAACACATTTTCTTGTTCTTTTGAGAACAGTATATTAACCAAATCAATTGTATAAATACATGCAAACCAGTTCACTAAGGTTCAAGTCTTAGACTCTAAGACTCTGACCTTTTACCATGCAAAAAAAAGACTCTGACCTTTTATAGTTGATCACGAGGAGAAGTCATCAAGACTATGGTCCAGCCGAAAAAGCAGACACCGCTAGAAGAACCGTAGTTTTAGGAACGTGCGCCTGCTGGCGTTCTCGTTCGCGGTCGCCTGGGTCGCCTCCGCATCCGGCTGCACCGTGACCGCGTTGCCAGAGGCAAGAGCGTGCCCGTCCTCATAGAGTGCCCGCTGCTCGGCTACGAAGTTTGGGTTCTTTGTTGCCATTGCCTCCTCACTTGCGCTCGCCGTATATTTGGCCCTCCATCAGTCGGTGCTGCTCGAGGAAGGAGGGGTTGTACCGCTGAACCTCTTGCGCCTGTCGAAACGCTGACAATGACGGCGCGCCGGCTGCTCCTCCGTCTTGGTGTCGCTGTGTTAAATGATAGGCTTGCTAGTTAGACGTGACACATATGTCACGGCGTTGTGTGCGTGTAATGTGTGCGTGTGTATCTTGTAACCAAGGCAGGTTGTTAGGAAGATTTGATCCTATCTCTTGTATAGCTTGGAGGATGGGTCAAGACTCCAACAACCTGCCGCCCGCATGTACTCTTTGTTCTATATAAACACGCACGCGTCCCTGCAAACGTTGCATACGCTTACCGCAAACCAATTCCTTTTACATGGTAATTAGAGCACCTCTCGAACTCATCCATGGCAACATCTTCAAGTACCTTCCCATCCTCTCCATTCGCTCACGTCGTGTCGGAGAAGCTCACCAAGGGCAACCATGCGCTATGGCGGGCGACGGTGCTGTCCGCCATCCGCGGTGCTCAGATGCAGAAGTACCTTGACGTCGATCTTCCGGTGCCGCCCATGCAGCTAGAGGTCACGGACTCCGACGGGAAAACCAAGAAGAAGATCCCCAACCCGGAGTTCCAAACCTGGTATGCACAAGATCAGCAAGTTTTGTCATATCTTCTGACAACGTTGCCCCATGAGATGGCAATCCAGGTCGCCACCTGCCACACCTCGGCTGAGCTGTGGAACACGGTCCAGGGGATGCTGTCCTCGCAGACCCGTGCCGCGACCGTGAACGTGCGGATCGCCCTCGCCAACCTCCAGAAGGGAAACAGCTCCATCACCGACTACGTCGGCAAGATCCGAACCCTCTGTGACGAACTTGTCGCAGCAGGCAAAAGGGTGGACGAGGAGGATGTCGTTTCACACATCCTTGTCGGGCTTGACGAAGACTTCGACGCGGTGGTTTCGGCCATGTGCTCCCGTGTGGAGCCAGTCACCGTGCCAGAGCTGTACTCACAGCTTGTTAGCTTTGAGACACGGATGAACCTTCGCCATGGAGGATCGCAATCCTCGGCGAACGCGGCGACACGTGGGCGTGGACGCGGCGGTGGTGACCGCGGCCACGGCAGACAAGGCGGCGGCAACTCTGGTGGTGACCGCGGCCGTCCCTACACCAAGCAAAACGGCCGCGGAGGAGGTGGCAGGGGCAACTACAACAACTCTGCTCCTGCCCCCAAAGTGGTGTGCCAGATTTGTGGCAAGACAGGCCACCCAGCCTGGAAGTGCTGGAAGCGTTACGATGAGTCGTACCAGGGAGAAGAAGAGAAGTCCGCCAACATGGTGACCCCACAAGACGGGGGTAGACTCCAACTGGTACCTGGATAGCGGCGCAACCGACCTCATCACTGGTGATCTGGAGAAGCTGACGGTGCGGGACAGGTACACCGGCGGCGAACAGATTCACACTGCGAGCGGTTCAGGTATGGCTATCCAACACATTGGTTATTCAGCTATTCACACTCCCGATCGAGATCTCCATTTAAACAAAATCCTTCATGTTCCGTGCTGATAAAAGCCTAATTTCAGCTAGTCGGCTTGCCACCGACAACAATACCTTCGTTGAAATTCATCCTCGATTTTTTCTTGTCAAGGAACAGGGAACGAGGAAGGTTCTACTTCGAGGCAGGGGTAGACGAGGTCTGAAAGGACATGCGGTGCCCCCATGTGTGGTTTTGGTAATTGATGACATTCTCTATGGACTAATGGTTGCATTGAGTTATATTTGAAGGATTTGTCCATAGGCATTTCTTGAAGTCCATGTGTTGGTTTCAAGGAGTTTATGTGTTGACCAAGGTGCTATTAAGGAATTATCCAAAGATTGGTCATGTGAGTGTTGAGCTTATTGCAAGCATGTCTTGAAGAAGAAGATTGTGTGATCATTCATGTTTACCTTCAAGACATCATCCAAACGAATAGAGTTGGAAAGATTCAAGGTTGATCAAGACTAAGTCAAGAGTGAATCAAGTTGATCAACTCACAAAGCGTAGAAGATGTACCGAGAGGGATCAAGTGATCCCATGCTATGGTAAGCATTATCCATTGCACTTTGTGTACTAACCCATGGTCTATGTGAGAGTCTATGTGGGGTTAGGTACGTGTCCATGAGCTTGCGTCAAGAGGAAGATATCATACAACCCATGGAAAGGATGACATCAAGTGGTGATCGTCATCAAGATTGTCGTGTGCAAGTTCAAGTGGAGCATCACGAAGAGATCAAGTGCTTGAAGCTTGCCATCCATTGTGGTGTCAATGGACTTGTGAAGATGTGCCGAAGAGTGGATCACCCATAGTGGAGTATGGGGGAGCAATCATCTAGTCTCCATCGACCCAACGCAATCAAGAAAGGTGGTCCATCTTGAGGAGGACAAGATCGTCATCATCTAGCTCAAGTGGATCATGTGCAAGGCAAAGGTTTTCCCTTGATAGGTTTTCTATTTTACCGGTCTCATGGTGGTAGTTGGGAGACCGGGTTATAGGATCGATAGCCGTACTATCAAGGGGGCTCTCAAGTGAGTAGCTTGATCGTATCGTTAAATCGAGAGCTCAAACCATTGCATCCTTGCTTAATGTTTCTTGTTTTTTGTTTGGTTCTCTTTTTTATTCTTTTAGCTTATGTTCATATTTATGACAAGCTTGAGTTCATCGAAACGGAGTTTGCATCGTCTTCTATGATGTTTTCGGTGTTGGAGGTTTTACGGTCTTTTCCGAGGAAGGGTTCTCACCATTTTCTTTTGGGCCTTTTCTCATTTGCTTATTATTGGTATTTCTCTCAAGATTGTGTTAGCCCTTGTTTCTAGCTTTCCAACAAACTTGGTTTCGTTGAATTGAGTCCGTTTGCAAAAGTTATGGCTGTTTTGGTAAAGGCTGCAGCGGTACTACCGCGACTAGAGCGGATGTAATTTTTACTACCGCTCAGAGTAGTACTACCGCGGCTCTGAGCGGTAGTACCGCCCAGAGCAGTACTAGCGGCTCCTAAGCGGTAGTACCGCTCTGACCAAAATCTCGTGTTTTGCTCGGTGAAGTAGGCACTGAAGTATTTTTTAGTAGTACCGCCGCATAGCAGGTAGTACCGCTACCATTTGCGGTAGTACCGTGAGGTCGAGCGGTAGTACCGTGAGGACGAGCGGTACTACCGCTCGAAGGTTCTTTGGCCTTTTGCCTCCTCTGTTGTTGTGTTTGAAGGGTTCTACCGCCCTAAGCGGTAGTACCGCTCCTTGAGCGGTAGTACCGCTCTGTCTTGGGCTGTGAACATAACGGTTGGATTCGGGAGCTCCTATAAAAGGGGTCTTCTTCCCCATTCAACCTCATCCTTTGAGCTCGTGTTCTTCCCCATTGTTGACCTTCTTGAGCTTGCTAACTCTCAATCCCTCCATGGATTCTTGCTAGTTTTGAGGAAAGAGAGAGGAGATCTAGATCCACGTTTCCACCAATCACTTTCTCCTCTAAGTGAGGGAACCCCTTGGATCTAGATCTTGGAGTTCTTCGTGTTCTTTCGTACTTCCTCTCATTTTCCTCCCTAGCATTAGTTGCTTTGGTGGGATTTGGGAGAGAAGGACTTGGGCACTCCGTGTGCCCTTGCCATTGCATTTGGTGCATCGGTTTGAGTTCTCCACGGTGATACGTGGAAGTTACAAGTTGAGAAGCTTATTACTCTTGGGTGCTTGGTGCCCTTGAGCTTGTTCCTCTTGGGTGCTTGGGCGCCCTAGATGGTTGGTGGTGTTCGGAGCTCAATCATTGTGGTGTAAAGCTCAAGACAGCGTCGGGGTCTCCAATTAGGTTGTGGAGGTCGCCCGAGCAATTTGACGGTACGGTGATCGCCCCAAGGGTTGCCAAAGTGTACGGGTTCGGTGACCGCCCCAAGGGTTGCCATTTGTACGGGTTCGGTGACCGCCCTCAAGGGTCCCTTAGTGGAATCACGACATCTTGCATTGTGCGAGGGCGTGAGGAGATTACGGTGGCCCTAGTGGCTTCTTGGGGAGCATTGTGCCTCCACACCGCTCCAAGCGGAGACTAGCATCCGCAAGGTGTGAACTTCGGGATACATCGTCGTCTCCAGCGTGCCTCGGTTATCTCTTACCCGAGCCCTTTACTTATGCACTTTACTTTGTGATAGCCATATTGTTCTTGTCATATATCTTGCTATCACATAGTTGCTTATCTTGCTTAGCATAAGTTGTTGGTGCACATAGGTGAGCCTAGTTGTTGTAGGTTTTGTGCTTGACAAATTAACCGCTAGGTTTATTCCGCATTTGTTCAAGCCTCAACCGTAATTATTTTAAAGCGCCTATTCCCCCCCCCCTCTAGGCGACATCCACGATCTTTTAATTGGTATCAGAGCCTCGTCTCTCTTTGTTGGGCTTAACCGCCTAGAGAGTAAATATGTCGACTAGGGGATTAGGATTCTCTGACACTCTTAGTTTCGATGGCACAAATTTTGATGTTTGGGTAATTCGCATGCTTAATTTCTTTAGGGTCATGGACCCAAATTTGGAGCGAATTGTAGATATGGGTTTTTCTCCTCCAAAGGATCCCCAAAGATTATGTTTAGAGGAAGAGAAAAACTCTTATCTCAATGCTCAAGCTTCTAATGTGCTTTTCGATGCTTTGAGCAATATATTTCAACTCATGCCGTTTCGGGATGCTCATGAGTTGTGGATGAAGCTTCAAGATAAATATGGTGTGTCCAAGATTTGTAGGGATGATTGTTCTCCCTCCACCTCCGGCCGTATAGTCTTCTCAACTTCTTCTACTTCACCTACATGTGGTTTGCCACAAGGTAATGATATGGTGAGTAGTGTGGGTCATTGCAATGATGATAGTGTGCTTTTTGTGGATGATTCTTCATCACTATATTATTGCAATGCTCCGTCTTTGGGCCTTAGCACTTGAGCACTCCAAATGTTTCACTTGCTTGTGTTGATAGTCCTTGCATATCATGTAGAAATTGCTTGACTAAATCTCATGATGATATGCTTGCTATATCTTGTTGCCATGATAAAAATGCATGTATTTCCTCGAGTTGTTGTGCTAACAATGTAGATGAAACCCAACACTCCATGGAACAAGATGTGGTCTTGAATGGTGCTTCAAGGGATCCTATATCATCATCTACTGCATTTTGCCTTATGGCCAAGGCTTCAAAGGTATCTCCCACTTTGAATCCCAATATATCTTGTGATGATATTGATGATGGCAAGAGTGATGATGATGTTGATTATGATGAAGAGAGTGATGATGTTGCCTCCTTAAAAATTAAGGGGAAATGATTTTTAAAGCTCTTCTTAAGAATAAAATTGCTCGTTCCAACTTCATGGAAATCATGTCTATTGCTATTGAGGGCAAGAAATATATTGATGAGTTGGAATCTCGTCTTGAGGAGCATGAGGTCACCATTGATAAAATGGAAGGTCATGAGCGTGATTACGCTAATGAGATTGCGGACCTCTCTCAAGCTCTTGAACTTGAACAAACCACCAAGGAATCTCTTGAGGAGACTTTTGCTCTAGAATTATCTAGAGTGAGGGAATCTCGTGATAGAGCTCTTGAGGTGGCCAATGACTTTGAAACTAAAAATGAGGAGCTTGAAGTTGTGCATGCTAAACTCCTTGAGGACTTTGAGCACCTCGAAAATGGCTCAAGGGTCATTAAGAGTGAGCTCATCAAAATCACCGAGTCTCATGCTCAACTTAAAGCTTCATATTCAAAAGAGCTTGCCAAGTTGTCTTCTCCTCTTGTTGCTGATGATGATGCTTGTGCTACTAACTCTATCTCTTGTGAAGCATTCATTTTGAAGGATAATGTTGAGCTACGGGCTCAACTTGAGTTGCTATCTAGCAATTATGGGAAATTGGAAGAAAGCCATGAAAAGCTCTCAAACTCTCATGACTATCTTATAGTATCCCATAATGTGCTAATGATAGCTCATGAGGCCATGCTTGCTAAGGTAACATCTAGTGAGCCTCATGTGGATACTAGCACTACTTCTAGTCAAAATGCTATATTGATATGTGCTAGTCCTTGTAATTCATCTACTCACAATGTTGGTACATCTTGTGATGAATTGCCTTCCTTGCCTTGTTGCTCTAACAATGAAGCTTATACTTCCTCTAGTACTTGTATTGAGACTAACCATGTAGAGGAAATCAAAGAGCTCAAGGCCCAAGTTACTTCTTTGAAGAAAGACTTGGAAAAGAGTCATGAAGGAAATCCACACTCAACAATATCTTGAGTGTGCAAAAATCCCCAATGACAAAGGTGGACTTGGATTCAACTCCAATAAGAAGAAGAAGTCCAAGATGAACAAAAAGAAGGGCCAAGAACAAGTCAAGAAATCGGCCAAGATTGTTTGCTTCAAGTGCAAAGTAGAAGGGCATCATGTCGGATCTTGCCCATTGAAGAAGAAGGCCATTAGTGTCAAGCAACAAGGGAAGAGGGCACAAGTTCAATCTCATGCTCAACATCAAGTTGAAGAAAGGCCTCTTCCCAAGAAGACTCAAGTTAATGCTTCTCAAATTGAGAAATCAAGTGAGAAGAAAGTGAAGAGTAGACGTTGCTACTTATGTCGTGAGAAAGGTCACGTCGCTTCTTCATGCACTAGCGGTAACTTATCCAACCCAATTATTATTGATGATATCTATTCTCTTGGGAAGGATAAGGTTGGCAATGTGTTTGCCAAGTTTGTTGGTACTCAAAGTGGTGTCAAGAAAAGAACCATTTGGGTGGCCAAGCCTATTGTGGCTAACCTCTTAGGACCCAACTTGGTTGGGGACCAACTAGCTCAAACTTGATCAATAGGTGTTGATGGAGGTCATTGGTGACTTGGCTACATTATGAAGATTTAAGGGTCCTCATCATTCATATTGTGTCAAGCCAAGTCATTCGGATTATCTTTCTATCATATATCCAATGTTCCTCCTTGCGGTAACTCGTGCTTAAATTGCTTACATTAAAAGTTACTTCTCCCTTAGCATGTTGTGGTTTTGTATCTTGCATGTGCTTGTATATGTTGTGCTTCAAAATTGCTTATCTTGAGAAATCAAGTATGTGCATGTTGGTTTGCACATCATGTACATGTGTGTTGTGTGTTGAGCCTTTTGCATCTTGTTTATTTCTTAGTTGGCTCTTGTGAGAGATTAATGGAATATCCCATTATGGGGGAGTGATGTGCTTTATGCACCTCACAATCCTATAAATGTGTGTACATGAGTAATACCATCTAGTATTGATATTTCAAGATTATCTAGTCTCTAGGTGGTATATCTCTCATGAGAAATTCAAATTCTAAATTTTCCATTAATTATCTCTTGTTGGATCCTTTTTATTGCCTCTTGTGTATCTTTATTTGGTATCACATTATGGGGGAGTAATATGCTATGTGTGTATTACTAGCCTAGAAAATGTGTACATTTGAGATATTGTCACCTAGAATTGATATTGTAAATTATCTTGTTCCTAGGTGGCATGATAGCTCTACAAGTTGCAATTTGATTGTGTTTGTTGTGAAGATGATGTTGGATATCCTTGGTATCTACCACCGGGAATTATTTCCATATACTTTTTGTCTTTTAACAATTGGTAGTCACTTATGTGTGGTAGAATTTATTGATCATCTTTACATTGGCTTTTGTTTTTATTTGCCTTTCCTCTTGCCAAGTTTGTGTCAACTCCTTTGTCTTACCTACCACTTGTGGATCTTGTTTATTTCTTGTTCTTGTCTAGTGTTTTCTAGATATAGTGAAAGTGGTGATCCCACCTTGTGCATTTTGTATTCAAATGCAAATCCTATGTAATGCACAACTCGTCGGGGAGCTATCTTGTTTTCTCTAAAACGCTCATCTTGTGATCCTTATCAAGTGTGTGTTTGTGGAAGGCAAGCCGTTTCTTTTTGGTACTTTGTGCCATCATGAAACTTTGTAGAGGGCTTGGTGTGTTTGGAACCATTCTCTCTTTTGGGAGTTTGACATCCTTCATTTCGTGTGTATCAATGGATATCTCATTCCTTGATGTATCTTTAATGATATCTTCCAAGTGATAATTTATCTATTTGGTATCCTTTTCTTTGCATCTCGTTTTCATTTGGTTTCGGTTCTTGAAAGTTTTGAGCATGCATGTTTACTTCATGTATTTTATTTGGCATGCTTTCTTTCTTTGACCCAATGTATAGGGGAAACTCCACCAAGTCTCAAATTGGATGAGAGGTGCATGAAATTCATTTTCATATCTATATGCACATATTTATGTGGAGTTTGTCCTATGTATTGGTGTTTCTAACTATTTGGTCCCGATGAGTTTGGGTACCGTTTAGTTTGTGTTGTTCTTATAGGAACATTTGGAGATGCATTGGATGCTCGGCTCACTCACAAGGAAGGTGTTGTCACCATGTGCATATTGGAGTCAAGCTAGGATGATCAATGAACTACTATCTACCTTCAATTGGTATCTACTACATCCTTCCAATGGTATCTCGGTAATAAGTATCATCATCTACTACATGTACACATTACTTGCATCAACCTTGTGTAGGTTGTATCATGGCATGTATTTCACTCTTTCTTGTGATACTTGTTTCCTTTCTCAAAGCATCTCAACGATGATCTCATGTTGCTAGTTGTGATGTCTTTGATGTTCATGGGTAGGAATTCATTTATATACAATAAGACCATATCTAGCCAAGTGCTATGCTTTCAAGCAAATATCTTATTGGTATATTTATGACTTCCTTGTGGATATCTTGTTCCTTCATGTTGTCACTATTTCGGTGTACATCCCTCTTTGTAGATATATATCATCATGATTTTGTCTACCTAGAACCTTATACACTTGAGAGAAATTACATCTCTAGTTGATATCCTTTCTTTCACGCCCACCTTGTCTTTCTTATGTTAATTCTTTGGTGGCTCCGTGAAAGCTTTTGCCTTGAGTGCATGTCCTCTATCGTTGCATCTTGACGCACTCTTGTGTGGTGAAGATTATTTTCCTCTTGCTCATCTTTACGAGGCTTTTGCCATCTTAATTGGTACCCCTCGTCTTGATGAGCCTCTCATCGTCTATCTTCACCACGGGTTGTCACAAGCATGGGTTCTCTATTTTCTTATTAGTAAGCTTGTGAACCCATTTGCTAGTTGTGTGTGAGAATGAAAGGCTTTACACCGTGTACCTCATTCATTCGAGACTATGTTGATGCTTATGCTCATCCGTATATTAGTCTTCTCATGTGCTTTGCCATGACTCACACACATCATTTTGGTTGAGCCTATTCTTAAGTTGCCTATTTTACAATGTTGCTCAACCATGTGCTTGTTGCAAGCGCTAGCCTTAGTTTCCTATATGCTCTCTTGCACTGGTTGTTAGTTTCTGTTGACTTTGGGGGAGCTATGATCCTATTTTGTGCACTTTGTATCCAATACAAAAATTCTTCATGTGCACAAATCATGGGGAGCTTCTCTAGTTTCTTTAGAACAATCCTCTGCTCATATCATAATATCTTTTTCATGTGGCTCGTAGGATCTTTGGTCTAGTGGTTCAGTTGATATCTTTTGATAGCTTGCTTCAATTGGTATCTTTTGATTGCTTGATTGCTTGTTTCTCTCTTTGTTATGTCTTTGTGGCATATCATTCTTTTGCAATCTTGGTGCCTCAATATAGTTGGTATTCCTCCAAGTATTACCTTTGGATATGTGTATGGCATTCCACTCTCTTGTTGAGAAATACACAACTTTTGGAGGAACACATTTTATATTGGTCTTCTTAGCTTTTCGCCCATTTTGGCAATCGATGCCAATGGGGGAGAAGTTTCAGAGAGTTTTATGGAGAAGTCTTCAGAGTTTTCTCCTTGCTTCAGTTTTGTTCCTAAGCATTTGCATCTCATACGCATGCATTATTGGTTGTTGCATTGCATGGTGATGCATAATTCCTTATATAAACTCTCTTGAAAGTGATTGTCATCAATTACCAAAATGGGGAGATTGAAAGGACATGCGGTGCCCCCATGTGTGGTTTTGGTAATTGATGACATTCTCTATGGACTAATGGTTGCATTGAGTTATATTTGAAGGATTTGTCCATAGGCATTTCTTGAAGTCCATGTGTTGGTTTCAAGGAGTTTATGTGTTGACCAAGGTGCTATTAAGGAATTATCCAAAGATTGGTCATGTGAGTGTTGAGCTTATTGCAAGCATGTCTTGAAGAAGAAGATTGTGTGATCATTCATGTTTACCTTCAAGACATCATCCAAACGAATAGAGTTGGAAAGATTCAAGGTTGATCAAGACTAAGTCAAGAGTGAATCAAGTTGATCAACTCACAAAGCGTAGAAGATGTACCGAGAGGGATCAAGTGATCCCATGGTATGGTAAGCATTATCCATTGCACTTTGTGTACTAACCCATGGTCTATGTGAGAGTCTATGTGGGGTTAGGTGCGTGTCCATGAGCTTGCGTCAAGAGGAAGATATCATACAACCCATGGAAAGGATGACATCAAGTGGTGATCGTCATCAAGATTGCCGTGTGCAAGTTCAAGTGGAGCATCACGAAGAGATCAAGTGCTTGAAGCTTGCCATCCATTGCGGTGTCAATGGATTTGTGAAGATGTGCCGAAGAGTGGATCACCCATAGTGGAGTATGGGGGAGCAATCATCTAGTCTCCATCGACCCAACGCAATCAAGAAAGGTGGTCCATCTTGAGGAGGACAAGATCGTCATCATCTAGCTCAAGTGGATCATGTGCAAGGCAAAGGTTTGCCCTTGATAGGTTTTCTATTTTACCGGTCTCATGGTGGTAGTTGGGGGGTTATAGGATCGATAGCCGTACTATCAAGGGGGGCTCTCAAGTGAGTAGCTTGATCGTATCGTTCGTCGAGAGCTCAAACCATTGCATCCTTGCATCATGTTTCTTGGTTCTTGTTTGGTTCTCTTTGTGAGTCTTAGAGCTTATGGTCATCTTTATGACAAGTTTGAGTTCATCGAAAACGGAGTTTGCATTCGTCTTCTATGATGTTTTCGGTGTTGGAGGTTTTACCGGTCTTTTCCGAGGAAGGGTTCTCACCATTTTCTTTTGGGCCTTTTCTCATTTGCTTATTATTGGTATTTCTCTCAAGATTGTGTTAGCCCTTGTTTCTAGCTTTCCAACAAACTTGGTTTCGTTGAATTCGAGTCCGTTTGCAAAAGTTATGGCTGTTTTGGTAAAGGCTGCGGCGGTACTACCGCGACTAGAGCGGATGTAATTTTTACTACCGCTCCAGAGCAGTACTATGGCTCTCGAGCGGTAGTACCGCCCCAGAGCAGTACTACCTCGGCTCCTAAGCGGTAGTACCGCTCGGACCAAAATCTCGTGTTTTGCTCAATGGAAGTAAACGCAAGTACTTTTAGTAGTACCGCTGCATAAGCAGTAGTACCGCTACCATTTGGCGGTAGTACCGTGAGGTCGAGCGGTAGTACCGTGAGGTCGAGCGGTAGTACCGTGAGGACGAGCGGTACTACCGCTCGAAGGTTCTTTGGCCTTTTGCCTCCTCGCTGTTGTGTTTGAAGGGGTTCTACCGCCCTAAGCGGTAGTACCGCTCCTTGGAGCGGTAGTACCGCTTCTGGCGGCTGTGAACATAACGGTTGGATTCGGGAGCTCCTATAAAAGGGGTCTTCTTCCCATTCAACCTCATCCTTTGAGCTCGTGTTCTTCCCCCATTGTTGACCTTCTTCGAGCTTGCTAACTCTCAATCCCTCCATGGATTCTTGCTAGTTTTTGAGGAAAAGAGAGGAGATCTAGATCCACGTTTCCACCAATCACTTTCTCCTCTAAGTGAGGGAACCCCTTGGATCTAGATCTTGGAGTTCTTCGTGTTCTTCTTCGTTCTTCCTCTCATTTTCCTCCCTAGCATTAGTTGCTTTGGTGGGATTTGGGAGAGAAGGACTTGGGCACTCCGTGTGCCCTTGCCATTGCATTTGGTGCATCGGTTTGAGTTTTCCACGGTGATACGTGGAAGTTACAAGTTGAGAAGCTTATTACTCTTGGGTGCTTGGTGCCCTTGAGCTTGTTCCTCTTGGGTGCTTGGGCGCCCTAGGCAGTTGGTGGTGTTCGAGCTCAATCATTGTGGTGTAAAGCTCCGGCAAGCGCCGGGTCTCCAATTAGGTTGTGGAGGTCGCCCGAGCAATTTGATCGGTACCGGTGACCGCCCCAAGGGTTGCCAAAGTGTACGGGTTCGGTGACCGCCCCAAGGGTTGCCATTTGTACGGGTTCGGTGACCGCCTCAAGGGTCCCTTAGTGGAATCACGACATCTTGCATTGTGCGAGGGCGTGAGGAGATTACGGTGGCCCTAGTGGCTTCTTGGGAGCATTGTGCCTCCACACCGCTCCAAACGGAGACTAGCATCCGCAAGGGTGTGAACTGGATACATCGTCGTCTCCGCGTGCCTCGGTTATCTCTTACCCGAGCCCTTTACTTATGCACTTTACTTTGTGATAGCCATATTGTTCTTGTCATATATCTTGCTATCACATAGTTGCTTATCTTGCTTAGCATAAGTTGTTGGTGCACATAGGTGAGCCTAGTTGTTGTAGGTTTTGTGCTTGACAAATTAACCGCTAGGTTTATTCCGCATTTGTTCAAGCCTCAACCGTAATTATTTTAAAGCGCCTATTCACCCCCCCCCCTTCTAGGCGACATCCACGATCTTTCAAGGTCTCTATCCTGTCAAACACGTGGGGGGGAACGCCAAGAAGCAAGTGCTAAGTGTCATCAAACTGTCTTCAGATAGGTGGCACCGGCGTTTAGGTCATCCTTCTTCAGTTATCGTTAGAAAGATTGTTAGCAACAATAATCTCCCATGTGATAGTTTGTTCAATAATGAGTTTGTATGTGATGCTTGCCAAAAAGGCAAAAGTCACCAACTACCCTATCCAAAGTCAATAAGTGAATCAAAGTTTCCCTTAGAACTTGTTTTCTCTTATGTTTGGGGACCTGCTGTTGAAACAGTAGGGAGGAAGAAATTCTATGTAAGTTTCATAGATGATTTTAGCAAGTTCACGTGGATTTATTTCATTAAACATAAGTCTGAAGTTTTCCAAAAATTTCATGACTTTCAAAATCTTGTTGAAAGGCAATTCAATCGCAAAATGCTTGCTCTCCAAACAGACTGGGGTGGTGAGTACGAAAAACTCAACTCCTTCTTCACAAAAATTGGCATATCTCATCATGTTTCTTGCCCCTATGCTCATCAACAGAACGGCTCGGCAGAACGTAAACACCGGCATATAGTTGAGGTTGGTCTATCTCTTCTTGCTCAAGCTTGCATGCCTCTAAAGTTTTGAGATGAAGCTTTCATTGCTGCTACATACTTGATCAATCATCTACCTAGTAAAGTTATCAACTTCGAAACCCCTCTTGAAAGATTGTATCATGAAAAACCCAACTATTCAGCTCTTAGAATCTTTGGTTGCGCTTGTTGGCCTAATCTTCGGCCATATAACAAACACAAGCTTCAATTCAGATCCAAGCAATGTGCTTTTCTCGGATATAGCAATCTTCATAAGGGTTTCAAATGTCTTGATATCTCTACAGGGGCGTGTGTGTATTTCAGGGATGTAGTCTTTGATGAAAATATATTTCCCTTCTCCACTCTACATCCCAATGCGGAGCCGGACTACGTTCTGAAATCCTCTTATTGCCACCAGAACTCTTGAATCCAACTGATCAGGGGAGTGAAAATAGTACTGATGATCATTTGTGCGATAGCCTTACTAACAATGGTGGCAGCGGTAAAAAAATTGCAGCCCCAAACCGTGATTTTATGCAACAGCAACAGGTTCATATACAGCCAGGCGCAGGACACGAGGAGGATCTGCCTGCTAACGTTGATCCCGACGGATTTGGCGTGGAAAACGATCCCGAGGAGGATCTGGTGACGCCACAGACGCCGCCCCCTCCAGATTCCGCGCCGGCCCACTCAGTGAGCGACATGTCGTCTGGGCCCGGTCACTGGTCGGGTGGTGCGGTGGACTCCTCTCCCTCACGTGACAGCGGTCGCGGATCGAGTGGGGGCGGGGGCCCTGTCGCCCGAGGCAATGATAGCGGTCGGCCGGCTGGTGGCGGGTCGCTTTCTCCAGCCCCACAGGCGTGGGATCTGAGCCAGCCCAGGTGCGCAGCAGTCGAGGAGGATTCGTCTGCGCCGGCTTGGTCTGCTCCGGTACGAGGTAGTGGATCGAGATCTTCTGCGATTATTGATTCTGCGCCACAACGTGTAACAACAAGATCACAAATTCTGTGGCACAGATTATCTTTCTGCAAACCCTGTATTTCATGCAAGAACAAAGCATATAGAAATTGATTATCACTTTGTTCGAGAAAGAGTTGCTCAGAAGTTGTTGGAAGTACGGTTCATTCCAACAGGTGATCAAGTCGCTGATGGTTTTACAAAACCCTTGCAAGCTCGACAACTTCAAGCCTTCAAGAACGATCTAAACCTTCACATGTTGAGATTGAGGGAGAATGTTAAATGATAGGCTTGCTAGTTAGACGTGACACATATGTCACGGCGTTGTGTGCGTGTAATGTGTGCGTGTGTATCTTGTAGCCAAGGCAGGTTGTTAGGAAGATTTGATCCTATCTCTTATATAGCTTGGAGGATGGGTCAAGACTCCAACAACCTGCCGCCCGCATGTACTCTTTGTTCTATATAAACACGCACGCGTCCCTGCAAACGTTGCATACGCTTACCGTAAACCAATTCCTTTTACACGCTGAAGTGTGCATGCACCTGCTCCGTGGTCAAAGCCAATATGGACCAGTGGAAGATCCGACGTCGAGTCATCGTCGGAGCCCGTCTCCCTTCTCGGGTCATCGTTGGAGACCTCCGGGAGCTGGTCGGTATGCCGTCCTCTATCCGTTCGCATGGCGGCGCTGCCAGCCGGTTGCAAAGGCGGCCACCTTGTGCTTCTGCTCCGTCGAGAGGCTCTCCTACAACGCATTACCGCTCGCCGTCATGACGGATGTGGTGCACAAGATGAGGATGTGGTTTGTGCCGTGAGTTGCCTCGTTTAAATAGTAGATACCAATGAGGCCTAGCGGCATATGGTGTGTCAATGAGGACGCGAGAGTTCGTTTCTCGGCCGGCGGGCTTGTTCAATGCTGGCAGACAGACAATAGAGCTAGCAGTTTGAATGCGGTAGATATTTGACCCGTCCGGTCCTCTCATGTACTGTGTTGGCTCTGAGCCGACGTGAGCGCTAGAGAGATGAGTTTATTTCTCGTGTGATAGTCGTACTTGCATTTTCTTCCCCTGCCGGAGGGGATCTCATCTTAGCATAACCACAGGGCATCGATCACCTCCTTGCTCTCCATGGCTTGGTAGTAGTACACCGTGGCTGCCGCCAAGGAGAAGAGCTCCTGCGCGCCAGACAGAAGGCCATACACCGCCAGCAAGCACAAGCACGCCGCCGTGCTCCTCTTGGCATACCCAAGAGCGAACCCGTGCAGCGGAGCCACAACGGTAGGCCCGAGGTATGCCACGAGCACCAGCACGAGTCCCTCCTTCCTCCTCACACGCGTCACGAGCTGCCACGCCTGCCGGAGCGCGCGCACGCCGCTGCACCTCCTGTCAACCGCCGACGCGGCGACGCCCACCAGCGCGACGACGGTGAAGCAGAGGGAGACGAGGTTCGCGAGGTGGGAGACGAGACTCTGGACGGAGAGCACCCCCGAGCGGCCGTGCATCACGTAATGAGGCAGCGCGTACGGGACCGCCAATGCGAAGTCAAGGGCCCCGACGATGGCGATGGTGACGGAAGGGCCCTTCAGGCTGATCCTCCCGTTGACCAACGGGCGCAGGAGCTCGGCCAGCGAGTAGCGGTCGCCGGAGTAGGTCGTGGAGGCCGCGAAGAGGGCGAGGATCTGCTTAACGGGGTCGAGCACCAGACCAGTGACGACCAGCTGGGCGATGGTGATGAGGATGAGCTTCGTACCGCCTTGCTCAGTCTTCTCCGTGAGCTTGGTGTACTCGGCGGCGCTCAAGGTGTCGGTGTTGTTGACCGCGATGAGACGGCTGCCCATGTCGTCGACGAGAGGCTGGAAGAAGACGTCATCGACCAAGGAGTCAAGGAAGGCGGTGACGGCAAAGAGGAGGAGCACGGGGGCGAACAGCTTGGGGTTTAGCGTGGGCAGGATCAGCGCTTCCTTTAGGAGAGCAAAGCATGAGGAGATCTTGGCAGCCATGGATTTTTTTGGGTAAGGTGCTTTCAAGGTTGAAGGGTGCGGGTGGAAAGGATTGAGGATGAACGCTGTGAAGGCGGGGAGGAAATGGCTGGTGTGTGCTCACAGTCACCGGTCAGCCGAGGAATTGGAAAACTGACGGCACGTCGTTGTAGCCAAGGGAAAAATCGGTGCACGGTAAGCTCAGCTCGTCCATTCCAGCCAGAAGAATCAGGCGACAAGGACAGTTTTTTTTAGGGCCTTTTTCTTAGGGAGTTTTGTTTAGGGGCTGGCGACAAGGTACAGTGATCGCTCGGGTTGGAAGGCCAGCCCAAGACCCACGAATTCGGGGGGAATCGGGCGTTTCTGACCTGCGCCAGCCCATTTGCTAGGAAAATTGGACGCTGGCTCTGGTTCTGGCACCTTCTAGAAGGTTAAAGGTCCTGACAAGTTCAGGTCCGTTTAAAAAACTCCCGGTTAGTTATCTTAATTTTTTATTTCTATTAGAAAAAAGTTCCATCTTAAAAAGAGTTCAGACATTTTAAAATTATTTGGAATTTAAAAATGGGATTTTCCAAAAATATTCGTATTTTAAAATTTTATTCACATAAACCTCTTTTAAATACAAAAATTAAAAAAATCTTTTGGAATTTAAAAAACGTTCCATGTTCCAAAATTTGTTATGAAAATAAAAAATGTGTGTGTTTTATTCTTTTACAAGTATTCAAAAAGATTCACAAATTTGAAAAATATTCTCTTTGCACATCTGAAACAATGTTCATGTTTTCAAAAAAATCAAGTTTGAAAAAATTTCACATATTTGAAAAATATTCCCTTTTTAAAAAATATGCAATATAAAAAAATGCTCACCTTTTCAAAACAATGTTCAAATTTTTGAAAACATGTTTGCATTTTAAATTGTTCATGTTTTCAAAATTTTCAAAAACTGTTTGCATTTTCATAATATATTCACTTTTTCAAACACTATTCATATTTTTTTGCAAAAAAATGCACTTTTCTTTTTCAAATCGAATGAAAAAAGACATGCATACTAGGGATGCTTTGCATTATTCACATGGTCCAAATACACCAATCAAAATGTTCTATGCACCACAATTAGAACTATTTAAGTGGGGAATTAGTTCGACCACACAATCACAAGTATATCATAGATTTTGTATATATATCTGAGGAAATGGTTACACCAAAGCAAGATCACCACAACATGCAACCGTCTATTCGAAAAGGCTCACTTTAACATGCAAACATGCATGAGAATTTCCATTCTACAATGGTGTTTTGATTTAATAAATATTTTATGACTATATAATAATTGGACACAAAAAATTATATGTATTTTCATTTTTAGGTACTCCCTCCGTCCGGAAAAACTTGCCGCACAAATTGATGTATCTAGCACCAAATTAGTGCTAGATACATCCATTTGAGGAACAAGTTTGGACAAGTTTTTTCGGACGGAGGGAGTATCATATTATTATTACTCCATATATTTATCTTTCATATAATCAAATCTCTTTGAAATATATTAATACAAAATATTTCAGCAGCAACGTGATAACAGAAACCTTATGTGATAAAGCAGATGTCAAGTCTGCAAATTGGTAGGCATGAAACATTAATATGGGCAATACTTGATAAGCATGTACAGCTAACAGAACTTCCTGCCCACTCTACTAATTTACCAAACCTTAGTATAAGACTATGGGGGCCGAAATAAAGAGGGGAGAAGACACAAGAGAAGACCATGAAGGAGCTTATTGTGGTTTAGCTTTGAGGCAACAGAAGTCACGCCGTGTGACACAATAGGGCCGAAGCCAGGGTAATGCAGTAGTGGGTGTGACTTGCAACAAGTTAATGGCATAGGGTCGATCTTGGGGGATATGAACATGGTTAGAAATGCACTTCCTTATACCATACCTGCGGTTTCACTGTCTACTAAGCCAACACATCTTTGTATTTGACACATAAATATTATTGTAAGCTTTAGATAAACATCAGTTCCAGCCATGGACTATTGATGTGAACAACAAAATGAATGATAATAAAGACTTCACTTCTGCTTCGGTACATCCCCACTAAACACATGGACAACTAAGATTGCCCCATACCCCTTCATAATAAACTTTGTTATGGCTATATCACCAAAGGCTACTATAAAAAGAGGGGGTTGGGTCCTGAAGGAAATATGCCCTAGACGCAATAATAAAGTTGTTATTTATATTTCCTTATATCATGATAAATGTTTATTATTCATGCTAGAATTGTATTAACCGGAAACTTAGTACATGTGTGAATACATAGACAAAACGAAGTGTCCCTAGCATGCCTCTACTTGACTAGCTTGTTAATCAAAGATGGTTATGTTTCCTGACCATAGACATCTGTTGTCATTTGATGAACGGGATCACATCATTAGAGAATGATGTGATGGACAAGACCCATCCGTTAGCTTAGTATAATGATCGTTAAGTTTTATTGCTATTGTTTTCTTCATGACTTATACATGTTCCTCTGACTATGAGATTATGCAACTCCCGAATACCAGAGGAACACCTTGTGTGCTATCAAACGTCACAACGTAACTGGGTGATTACAAAGATGCTCTACAGGTGTCTCTGAAGGTGTTTGTTGCGTTGTCATAGATCAAGATTAGGATTTGTCACTCCGTGAATCGGAGAGGTATCTCTGGGCCCTCTCGGTAATGCTCATCACTATAAGGCTTGCAAGCAATGTGACTAATGAGTTAGTTATGGGATGATGCATTATGGAACGAGTAAAGAGACTTGTCGGTAACAAGATTGAACTAGGTATGAAGATACCGACAATCGAATATCGAGCTAGTAACATACCGATAAAGATCTTCATAGAATATGTAGGAACCAATATGAGCATCCAGGTTCCGCTGTTGATTATTGATCGGAGATGTGTCTCGATCATGTCTACATAGTTATCGAACCCGTAGGGTCCGCACGCTTAACGTTTGAGGACGATTTGTATTATAAGTTATGTGTTTTGGTGACCGAAGTTTGTTCGGAGTCCCGGATGAGATCACGGACATGACGAGGAGTCTCGAAAAGGTTGAGAGGTAAAGATTGATATATTGGAAGGTGGTATTCGGACAACGGAAGGGTTCCAGAGTGTATCGGGTACAAACCGGAGTACCGGAGGGGTTACCGGAACCCCCCGGTGGAAGATATGGGACATATGGGCCATGGGAGGGAGGCTAACCAGCCCACAAGGGGCTGGTGTGCCCTCCACAAGGGAAGAGGCCGAATTGGACTAGGGAAAGGGGGCGCCACGCCCCTTTCCTTCTCCTACTCCCTCTCCTTCCCCCTTTCCATCTCCGTAAGGAGGAATAAAAGAGTGGGGGGGGGGGGGGGGAAATCCTACTAGGAGTGGAGTCCTAGTAGGACTCCCCCCTCCCTTGGCGCACCCCATGTGGCCGGTCTCCTCCCCTCCTCCTGTATATAGGGGGGCAGGGGCACCACAAAGGCACAACATTGTCTTAGCCGTGTGCAGTGCCCCTCTACCGTTTACTTCTACGATAGTATCATCGCAGTGCTTAGGCGAAGCCCTGTGCGGATCACATCATCATCACCGTCATCACATCGTTGTGCTGACGAAACTCTCCCTCGACCCTCTGTTGGATCAAGAGTTCGAGGGACGTCATCGAGCCGAATGTGTGCTGAACTCGGAGGTGCCGTACATTCGGTACTAGATCGGTTGGATCGTGAAGACATTCGACTATATCAACCGTGTTAACTAACGCTTCCGCTTTCGGTCTACGAGGGTACGTGGACACATTCTCCCCTCTCGTTGCTATGCATCTCCTAGATAGATCTTGCGTGATCGTAGGAATTTTTTTGGAATTGCATGCTACGTTACCCAACAGGTCCAACCTCCAATGGGGTTTGTAAAACTTAATATCGATGCCTCTTTTGATTGTGACCTGCTTAGGGGCGCGGCTGGTGCTGTTTTGAGGGACGATAAAGGAAAATTCATTGTTGGGGGAAATTGGAGAGTTGATTTGTGCATGGATGTTCTGATGGCTGAAACGTTGGCGCTTAGATATGGTCTATCAGTTGCTCAAAGGGCAGGTTGCAACCGTTTAGTTATTAACTCAGATAACTTCGAGGTCATTGAAACCATGAATAATGGAGGACGGTTGGCAAGTACAGCGGCGGCAGTGTTTGACGATTGTTATTTTTTGGCTTGTGATTTTCTCATTACTAGACTCGAGCAATGTAATAGGGAAGCCAATAGGGTTGCCCATGAACTTGCTAAGTTAGCTAGATTTTCTTCAGCTTTGAACTGGTTTGAGGGTCCTTTGAGTGAAATTGTATCCCTCCTCATAAGCGACGTACTTATTATTGCAAATGAATAAAGATCTTGTGTTTTTCAAAAAAAAAAAGGCAGGAAGGTCTTTTATAAAAAGTACATCGTCCACGCCAAAACCTCCAATACGTGACCTGTGGGGGGTCAGGGGGAAATATCTGATGCACCGGAGCTTGGCATTCCCTATTGGCGCTGCAGGCGCCCGTTAGAGGCTGTTTTGCTAACGGGCACCTGCAGCAAACGCCCCCTCTCGCGATTAGGCCAGCTCGTTTAAATATTTTTGTCTTTCTTGTTAAAATTCAAAAAAAAAAAGCGATCACAAGGGTAAGAACGAGAGACCTTTTCATTCAAAGCAAATCCGAGTAAGCACTAGGCCATCTCGATTGATTGTGCAGACTCGCATCGTTTTTCCCATTTATCCTCTACAGTTCATGGAACTTTATTCTTTTTTCTTTTTTCCTTTTTTCTGGGAACTATTTTGTTCAGCTTTTTTTCTCATTATATTTTCTTTTTGCTAAATGCTTGAAGATTTTATTCAAATTCACGATATTTTTTTCAAAATCAATGAATATTTCTTCAAGATTGATGAACTTTTATTTCGAAACCGTTGAACGTTTTTCCAAATTAGATGAACTTTTTTCAATATCGATGAGCTTTCTTTCAAAATCGATAAACTACTTTTCTAATTCATAATTTTTTTTCCAAAATCTGTGAACATTTGACTGAATGGATGAGCTTTTCTTCCATTATTGATGAACTTTTCTTAAAATCAATGAACTTTTTTCAGAATTGATGAACATTTCTGAGAGTTGATGAACATTTTTACAAATTCGGTGAGCTTTTTTTAAAATTCAATGAAGTGCTTTGAAATTTTGATGTTTCAAAAAAAGTTCGATGAAACTTTTTTTATAAATTGTGAACTTTCTCCATTTTTGCAATTTTTTTTTCAATTGTTACAAACCTTTTTGAATTTTTTTATTTCTTTCAATTCGTGTTTTTGTGAATGCCTTTTCAAATTTATGTTTTTTTATTCAAATATAATTATATTGACTATGTAATACTAGTATATGTTTAATTTTTGTACTTAACGAATGGTCAAATGAGATCTGTTTCCATTACTAATCAACAAATGAGTATATCCTAGTGGTCAACGTTTGTGGGCCTTTACTTACGCGTTCGGAGTTCAAATCACACTTCTCTTGGTTAAACATGATCTTTATTTCCTCGGAGTTTGCTTTTTCTTTTCTGCAGGTCTCCTTGGCCGGCCCATGTGGTGGGGCGCATGAGCGCCACTTGTCCGGGCGCTTAAGGTGCCGAACAGGAGCTCTTCCGAAGCTTGTGGTGCTACCGGTGCACCGAGCTAACATTGTGCTTATAAAATGTTTAAAAAAATTTGGAAAAAAAATCAGCACACTCACGCAATATCAGTGTAGGTTGTCACAAAATTCAAAGCCTAACTAAAAAAACAAAAAATGACAATATACAACACTAAGTAGTACATAACATAACTTGGGATTTAGATTTGGCCCATTGTCACACCAAAGTCATATTTATCATTTTCTTATCTCAAAAAATATTTTGAATTTTTATAGGAAATTTTGTGACATCATACATTGATGTTATGTCAATGTGCTAGATTTTTAAAGATTTTTTTAAAATATTCCGTGGCATCCAGTAGCGCCACAAGTGCGGGTGCACCAGATACATTCCCGCGCGCCACGGCGTGGGTGTTTCCAATTTGGCGTTGGAGGCGCCCGTTTGTATGCATTTGGCAAACGGGCACCTGCAGCCCCCGCCATAGACATTTTCCCGATTGTTTTCAAATAACTAAAAAATCCCAATGGTATAGTAAATGGCTGAGTAATAAATAGCGCGTTGCATTAGTTCTAAAATAATTCACGTTGCTTTCGTTCACTAACGACTTTGTTCCTGGGCCGAAGTAGAATTGGCCCACAGTGGGCGCGCTGTAGGCGCCGTTTCCATTGTTATTTTTCCCGATTGTTTTCAATAACTCAAAAATCCCAACGGTATAGTAAATGGCTGAGTAATAAATAGCGCGTTGCATTAGTTCTAAAATAATTCACGTTGCTTTCGTTCACTAACGACTTTGTTCTTGGGCCGACGTAGAATTGGCCCACAGTGGGCGCGCTGTAGGCGCCGTTTCCACGTTCGGGCGCCTACAACGCCGAGTAGAAGCTCCCACTAAGGGGCGCCCTACGAAATATAGGATCCACCCTCCTGTTCGGCAGCTCTGCAGCGATCCTATAGCACAAAAATCCTGCAAAAAAAAGTGTGTTCCCCTTGATTCGAACTCACATCCGTGCGTGTCTATCCATGACTCGTTAACCAATAGAGCAATTGGAAATATTTGATTGACAATGACACCAATTGTGTAATATCAATGTGTTCGCGTTATTTATTACACAATATCCTCTATCATACTCCCTCCGTTTCAAAATATATGGCTTCCTCTATTTCCGTGCTTCAACGTTGACCATAAATTTAACAAATGAGACCGATTGCGGCGGGAGCAAAAGTTATAACAGTGAATTCGTATTCAAAAGAAGTTTTCAAATTATATACTTTTTTTCTCCCGCCGCAATCGGTCTCCTTGGTCAAATTTATGGTCAAAGTTGGACCTTGGGAAGCGTGGGCGCACTATATTTTGGAATGGAGGTAGTATCACTTAGATTTTTGAATTATTTAGAAAATTCATGAATTTAAAAGGTGAATCAATTTTAAAAAAATCCACCATTTCTAAGGAAAGTTCACAAACTTAAAAAAAGTTCATAAATTTCGAAAATAGTTCCTGGAAAACAAGAAAATTCAACACTTCAGAAAAAAGTTCATCAATTTTGAAAAAGGTTCAACACATTAGAAAAAATTCATTAAATTGAAAATAATTTCACCAAGTTTGAAAAACTTTCATCAAATTTGAAGAAAAGTTCACTGAGTTTTAAAAACATCATCAGTTTTACAAAAAGGTTCGATGAATTTTAAAAACAAATTCATCAAGTTTTTGAAATTTTCATCTAGTTTGTAAAAAGTTCATCAATTTTTAAAAAGTTTATCAAAATTTCTAGAAAAGTTCATTAGTTTTGAAAAAATTCATCGAGTTTGAAAAAAATCATCAAATTTAAACAAAAGTTCATCAATTTTGGAAACGTCATTGTATTTAATTATTTTTTTGAAAAAGTTCATTGATTTTCAAGAAAAAAACATGAATTTTACGAAATATCATCGAACCAGGAAGAAGAAAAAAGAAAAAAATAGTTGTGAAAAGAAGATGTAACTAACACGTGAGAATTGGTGGCCGGATGGTACTTCCGTGCTAGTGCAAAGCAGGAGGTCGCGTGTTCGAGTGGCACTAGAGTTGTGTTTTTTTTCCGTTGAAGGCGTCGAATAGGGTTTGCCCTTCCGGTTTTCGTGTGTAAATGGATAACCACTCGAGCTATTGGTGTTTGCTGACAGTATAGCAGCGCAGGGCAGAAAAAATAACTAAATCCTAGATGTGAACATTTTTTAAAATAGACGTGAACATTTTTTGAAAAAAAAAACACTCTGAACTCTTTCTAGTATTTGGTAAAGTTTTTCAAATACCCACTGAACATTTTTCTAATATATGTTGAACTATTTTTCAAATGCAGATTGAACAATTTTTCTATACACAATGAACATTTTCTTACAATAGTGAACAAAAATTCGGAAAACATGAACAAACTTTTGAAATTCTGAACATTTATTGAAATTTTAATAGGACGAGTTTTAAAAAAAATATTGAACAATTTTGTAATATACACTGAAAAAAATTAAAAATACACAATGAACATTTTTTTTATAGGTTGAACAGTATTTAAATACACATTAATCACTTTTATGATATACAGTCAACAAATATATTAATACACACTGATTTTTTTTTCATATGAGATGATTTTTAAAAAAATACTCAATGAACATTTAGAAATATATGATGAACACTTTTGTTATATATGGTGAACATTGTATAAACACGCAATGAACTTTGTATAATGCATGAAAATGGAATTAAAAATAAGTAAAAGAAAAATGGAAGACAAAAGAAAAGTAATCAAAACAGAAACAGAAAATAGAAAAAAGACAAAATGAATAAAAACTTCACGAATATGAAAATTGTTCACGAGTTAAAAATTTAAAAGTTCATGATTTTGGAAAAAGTTCGTGAGTTTAGAAAATGTTCGCAACATTGGAAAAAGTTTGCAGATTTGAAAGAATATTTCACGTATTTAAAAAAATTACAAATTCAAAAGAAAGTTTGTGAAACATAAAAACTAAAAATGAAAAAGGGAAAAGAAATAGAAAAAACGAGCGAAAACAGTCCATGAAAAAACCAAAAGACAAATCACCCAGAAAATCTTGCAGAACCTGAAAAGGTAATCTACCAACAAGAAGAAAAAGAAATAGAACTTTGCACAATGGGTTGTTCGTCTCAACTGGTAACTTTGGTCAGGAATTAACTTTGTGGTTTGAAATTCAAATCTCAATCGGTAGACCTTTTCTTTATCCTATAAAAAGGAAAGGAAAAAATATAAATGGGCCGAGCCCAGGTGTTGGCGTCTATTTCAATCTACTTCCTGCGGCGTATACAAGCGACTCATCATACATGCGAAAGTGGATACGATTTGCCAAAGGTTCATATTACACTTTCTACGTTTAGTGAGGGGGTGTGCCACTAAAGCTTTTGAGGACGACAATTCGTGTTTTGCAATTGTTTTGCATTGCATAAAAAATGACATAAAAAATGTGAACAAAAATCAAAGCTTTAATTAATAATATACAAAAACATTCGTTATGAAGACGTAACCGAGAAGAGGGAGTTGCTTGTAGCAAATAATTGAGCCGCCATCGCGCATCAACCCACTTGTCATCACATATGTTGTGTGATCAGCTCAAGGAACACCAACAAAATCTTCTCCTCCCTAAAAAAGACTTCTCCATACAAACTGTAATAATAGATGATAGCACGCGCGCTGCGGCTAAACTGGTTGCAATATATTGAGATTGGGTGTGGAGCACAGATATGTGAATTAATAATATCATGTGATTATTGTATAGTGTAAAACTTTTTTTTATGCATGATTGTGTATTGAGCTAGACATTTTTTCATTTATCCATGGTTACATGTACATTAAGTATGCTAGCTGAGCGGACCATGGAATTAAGAAAAAGGGAACAATAATTGATGAGGTGTCATCTGTGGTGAACTGGCATATATGCATGCTAAGATAAAATAGTTTAGTGGGGATCAACTTCTTATGTATACTTGATGATACCCCACACGTTGTTGTAGGAATTAGTTGCAATATATTTCAATGAGATTTGATTGTGTGGAATATAAATATTAGATTAATAACATGTGAACCAAAATTTAAAATACAAGTGGATTAATATATTTGATTATGTACTATACTTGTAAATATTTATTGAATATAAGTAGATGATAGAATGAAAAATATTTTCCCATGGTTGCATGTGGTGGTGGGTCTTTTCCTAAGCATGGTTGCATGTTGAGGTGACCCTTATCCCATCCATAATTGCATAGTGATGTGGCATGCTTGCATGTTGAGATAAATAAATTAGTGGGGATGACTCTTTTAGGTATATAAGATTCCTGGACTTATTCCTATGAACCCAAAACTAAGCATAATCAAGACTCTCATAGTCATCCATGGGAAATTTGTGGCACGTAAAAGAATTGGGGACGGGGAGCCTCACCTTGGTCCTCCCATCGGAAGCCATTGTGTTGGTCTTCTCCTCCACTTGCCGCCTCACTGAAAGTGAGGTTCCTTGCCTCACAAATCCACACCAACCAGCAGCGAGGTGTTGTGTGAGGTTGTTGTTGTTCTTGGATCTGGCTACAGTGATTTAGGGCTTCGATTCCTTCCTCGGGCCGCCTGGAGTACCCCAAACACTATTGAGCAGGTACATGCCGGGTAAACCTCCACGACTGCTTGGAGCTCCCCTCGCACACACCGTCACACTTTCCTTGCCATGCCATCGGTCCCCCACCAGATCGTCCGCGAGAGAGGTAGAGGGAAGCGCTGAAGCGGAGGGGACGAAGCCAAAGACTGCATGAGGTGATATATTGATTGGTCTGGGGATTTGGCCGCCGTAGAGTCAAGTGAACCACGAGGCAAGGAGGGAAGAAGGTGACCACGACATGGCCGGGGAGGGAGGGGTGACAGTCAAAATGGCGAGCCAACAGAGGTGCCCAGTCTCGGTCGCCATGACAGTCTCGCCAGCCAGCTTCGGCCACCACACGAGGGAATAATCGGTCCACGGTAAGCACTTCATTCCAGAGAAGAATCTGGCACAAGGACAATGATGATATAAGAATATCGCTCGTGTCGGAAGGCTAGCCCAAGACTCACGAATCCAGGGCGTCGTCGGACCGGCCGAGCTGGGCAAGCCCATTTGCAAGGAAAATTGGATGCTGGCTCCGGTTATGTGAACCTTCTATAAGGGTAAAGGTCTTGACAAGTTCATGTCCCATTTTTGTCTTTTTCGGTTTCTTTTTTCTTATTTCTACTACAAAACAGTTCCCTCTTAGAACGAGTTCAGAAATTTCAAAATTGCTAGGAATTGTAAAAAAAACACGTTATGAAAAAGAATGGGATTTTGAAATAAAAAAAATCATCTTTTCAATTATTAATCAGAAATTCAAGAAATGTTCTTTTTTTAAGTACAAGTTCAAAAAATGTTTGGGAATTACAAAAAAGTTCAAATTTTCGAAAAGTTACTGAAAATAAAATACTTTTTCCTAATTCCATAATTTATTAAAATTTCAAAAAATCAATTCTGAAGAAAAATTATTTTTTTCAAAAAATAACAAATTTGAAAATTGTTCCCCTTTTAAAAATTGTTTGCACATCTGAAAAAAATCTTTGTATTTTTTAAAATATTCAAGTCTTTTAAAAATGCTTGCATATAATTTCTTTAAATATTATTCTGTTTTCAATTTTTTATACATTTTCAAAATTGTTTGTCTTTTCAAAAAAACTTTGCATTTAAAAGAAACTAAATTGGAAAACTAAGTATTTTCTAAACTTATTCCTATGAACCCAATACTACATAATCAAGACTCTCACCCTCGTCCATGGGAAATTTGTGACACGTAAACAAATTGGGGGCGGGGAGCCTCACCTTGGTCCTTCCCTTCGGAAACCATTGTGTTGGTCTTCTCCTTCCCCCATCGCCTCATCGAAGGTCAGTTTCCTTGCTTCATGAATTCACACCTACCAGCAACGAGGTATTGTGTGAGGTTGTTGTTGTTCTTGGATCTGGCTACAGCGATCTCGCACGCACTGTCTCCCTCGCCTGGCCATGTCGTCAGCCTGCGCAAGGCGTCTGTGAGAGAGAGGTAGAGGGAAGCGCCGAAGCGGTGGGCCGAAGCCAAATATTGCGTGAGGATTTGGCCGCGGTAGAGTCAAGTGAACCACGAGGCAAGGAGTAAAAAAGGCTACCACAACAAGGCCAGAGAGGGTGATAAGGATCAACATGATGATCCTACAGTTTTTGCCCGATCTTTCATCGCAAAGACAACTAGATAGCTAACCTTCTAATCACGGGAGCAATCCACGCAGCCTGAAGGTGAGGAAACGAATCCAGCAAGCAACATGGAGATGAACACCACGCCTCTAACCTTGTCACATAATCCTTGATCACACAAAAACCTTCACACAATCATCACTTTATTTGATAACTAGCAGTGCCGTCCCCGGAGGGAGGATTCACCACGTGAACACAATGTTCAAAACTCAATCTAAAATATCCCCCTCTAAACCTAGCCACCGGCCTCCTTATATAGGCATCTAGAAAACTAGTAGGTTGGACAGGCCCACACCGAAACACACACACACACAAAATCCTAAGTGGCCCATAACATAACCTGGAAATAAAAATAAATAAAACTGCAACCGACCAAGTACATGGTTCGGTCACCCCCTTTGGCACACCTCTAACTTGGAGGAGTCCTGAAGTTGGGCTTTACCTCCTCCTTCATGGGAACAATATGAGGTACTAGGATGTCCTCATAAAAGGAGGGGCGGGGGTCACAATGGCAAGCCAACGGAGGCGCCCAGTCTCGATCGAACCCAAGCGCGGTCGCCATCAGAGTCTCGCCGGCCAGCTTCGGCCTCAACGCGAGGGCTGCATCCATCCGCGCGAAAGGAGGATCATGTGAGTCTTTAGGGTTTTTTTCTGATGAGGAGACGTGAGTCTTGAGAGTTTTTTCAACTGCAAATCGACGAAGAGCCATCATAGCCTACCAAGTCCAATTTCATGTGAGGAGGCTGAATTATCGTCGAAGCAGTGGCCCACCATTGAATTATTGCGAATGAAGCGATGAGCACTGGTGGAGCTATGTGTTACCAAAAAGGGCCATGACACGTCCAGACGATGGGAAATACAGTGAGCGAATTAGTGTGATACTCGCCTTGAGTGCAAACGTAGTGGGTTTCTTTCTGGTGGCCTGCCCAGATGTAGTAGTAGTGTAGCTCCGCCACCGCGACGAGGCATGGGAATTAGAGCAAATTAGACAGCCAAAAACGTCCAAACTTGAAGATCTAATGGCTACAAACGTTAAGGGCATGACACCGCATGAGGTAGTTGGAAGAGTACACAATTTTAATATCTCTTAATAAATATTCAGGTGGGATCCTCTCTCCTAGGTGATTGTCAAATAAAAAAGAACAATATCGCTTTTATCAAACAATAACACCTCCTCTCACCAGCTTTGAGCTGCGTGAAGCAAACTGTTGGGATTGGGGTTCTGAGAAGGAAAAAAGGGAAGAGGACTGATTAGTCTTTCAATCCTTAAAATAGGGGTTATTGTTTTTGAGTAGACAGTTAAATACTACTTCAATGAGGGGGGTTTTCTGGAATGTTAGAGGCATTGGGCAAGATCACAAAAAAAGATATATCAGAGAAATGATCATAGATCATAAGTTGGACTTTGTGGGGATTTCTGAGACTATTAAGCAAGATTTTACCAAAAATGAGTTGCATAATTTGGGTGGGGAAAAACTACCATTGGTGTTGGAACCCCCAAGAGGAATGTCGGGGAATACTAGTGGGCATTAATAAAGACATGTTTGATGTTGAACACATTGAAAAAGGACAATATTTCACGAGAGCTCTAGTTTTGACAAGAATACTAAAATGCATTGGAATTTAGTCACAGTATATGGAGATGCTCGAGAAGGAAGGGAAGGCTGGTTTCTGGCTGAATTAGCTAGACTTTATCATGACAATCCTCCGCCTGTTTGGTTGGAGGGGATTTTAACATTATTAGAAGTAGTAAAGAGAAAAACAAACCTATGATAAATGAACAATGGCCTTTTTTATTCAATGCTATTATTGAACAAGCTGGGTTGAGAGAACTCCCTCTGAATGGTAGACAATTTACCTGGGCTAATAATTAGGAGGACCCTACTTTTGAGAAGTTGGACAGGGTTCTGATGTGTCCTGCATGGGAGGAAAGATATCCTTTCACTATATTGCAAGCTTGGGCTAGGGAGATCTCTGACCACACTCCCCTGTTCCTAGATACAGGAAACACATATTACCAAGTACATTTTCAGATATGAAAATGGGTGGTTTTGAGAGAGGGCTTCAAAGAACTTATTCATAAAACCTGGAATAAAAAATTCAAAGGAGATGTGTTGGATAGATGGCAGTCAAGGATGAGGGAGTTGAGGAAGAAAGCCAAAGGGTGGAACAAAAATATGGATGCTTGGTACAAAAAAATCAAAATAGAAATCATAAAAAATTTAGATGAGATTGATAAAAAACAGAAAGAATGGGGCTATCTGCTGCAGAAAGAACTGAGCAAAAAGAACTTAGATTACAACTGAAGAGAATTATGACACAAGAAGAAATGAAGTGGATTCAGAGATATAAAGACAAAGAAATAAAGGATGGAGATGGAAACACTAGATATTATCATGCTAAAGTGAATGGGAGAAGAAGGAAAAACAGAATAATTTCTTTAGAACAAGATGAAGGGACTATTGAAGGGGATGATAATCTGATGGAATATATCACCAATTTTTATAAAAATCTGTTTGGGCATCCTGAGGAGTCCAACATATCCTTGAGAGATATGGGAATGGAAAAAATATCTTCACAAGATAAAGAGGTTCTGCTGTCTCCCTTTTCCTTGGGTGAGATCCATCATGTGGTTATGGGGATGAAAAGAAATAAAAGCCCTGGACCTGATGGATTCCCTGCTGTAGCGACCCGACCTCAGACGGTCAAGCCTCTGTGTTCCTATGCCATCCCTGGATCAGTATGCTGGCACACACAGTACATCAATGTATATATCAAAGTGCAATCACATGCATAAATAACGTAAAACTGATATATACCTCATAATACTCGTGAAACAATCAAGCGGGTGTGGAGTCCCATCAACGCCATCGGCAGGTTGAGTGTAGACCGTAACCCTGTACCGTACTCTTACTCGTCGAGGAAATATCTGCAACATGATACGTTGCAGCCGTGTAGGTCAGTACATTGAATGTACCGGCAAGATCACAATATGAGAAAACAGATGATAAACTATACTATATGCAGTATGGCTTTATGGCTCTGTATCTGAGTTTTGTTTGCGTAAAAGCTGGTTTTATTTTCCCTACATCAAAGGAATAAATGAAGTCTTTACTATGGAGTTTTCTATCATGACATGGTTCCGCCAACCGATGTCTCATAGCCCAAAATCATCATAAGTTGCCCATAATTAAGTTATCAATCCGGTGTTGAGAGTTCCGAGATAGATCCAAGTCTAGATGCTCAAATTGTCCGTAACCGGGGACACGGCTAATCGATTAGGTTTAAACCCTCTGCAGAGGTTTGTACACTTTACCCGCAAGATTTGATCCCTCTTTTTACGTTCTCGCACTTGAGTGTTTGAGAACAAGATGACCAAACATGGTCTTCCAAAGAGTTCCTCGACCTTGTCGGTACTCATCCCATCCTACCGTAGTTCTACATCTGCTAGTACCGTCCCCAGCCAGAGTCACTACTAAGGTCAACCAAGCGAGCCCATAATGACTTGCGGTTGCAGGTAAGCTTAGGGCATGAAGTATTCTTCCGTCTCTTTGAGTCTGGGTGAAGCTTTCCGCAAGATGTCATGGCGCTTCTCCATGCATCCCGCCAACCACTGGTTCCTCCAGGTGCCCGTCAACAAATCCTTCACCCAAAGAGTGTGTATTGAATTCTGTCTCGAGTCTTGAAGTCTTGAGGTCTTGAAGATCCAGTCCTTGCAGATTCCATCATGGAGTTGTCGTCATTGACGTAGAATCCTCCATTCTCACACCACTCCCGAGTACTCATACCAAACCCCGTCTACTATAGCATAGCATTAAAATAAAATATCGTCCCGGGCTTGGTAACAGGGGAATGGGTTCCTACCTCATGCATACTACTCAACTACAAGGATTCAATAACACTACTGAGGGGTGGTTGCAAAGATGTCACTAAATGCAATAAAACATAGGTATGAAAGCATGGTCAAAGTGAACTTGCCTTGTTGACGATCTTCGAAAACTAGGGATTCGTAGTAGCAAGCTTCGCACTCCGGAAATTCTACCGAGGCAAACAATAACAATAACTATAGTAAGCACATAGCATGAGATCATGTAACATAGCAACATAGTAACATAACACACCAAACAACAAATCAAAACCCAAAGGGAAAACTCAAAGAAAACCAATTCAAGTTTTTCCTACTTCAAGCAACCACTAAAAATAGTTTTATATAACAAAAATTTTCTTAACATAACCTAATCATTGATTTATGTTAACTTAACAGAAAAGAATGCATTAAGCAACTAGGAGCAAAAAGAATCAATTTAAAATCTATTATGAAACTCCTATTAGGCCTAATTCAATTTCTATTAAGAAAAATAAAATAAAACTTTTATTTATTATAAATAAAAGTTCATCCTATAAAGTGACAGAAACTATCCTAGAATAATCAATCACAAGTTAAAAATAAATTTATTTACTAATTAAAATAATAGGAAAACAGTAGCTAGTTAATTAATTGGGATTAACAAGATTCTGCTTAAAACTATTTTTATTAAGCCTAAAATACCCAAATTAATTCCTATGGTTTGGCAATGTCAAAATAAAGTTGGGACAAAAAGAATCATATAAAAATAATTTTTCTAACTCAAGTTATAACAGATTTACTATTCTGACTAAAACTAAAATAAAGCAATTTTAATTAATTTTGACATAGCTAAATATATTTTCTACAGAAACTATAGAAAATTTGCAAACCAAAAAAAAAAATAATCACCTAAAAATATTAAACAGAATAAAAGATATGAATTTTTCAAAACAGGAACTATTCTGTTAAAACAGAAAACGAAAATAAAAGAAAAATGGCCTAATGGGCCTAAACTACATAGCAGCGTAATATAAAATAAACGGGCCCTAGGGTTAAACTAGTCGGGCCGGGCTAAATAAAATAAACCCTAGCTAAAAACTAAACCGGACTAAACCCGGTCGAGGCAAGGCGGTTTTATTTAACAAATACCCCTTCGGGGTGTTCTAATCCTAACCGTCGATTTGAGATCGGACGGGGGAGGGGATCTCCGGCGACTTACCGGAGCTCGGCGGCGGCGGCGGCGGCGGCGAGTGTGGTGGCCTCTCCGGTCGTCGGGGAGGTCGGTGGAGAGCTCCGGCGGGTGCGGGGCGACGAGGGGGGGCTCTTGGTGGAGTCGGGCGAGCTCGGGGAGGGCTATGGCGGCGACGGTCATGGAAATGGTGGCGGCGGGGACTCGGGTCTCCGGTGAGCTCGGAGAGAGGAAGAGGGGTCCGGCGAGGGGCTAGGGGAATGGGGTGCAGGCGAGGGCTTAAATAGGCGGGGCCTCGGCCTTGCTTGAGGCGATCGGGAGGATCGGGATCCGGATCTCATGAGATCCGCGATCGTGTGTGAGGCGATGGGCGAGGTTGAAGAAGGTGGGGGCCACCGTCGAGAGAGAGAGGTGTGGTCAGGCGACCGGCAGCGTACCGTTCATGAGGCCTCGGTCGGTTGGCCCAGGCAGCTCCCTGGCTCATTGGGCCTGGCTCGGTGGAGCTGGCTGGTATTGGCTGGGCCGATGCTTTGGCCTGGCGCTGAGGGGGGTTTCTTTTTAAAAATTATTTTTAATAAAAACAAAACAGAGATAACTTATAAAATATAAATATTTTATATAGGACATATATATACCAAAATGATCAGGGATTATTCCTATCATTTGAACATTTTTCCAAAGGCAAAATCCAAACTTTATAAAAATTCATTTTTTCAAATTCAAATAAAACTCAAGTTTGAATTCAAAACTTTTGGCATTGTTTTCCTCGATATTTTTGGAGTGTCATGTTTACTCCTCTCATACTTTTGCTCAAGTATTTATCAGGCATAGATTTTGATATGATTCCCACTTGCCAAAGTTTGAATTCAAATTCCAAAACTCAAATTTGAAAGAGGGTTTCAAGGCATTTTAATTCCAAAACTCAAATTTGAAAGAGGGTTTCAAGGCATTTTCTAATGACTTTCATTTTGATATTTTTTTAACTTCCAACTCATATTTCATATAATTAAAGAAGTCATTTTATCTTCCCTCATGAAAATCATTGAGTTGCATAAAGCTTTGAATTTGAAATATTCCCAAATGAAATTCAAATCTTTTCCAAAACCTTTTCATTTCAAAATGGAAGAAGTCATGTCATCTTCACTCTAGGCTTTGGTGTTGGAATGAACTTGAATTCAAGGGGATCCAAAAGGTAAAGGGAAAGTTTGGGAAAAGTCATTTCATTTCCTCCGATTCAACTTTCAAAAGTTTTCAAATTCCACTCAATTTCACTCAATCAATCAAACCATCAATCGGACAACAAGCATAGTTATTTATTTAATATAACATTCCAAAATTTAGAATTTTGGGATGTTACAAACCTACACACTTAAAATGAATCTCGTCCTCGAGATTGAAGAAACTAACAAGAAAAGGTTAGGGGTTGGGGTCTTCTAGTAAATATTTTGGTCGAGAAAGGTCGAGGTGCTACCACACTTAAAAACAAGGTTACGGTTCCAATAAACTCAGATACTTCCTCCGGAGTGCCGACAATGTATGTCTCTTCACATATCTTACAATAATTCCTTCATTAGCGCTCTTACATGCGAAGCATAAAGTTTTCCTCCAAATCTTGGGTCGGTTTGTCAAAGTTGAAGTTAAATCCAGACTGGATCTTCTTAGCTGATAGGTGCATGTCCATTCTAGACAACTATCGAAACACTCATGGTGGTCTACCATTAATGGTTTCTCCTGCGAGAAAGCAGTGCAGGTTGAACTTCATCGTATAACCTACGATTGGCAGCGGTTGCTGTAAAGGGTTCCATCGTACTACCATTCTATGGTTTTATGGCTTATCGCGTCGACACTCTTCTAAGGTTTTGAAGCTCTACGATTTTCCATCAACATATGATAGTTCATGATAGAAGTCTTCGGTATGGGGGCCAATCCATCCCGTACTTGAATCATTACCACATATGTAAATATCGAATCACGTATTCTAACACTTGGGCATACTCACAAGCATTGCAGAATTTCTCTTGTTCTCGAACTGGTTTCAAGTAAATCCATGGTTTCTGCAAACCAAACAAAACATCTATCGTTACTTCACCACTCTCAGGTTTTTGCGTAACCTCCTACGAAACGTAAGCTGATTGGATCACTGATTCTTCCAAATTTATTCCTTTATCAAGGTTACATACATTTCCTTATCAAAATCCTGGGCCTGTGGGTTATGGCCCACTTCAACACTAGTGCATCTTTAACTCATCCTTGGAGTAACTCTCATGTTACACCTCCTTTAAATCCAGTAGTACTCTGTTTCTTCATACCATCATATCAAAAACAAAACTCCAACTTATTTTGTCCAGCTTCCTTCTATGGACCGTCATGAATAACAAATTTCTTTCTTCATTGATCCTGTGGCTTTATAGAGTACTATGACATCAATGAAAATGCACTAGTTTATCCATAAATCTCATTATTTTCATATCAATCTTTCATTACATCCTTAATCATTTTTGTAAATCCAAATTCCAAAAAGTACTTTGTTACAAATGCTGCCACCCACATGGTTTGGTATGGTCAGACATTACTTCCAACTTTACTTATTTATCCTCCTCGAGGATTCTTTAGTCTCGCTGGAATTGTGCGACATGCGCCTTGAAATCTTCAATCTTCTGTTTCATCGTGGTGGCCTTGAGCTTCACCTCCATCATCTCTGCATGCACTTCGCTTAGGTACTCCTGAGTATAACGGAGTCTTGCTTCAAGTATTTCTCCGATCTGGCGTATGGCTGCAGCATTGAAGAAAGTTGCTTGTGGCATCCGTGAAATGAAAAAGTACTGCCCCATCATCTTTGGGCAAACTCCTTTCGAACGGTGGAGGTGTACCTCCACATACCAAAGTTCCACTCCCTTTTGCATGAAGGGGGAGCCTTTGTAGACTGCATCTCCTTCAAGGTGAATATGCTTCATCATGTCCTTCAGGATCTTTGGGTAATCATGATCACTTGTCAGGGTCATGATCGTTTCAGGCCCTTAAGGAAAGACTCATAAAGAGTTGTCATCTGCATGTGTAGGATAAGAGGGTGCTCGAACAAGGAATGTATCTCCATGGGGAAATTGCAATTGTCTCGAGAAAAGTTTGGTGTTCATTGTCCATGGGTTCAAGATTTGGGTGCAGTTGAGATAGAAAGAGAAAGCAAATACCCACCCATCAACAAAAGAATCCTAGCTCAAAAGTACCGTTTGTAATGGGCCGTTCTACTATGGTTTCGTTTCTAAGTCCTCATTTCTTCAGGTCTTCAATGCTCGGGAGTTTCCGATTCCTGATGCTTTTCCCATACGAAGGCCTTCTACCATCAGGGTCTTCAACACTTTCCTTCATCACATGTTCTTTCATAACTTCTCGGAGGGCTTCTTTCATTCCTTCTTCCTGCTCCTGAATAGTTTGTTGCACCATGGGGTAAATGTGACCTTGAGTCGGGTAGTGGGTGGTTCCTTCACACAAGAAACAAGTCACACGACTAGTTGAGCATTCCTCATTTGGGTGTTTCTCCTCACAATGAGGGCATCCATCCTTGTGTTCCCCACAGGTGTGTCCTATTTCTCCATAAATCTTGCGAGCACAAGGTTTATTTCTTGGTGTATCATGTTGCTTCCGGATAAGACGAGATCTTGTCGTGGTCTTCTTGAATTCTTTCCAAGTCTTTGCTCCATTCCATCCTCAGTATAGCTTGATGCATCTGCCACCATGTTGCAGCACTTCCTTCAAAGTAATCTTGAAGAGGGTAAGATACTTCATTCTTCCTTGAAACCAAATTGCTCCCGAAGTTATTCTCCATGTTACGAATCCATAGCTACGCCTCCGGTTTGGGTTTTCGGTCCAGAGAATATCAGTCCAACTTCATTCATCATCTATGGGGTCCAAAAGTTTTGGGATGAGATATGAGAGAGGTGGGGAGGGATACACACAATACAAACAATAGTTTTTGAAGAAACGGGTTTTACTTTGTGGCTGTCGGAAAACATCAAACAAATGACAGTTCACAATTCATCGCATCTAACGTAGGTGTATAACATGGATTTGGTCCTCTAACGGTCAAATAATTCTTCTGATTCTTCAAGTCGTGCGAGTCTTCAACTGGTGTAGCTTCAACTCTTCTAATGCATGGTCAAATCCTCTTTACTCTGAAGAGGCCATCGGTTATCCGATATCTTGTCCTTCTTGGAGGCGGCTTGATTGATTCTTCATGTGATCAAAAGGGAAAAGGGGTATATTCTAACTATCTCGAGGTGAGAGTGTCTATTTGATAAAATCAGAAGAGATGAGAAGTAAGAGTCTTTTGAAAATAAAGTTTTAGAGGTTTCTGTCCTAGGGCTTTACGGTTTCTAGGGTCACGTCCCTACGATCAACATGTGCTCGATACCATATCTGTAGCGACCCGACCTCGACGGTCAAGCCTACTGTGTTTCTATGCCATCCTCGGATCGGTATCTTTGGCACACAGTACATCAATGTATATATCAAAGTGCAATCACATGCATAAATAACGTAAAACTGATATATACCTCATAATACTCAGCGGAAACAATCAAGCGGGTGTGGAGTCCCATCAACGCCATCGGCGGGTTGAGTGTAGACCGTAACCACTGCCGTACTCTTACTCGTCGAGGAAATATCTGCAACATGATACGTTGCAGCCGTGTAGGTCAGTACATTGAATGTACCGGCAAGATCACAATATGAGAAAACAGATGATAAACTATACTATATGCAGTATGGCTTTATGGCTCTGTATCTGAGTTTTGTTTGCGTAAAAGCTGGTTTTATTTTCCCTACATCAAAGGAATAAATGAAGTCTGTACTATGGAGTTTTCTATCATGACATGGTTCCGCCAACCGATGTCTCATAGCCCAAAATCATCATAAGTTGCCCATAATTAAGTTATCAATCCGGTGTTGAGAGTTCGAGATAGATCCAAGTCCAGATGCTCAAATTGTCCGTAATCGGGGACACGGCTAATCGATTAGGTTTAAACCCTCTGCAGAGGTTTGTACACTTTACCCGCAAGATTCGATCCCTCTCTTTACGCTTCTCGCACTTCGTGAGTGTTTGAGAACAAGATGACGAAACATGGTCTTCCAAAGAGTTCCTCGACCACCGTCCGGTACTCATCCCATCCTACCGTAGTTCTACATCCGCTAGTACCGTCGGCCAGAGTCACTACTAAGGTCAACCAAGCCAGAGCCCATAATGACTTGCGGTTGCACGGGTAAGCTTAGGGCATGAAGTATTCTTCCGTCTCTTTGAGTCTGGGTGAAGCTTTCCGCAAGATGTCATGGCGCTTCTCCATGCATCGGCCAACCACCGGTTCCTCCAGGTGCCCGTCAACAAATCCTTCACCCGAGTGTGTATTGAATTCTGTCTCGAGTCTTGAAGTCTTGAGGTCTTGAAGATGCAGTCCTTGCAGATTCCATCATGGAGTTGTCGTCATTGACGTAGAATCCTCCATTCTCACACCACTCCAGTACTCATACCAAACCCGTCTACTATAGCGTAGCATTAAAATAAAATATCGTCCGGGCTTGGTAGCAGGGGAATGGGTTCCTACCTCATGCATACTACTCAACTACAAGGATTCAATAACACTCTTGAGGGGTGGTTGCAAAGATGTCACTAAATGCAATAAAACATAGGTATGAAAGCATGGTCAAAGTGAACTTGCCTTGTTGACGATCTTCGAAAACTAGGGATTCGTAGTAGCAAGCTTCGCACTCCGGAAATTCTACCGAGGCAAACAATAACAATAACTATAGTAAGCACATAGCACGAGATCACGTAACATAGCAACATAGTAACATAACACCAAACAACAAATCAAAACCCAAAGGGAAAACTCAAAGAAAACCAATTCAAGTTTTTCCTACTTCAAGCAACCACTAAAAATAGTTTTATATAACAAAAATTTTCTTAACATAACCTAATCATGGATTTATGTTAACTTAACTGAAAAGAATGCATTAAGCAACTAGGAGCAAAAAGAATCAATTTAAAATCTATTATGAAACTCCTATTAGGCCTAATTCAATTTCTATTAAGAAAAATAAAATAAAACTTTTATTTATTATAAATAAAAGTTCATCCTATAAAGTGACAGAAACTATCCTAGAATAATCAATCACAAGTTAAAAATAAATTTATTTACTAATTAAAATAATAGAAAAACAGTAGCTAGTTAATTAATTGGGATTAACAAGATTCTGCTTAAAACTATTTTTATTAATCCTAAAATACCCAAATTAATTCCTATGGTTTGGCAATGTCAAAATAAAGTTGGGACAAAAGAATCATATAAAAATAATTTTTCTAACTCAAGTTATAACAGATTTACTATTCTGACTAAAACTAAAATAAAGCAATTTTAATTAATTTTAACATAGCTAAATATATTTTCTTCAGAAACTATAGAAAATTTGCAAACCAACAAAAAAAGAATCACCTAAAAATATTAAACAGAATAAAAGATATGAATTTTTCAAAAGCAGAAACTATTACATTAAAACAGAAAACGAAAATAAAAGAAAAATGGCCTAATGGGCCTAAACTACATAGCAGCGTAATATAAACTAAACGGGCCCTAGGGTTAAACTAGTCGGGCGGGCTAAATAAAATAAACCCTAGCTAAAAACTAAACCGGACTAAACCCGGTCGAGGCAGGCAGCTTTATTTAAAAAAAGACCCCTTCGGGGTGTTCTAATCCTAACCGTCGATTTGAGATCGGACGGGGGAGGGGATCTCCGGCGACTTACCGGAGCTTGGCGGCGGCGAGTGTGGTGGCCTCTCCGGTCGTCGGGAGGTCGGTGGAGAAACTCCGTGAGTCTTGAGGCGACGAGGGGGGGCTCTTGGTGGAGTCGGGCGAGCTCGGGAAGGGCTAGGGCGGCGACGGTGATGGAAATGGCGGAGGCGGGGACTCGGGTCTCCGATGAGCTCGGGAGAGAGGAAGAGGGGGTCCGGCGAGGGGCTATGCGAGGAATGGGGTGCGGGGCGAGGGCTTAAATAGGCGGGGGCCTCGGCCTTGCTTCGGGGGGCGATCGGGAGGATCGGGATCCGGATCTCATGAGATTCGGCGATCGTGGCCTTGGCGAAGCGTGGGGCGTGAGGTTGACGAAGGTGGGGGCCCACCGTCAGAGAGAGAGAGAGAGGGGTGCGGCGCGGTCGGGCGACCAAGCAGCGATACCGTTCAGCCTTGAGGCCTCGGTCGGTTATGGGCAGCTCGGCTGGCTCGGTGGGCCTGGCTCGGTGGGCCTGGCTGGGCGATCGCTGGTTTCTTTTTCTAAAAATTATTTTTTTAATAAAAACAAAAACAGAGATAACTTATAAAATATAAATATTTTATATAGGACCTATATATACCAAAATGATCAGGGGATTATTCCCTATCATTTGAACATTTTTCCAAAGGCAAAATCCAAACTTTATAAAAATTCATTTTTCAAATTCAAATAAAACTCAAGTTTGAATTCAAAACTTTTGGCATTGTTTTCCTCTGATATTTTTGGAGTGTCATGTTTACTCCTCTCATACTTTTGCTCAAGTATTTATCGGGCATAGATTTTGATATGATTCCCACTTGCCAAAGTTTGAATTCAAATTCCAAAACTCAAATTTGAAAGAGGGTTTCAAGGCATTTTCAAATGACTTTCATTTTGATATTTTTTAACTTCCAACTCATATTTCATATAATTAAAGAAGTCATTTTATCTTCCCTCATGAAAATCATTGAGTTGCATAAAGATTTGAATTTGAAATATTCCCAAATGAAATTCAAATCTTTTCCAAAACCTTTTCATTTCAAAATGGAAGAAGTCATGTCATCTTCACTCTAGGCTTTGGTGTTGGAATGAACTTGAATTCAAGGGATCCAAAAGGTAAAGGGAAAGTTTGGGAAAGTCATTTCATTTCCTCTCATTCAACTTTCAAAAGTTTTCAAATTCCACTCAGTTTCACTCAATCAATCAAACCATCAATCAGACAACAAGCATAGTTATTTATTTAATATAACATTCCAAAATTTAGAATTTTGGGATGTTACACCTGCAGATTTTTATCAAGATTTCTGGGATTTGGTTAAGTGGGATTTGAAAGCTTTGGTTGAAGGTTTTGCTAGGGGGGATATCAACATTGCTAGGATTAACTATGGCATCATTACCTTGGTTCCGAAAACTAGTGATGCCAAACAAATACAAAAATTCAGACCTATTTGCTTGTTGAATGTGAGCTTCAAAATAATTAGAAAAGTGCTAATGAGCAGTGACAAAATGTGTTGCACTGTCATATCCAGAACACAAACTGCATTTATCAAAGGGAGATATATTATGGAAGGTGTGGTTATTCTACATGAAGCCTTGAACACATTTCATAAAGATAAAGAAGATGCTTTGGTTTTTAAAGTTGACTTTGAAAAAGCCTATGATAAAATCAAATGGCCCTTTGTTATACAAATGTTAAAACAGAAAGGGTTCACGATAAATGGTGTGATTGGGTAATGGAAACAATGAGAGGGGGACATGTGGAATCAAAGTTAATGATGAGATTGGACCTTTCTTCAAAACATATAAAGGATTAAGACAGGGAGACGCTATGTCACCATTACTGTTTGATGTGGCTGCGGATGCTTTGGCAGTTTTAATGAATAATGCCCTAAATATGGACATTGTCAAGGGAGTCCTTGGAGATAATGAAAACAAAGGTGTAAATATGTTGCAATATGCTGATGACACCATTTTTTTGCTTAGATATGATGAAACTAGTGTAAGAAACCTCAAATTTATTTTGGGGGCCTTTGAGCAGAGATATGCGGGTTAAAATAAACTTTCATAAAAGTGAGTTGATACTGTTTGGTAAAGCTAAAGAGAAACAATTACTTTATCAGGAAATATTAACTTGCAAAATGGGAGATTTGCCTATGAGATATTTGGGGATGCCTGTGTTACGACTCTAGGATCAGAAATACTCATTGGAGTTGTGTATTCTGAGATAAAATTGAGAAAAGATGTGGGTGTTGGCAAGGGAAATTGTTAGGTTCTATTGCTGGCAGGATTACTCTGGTGCAAGCCTGCTTGACTAATATTCCATTGTTCATGATGTCCTTTTATGCTGTTCCAAAAGGAATTATTAAAAAAGCTGATTTCTACAGGGCAAGATTGGTATGGCAGGAGGATGAGAATGTTAGGAAATATCATCTTGTCAATTGGAAAGAATGTTGCTTGCCCAGAGAAATAGGGGGGTTGGGAATCCTAAATTTAGAAATCATGAATGTAGCTTTGTTAGCTAAGTGGTTTTGGAAGATGGAAACAGAGGAAGGGATGTGGCAAGAGGTATTAAGAAGAAAATATGGGAGGAATGAATGCCTGGCCCTGATGGGAAAAAAGCCAGGAGAATCTCAGTTTTGGACTAGTCTTCTGAATATTAAGGAAATTTTTTACAGATTTGTTAAAAAGAAACCTGGGGAGGGGAAGAATATTAGGTTTTGGGAGGATACATGGGTGGATGATAAGCCCCTGAAAGATGCTTACCCTAGATTATATGACATCTGTTTTGATCATAAAATAACAGTATATGAGGCCATCCAAAAAGAATGGAAGGGGTTTAGATTCAGGAGAACTTTATATGGAGAAACTTTAGATTTGTGAAATGCTTTGAAAAGTAGATGTGAAATGATAGAAATGAATGGGGGGAAAGACAAGATTGAATAGACCCTCACTACTGATAAAAAATTCTCTGTTAAATCGTTATACAAAGAAATGATTGCGGCTGGGATTAAATTTCCATAGAAATTTTTGTGGAAAATCAAAGTCCCTGCCAAAATAAAAGTCTTCTTGTGGCTAGTGAATAAAAAAAGCATCTTAACTAGGGATGTGTTACTTAGAAAAGGTTGGAAAGGAGGAAAATATTGTGTTTTTTGTGGACAAACTGAATCAATTGATCACTTGTTGTTCGGATGTTCTGCGGCGTCCTTGCTGTGGGGCTTGGTCAAATGTGTGTGTGGCCTTAAAACTAGTCCTGTAAATGTGAAAGACTGTTTTGGAGGGTGGATTAACAAATTCAATAAGGAAGACAGGAAAATGGTCCTGATTGGTGTCTACGCCTTAATGCAGGCTATTTGGAAAAGCAGAAATGCAATTGTTTTTGAGAAAAAAGGATTAATGATCCTTTGCAGATTATCAAACTAATGGTTCGATGGTTGCTTGATTGGTCTATTTTGCAGATAAAGGAGCCGCGAAAAAAATTGCTGGAACTGGGGGCAAGAACACTAGAACAGGCAGCAAGTGAGGTTTACACAGCAGGGCAGGGGTGGCGACTTAATGTGGCAAGACTCCCTGGATGATGGCTGCGACACCTTTCTTTACGGTGCTGTTACGTATGTCTGTTTAGGCCTGCTAGTAGCTAGTTTTCTCGGTATGTCCTTCTGTAGTTTGTTTCGATCAGAATTTGTTGGCTGTGTGTTGGCCCTATGTGTGTGGCTAGAGACTCTGTTTGGTGCGTTAGGGCGTGGAACTTGTCTTTTGTTGCTGCTGTTACTTTGTGAACTATGTTAGTTTGGTTTTCAGTAATGAAAATCGGAAGGGGAGAAAGCCCTTCTTTGATAAAAAAAAAGAGGATAAGTATAAAGTGTATCACCACCCATCACATACTCAAATATAAGAGTGTGGCTAGATCTCAGTCGACTGAGAGTTAACCAAATCCCTGTTAAATAACAAAACATGCAAGAGAGAAAAAGAAAAAAACCAAAAAAATCGCACGGATATAGCATCGACTGAGACTCGGCCGAGACTTAGCAACAGTGCAAATATAATCCCACATATATTCTATCATCACACGCAGAAATCAACTCATGTCTATAGTGCTAGCAGGAGTCGTGCATTTCCTTCCCCGGTAGGAATCTAATCTTAGCATAACCACAAGTCATCGATCACCTCCTTGCTCTCCATGGCTTGGTAGTAGTACACCGTGGCTGCCGCCAAGGAGAATAGCTGCTGCGCGCCAGACAGAAGAGCATACACGGCCATCAAGCACAAGCACGCCGCCATGCTCCTCTTGGCATACCCAAGAGCGAACCTATGTAACGGAGCCACAACGGTAGGCCCGAGATATGCCACGAGCACCAGCACGAGGCCCTCCTTCCGCCTCACCCGCGTCACGAGCCGCCACGCCTGCCGGAGCGCGCGCACGCCGCGGCACTTCCTGCTGTCTGCCACAGATGCTGCGACGCCCACCAGCGCGATGACGGTGAAGCAGAGGGAGGCAAGGTGCGCGATGAGGGAGACGAGACCCTGGACGGAGAGCACCCCCGAACGGCCGCCCATCAGCGCGGCCAGGACTGCCCCTGTGAAGTCAAGCGCGCCGACGACGGCGATGGTAATGGAAGGGCCCTTCAGGCTGATCCTCCCGGTGACCAGCTCGCGCAGGAGGCCCGCCAGGGAGTAGCGGTCGCCGGAGTAGGTCGTGGAGGCCGCGAAGAGGGCGAGGATCTGCTTGACGAGGCCGAGCGCCGGACCGACGGTAAACTGGGCGATGGTGATGCGGACCATCCTCTTACCAAGCTGCTTCATCTCCTCCGTCTCCATGAACTCCATGAGCTTGGCGTACTCGGCGCTCGAGGGGTCGGTGTTGTTGATCTCGGTGAGATGGCTGGCCATGCCATCGCCGAGAGGCTGGACGAACACGACATGGACCAAGGGGTCAAGGAAGGCGGTGACGGCAAAGAAGAGGAGCACGGGTGCGAAGAGCTTGGGGTTTAGCGTGGGGAGGATCAGAGCTTCCTTTAGGAAAGTAAAGCATGAGGTGATCTTGGCAGCCATGGCTTAGCAAGGTCAGGTGCTTTGAAGGTCGAGGATGAACTGCCTAACGCTGTGGAGGAGGTTTGCAATTGGGGGAGGAAAATGGCTGGTGTGTGCTGACCGGTCAATTAAGAAATTTGGACAAGTAACGGCACCGCGCGCGGCGTCGTTGTGTCCATGGAAGACTTGGAAAAATCCGTCCACTGTAAGCTCAACATCACTCATTCCAGCCAAAAGAATCAGCGGAAGTTTCGCCGCCGGCCGGTGGGTGGGCGCGGTGCCCCACCGTTCGTTTCTTGTTTTTTCTATAACAGTGTAAGGCCCGTTCGTAGCGGAAAACCATCTCATCCTCATGCTTCAATCTTGCGCGAAACGGGCCGGCTCAACAATTTATCCAGGGCTTTAGGAATCTTCCATCCAGTTTATCTTTTATTTTTTCAGTTTTTCCTTTCAGTTTTAAATTTTTTCCTTTATTTTACTCCCTCCTTCCGGAAATACTTGTCTTCAAAATGGATAAAAGGGGATGTATCTAGACGTATTTTAGTTCTAGAGCTGTATGGACGGTGGTACTGTAACACCCCGGATGCAACTTTCCATATTCGTAACTCCAACTCTTGCCTTTTCCGGAGATGCGATATTATTATTTCCTCCGTGGTTGGGTTTTTGTCTTTTGTTTTTGCATTTTGTTTATGGCGTGCATCTCATCTCATGTCATCATGTGCATCTCATTTGCATACGTGTTCTTCTCATGATTCCGAGCATTTTTTCCGTTGTCCGTTTTGCAATCCGGCACTCCTATCTCCCCCGGCGGCCCCTTTTACGTTTTTCCGTGTGCGGGTACTAAACCTTCTCGAAATGGACCGAGGTTTGTCTAGTGGCCTTGGTATACCACCCGTAGACCACCGATCAAGTTTCAGGTCATTTGGAGCTCGTTTGTTACTCCAACGGTTAACCGCAGTCTCGCAAAGGCCTCTTTTAAGTTGCAGCCCAACACCCTTCAAAACAGCCCAATAACCCATCTAAGTCACTTCCATGCTCTCCGTCGTTCGATCACGATCGTGTGGCGAAAACTACACCTCATTTGGACTCTCCTAGCTCCCTCTATGCCTATTTAAGCAAACCACTCCAAATCCGGATCATCCCTTCCCGAAACCCTAAAATCCGTCCGCGCCCGGAGCCGCCCGGACGAAAAATCGCCGTGCGTCGCGCCAATCGAAGCCGCCACCTGTCCGCGCCGCCCGGCCAGCGCCGCCCGACGCCCAGCGCTCCGCGCCGTCGCCCGGTCCGGCGCCGCCCAGCGCCCGCTCGCCAGCGCCTCCTCGCCCGGCCTCAGCGCCGCCGCCGCCCGCGGCAGCGACCTCGCCCGGCGCCGCCCGGCGCTTCGGCCACCTCGCTCGCCAGCCCGCTCACGCGCGCCCGGCCCGGCCTCGTCGTCCGACCGCCCGACCGCCACCGCCGCCGCCCCTCTGCGGCCACCTCCCAAAGCCGCGAGCTCACCGAACAGCGCCGCCGCCCGTCGCTCGGCCTGATCCGGCCTCGGTTCCCAGCGCCGTTGACTTCTCTTTCCCCTATTTCTTCTAAGTCTTGATATCTTTGTTATATTCTGTCATTTCCAAAGTGATATATCTTTGCATCTGTAGGTCCATTTTGCGCGTATAATATGTCAGAATGTTCGCCTCGAAGAGTAGATCATTTCATCTCATTGCATAATTTTCATTTGAGCTCATCTTGGCGCCCGAAATGCTGTTGGAAGAGTGCTATGTGTTGTTAGTTTCTGTTTCTTAACAGAACTTGCACTTTTGTTATTTTTGCCATGATTAATGTGTGCACCCTATGAATTTGAGTCCTACATGTGTTTTGTAATATGCCATGCCATATTTCCAGGGGTGTATGCCATGTATTTTTGTGATCTATGTGGTGACTAGAACAAGCATGCAAAGTAGGTGTCCTGATGTTGCTGTTTTCAGCTCTGGTTTAGCTGATTTTGATGCCATGTTAACTTGATGCTACCGAGAGATCCATGCATATTTTGAGATACTTCAGTAAGGATGTTTTGTTAAACATGTCGTGCTCTATCCATCCATGTCCTTGTTTGCAATTATGGAGTACCATAGCTGGAGTCAATCGAGCTCTACTTTTGCTATAAAATGTTTCCTGGCAGATTGTTTACATGTTATTCAATTTTGCCAGGGTTGTTATGGTTGATCTATTTATGCTATGTTATTTTTCTTGCCATGTATGTCTTCTATGCCATGTCTTCTTGATGTATGTATGCTTAGTTTATCATATAAGGCTCTGTAGTGAGTGCATCGAGCTCTTAAACATGCCTACTTGTTATCAGTTTTTGACATGCCATGTTGCTGAATCTGTTAACAAAACTTTCAATATTGACATGGGTGTTACTATATTTCCTGATCCTTTTTGACTTATGGTCATTAAGGGACTTTTGTTCTATGCTTTGAGTAGATTCATGCCATGCCTTGTTTTGCTATTTTAAGTTCCTATAGCAGGTAGTTTTCTTGCTCTGAACATTGCAACCTGATGCTGTTTTTGTCATGTCCAGCCTGATATTTTGTGCATTTTTGCCATGCTTGTTTGAACCTGTTATGTTGTGATTTAGCCGAAGCTCAGTGCTCATCTTTTGTCAAGCATCTTGTGTAGATAATTTCCATATACTTTGTTGGTACGTTTGGATGCAGTAGTTTAATTTATTGTTGATTGCTAAGTGGCATCATGCTGTTGATGGCAGATTTGTGCCATTCTTGTTTTGCTTGTCATTTCCAAACCGTGCATCCGATTCCGGTGATCTTTATTTCGATTTCAACCGAAATCACCTCATCTTTCCAGTGGCATACTTGGTTTGCCAAGTTGATGCCTGGTTCATCATTTTCCTTTCGGGCGCTTATACGCATTGCATATCACATCCCGCATATCATGCCATGTTTTGCATCATGTTGATTGTGCATTGCACCGTGATTTATTGTGGTTCCTTTGTTTGTGTTGTTGCTTTGGGTAGAGCCGGAGGCGAGTGCGTGAACGAGGAACCTGTTGAGAACGCTTACGAGGATCAAGCTTTCGACAACTCACGAGAACATTGCGAGCAAGATGACCATACCCTCGAAATCACTTCTATCTTTGCTATGCTAGTTGCTCGCTCTTTTGCTATGCCTATGCTGCGATGCCTACCACTTGCTATATCATGCCACCCATATTGCCATGTCAGCTCCTAACCATCCTTACCTAGCAAACCGTTGATTGGCTATGTTACCGCTTTGCTCAGCCCCTCTTATAGCGTTGCTAGTTGCGGTGAAGATGTAGTTGTGTTCCTTTTGGAACATGGAGATGTTGTTCCTTGTTGGAACTTGTTTTCTTGTTGGTGTTATCACAATATATATCTGCTATAATTAATACATCTATATACTTGGTAAAGGGTGGAAGGCTCGGCCTTATGCCTGGTGTTTTCTTCCACTCTTGCCACCCTAGTTTCCGTCATACCGGTGTTATGTTCCTTGATTTCGCGTTCCTTACACGGTTGGGTGATTTATGGGACCCCTTGACAGTTTGCTTTGAATAAGACTCCTCCAGCAAGGCCCAACTTTGGTTTTACCATTTGCCACCTAAGCCTTTTTCCCCCGGGTTTTCGCGAGCCCGAGGGTCATCTTTATTTTAACCCCCCCGGACCAGTGCTCCTTCGAGTGCTGGCCCAACTTGAGCGATGACCGGCGCCCCCTAGGCAATCCAGGGTCTATGCCAACCCGGCGTCTTGCCCATCTGGTGTGCCCTGAGAACGAGATATGTGCAGCTCCTATCGGGATTTGTCGGCACATTCGGGCGGCTTCTTTGGTCTTGTTTTATTCTTTGTCGAAATGTCTTGTAGTCCGGGATTCCGAGATTGATCGGGTCTTCCCGGTAGAAGGAATATCCTTCGTTGACCGTGAGAGCTTATAATGGGCTAAGTTGGAACACCCCTGCAGGGTAATATCTTTCGAAAGCCGTGCCCGCGGTTATGAGGCAGATGGGAATTTGTTAATGTCCGGTTGTAGAAAACCCGAAGTTGACCTCAAATAAAATACACATCAACCGCGTGTGTAACCGTGATGGTCTCTTCTCGGCGGAGACCGGGAAGTGAACACGGTGTTGGAGTTATGTCTGACGTAAGTAGTTCAGGATCACTTCTTGATCGCTACTAGCTTCACGTCCGTACTTTGCTTCTCTTCTCGCTCTCTTTTGCGAAGTAGTCACCATATATGCTAGTCGCTTGCTGCAGCTCCACTATACTACTCTGTCCTTCCTATAAGCTTAAATAGTCTTGATCTCGCGGGTGTGAGATTGCTGAGTCCCCGTGACTCACAGATACTTCCAAAACAGTTGCGAGTGCCGACGATGCGGTCAGGTGACTCAACCGAGCTCAAGTGGGAGTTCGACGAGGAACGTGGTCGTTACTATGTGTCTTTTCCTGATGATCGGTAGTGGTGCCCAGTTGGGACGATCGGGGATCTGTGTAGCATTTGGGGTATCTTCTTTTATTTTGGTTCCGTAGTCGGACCTTGAGTGTACTCTGAATGATGGATGTTTATTTATGTATTGTGTGAAGTGGCATTGTAAGCCAACTATGTATCTCTTTCCCTTATTTATTACATGGGTTGTGTGAAGATTACCTCACTTGCGACATTGCTTTCAATGCGGTTATGCCTCTAAGTCGTGCCTCGACACGTGGGAGATATAGCCGCATCGGGGGCGTTACAAGTTGGTAATCGAGCCTTCCCGACTTAGGAGCCCCCTACTTGATTGTTTCTTTGGCGTTGTTGAGTCTAGAATGGAAAAATGTTTTGAGTCTTAGGATTATATATATCGGAGAGTAGGATTCTTTTTACTCCCGGTCCCTTCGCCGCTCTGTGAGGTCTCTGACGTAGAGTTTTGACTCTTCTCTCCTCAATTTTCACTAATTTTTTTAGGATCACGTGGGTATCTTGGAATCGTTCCGATGGTTTTGTGGCGAGAACATTGTTCTTGGTGCCTCCCGACATTTAGGGGTTGTGGCGGTGTCCCGGGAGTTGAGCTCCGAGGTGTTGTCGTCACAATTTTATCGTTGCTTGATTCTGGAATACACGAGTTTTGCCGACATCGAAATCTCTTTTGTGCAGTTGTTGGTGAGATAACCACGATAGCCCAGATCGAGGCGAAAAGTGGAGTATTGCCATGACTTGTATAACGGATGTTTTTCAAGGTCGAGGTACCACGATTTCCGAGGATTTCTTGGTTATGTGTTGACGGATGGATACAATTTGGATCTAGGTATTGTTAGTTTGGGTGATATATTTTGTGTCCCTGTATCCCCAACACCAGATTGCATAACCGTAAAGTTTCGGGAGTTTATAGGTGGGAATTCTAGTAGCTTACGGGATATCTTTCCGGCGGATGTATGATTTGAGATTGGGGTCCAACGCGTCTAGTGGTCCGCCAATTCACGGTCGATTCTGATGGTCGCGAGACGTCTTAAAGAATCCTTGGCTATGCTGATTCGGGGACGTCTTGTTTGTCATTCGTGACGGCCGCTATACGTCGTGTCCGTGTGGGCCCCACCACGAACACTTTGGGCGAAATCTCTATCATGTGTTTGTTTCTGGCTTATTCTGCGAGCCAATCCTTTGTTTTGTTTTATTTGTGGTATTCGAGTTGCTTCGAAGTCAAATGTTGAATCCATACCTTTCCATAAACGGTGTTCTCATATTGCTATGTGAATACTAATCCGTCTTGATCATCGAGGTCGTCATGTTAATCCCGATCATTCCAACATTCGCAAGATCAATTCTAAGCTTTTTCTCAACGGTGTTCATTTCATCCGTCCCAAGTTGCCTTTGTTTTCCCACCCTCCCACCCTTTTTTCTCAAGGGCTCTGATTTCTTAATCAATTATACTTTTTATTGACGTGAAGTCTCTTCATTCTTTTCCTCCATGCTCTTATCCTGGTGATTCTCATGAAGATGCTAAAGGAAGCTCCGAGTTTATTATTCTTCGTTCTTTTCTTCTCCGGTGGATTTAGTTCAAGATTTCGGTGTTGATCTTATCCCTTTTCCTCTTTTCACAATGCTTTCCCATGCCGGTGTATCTTGTAATCATTCACTTCTCGCTATTCATTTGGTTGGGAGTGATGAAGATATCTCGGAAGATTCAAGTTTCCATTCTCAATTCACTCAAGTTCTTTTGAGGATGCTATCTCATTCAAGCCATTTAATTCAACCGGTGCAATCTCTCTTTTCAAACAATCGTTCAACGGTGGTTCTTTTGAGTGGGCCCTAACCCACGTGTCTTTTCGAGGATCTTATCGACTCTTCTAATTTATCCGAGCTATTCCCAAATTCTTTTCAAGTTTGACGTAAGAATGAATTATCATCGATCAAATGTCTTTCTCCAAGATCTTTCAAATTCTTTTCATCTTGTGGTTCAACCTTTCTAATTTTCATTCGGAGTGTCTCAACAATTCATGGTGGTGTTTCTCATCGTCATTCTTGATTTGAAGACCGAAGAAGAGTTTCTCTTTAATCTTGCTCCATTCTCTTCAAGATTCATGGTTCTAGCTTCGTGCCATCCTCATAATTGTTTTGATTGTGAGAATTCTTTTCACCCATCCGGAGCATTTCAGGAGTCTTTTCAGTTTGATTCTCGAGGCCCATCATCTCAGAATTATTCATTCAAGCGTTCAACTCTTGTTTTCCAAATCTCACCGGTGCATCGTCGAAATATCATCTAATCAGCTCATGATCTCTTCGTTCTAATGTATCTAAATTCTGTCAAGCATCTTTATTCGCTTTTCTAATTCTTCACGGTGAATTGTGCCTTTGCTACGTTCATTTTCAATTCTTACGATTGGTTCGTTCAAGAGTTCTCTTCCTTCGTTATTATATAGATTCATTCGTTCTTCCCAAATCCTACCGGCGGATCGTTGAAGACCTTCCCAAGTTGACCAATATCTCTCTTCAATCCTTTTTCAACGAGAATAAGTAGTATGCCTAATCCGTTGCTTGTCATCAATTTAAATTGGTGAAGGATACGCACAACATAATTCTTGTTCTTGTTTCATCCAAGCGATTAATTCCTTCTTTGGAGTTTGTTCATGATGAATAAATTCTCGGTTTCAATTGTTTCATCTTTTCTTTTCCCAGAGTTCCAAGCTCTCATCATCACGAAGATCCATCTAAATCATTGCAAGGCTTCACCTTGTGTTTTCAACTTCTCTTTCTTTCTATCACCCTTTTGTTTAACGGAGTTCTTCATGGAGGCTCTGCATGATGGTTCGTCAAGGATTCTTTTCATTCTTCAATTGTTCTTCAAGATTTCTCTCGGAGTAATGACCCGCCAAGCTATACTCAAAAATTAAACATGGTGCTCAACACATGTTTTGTTTTGAGGAGTTCAAGCATTCTTAATCATGCATCCCGAAGTGCAATTCTTTCTACCTTTTGAGGTGGTCTTATGTCATTCTTGACAATTTCACTTCGTGTTTCATGATTACGCAAGTTGTTAAGAATGAGATATTTAAATCCATCATTTTCTCTTTGTTCAAGAGATCTTTTCAACCATCAACCTCGTTGTTGGAGTTATCTTGTGTCACATTTCACCTAAAGCCTTCCCTAAGGAATGTTGCTTTTGTGGTGCTTATCAATGATCCAAGTTATCTCTCTATCATCTTGGTGGAAGAAATTTTTTCATCTCGTCGGTGTTATCAATTATATTATTTGTTTCCTTTAGTGGTCGGTTGTCACCTCATAATGTTGAGATGTTTCCATAAGCCCACTACAAACTTATTCTTTTCGTTGTTGGTCTTCCAACAACTCTATTCTAACCTTCTTGCAAGGATGCCTTCCAAATTTATTTGTGGTAGAAGTTGTCATTTTCTTCTCCGTCCCTTTATCCCAACAATCTAGATTCTATTCTTTTCGTTCAAGGCATTGTGATGTTGCTCTCTTGACCCATCATCTTGTTTTGTCAAGTTCATGTTCAACTCCTTCCATTTACAGTCGGAGTGCTGCCCAAATTATATCATTCTTCCTCTCTCATCTTGTTTTAACCGGAGTGGTTTCGAATTCTATCTTGTCCATTAAACTCTTTTTTCCATGTCTTTCAACCATCAAGTTCTCGTAATACTCCTTGTTCCTCTTTTCTACCGGATTGTTTGCAATCTCGTTCATCTCTGTTGTACTCTTTCTTTTAAATTGCTCAACCTCTCAAGGTTCGTGGTTTCACTCGTTCGTCAAAGAAGCAACTTAGTTTACCTCTCATCTTCATCTTCCTTTTCCCTCCGGTGCCATCCTAGATCTCAGGACGAGATCCTCTTGTAGTGGTGGAGTGTTGTAACACCCCGGATGCAACTTTCCATATTCGTAACTCCAACTCTTGCCTTTTCCGGAGATGCGATATTATTATTTCCTCCATGGTTGGGTTTTTGTCTTTTTTTTTTTGCATTTTGTTTATGGCGTGCATCTCATCTCATGTCATCATGTGCATCGCATTTGCATACGTGTTCGTCTCATGATTCCGAGCATTTTTCCCGTTGTCCGTTTTGCAATCCGGCACTCCTATCTCCCCCGGCGGCCCCTTTTACGTTTTTCCGTGTGCGGGTATTAAACCTTCTCGAAATGGACCGAAGTTTGTCTAGTGGCCTTGGTATACCACCCGTAGACCACCGGTCAAGATTCGGTTCATTTGGAGCTCGTTTGGTACTCCAACGGTTAACGCCTCGCAAAGGCCTCTTTTAAGTTGCAGCCCAACACCCTTCAAAACAGCCCAATAACCCATCTAAGTCACTTCCATGCTCTCCGTCGTTCGATCACGATCGTGTGGCGAAAACTACACCTCATTTGGACTCTCCTAGCTCCCTCTATGCCTATTTAAGCAAACCCCTCCAAATCCGGATCATCCACTTCCCGAAACCTAAAATCCGTCCCGCGCCCGGACGTGTCCGCCGCCGCCCGGACGAAAAATCGCCGCCAGCGTCGCGCCAATCGAGGCCGCCACCTGTCGCGCCGCCCGGCAGCGCCCGCCGCCGCCCGCGCGCCCGCCGCCCGGTCAGCGCCGCCGCCAGCGCCCGCTCGCCAGCGCCTCCTCGCGGCCTCCAGCGCCCGCGCCGCCGCCCGGCAGCCCAGGCGACCTCGCCCGCCCGCGCCGCCCGGCCGCTCAAGCCACCTCGCTTCGCCAGCCCGCTCGCCCGCGCCCGGCCCGGCCTCGTCGTCGACCGCCGACCGCCACCGCCTTCGCCGCCCCTCTGCGGCCACCTCCACTGGCGCGGAGCTCACCGAATCAGCGCCGACGCCCGTCGCACGGACTGATCCGGCCTCGGTTCCCGCGCCGTTGACTTCTCTTTCCCCCTCTTTTTCTTCTAAGTCTTGATATCTTTGTTATTTTCTGTCATTTCCAAAGTGGTATATCTTTGCATATGTAGGTCCATTTTGCGCGTATAATATGTCAGAATGTTCGCCTCGAAGAGTAGATCATTTCATCTTATTGCATCATTTTCATTTGAGCTCATCTTGGCGCCCGAAATGCTGTTGGAGGAGTGCTATGTGTTGTTAGTTTCTGTTTCTTAACAGAACTTGCACTTTGTTATTTTTGCCATGATTAATGTGTGCACCCTATGAATTTGAGTCCTACATGTGTTTTGTAATATGCCATACCATCTTTCCAGGGGTGTATGCCATGTATTTTTGTGATCTATGTGGTGACTAGCACAAGCATGCAAAGTGGGTGTCCTGATGTTGCTGTTTTCAGCTCTGGTTTAGCTGATTTTGATGCCATGTTAACTTGATGCTACCGAGAGATCCATGCATATTTTGAGATACTTCATTAAGGATGTTTTGTTAAACATGTCGTGCTATATCCATCCATATCCTTGTTTGCAATTATGGAGTACCATAGCTGGAGTCAATCGAGCTCTACTTTTGCTATAAAATGTTTCCTGGCAGATTGTTTACATGTTATTCAATTTTGCCAGGGTTGTTATGGTTGATCCATTTATGCTATGTTATTGTTCTTGCCATGTATGTCTTCTATGCCATGTCTTCTTGATGTATGTATGCTTAGTTTATCATATAAGGCTCTGTAGTGAGTGCATCGAGCTCTTAAACATGCCTACTTGTTATCAGTTTTTGACATGCCATGTTGCTGAATCTGTTAACAAAACTTTCAATATTGACATGGGTGTTACTATATTTCCTGATCCTTTTTGGCTTATGGTCAGTAAGGGACTTTTGTTCTATGCTTTGAGTAGATTCATGCCATGCCTTGTGTTGCTATTTTAAGTTCCTGTAGCAGGTAGTTTTCTTGCTCTGAACATTGCCATATACTTTGTTGGTATGTTTGGATGCAGTAGTTTAATTTATTGTTGCTTGCTAAGTGGCATCATGTTGTTGATGGCAGATTTGTGCCATTCTTGTTTTGCTTGTCATTTCCAAACCGTGCATCCGATTCCGGTGATCTTTATATCGATTTCAACCGAAATCACCTCATCTTTCGATTGGCATACTTGGTTTGCCAAGTTGATGCCTGGTTCATCATTTTCCTTCGGGCCTTTTACGCGTTGCATATCACATCCGCATATCATGCCATGTTTTGCATCATGTTGATTGTGCATTGCACCGTGATTTATTGTGGTTCCTTTGTTTGTGTTGTTGCTTTGGGTAGAGCCGGAGGCGAGTACGTGAGCGAGGAACCTGTTGAGAACGCCACGAGGATCAAGCTTTCGACAACTCACGAGAACATTGCGAGCAAGATGACCATACCCTCGAAATCACTTCTATCTTTGCTATGCTAGATGCTCGCTCTTTTGCTATGCCTATGCTGCGATGCCTACCACTTGCTATATCATGCCACCCATATTGCCATGTCAGCCCTAACCATCCTTTCCTAGCAAACCGTTGATTGGCTATGTTACCGCTTTGCTCAGCCCTCTTATAAGCGTTGCTAGTTGCAGGTGAAGATGAAGTTGTGTTCCTTTTGGAACATGGAGATGTTGTTCCTTGTTGGAACATGTTTACTTGTTGGGGATATCACAATATATATCTGCTATAATTAATACATCTACATACTTGGTAAAGGGTGGAAGGCTCGACCTTATGCCTGGTGTTTTGTTCCACTCTTGCCACCCTAGTTTCCGTCATACGGTGTTATGTTCCTTGATTTCGCGTTCCTTACGGTTGGGTGATTTATGGGACCCCTTGACAGTTCGTTTTGAATAAGACTCCGCCAGCAAGGCCCAACCTTGGGTTTACCATTTGCCACCTAAGCCTTTTTGTCCCCCGGGGTTTCGCGAGCCCGAGGGTCATCTTTATTTTAACCCCCCCCCCCCCCGGACCCGTGCTCCTTCGAGTGCGGGCCCAACTTGAGCGATGTCCGGCGCCCCTGGCAATCCAGGTCTATGCCAACCCGACGTCTTGCCCATCCGGTGTGCCACGAGAACGAGATATGTGCAGCTCCTATCGGGATTTGTCGGCACATTCGGGCGGCTTCTTTGGTCTTGTTTTATTCTTTGTCGAAATGTCTTGTAGTCCGGGATTCCGAGATTGATCGGGTCTTCCGGTAGAAGGAATATCCTTCGTTGACCGTGAGAGCTTATAATGGGCTAAGTTGGGACACCCCTGCAGGGTAATATCTTTCGAAAGCCGTGCCCGCGGTTATGAGGCAGATGGGAATTTGTTAATGTTCGGTTGTAGAAAACCCGAAGTTGACCTCAAATAAAATACACATCAACCGCGTGTGTAACCGTGATGGTCTCTTCTCGGCGGAGACCGGGAAGTGAACACGGTGTTGGAGTTATGTCTGTCGTAAGTAGTTCAGGATCACTTCTTGATCGCTACTAGCTTCACGTCCGTACTTTGCTTCTCTTCTCGCTCTCTTTTGCGAAGTAGTCACCATATATGCTAGTCGCTTGCTGCAGCTCCACTATACTACTCTGTCCTTCCTATAAGCTTAAATAGTCTTGATCTCGTGGTGTGAGATTGCCGAGTCCGTGACTCACAGATACTTCAAAAGCGATTGCAGGTGCAAGCGATGCGGTGCAGGTGACTCAACCGAGCTCAAGTGGTAGTTCGACGAGGAACGTGGTCGTTACTATGTGTCTTTTCACGATGATCGATAGTGGTGCCCAGTTGGGACGATCGGGGATCTGTGTAGCATTTGGGGTATCTTCTTTTATTTTGGTTCCGTAGTCGGACCTTGAGTGTACTCTGAATGATGGATGTTTATTTATGTATTGTGTGAAGTGGCATTTGTAAGCCAACTATGTATCTCTTTCCCTTATTTATTACATGGGTTGTGTGAAGATTACCTCACTTGCGACATTGCTTTCAATGCGGTTATGCCTCTAAGTCGTGCCTCGACACGTGGGAGATATAGCCGCATCGGGCGTTACAAGTTGGTAATCGAGCCTTCCCGACTTAAGAGCCCCCTACTTGATTGTTCTTTGGCGTTGTTGAGTCTAGAATGGAAAAATGTTTTGAGTCTTAGGATTATATATATCGGAGTAGGATTCTTTTTACTCCCAGGTCCTTAAATAAGCTCTGTGAGGTCTCTGACGTAGAGTTTTGACTCTTCTCTCCTCAATTTTCACTAAATTTTTTTTAGGATCACGTGGGTATCTTGGAATCGTTCGATGGTTTTGTGACAAGAACATTGTTCTTGGTGCCTCCCGACATTTAGGGGTTGTGGCGGTGTCCGGGGAGTTGAGCTCCGAGGTGTTGTCGTCACAATTTTATCGTTGCGATTCTGGAATACACGAGTTTTGCCGACATCGAAATCTCTTTTGTGCAGTTGTTGGTGAGATAACCACGATAGCCCGATCGAGGCGAAAAGGGAGTATTGCCATGACTTGTATAACGGATGTTTTTGAAGGTCGAGGTACCACGATTTCGAGGATTTCTTGGTTATGTGTTGACGGATGGATACAATTTGGATCTAGGTATTGTTAGTTTGGGTGATATATTTTGTGTCCCTGTATCCCCAACACCAGTTTGCATAACCTGAAAGTTTGGGGAGTTTATAGGTGGTATTTCTAGTAGATTACAGGTTATCTTTCCGACAGATGTTTGATTTTTGTTTGGGGTCAAACTTCTAGTGGTCCGCCAATTCACGGTCGATTCTGATGGTCGCGAGGCGTCTTAAAGAATCCTTGGCTATGCTGATTCGGGACGTCTTGTTTGTCATTCGTGACGGCCGCTATCGTCGTGCCCGTGTGGGCCCCACCACGAACACTTTGGGCGAAATCTCTATCATGTGTTTGTTTCTGGCTTATTCTGCGAGCCAATCCTTTGTTTTGTTTTATTTGTGGTATTCGAGTTGCTTCGAAGTCAAATGTTGAATCCATACCTTTCCATAAACGGTGTTCTCATATTGCTATGTGAATACTAATCCGTCTTGATCATCGAGGTCGTCATGTTAATCCCGATCATTCCAACATTCGCAAGATCAATTCTAAGCTTTTTCTCAACGGTGTTCATTTCATCCGTCCCAAGTTGCCTTTGTTTTCCCACCCTCCCACCCTTTTTTCTCAAGGGCTCTGATTTCTTAATCAATTATACTTTTTATTGACGTGAAGTCTCTTCATTCTTTTCCTCCATGCTCTTATCCTGGTGATTCTCATGAAGATGCTAAAGGAAGCTCCGAGTTTATTATTCTTCGTTCTTTTCTTCTCCGGTGGATTTAGTTCAAGATTTCGGTGTTGATCTTATCCCTTTTCCTCTTTTCACAATGCTTTCTCATGCCGGTGTATCTTGTAATCATTCACTTCTCGCTATTCATTTGGTTGGGAGTGATGAAGATATCTCAGAAGATTCAAGTTTCTATTCTCAATTCACTCAAGTTCTTTTGAGGATGCTATCTCATTCAAGCCATTTAATTCAACCGGTGCAATCTCTCTTTTCAAGCAATCGTTCAACGGTGTTTCTTTTGAGTGGGCCCTAACCCACAGGTCTTTTCCCAGGATCTTATCTGACTCTTCTAATTTATCCGGAGCTATTCCCAAATTCTTTTCGAAGTTTGACGTAAGAATGAATTATCATCAGTCAAATGTCTTTCTCCAAGATCTTTCAAATTCTTTTCATCTTGTGGTTCAACCTTTCTAATTTTCATTCCGGAGTGTCTCAACAATTCATGGTGGTGTTTCTCATCGTCATTCTTGATTTGAAGACCGAAGAAGAGTTTCTCTTTAATCTTGCTCCATTCTCTTCAAGATTCATGGTTCTAGCCGTGCCATCCTCATAATTGTTTTGATTGTGAGAATTCTTTTCACCCATCCGGAGCATTGCAGGAGTCTTTTCAGTTTGATTCTCGAGGCCCATCATCTCAGAATTATTCATTCAAGCGTTCAACTCTTGTTTTCCAAATCTCACCGGTGCATCGTCGAAATATCATCTAATCAGCTCATGATCTCTTCGTTCTAATGTATCTAAATTCTGTCAAGCATCTTTATTCGTTTTCTAATTCTTCACGGTGAATTGTGCCTTTGCTACGTTCATTTTCAATTCTTACGGTTGGTTCGTTCAAGAGTTCTCTTCCTTCGTTATTATATAGATTCATTCGTTCTTCCCAAATCCTCTGGCGGATCGTTGAAGACCTTCCCAAGTTGACCAATATCTCTCTTCAATCCTTTTTCAACGAGAATAAGTAGTATGCCTAATCCGTTGCTTGTCATCAATTTAAATTGGTGAAGGATACGCATAACATAATTCTTGTTCTTGTTTCATCCAAGCGATTAATTCCTTCTTTTGGAGTTTGTTCATGATGAATAAATTCTCGGTTTCAATTGTTTCATCTTTTCTTTTCCCAGAGTTCCAAGCTCTCATCATCACGAAGATCCATCTAAATCATTGCAAGGCTTCACCTTGTGTTTTCAACTTCTCTTTCTTTCTATCACCCTTTTGTTTAACGGAGTTCTTCATGGAGGCTCTGCATGATGGTTCGTCAAGGATTCTTTTCATTCTTCAATTGTTCTTCAAGATTTCTCTCGGAGTAATGACCCGCCAAGCTATACTCAAAAATTAAACATGGTGCTCAACACATGTTTTGTTTTGAGGAGTTCAAGCATTCTTAATCATGCATCCCGAAGTGCAATTCTTTTTACCTTTTGAGGTGGTCTTATGTCATTCTTGACAATTTCACCGTGTTTCATGATTCGCAAGTTGTTAAGAATGAGATATTTAAATCCATCATTTTCTCTTTGTTCAAGAGATCTTTTCAACCATCAACCTCGTTGTTGGAGTTATCTTGTGTCACATTTCACCTAAAGCCTTCCCTAAGGAATGTTGCTTTTGTGGTGCTTATCAATGATCCAAGTTATCTCTCTATCATCTTGGTGGAAGAAATTTTTTCATCTCGTCGGTGTTATCAATTATATTATTTGTTTCCTTTAGTGGTCGGTTGTCACCTCATAATGTTGAGATGTTTCCATAATCCCACTACAAACTTATTCTTTTCGTTGTTGGTCTTCCAACAACTCTATTCTAACCTTCTTGCAAGGATGCCTTCCAAATTTATTTGTGGTAGAAGTTGTCATTTTCTTCTCCGTCCCTTTATCCCAACAATCTAGATTCTATTCTTTCGTTCCGAAGGCATTGTGATGTTGCTCTCTTCGACCCATCATCTTGTTTTGTCAAGTTCATGTTCAACTCCTTCCATTTACAGTCGGAGTGCTGCCCAAATTATATCATTCTTCCTCTCTCATCTTGTTTTAACCGGAGTGGTTTCGAATTCTATCTTGTCCATTAAACTCTTTTTTCCATGTCTTTCAACCATCAAGTTCTCGTAATACTCCTTGTTCCTCTTTTCTACGGATTGTTTGCAATCTCGTTCATCTCTGTTGTACTCTTTCTTTTAAATTGCTCAACCTCTCAAGGTTCGTGGTTTCACTCGTTCGTCAAAGAAGAAACTTAGTTTACCTCTCATCTTCATCTTCCTTTTCCCTCCGGTGCCATCCTAGATCTCGGGACGAGATCCTCTTGTAGTGGTGGAGTGTTGTAACACCCCGGATGCAACTTTCCATATTCGTAACTCCAACTCTTGCCTTTTCCAGAGATGCGATATTATTATTTCCTCCATGGTTGGGTTTTTGTCTTTTGTTTTTGCATTTTGTTTATGGCGTGCATCTCATCTCATGTCATCATGTGCATCGCATTTGCATACGTGTTCGTCTCATGATTCCGAGCATTTTTCCCGTTGTCCGTTTTGCAATCGGGCACTCCTATCTCCCCCGGCGGCCCCTTTTACGTTTTTCCGTGTGCGGGTATTAAACCTTCTCGAAATGGACCGAGGTTTGTCTAGTGGCCTTGGTATACCACCCGTAGACCACCGGTCAAGTTTCGGGTCATTTGGAGCTCGTTTGGTACTCCAACGGTTAACTTGATCTCGCAAAGGCCTCTTTTAAGTTGCAGCCCAACACCCTTCAAAACAGCCCAATAACCCATCTAAGTCACTTCCATGCTCTCCGTCGTTCGATCACGATCGTGTGGCGAAAACTACACCTCATTTGGACTCTCCTAGCTCCCTCTATGCCTATTTAAGCAAACCCCCTTCAAATCCGGATCATCCTTCCCGAAACCCTAAAATCCGTCCCGCGCCCGCGGACGTGTCCGCCGCCGCCCAGACGAAAAATCGCCGCCCAGCGTCGCCAATCGAGCCGCCACTTTATCGCGCCGCGCCCGCCAGCGCCGCGCCCCGGCTGCCAGCTCCGCGCCCGCCGCGGTCCGGCGCCGCCGCCCGGCGCCCGCTCGCCGCGCCTCCTCGCCGGCCTCGGCGCCGCCCGCCGCCGGCAGCAGCCCAGCGACCTCGCCCGCCGCGCCGCCCGCCGCTCGGCCACCTCGCTTTCGCCGGCCCGCTCACTGCGCGGCCGTAAATCGTCGACCGCCGACCGCCACCGCCTTCGCCGCCCCTCTGCCGGCGGCCACCTCCACCGAAGCCCGCCGGAGCTCACCGAACCGCGCCGCCGCCCGTCGCCCGGCCCGATCCGGCCTCGGTTCCCGCGCCGTTGACTTCTCTTTCCCCCTCTTTTTCTTCTAAGTCTTGATATCTTTGTTATTTTGTGTCATTTCCAAAGTGGTATATCTTTGTATCTGTAGGTCCATTTTGCGCGTATAATATGTCAGAATGTTCGCCTCGAAGAGTAGATCATTTAATCTTATTGCATCATTTTCATTTGAGCTCATCTTGGCGCCCGAAATGCTGTTGGAGGAGTGCTATGTGTTGTTAGTTTCTGTTTCTTAACAGAACTTGCACTTTTGTTATTTTTGCCATGATTAATGTGTGCACCCTATGAATTTGAGTCCTACATGTGTTTTGTAATATGCCATACCATCTTTCCAGGGGTGTATGCCATGTAGTTTTGTGATCTATGTGGTGACTAGCACAAGCATGCAAAGTAGGTGTCCTGATGTTGCTGTTTTCAGCTCTGGTTTAGCTGATTTTGATGCCATGTTAACTTGATGCTACCGAGAGATCCATGCATATTTTGAGATACTTCAGTAAGGATGTTTTGTTAAACATGTGGTGCTCTATCCATCCATGTCCTTGTTTGCAATTATGGAGTACCATAGCTGGAGTCAATCGAGCTCTACTTTTGCTATAAAATGTTTCTGGCAGATTGTTTACATGTTATTCAATTTTGCCAGGGTTGTTATGGTTGATCCATTTATGCTATGTTATTGTTCTTGCCATTTATGTCTTCTATGCCATGTCTTCTTGATGTATGTATGCTTAGTTTATCATATAAGGCTCTGTAGTGAGTGCATCGAGCTCTTAAACATGCCTACTTGTTATCAGTTTTGACATGCCATGTTGCTGAATCTGTTAACAAAACTTTCAATATTGACATGGGTGTTACTATATTTCCTGATCCTTTTTGGCTTATGGTCAGTAAGGGAATTTTGTTCTATGCTTTGAGTAGATTCAAGCCATGCCTTGTGTTGCTATTTTAAGTTCCTGTAGCAGGTAGTTTTCTTGCTCTGAACATTGCAACCTGATGCTGTTTTTGCCATGTCCAGCCTGATATTTTGTGCACTTTTGCCATGCTTGTTTGAACCTGTTATGATGTGATTTAGCCGAAGCTCAGTGCTCATCTTTTGTCAAGAATCTTGTGTAGATCATTGCCATATACTTTGTTGGTACGTTTGGATGAAGTAGTTTAATTTATTGTTGCTTGCTAAGTGGCATCATGCTGTTGATGGCAGATTTGTGCCATTCTTGTTTTGCTTGTCATTTCCAAACCGTGCATCCGATTCCGGTGATCTTTATATCGATTTCAACCGAAATCACCTCATCTTTCCAGTGGCATACTTGGTTTGCCAAGTTGATGCCTGGTTCATCATTTTCCTTTCGGGCCTTTGTCGCATTGCATATCACATCCCGCATATCATGCCATGTTTTGCATCATGTTGATTGTGCATTGCACCGTGATTTATTGTGGTTCCTTTGTTTGTGTTGTTGCTTTGGGTAGAGCCGGAGGCGAAATGCGTGAGCGAGGAACCTGTTGAGAACGCTTACGAGGATCAAGCTTTCGACAACTCGAGAACATTGCGAGCAAGATGACCATACCCTCGAAATCACTTCTATCTTTGCTATGCTAGATGCTCGCTCTTTTGCTATGCCTATGCTGCGATGCCTACCACTTGCTATATCATGCCACCCATATTGCCATGTCAGCCCCTAACCATCCTTTCCTAGCAAACCGTTGATTGGCTATGTTACCGCGTTGCGCGGCCCCTCTTATAAGCGTTGCTAGTTGCGGTGAAGATGAAGTTGTGTTCCTTTTGGAACATGGAGATGTTGTTCCTTGTTGGAACATGTTTACTTGTTGGGGATATCACAATATATATCTGCTATAATTAATACATCTACATACTTGGTAAAGGGTGGAAGGCTCGACCTTATGCCTGGTGTTTTGTTCCACTCTTGCCACCCTAGTTTCCGTCATACCGGTGTTATGTTCCTTGATTTCGCGTTCCTTACACGGTTGGGTGATTTATGGGACCCCCTTGACAGTTCGTTTTGAATAAGACTCCTCCAGCAAGGCCCAACTTTGGTTTTACCATTTGCCACCTAAGCCTTTTTCCCCCGGGTTTTCACGAGCCCGAGGGTCATCTTTATTTTAACCCCCCCGGACCAGTGCTCCTTCGAGTGCTGGCCCAACTTGAGCGATGTCCGGCGCCCCCTGGGCAATCCAGGGTCTATGCCAACCCGACGTCTTGCCCATCCGGTGTGCCACGAGAGCGAGATATGTGCAGCTCCTATCGGGATTTGTCGGCACATTCGGGCGGCTTCTTTGGTCTTGTTTTATTGCTTTGTCGAAATGTCTTGTAGTCCGGGATTCCGAGATTGATCGGGTCTTCGGTAGAAGGAATATCCCGTTGACCGTGAGAGCTTATAATGGGCTAAGTTGGGACACCCTGCGGGTAATATCTTTCGAAAGCCGTGCTGCGGTTATGAGGCAGATGGGAATTTGTTAATGTCGGTTGTAGAAAACCCGAAGTTGACCTCAAATAAAATACACATCAACGCGTGTGTAACCGTGATGGTCTCTTCTCGGCGGAGACCGGAAGTGAACACAGTGTTGGAGTTATGTCTGTCGTAAGTAGTTCAGGATCACTTCTTGATCGCTACTAGCTTCACGTCCGTACTTTGCTTCTCTTCTCGCTCTCTTTTGCGAAGTAGTCACCATATATGCTGAGTAAACTTGCTGCAGCTCCACTATACTACTCTGTCCTTCCTATAAGCTTAAATAGTCTTGATCTACATGGTGTGAGATTGCTTTGAGTCCCGTGACTCACAGATACTTCCAAAGCGATTGCAGTGCCCGGCGATGCGGTCAGGTGACTCAACCGAGCTCAAGTGGGAGTTCGACGAGGAACGTGGTCGTTACTATGTGTCTTTTCACGATGATCGGTAGTGGTGCCCAGTTGGGACGATCGGGGATCTGTGTAGCATTTGGGGTATCTTCTTTTATTTTGGTTCCGTAGTCGGACCTTGAGTGTACTACGAATGATGGATGTTTATTTATGTATTGTGTGAAGTGGCATGTAAGCCAACTATGTATCTCTTTCCCTTATTTATTACATGGGTTGTGTGAAGATTACCTCACTTGCGACATTGCTTTCAATGCGGTTATGCCTCTAAGTCGTGCCTCGACACGTGGGAGATATAGCCGCATCGAGGCGTTACAAGTTGGTAATCGAGCCTTCCCGACTTAGGAGCCCCTACTTGATTGTTTGCTGGCGTTGTTGAGTCTAGAATGGAAAAATGTTTTGAGTCTTAGGATTATATATATCGGAGAGTAGGATTCTTTTTACTCCCCAGTCCCTTCGTCGCTCTGTGAGGTCTCCTGACGTAGAGTTTTGACTCTTCTCTCCTCAATTTTCACTAATTTTTTTTTTAGGATCATGTGGGTATCTTGGAATCGTTCCGATGGTTTTGTGACGAGAACATTGTTCTTGGTGCCTCCTGACATTTAGGGGTTGTGGCAGTGTCCCGGGGAGTTGAGCTCCGAGGTGTTATCGTCACAATTTTATCGTTGCTTGATTACGGAATACACGAGTTTTGCCGACATCGAAATCTCTTTTGTGCAGTTGTTGGTGAGATAACCTTGATAGCCCAGTACTGAGGCGAGTGCGGGAGTATAGCCATGACTTGTATAACGGATGTATTTCGAAGGTCGAGGTACACGATTTCCGAGGATTTCTTGGTTATGTGTTGACGGATGGATACAGCTGGATCTAGGTATTGTTAGTTTGGGTGATATATTTTGTGTCCCCTGTATCCCCAACACCAGATTGCATAACCAGAAAGTTTTCGGGAGTTTATAGGTGGGAATTCTAGTAGCTTACAGGATTTCTTTCCGACAGATGTATGATTTGAGATTGGGGTCCAACGTCTAGTGGTCCGCCCATTCACGGTCGATTCTGATGGTCGCGAGGCGTCTTAAAGAATCCTTGGCTATGCTGATTCGGGGCGTCTTGTTTGTCACTCGTGACGGCCGCTATCGTCGTGTCCGTGTGGGCCCCACCACGAACACTTTGGGCGAAATCTCTATCATGTGTTTGTTTCTGGCTTATTCTGCGAGCCAATCCTTTGTTTTGTTTTATTTGTGGTATTCGAGTTGCTTCGAAGTCAAATGTTGAATCCATACCTTTCCATAAACGGTGTTCTCATATTGCTATGTGAATACTAATCCGTCTTGATCATCGAGGTCGTCATGTTAATCCCGATCATTCCAACATTCGCAAGATCAATTCTAAGCTTTTTCTCAACGGTGTTCATTTCATCCGTCCCAAGTTGCCTTTGTTTTCCCACCCTCCCACCCTTTTTTCTCAAGGGCTCTGATTTCTTAATCAATTATACTTTTTATTGACGTGAAGTCTCTTCATTCTTTTCCTCCATGCTCTTATCTGGTGATTCTCATGAAGATGCTAAAGGAAGCTCGAGTTTATTATTCTTCGTTCTTTTCTTCTCCGGTGGATTTAGTTCAAGATTTCGGTGTTGATCTTATCCCTTTTCCTCTTTTCACAATGCTTTCTCATGCCCGGTGTATCTTGTAATCATTCACTTCTCGCTATTCATTTGGTTGGGAGTGATGAAGATATCTCGAGAAGATTCAAGTTTCTATTCTCAATTCACTCAAGTTCTTTTGAGGATGCTATCTCATTCAAGCCATTTAATTCAACGGTGCAATCTCTCTTTTCAAGCAATCGTTCAGCGGTGTTTCTTTTGAGTGGGCCCTAACCCACAGGTCTTTTCGAGGATCTTATCGACTCTTCTAATTTATCCGGAGCTATTCCCAAATTCTTTTCGAAGTTTGGCGTAAGAATGAATTATCATCGATCAAATGTCTTTCTCCAAGATCTTTCAAATTCTTTTCATCTTGTGGTTCAACCTTTCTAATTTTCATTCCGGAGTGTCTCAACAATTCATGGTGGTGTTTCTCATCGTCATTCTTCGATTTGAAGACCGAAGAAGAGTTTCTCTTTAATCTTGCTCCATTCTCTTCAAGATTCATGGTTCTAGCTTCGTGCCATCCTCATAATTGTTTTGATTGTGAGAATTCTTTTCACCCATCCGGAGCATTGCAGGAGTCTTTTCAGTTTGATTCTCAGGAGCCCATCATCTCAGAATTATTCATTCAAGCGTTCAACTCTTGTTTTCCAAATCTCACCGGTGCATCGTCGAAATATCATCTAATCAGCTCATGATCTCTTCGTTCTAATGTATCTAAATTCTGTCAAGCATCTTTATTCGTTTTCTAATTCTTCACGGTGAATTGTGCCTTTGCTACGTTCATTTTCAATTCTTACGGTTGGTTCGTTCAAGAGTTCTCTTCCTTCGTTATTATATAGATTCATTCGTTCTTCCCAAATCCTACCGTGGATCGTTGAAGACCTTCCCAAGTTGACCAATATCTCTCTTCAATCCTTTTTCAACGAGAATAAGTAGTATGCCTAATCCGTTGCTTGTCATCAATTTAAATTGGTGAAGGATACACATAACATAATTCTTGTTCTTGTTTCATCCAAGCGATTAATTCCTTCTTTTGGAGTTTGTTCATGATGAATAAATTCTCGGTTTCAATTGTTTCATCTTTTCTTTCCCAGAGTTCCAAGCTCTCATCATCACGAAGATCCATCTAAATCATTGCAAGGCTTCACCTTGTGTTTTCAACTTCTCTTTCTTTCTATCACCCTTTTGTTTAACGGAGTTCTTCATGGAGGCTCTACATGATGGTTCGTCAAGGATTCTTTTCATTCTTCAATTGTTCTTCAAGATTTCTCTCGGAGTAATGACCCGCCAAGCTATACTCAAAAATTAAACATGGTGCTCAACACATGTTTTGTTTTGAGGAGTTCAAGCATTCTTAATCATGCATCCTGAAGTGCAATTCTTTCTACCTTTTGAGGTGGTCTTATGTCATTCTTGACAATTTCACCGTGTTTCATGATTCGCAAGTTGTTAAGAATGAGATATTTAAATCCATCATTTTCTCTTTGTTCAAGAGATCTTTTCAACCATCAACCTCGTTGTTGGAGTTATCTTGTGTCACATTTCACCTAAAGCCTTCCCTAAGGAATGTTGCTTTTGTGGTGCTTATCAATGATCCAAGTTATCTCTCTATCATCTTGGTGGAAGAAATTTTTTCATCTCGTCGGTGTTATCAATTATATTATTTGTTTCCTTTAGTGGTCGGTTGTCACCTCATAATGTTGAGATGTTTCCATAAGCCCACTACAAACTTATTCTTTTCGTTGTTGGTCTTCCAACAACTCTATTCTAACCTTCTTGCAAGGATGCCTTCCAAATTCATTTGTGGTAGAAGTTGTCATTTTCTTCTCCGTCCCTTTATCCCAACAATCTAGATTCTATTCTTTCGTTCCGAAGGCATTGTGATGTTGCTCTCTTCGACCCATCATCTTGTTTTGTCAAGTTCATGTTCAACTCCTTCCATTTGATCAGTGCTGCCCAAATTATATCATTCTTCCTCTCTCATCTTGTTTTAACCGGAGTGGTTTGAATTCTATCTTGTCCATTAAACTCTTTTTCCATGTCTTTCAACCATCAAGTTCTCGTAATACTCCTTGTTCCTCTTTTCTACCGGATTGTTTGCAATCTCGTTCATCTCTGTTGTACTCTTTCTTTTAAATTGCTCAACCTCTCAAGGTTCGTGGTTTCACTCGTTCGTCAAAGAAGCAACTTAGTTTACCTCTCATCTTCCTCTTCCTTTTCCCTCCGGTGCCATCCTAGATCTCGGGACGAGATCCTCTTGTAGTGGTGGAGTGTTGTAACACCCCGGATGCAACTTTCCATATTAAGTAACTCCAACTCTTGCCTTTTAGGAGATGCGATATTATTATTTCCTCCGTGGTTGGGTTTTTGTCTTTTGTTTTTGCATTTTGTTTATGGCGTGCATCTCATCTCATGTCATCATGTGCATCGCATTTGCATACGTGTTCGTCTCATGATTCCGAGCATTTTTCCCGTTGTCCGTTTTGCAATCCGGCACTCCTATCTCCCCCGGCGGCCCCTTTTACGTTTTTCCGTGTGCGGGTACTAAACCTTCTCGAAATGGACCGAGGTTTGTCTAGTGGCCTTGGTATACCACCCGTAGACCACCGGTCAAGTTTCGGGTCATTTGGAGCTCGTTTGGTACTCCAACGGTTAACCGCATGATCTCGCAAAGGCCTCTTTTAAGTTGCAGCCCAACAACCCTTCAAAACAGCCCAATAACCCATCTAAGTCACTTCCATGCTCTCCGTCGTTCGATCACGATCGTGTGGGCGAAAACTACACCTCATTTGGACTCTCCTAGCTCCCTCTATGCCTATTTAAGCAAACCCCCCTTCAAATCCGGATCATCCCTTCCCCGAAACCCTAAAATCCGTCCCGCGCCCGCGGACGTGTCCGCGCCGCCGCCGGACGGCATCGCCGCCAGCGTCGCGCCAATCGAGCCGCCACATCGCGCGCCCGGCCAGCGCGCGCCCGACCTCCAGCGCTCCGCGCCCGCCGCCGGTCCCCGCCGCCCGGCGCCCGCTCGCCAGCGCCTCCTCGCCCGGCCTCGGCGCCGCCGCCGCCCGGCAGCGCCCAGCGACCTCGCCCGCCAGCGCCGCCCGGCCGCTTTCCGGCCACCTCGCTCGCCGGCCCGCTCGCCCGCGCCGGCCCGGCCTCGTCGTCGACCGCCGGCCGCCACCGCCTTCGCCGCCCCTCTGCGGCGTACCTCCAAAGCCGCGGAGCTCACCGAACCGCGCCGCCGCCCGTCGCTCGGCCTGATCCGGCCTCGGTTCCCGCGCCGTTGACTTCTCTTTCCCCCTCTTTTTCTTCTAAGTCTTGATATCTTTGTTATTTTCTGTCATTTCCAAAGTGGTATATCTTTGCATCTGTAGGTCCATTTTGCGCGTATAATATGTCAGAATGTTCGCCTCGAAGAGTAGATCATTTCATCTTATTGCATCATTTTCATTTGAGCTCATCTTGGCGCCCGAAATGCTGTTGGAGGAGTGCTATGTGTTGTTAGTTTCTGTTTCTTAAAAGAACTTGCACTTTTGTTATTTTTGCCATGATTAATGTGTGCACCCTATGAATTTGAGTCCTACATATGTTTTGTAATATGCCATACCATCTTTCCAGGGGTGTATGCCATGTAGTTTTGTGATCTATGTGGTGACTAGCACAAGCATGCAAAGTAGGTGTCCTGATGTTGCTGTTTTCAGCTCTGGTTTAGCTGATTTTGATGCCATGTTAACTTGATGCTACCGAGAGATCCATGCATATTTTGAGATACTTCAGTAAGGATGTTTTGTTAAACATGTGGTGCTCTATCCATCCATGTCCTTGTTTGCAATTATGGAGTACCATAGCTGGAGTCAATCGAGCTCTACTTTTGCTATAAAATGTTTCCTGGCAGATTGTTTACATGTTATTCAATTTTGCCAGGGTTGTTATGGTTGATCCATTTATGCTATGTTATTGTTCTTGCCATGTATGTCTTCTATGCCATGTCTTCTTGATGTATGTATGCTTAGTTTATCATATAAGGCTCTGTAGTGAGTGCATCGAGCTCTTAAACATGCCTACTTGTTATCAGTTTTTGACATGCCATGTTGCTGAATCTGTTAACAAAACTTTCAATATTGACATGGGTGTTACTATATTTCCTGATCCTTTTTGGCTTATGGTCAGTAAGGGACTTTTGTTCTATGCTTTGAGTAGATTCATGCCATGCCTTGTGTTGCTATTTTAAGTTCCTGTAGCAGGTAGTTTTCTTGCTCTGAACATTGCAACCTGATGCTGTTTTTGCCATGTCCAGCCTGATATTTTGTGCACTTTTGCCATGCTTGTTTGAACCTGTTATGATGTGATTTAGCCGAAGCTCAGTGCTCATCTTTTGTCAAGAATCTTGTGTAGATCATTGCCATATACTTTGTTGGTACGTTTGGATGCAGTAGTTTAATTTATTGTTGCTTGCTAAGTGGCATCATCTGTTGATGGCAGATTTGTGCCATTCTTGTTTTGCTTGTCATTTCCAAACCGTGCATCCGATTCGGTGATCTTTATATCGATTTCAACCGAAATCACCTCATCTTTCCAGTGGCATACTTGGTTTGCCAAGTTGATGCCTGGTTCATCATTTTCCTTTCGGGGCGCACATACGCATTGCATATCACATCCCGCATATCATGCCATGTTTTGCATCATGTTGATTGTGCATTGCACCGTGATTTATTGTGGTTCCTTTGTTTGTGTTGTTGCTTTGGGTAGAGCCGGGAGGCAGTGCGTGAGCGAGGAACCTGTTGAGAACGCTTACGAGGATCAAGCTTTCGACAACTCGAGAACATTGCGAGCAAGATGACCATACCCTCGAAATCACTTCTATCTTTGCTATGCTAGATGCTCGCTCTTTTGCTATGCCTATGCTGCGATGCCTACCACTTGCTATATCATGCCACCCATATTGCCATGTCAGCCCTAACCATCCTTTCCTAGCAAACCGTTGATTGGCTATGTTACCGCTTTGCTCGGCCCCTCTTATAAGCGTTGCTAGTTGCGGTGAAGATGAAGTTGTGTTCCTTTTGGAACATGGAGATGTTGTTCCTTGTTGGAACATGTTTACTTGTTGGGGATATCACAATATATATCTGCTATAATTAATACATCTATATACTTGGTAAAGGGTGGAAGGCTCGGCCTTATGCACAGTGTTTTGTTCCACTCTTGCCACCCTAGTTTCCGTCATACCGGTGTTATGTTCCTTGATTTCGCGTTCCTTACGGTTGGGTGATTTATGGGACCCCTTGACAGTTCGCTTTGAATAAGACTCCTCCAAAGAAGGCCCAACTTTGGTTTTACCATTTGCCACCTAAGCCTTTTTCCCCGGGTTTTCGCGAGCCCGAGGGTCATCTTTATTTTAACCCCGGATGGTGCTCCTTCGAGTGCTGGCCCAACTTGAGCGATGTCCGGCGCCCCTGGGCAATCCAGGTCTATGCCAACCCGACGTCTTGCCCATCCGGTGTGCCACGAGAGCGAGATATGTGCAGCTCCTATCGGGATTTGTCGGCACATTCGGGCGGCTTCTTTGGTCTTGTTTTATTCTTTGTCGAAATGTCTTGTAGTCCGGGATTCCGAGATTGATCGGGTCTTCGGTAGAAGGAATATCCTTCGTTGACCGTGAGAGCTTATAATGGGCTAAGTTGGGACACCCTGCAGGTAATATCTTTCGAAAGCCGTGCCCGCGGTTATGAGGCAGATGGGAATTTGTTAATGTCGGTTGTAGAAAACCTGAAGTTGACCTCAAATAAAATACACATCAACCGCGTGTGTAACCGTGATGGTCTCTTCTCGGCGGAGACCGGGAAGTGAACACGGTGTTGGAGTTATGTCTGTCGTAAGTAGTTCAGGATCACTTCTTGATCGCTACTAGCTTCACGTCCGTACTTTGCTTCTCTTCTCGCTCTCTTTTGCGAAGTAGTCACCATATATGCTAGTAAACTTGCTGCAGCTCCACTATACTACTCTGTCCTTCCTATAAGCTTAAATAGTCTTGATCTCGCGGGTGTGAGATTGCTGAGTCCCCGTGACTCACAGATACTTCCAAAACAGTTGCAGTGCCGGCGATGCGGTGCACGGTGACTCAACCGAGCTCAAGTGGGAGTTCGACGAGGAACGTGGTCGTTACTATGTGTCTTTCACGATGATCAGTAGTGGTGCCCAGTTGGGACGATCGGGGATCTGTGTAGCATTTGGGGTATCTTCTTTTATTTTGGTTCCGTAGTCGGACCTTGAGTGTACTCTGAATGATGGATGTTTATTTATGTATTGTGTGAAGTGGCATTTGTAAGCCAACTATGTATCTCTTTCCCTTATTTATTACATGGGTTGTGTGAAGATTACCTCACTTGCGACATTGCTTTCAATGCGGTTATGCCTCTAAGTCGTGCCTCGACACGTGGGAGATATAGCCGCATCGAGGCGTTACAAGTTGGTAATCGAGCCTTCCCGACTTAGGAGCCCCTACTTGATTGTTTCTTGGCGTTGTTGAGTCTAGAATGGAAAAATGTTTTGAGTCTTAGGATTATATATATCGGAGTAGGATTCTTTTTACTCCCAGTCCTTAAATGCTCTGTGAGGTCTCTGACGTAGAGTTTTGACTCTTCTCTCCTCAATTTTCACTAAATTTTTTTTAGGATCACGTGGGTATCTTGGAATCGTTCGATGGTTTTGTGACGAGAACATTGTTCTTGGTGCCTCGACATTTAGGGGTTGTGGCGGTGTCCGGGGAGTTGAGCTCCGAGGTGTTGTCGTCACAATTTTATCGTTGCGATTCTGGAATACCTGAGTTTTGCCGACATCGAAATCTCTTTTGTGCAGTTGTTGGTGAGATAACCACGATAGCCGATCGAGGCGAAAAGGGAGTATTGCCATGACTTGTATAACGGATGTTTTTGAAGGTCGAGGTACCACGATTTCCGAGGATTTCTTGGTTATGTGTTGACGGATGGATACAATTTGGATCTAGGTATTGTTAGTTTGGGTGATATATTTTGTGTCCCTGTATCCCCAACACCAGATTGCATAACGAGAAAGTTTCGGGAGTTTATAGGTGGGAATTCTAGTAGCTTACGGGATATCTTTCCGACGGATGTATGATTTGAGATTGGGGTCCAACGTCTAGTGGTCCGCCAATTCACGGTCGATTCTGATGGTCATGAGGCGTCTTAAAGAATCCTTGGCTATGCTGATTCGGGACGTCTTGTTTGTCATTCGTGACGGCCGCTATATCGTCGTGTCCGTGTGGGCCCCACCACGAATACTTTGGGCGAAATCTCTATCATGTGTTTGTTTCTGGCTTATTCTGCGAGCCAATCCTTTGTTTTGTTTTATTTGTGGTATTCGAGTTGCTTCGAAGTCAAATGTTGAATCCATACCTTTCCATAAACGGTGTTCTCATATTGCTATGTGAATACTAATCCGTCTTGATCATCGAGGTCGTCATGTTAATCCCGATCATTCCAACATTCGCAAGATCAATTCTAAGCTTTTTCTCAACGGTGTTCATTTCATCCGTCCCAAGTTGCCTTTGTTTTCCCACCCTCCCACCCTTTTTTCTCAAGGGCTCTGATTTCTTAATCAATTATACTTTTTATTGACGTGAAGTCTCTTCATTCTTTTCCTCCATGCTCTTATCCTGGTGATTCTCATGAAGATGCTAAAGGAAGCTCCGAGTTTATTATTCTTCGTTCTTTTCTTCTCCGGTGGATTTAGTTCAAGATTTCAGTGTTGATCTTATCCCTTTTCCTCTTTTCACAATGCTTTCTCCTGCCGGTGTATCTTGTAATCATTCACTTCTCGCTATTCATTTGGTTGGGAGTGATGAAGATATCTCAGAAGATTCAAGTTTCTATTCTCAATTCACTCAAGTTCTTTTGAGGATGCTATCTCATTCAAGCCATTTAATTAAACGGTGCAATCTCTCTTTTCAAGCAATCGTTCAACGGTGTTTCTTTTGAGTGGGCCCTAACCCACGAGGTCTTTTCGAGGATCTTATCGACTCTTCTAATTTATCCGGAGCTATTCCCAAATTCTTTTCGAAGTTTGACGTAAGAATGAATTATCATCAGTCAAATGTCTTTCTCCAAGATCTTTCAAATTCTTTTCATCTTGTGGTTCAACCTTTCTAATTTTCATTCCGGAGTGTCTCAACAATTCATGGTGGTGTTTCTCATCGTCATTCTTGATTTGAAGACCGAAGAAGAGTTTCTCTTTAATCTTGCTCCATTCTCTTCAAGATTCATGGTTCTAGCTTCGTGCCATCCTCATAATTGTTTTGATTGTGAGAATTCTTTTCACCCATCCAGAGCATTTCAGGAGTCTTTTCAGTTTGATTCTCCGGAGCCCATCATCTCAGAATTATTCATTCAAGCGTTCAACTCTTGTTTTCCAAATCTCACCGGTGCATCGTCGAAATATCATCTAATCAGCTCATGATCTCTTCGTTCTAATGTATCTAAATTCTGTCAAGCATCTTTATTCGTTTCTAATTCTTCACGGTGAATTGTGCCTTTGCTACGTTCATTTTCAATTCTTACGGTGGTTCGTTCAAGAGTTCTCTTCCTTCGTTATTATATAGATTCATTCGTTCTTCCCAAATCCTACCGGCGGATCGTTGAAGACCTTCCCAAGTTGACCAATATCTCTCTTCAATCCTTTTTCAACGAGAATAAGTAGTATGCCTAATCCGTTGCTTGTCATCAATTTAAATTGGTGAAGGATACGCATAACATAATTCTTGTTCTTGTTTCATCCAAGCGATTAATTCCTTCTTTCGGAGTTTGTTCATGATGAATAAATTCTCGGTTTCAATTGTTTCATCTTTTCTTTTCCCAGAGTTCCAAGCTCTCATCATCACGAAGATCCATCTAAATCATTGCAAGGCTTCACCTTGTGTTTTCAACTTCTCTTTCTTTCTATCACCCTTTTGTTTAACGGAGTTCTTCATGGAGGCTCTACATGATGGTTCGTCAAGGATTCTTTTCATTCTTCAATTGTTCTTCAAGATTTCTCTCGGAGTAATGACCCGCCAAGCTATACTCAAAAATTAAACATGGTGCTCAACACATGTTTTGTTTTGAGGAGTTCAAGCATTCTTAATCATGCATCCCGAAGTGCAATTCTTTTTACCTTTTGAGGTGGTCTTATGTCATTCTTGACAATTTCACTTCGTGTTTCATGATTCGCAAGTTGTTAAGAATGAGATATTTAAATCCATCATTTTCTCTTTGTTCAAGAGATCTTTTCAACCATCAACCTCGTTGTTGGAGTTATCTTGTGTCACATTTCACCTAAAGCCTTCCCTAAGGAATGTTGCTTTTGTGGTGCTTATCAATGATCCAAGTTATCTCTCTATCATCTTGGGGGAAGAAATTTTTTCATCTCGTCGGTGTTATCAATTATATTATTTGTTTCCTTTAGTGGTCGGTTGTCACCTCATAATGTTGAGATGTTTCCATAAGCCCACTACAAACTTATTCTTTTCGTTGTTGGTCTTCCAACAACTCTATTCTAACCTTCTTGCAAGGATGCCTTCCAAATTCATTTGTGGTAGAAGTTGTCATTTTCTTCTCCGTCCCTTTATCCCAACAATCTAGATTCTATTCTTTCGTTCCGAAGGCATTGTGATGTTGCTCTCTTCGACCCATCATCTTGTTTTGTCAAGTTCATGTTCAACTCCTTCCATTTACAGTCGGAGTGCTGCCCAAATTATATCATTCTTCCTCTCTCATCTTGTTTTAACCGGAGTGGTTTCGAATTCTATCTTGTCCATTAAACTCTTTTTTCCATGTCTTTCAACCATCAAGTTCTCGTAATACTCCTTGTTCCTCTTTTCTACCGGATTGTTTGCAATCTCGTTCATCTCTGTTGTACTCTTTCTTTTAAATTGCTCAACCTCTCAAGGTTCGTGGGTTTCACCTGCTCGTCAAAGAAGCAACTTAGTTTACCTCTCATCTTCCTCTTCCTTTTCCCTCGGTGCCATCCTAGATCTCGGGACGAGATCCTCTTGTAGTGGTGGAGTGTTGTAACACCCCGGATGCAACTTTCCATATTCGTAACTCCAACTCTTGCCTTTTCCGGAGATGCGATATTATTATTTCCTCCGTGGTTGGGTTTTTGTCTTTTGTTTTTGCATTTTGTTTATGGCGTGCATCTCATCTCATGTCATCATGTGCATCGCATTTGCATACGTGTTCGTCTCATGATTCCGAGCATTTTTCCCGTTGTCCGTTTTGCAATCCAGCACTCCTATCTCCCCCGGCGGCCCCTTTTACGTTTTTCCGTGTGCGGGTACTAAACCTTCTCGAAATGGACCGAGGTTTGTCTAGTGGCCTTGGTATACCACCCTAGACCACCGGTCAAGTTTCGGGTCATTTGGAGCTCGTTTGGTACTCCAACGGTTAACATGATCTACGCAAAGGCCTCTTTTAAGTTGCAGCCCAACACCCTTCAAAACAGCCCAATAACCCATCTAAGTCACTTCCATGCTCTCCGTCGTTCGATCACGATCGTGTGGCGAAACTACACCTCATTTGGACTCTCCTAGCTCCCTCTATGCCTATTTAAGCAAACCCCTCCAAATCCGGATCATCCCTTCCCGAAACCCTAAAATCCGTCCCGCGCCCGCCGGACCAAAAATCGCCAGCGTCGCGCCAATCGAGCCGCCACCTGTCGCGCCGCCCGGCCAGCGCCCGCCTGCCGCCCGCGCCCGCCGCATCCGGCGCGCCGCCAGCGCCCGCTCGCCGCGCCTCCTCGCCGGCCTCCAGCGCCGCCGCCGCCCGGCAGCCCAGCGACCTCGCCCTCCGCGCGCCCGCCGCTCCGGCCACCTCGCTCGCCGGCCCGCTCCGCCCGCGCCCGTAACCTCGTCGTCCCGACGCCCGCCACCGCCTTCGCCGCCCCTCTGCGGCGGCCACCTCCAAGCCGCGGAGCTCACCGAACCGCGCCGCCGCCCGTCGCCCGGCCCGATCCGGCCTCGGTTCCCGCGCCGTTGACTTCTCTTTCCCCCTCTTTTTCTTATAAGTCTTGATATCTTTGTTATTTTGTGTCATTTCCAAAGTGGTATATCTTTGCATCTGTAGATCCATTTTGCGCGTATAATATGTCGGAATGTTCGCCTCGAAGAGTAGATCATTTCGTATTATTGCGTCATTTTCATTTGAGCTCATCTTGGCGCCCGAAATGCTGTTGGAAGAGTGCTATGTGTTGTTAGTTTCTGTTTTTTAACAGAACTTGCACTTTTGTTATTTTTTCCATGATTAATGTGTGCACCCTATGGATTTGAGTCCTACATGTGTTTTGTAAGATGCCATGCCATCTTTCCAGGGGTGTATGCCATGTATTTTTGTGATCTATGTGGTGACTAGCACAAGCATGCAAAGTAGGTCTCCTGATGTTGCTGTTTTCAGCTCTGGTTTAGCTGATTTTGATGCCATGTTAACTTGATGCTACCGAGAGATCCATGCATATTTTGAGATACTTCAGTAAGGATGTTTTGTTAAACATGTCGTGCTATATCCATCCATGTCCTTGTTTGCAATTATGGAGTACCATAGCTGGAGTCAATCGAGCTCTACTTTTGCTATAAAATGTTTCCTGGCAGATTGTTTACATGTTATTCAATTTTGCCAGGGTTGTTATGGTTGATCCGTTTACGCTATGTTATTGTTCTTGCCATGTATGTCTTCTATGCCATGTCTTCTTGATGTATGTATGCTTAGTTTATCATATAAGGCTCTATAGTGAGTGCATCGAGCTCTTAAACATGCCTACTTGTTATCAGTTTTTGACATGCCATGTTGCTGAATCTATTAACAAAACTTTCAATATTGACATGGGTGTTACTATATTTCCTGATCCTTTTTGGCTTATGGTCAGTAAGGGACTTTTGTTCTATGCTTTGAGTAGATTCATGCCATGCCTTGTTTTGCTATTTTAAGTTCCTTTAGCAGGTAGTTTTCTTGCTCTGAACATTGCAACCTGATGCTGTTTTTGCCATGTCCGCTGATATTTTGTGCACTTTTGCCATGCTTGTTTGAACCTGTTATGATGTGATTTAGCCGAAGCTCATTGCTCATCTTTTGTCAAGAATCTTGTGTAGATCATTGCCATATACTTTGTTGGTATGTTTGGATGCAGTAGTTTAATTTATTGTTGCTTGCTAAGTGGCATCATGTTGTTGATGGCAGATTTGTGCCATTCTTGTTTTGCTTGTCATTTCCAAACCGTGCATCCGATTCCGGTGATCTTTATATCGATTTCAACCGAAATCACCTCATCTTTCCAGTGGCATACTTGGTTTGCCAAGTTGATGCCTGGTTCATCATTTTCCTTTCGGAGCGCTTATACGCATTGCATATCACATCCCGCATATCATGCCATGTTTTGCATCATGTTGATTGTGCATTGCACCGTGATTTATTGTGGTTCCTTTGTTTGTGTTGTTGCTTTGGGTAGAGCCGGAGACGAGTGCGTGAGCGAGGAACCTGTTGAGAACGCTTACGAGGATCAAGCTTTCGACAACTCGAGAACATTGCGAGCAAGATGACCATACCCTCGAAATCACTTCTATCTTTGCTATGCTAGATGCTCGCTCTTTTGCTATGCCTATGCTGCGATGCCTACCACTTGCTATATCATGCCACCCATATTGCCATGTCAGCCCCTAACCATCCTTTCCTAGCAAACCGTTGATTGGCTATGTTACCGCTTTGCTCAGCCCTCTTATAGCGTTGCTAGTTGCGGTGAAGATGAAGTTGTGTTCCTTTTGGAACATGGAGATGTTGTTCCTTGTTGGAACATGTTTACTTGTTGGGGATATCACAATATATATCTGCTATAATTAATACATCTATATACTTGGTAAAGGGTGGAAGGCTCGGCCTTATGCTGTGTTTTGTTCCACTCTTGCCACCCTAGTTTCCGTCATACGGTGTTATGTTCCTTGATTTCGCGTTCCTTACGGTTGGGTGATTTATGGGACCCCCTTGACAGTTCGCTTTGAATAAGACTCCTCCGGCAAGGCCCAACTTTGGTTTTACCATTTGCCACCTAAGCCTTTTTCCCCGGTTTTCGCGAGCCCGAGGGTCATCTTTATTTTAACCCCCCCGGACCAGTGCTCCTTCGAGTGCTGGCCCAACTTGAGCGATGTCCGGCGCCCCCTGGGCAATCCAGGGTCTATGCCAACCCGACGTCTTGCCCATCCGGTGTGCCCTGAGAACGAGATATGTGCAGCTCCTATCGGGATTTGTCGGCACATTCGGGCGGCTTTGCTGGTCTTGTTTTATTCTTTGTCGAAATGTCTTGTAGTCCGGGATTCCGAGATTGATCGGGTCTTCCGGTAGAAGGAATATCCTTCGTTGACCGTGAGAGCTTATAATGGGCTAAGTTGGGACACCCTGCAGGGTAATATCTTCAAAGCCGTGCATGCGGTTATGAGGCAGATGGGAATTTGTTAATGTCCGGTTGTAGAAAACCCGAAGTTGACCTCAAATAAAATACACATCAACCGCGTGTGTAACCGTGATGGTCTCTTCTCGGCGGAGACCGGGAAGTGAACACGGTGTTGGAGTTATGTCTGACGTAAGTAGTTCAGGATCACTTCTTGATCGCTACTAGCTTCACGTCCGTACTTTGCTTCTCTTCTCGCTCTCTTTTGCGAAGTAGTCACCATATATGCTAGTCGCTTGCTGCAGCTCCACTATACTACTCCTTGTAGTTGATGCTAGTTGGTTTACTTGGTGGAAGATCATATGTTCAGATCCTTTATGCATATTATTACCCCTCTGATTATGAACATGAATATGCTTTGTGAGTAGTTATGTTTGTTCATGAGGACAAGGAAGAAGTCTTGCTATTAGTAGTCATGTGAATTTGGTATTAGATTCGATATTTTGATGAGATGTATGTTGTCTAGCCTCTAGTGGTGTTATGTGAACGTCGACTACATAACACTTCACCATTATTTGGTCCTAGAGGAAGGAATTGGGAAGTAATAAGTAGATGATGGGTTGCTAGAGTGACAAGCTTAAACCCTAGTTTATGCGTTGCTTCGTAAGGGGCTGATTTGGATCCATATGTTTCATGCTATGGTTAGGTTTACCTTAATACATTTGTTGTAGTTGCGGATGCTTGCAATAGAGGTTAGTCATAAGTGGGATGTTTGTTCAAGTAAGAACAGCACCCAAGCACCGGTCCACCCACATACCAAATTATCAAAGTACCGAACGTGAATCATATGAACGTGATGAAAACTAGCTTGACGATATTCCCATGTGTCCTCGGGAGCGCTTTTCCTATTATAAGAGTTTGTTCCGGCTTGTCCTTTGCTAAAAAAAGGATTGGACCACCTTGCTGCACCTTATTTACTTTTGTTACTTGTTCCTCGTTACAATTTACCTTATCACAAAACTATCTATTACCACTTATTTCAGTACTTGCAGAGAATACCTTGCTGAAAACCTCTTATCATTTCCTTCTGCTCCTCGTTGGGTTCGACACTCTTACTTATCGAAAGGACTACTGAAAGATCGAGGATGTCGCCTAGAGGGGGGGGGGTGAATAGGCGCTTTAAAATAATTACGGTTTAGGCTTGAACAAATGCGGAATAAACCTAGCGGTTAATTTGTCAAGCACAAAACCTACACCAACTAGGCTCACCTATGTGCACCAACAACTTATGCTAAGCAAGATAAGCAACTATGTGATAGCAAGATATATGACAAAGAACAATATGGCTATCACAAAGTAAAGTGCATAAGTAAAGGGGCTCGGGTAAGAGGTAACCGAGTGCACGCGGAGACGACGATGTATCGAAGTTCACACCCTTGCGGATGCTAATCTCCGTTTGGAGCGGTGTGGAGGCACAATGCTCCCCAAGAAGCCACTAGGGCCAAGTAATCTCCTCACGCCTCGCACAATGCAAGATGCCGTGATTCCACTAAGGGACCCTTGAGGGCGGTCACCGAACCTGCATAAATGGCAACCCTTGGGGCGGTCACCGAACCCGTACACTTTGGAAACCCTTGGGGCGGTCACGGAACCTGTCAAATTGCTCGGGCGATCTCCACAACCTAATTGGAGACCCCGACGCCTGCGGAGCTTTACACCACAATGATTGAGCTCGAACACTACCAACTGCCTAGGGCGCCCAAGCACCCAAGAGGAACAAGCTCAAGGGCACCAAGCACCCAAGAGTAATAAGCTTCTCAACTTGTAACTTCCACGTATCACCGTGGAGAACTCAAACCGATGCACCAAATGCAATGGCAAGGGCACACGGAGTGCCCAAGTCCTTCTCTCTCAAATCCCACCAAAGCAACTAATGCTAGGGAGGAAAATGAGAGGAAGAACAAGAAGGAGAACACCAAGAACTCCAAGAACTAGATCCAAGGTGTTCCCCTATCATAGAGGAGAAAGTGATTGGTGGAAATGTGGATCTAGATCTCCTCTCTCTTTTCCCCCAAAATCTAGCAAGAAACCATGGAGGGATTGAGAGATAGCAAGCTCGGAGAAGGTCAACAATGGGGGAAGAACACGAGCTCAAAGGATAAGGTTCAATGGGGAAGAAGACCCCTTTTATAGGAGGGAAAATCCAACCGTTACCCCAATGAAAATCCTCACAGAGCGGTACTACCGCTAGGGAAGAGCGGCATTACTCACCGAGGGCGGTACTACCGCTTCCCTATCCAGGGTACTACTGCTACCAAGAGAAGGTCAAGGCCACGGCCCCAGAGCGGTACTACCGCTAGGGAAGAGCGGTACTACCGCTCAGAGCGGTACTACCGCTTCTACTGCCGCTACTAGTGCCAAGAAACCCGACACGAAAAATTTGTTCGAGAATTGAGGCGGAAGTAGCCCAGACGCACAGCGGTACTACGGCCGAAACACCCAAGCGGTACTACCGCTCTGAGAGCGGTACTACCGCTTGGAGCGGTACTACCGCTCTGAGAGCGGTACTACCGCTCAGGGCGCTAAGGCGGTACTACCGCTGAGGGTCACGGTACTACCGGCACCAGCCTTAAGCAACAACCACGAAAGCAAAGAATACTCCAAGAAAACCAGAACTGCCATAACTTCTTCATATGAGCTCCGAATTGAGCAAACTCAAGCTTGTTTGAAATAAGACAACGAGTAGCATCAAAACATCAAGGTTATAGTAAGAAGAGGCAGGGGAGGTATGCTTAGCAAACAAAGGAGTGAAACCTCCAACCGAGAAGAACCGGCATACCCTCCAACATCAAAAACATCATAGAAGATGCATGAGAACTCCGTTTGATGAACTCGAGCTTGTCATAAAAATGACCATAAGCTCCAAATCTCACAAGGAGAAGAACCAAACAAGAACCAATAAAGATGATGCAAGGATGCAATGGTTTGAGCTCTCTCTGAACGATACGATCAAGCAACTCATCGAGAGCCCCCTTGATAGTACGGCAAGCGATCCTATAACCCGGTCTTCCACATGAGACCGGTAAAATAGAAAACCTATCAAGGGCAAACCTTTGCCTTGCACATGGTCCACTTGAGCTAGATGATGACGATCTTGACTCCCTCAAGTTGGACCACCTTTCTTGATTGCATTGGCGGGATGAAGACTAGTTGATTGCTCCCCATACTCTCTGTGGGTGAGCCTCTCTTCCGCTCATCTTCACAAGTCCATTGTCACCACAATGGACGGCAAGCTTCAAGCACTTGATCTCTTCGTGATGCATCACTTGAACTTGCACACCGCAACCTAACCCCACAAAGAACTCTCACGAAGACATGGGTTAGCACACAAAGCATAATGAACAATGCTTACCATACCATGGGATCACTTGATCCCTCTCGGTACATCTTCTACGCTTTGTGAGTTGATCAACTTGATTCACTCTTGACTTAGTCTTGATCAACCTTGAATCTTTCCAACTCTCTTCATTTGGATAATGTCTTGAAGGTGGACATGAATGATCACACAATCTTATTCTTCAAGACATGCTTGCAATAAGCTCAACACTCACATGACCAATCTTTGGATAATTCCTTGAATAGCACCTTGGTCGACACAAAACTCTCCTTGAAACCAACACATGTACTCCAAGAAAAGCCTATGGATAAAACCTTCAAATAAACTCAAGGCAACCATTAGTCCATAGAGAATGTCATCAATTACCAAAACCACACATGGGGGCACCGCATGTCCTTTCAACTACAATAGATCCCCTATACTTGTGGGTCATCAAGACTCTTTTCTGGCGCCGTTGCCGGGGTGTGTAGCGCCTTTAGTAAGTGGAATTTGGTAAGGAAAAATTTATATAGTGTGCTGAAATTTTCTGTCACTTGGTACTATGGAAAGTAATTCTCTGAGGGGCTTGTTCGGGGTATCTTCACCCGTCCAGTAGAGCAAAGAGTTGCTCCTCAACCTACTGAACCTATTGAAAATGAAACTCCTTTTGAAGTTCCTTCGGGTATGATGGAAAAACTGCTGGCTAATACTTTTACAGGAGATGGAACAAAGCATCCTGATGAACATCTACTCTATGTGGATGAAGTTTGTGGATTATTTAAGCTTGCAGGTATACCCGATGATGTTGTTAAGAAGAAGGCCTTTCCTTTATATTTGAAGGGAGATGCATTGCTATGGTATGGGCTAGGGATGAAAACGGAGCGGAAACGGACGGAACTGAGTGCTATCATATTTGTTTTCACATTTCTTTGCAGAAGCAGAAACGAATACAGAAACCCCAGAAATGAATACGGAAATAGATACTACCGGAAACGGACACGGAGCAAATACAGAGCGGATACGGAAACAGAAATAGGCATTGATCGGAACTTAAAAACCCCTTGAATCATAGAGAAATACACACAAAAACAAACAAATTTAATGAGTTGTTAACATGGCTACAAAATAATATCATTATGTTAGCAACTTAGCGTAGTATTGTAGTAGTACCGGACAATTGCGTATAGGGTCAAGCTGAGTACATGTGTGGAAGTAGGAGTTGTGCCTTAGATCCATTCTTGTGTCATCGTGTTCTCTTTGGTGGTTGGGCTACAAAACAGCTATAGGTCTATAGTAAAAACAGAAATTCCATATTCACGGAAACGGAAAGTTCCATTTCCATGCATGTTCCACCGGAAAACACCGTTCCGTTTTTGTTTCCGTTTCCGCATAAAAAATTCCATTTCCACTTTCGTTTTGCAAATTTCCGTTTCTGTTTTCATATTTCCTCTCCGTTTCCATTTTTCCTCTGGAAAAACAGAAATCTTCCACTCCATTTTCATCCCTAGTATGGGCTATGTGATGATATGAGATCATGGAACTATAAAAGTTCAAAATTGGAATTTCATCAAAAGTATTACCCTATGCATCTTGTTCAACTTGATCGCAATTATATATATAATTTTTGGCCTCGCGAAGGAGAAAGCATCGCTCAAGCTTGGGGGAGGCTTAAATCAATGTGTCAAGATAAATAATTATTCAAAGTTTTTATGCTCGGCTTTCTGATAACAATCGCACCATGCTCGATACTTCTTGTGCTGGCTCTTTTATGATGAATACTATTGAATTTAAATGGAATTTAATGGATAGAATTAAACACAACTCTGAAGATTGGGACCTCGATGAAGGTAAGGAGTCAGGTATGACGCCTAAGTTTGATTGTGTTAAATCTTTTATGGATACCAATATTTTCCGTAAGTTTAGCACTAAATATGGACTTGACTCTGAGATAGTAGCTTCTTTCTGTGAATCTTTTGCTACTTATGTTGATCTTCCTAAGGAGAAGTGGTTTAAATATCATCCTCCCATAGAAGTAAAAGTAGTTGCACCTATTAAAGTTGAAGAAAAGACTGTCACTTATAATGATCCTATTGTTCCTACCTCTTATGTTGAGAAACCACCTTTCCCTGTTAGAATAAAGGATCATGCTAAAGCTTCAACTGTTGTTCGTAAAAGCAATATTAGAACTTATACACCTCCTGAGCAAGTCAAAGTAGAACCTAATGTTGCTCTTATTAAAGATCTCTTGTCTCATAATATTGATGGGCATGTTATTCAATTCTGTGGTGAAACTGCTAGAATTGCTAAACCGTGTGCTAAAGATAAACATAGACCTTTGGTAGGCGTGCCTGTTATTTCTGTTAAAATAGGAGATCATTGTTATCATGAGCTCTCAAGATAAATAATTATTCAAAGTTTTTATGCTCGGCTTTCTGATAACAATCGCACCATGCTCGATACTTCTTATGCTGGCTCTTTTATGATGAATACTATTGAATTTAAATGGAAATTAATGGATAGAATTAAACACAACTCTGAAGATTGGGACCTCGATGAAGGTAAGGAGTCAGGTATGACGCCTAAGTTTGATTGTGTCAAATCTTTTATGGATACCAATATTTTCCGTAAGTTTAGCACTAAATATGGACTTGACTCTGAGATAGTAGCTTCTTTACGTGAATCTTTTGCTACTTATGTTGATCTTCCTAAGGAGAAGTGGTTTAAATATCATCCTCCCATAGAAGTAAAAGTAGTTGCACCTATTAAAGTTGAAGAAAAGACTGTCACTTATAATGATCCTATTGTTCCTACCTCTTATGTTGAGAAACCACCTTTCCTGTTAGAATAAAGGATCATGCTAAAGCTTCAACTGTTGTTCGTAAAAGCAATATTAGAACTTATACACCTCCTGAGCAAGTCAAAGTAGAACCTAATGTTGCTCTTATTAAAGATCTCTTGTCTCATAATATTGATGGGCATGTTATTCAATTCTGTGGTGAAACTGCTAGAATTGCTAAACCTTGTGCTAAAGATAAACATAGACCTTTGGTAGGCGTGCCTGTTATTTCTGTTAAAATAGGAGATCATTGTTATCATGGCTTATGTGATATGGGTGCTAGTGCTTGTGCAATACCCATTGACTTATACAAAGAAATTATGCATGATATTGCACCTATTGAGTTAGAAGAAATTGATGTCACGATTAAGCTTGCCAATAGAGATACTATTTCACCAGTGGGAATTGTTAGAGATGTTGAACTCTTGTGTGGGAAAACCAAATATCCCGCTGATTTTCTTGTTCTTGGTTCTCCACAAGATAGCTTTTGTCCCATTATATTTGGTAGACCCTTCTTGAACACTGTCAATGCTAAGATAGACTGCGAAAAGAATGTTGTTACTATTGGTTTGGATGATATGGTTCATGAGTTTAATTTCTCTAAATTTAGTAAACAACATCATGAGGAAGAATTGCCTAGTAAGGATGAAATTATTGGTCTTGCTTCTATTGCTGCACCTCCTAGTGATCCTTTAGAACACTATTTGCTAGACCATGAAAATGAGATGTTCATGAATGAAAGAAGGGAAATAGATGAAGTATTCTTTAAACAGGAACCTATTACGCAACAAAATTTTCCTGTTGAAATCCTAGGGATCCTCCTCCACCCAAGGGTGATCCCGTGTTTGAGCTTAAACCGTTGCACGATAATCTTAAATATGCTTATCTTGATGAAAAGAAACTATATCCTGTTATTATTAGTGCTAACCTTTGAGCATGAAGAAGAAAGATTATTGAAAACTCAAGAAGCACCGTGCCGCTATTGGATATACTCTTGATGATCTTAAGGGCATTAGTCCCACTCTATGTCAAAGATAAAATAAATTTGGAAGCGGATGCCAAACCAGTTCGTGATCCTCAACGACGTTTGAATCCTAAAATGAAAGAAGTGGTAAGAAAAGAAATACTCAAGCTTCTGGAGGCAGGTATAATTTATCCCATTGCTGATAGTCAGTGGGTAAGTCTTGTCCTTTGTGTTCCTAAGAAGGGAGGTATTACTGTTGTCCCTAATGATAAAGATGAATTGATTCCGCAAAGAATTATCACAGGTTATAGGATGGTAATTGATTTCCGCAAATTAAATAAAGCTACTAAGAAAGATCATTGCCCCTTACCTTTTATTGATCAAATGCTAGAAAGATTATGCAAACATACACATTATTGCTTTCTAGATGGTTATTCTGGTTCTCTCAAATACCTGTGTCGGCTAAAGATCAATCGAAGACTACTTTTACATGCCCTTTTGGTACTTTTGCTTTTAGACGTATGCCTTTTTGTTTATGTAATGCACCTGCTACCTTTCAAAGATGCATGATGGCTATATTCTCTGATTTTTGTGAAAAGATTTGTGAGGTTTTCATGGACGACTTTTATGTCTATGGTTCCTCTTTTGATGATTGCTTAAGCAATCTTGATCGAGTTTTGCAGAGATGTGAAGAAACTAATCTTGTCTTGAATTGGGAAAAGTGCCACTTTATGGTTAATGAAGGTATTGTCTTGGGGCACAAGGTTTCTGAAAGAGGTATTGAAGTTGATAAAGCCAAGGTTGATGCTATTGAAAAGATGCCATGTCCTAAGGACATCAAAGGTATAAGAAGTTTCCTTGGTCACGCCGGATTTTATAGGAGGTTCATTAAGGACTTCTCAAAAATTTATCGACCTCGACTAATTTATTACAAAAGATGTACCATTTGTCTTTGATGATGATTGTGTAGAAGCATTTGAAATACTTAAGAAAGCATTAGTCTCTGCACCTGTTGTTCAGCCACCTGATTGGAATTTACCCTTTGAAATTATGTGTGATGCTAGTGATTGTTGGGGAACGTAGTAATTTCAAAAAATTTCCTACGCACACGCAAGATCATGGTGATGCATAGCAACGAGAGGGGAGAGTGTTGTCTACGTACCCTCGTAGACCGAAAGCGGAAGCGTTATAACAACGCGGTTGATGTAGTCGCACGTCTTCACGATCCGACCGATCCAAGTACCGAACGCACGGCACCTCCGAAGTTCTCGCACATCGCTCAGCTCGATGACGATCCCGGACTCCGATCCAGCAAAGTGTCGGGATGAGTTCCACAAGACGACGGCGTGGTGACGATCTTGATGTTCTATCGATGCAGGCTTCGCCTAAGCACCGCCACGATATGACCGAGGTGGAATATAGTGGAGGGGGCACCACACGGCTAAGAGATCCAAGAGATCAATTGTTGTGTCTTTGGTGCTAGCCCTGCCCTCTATTTATATGTTGAGCCCCGGTCGAAACTTGGAGCAAAAGCCTCCTCAAAGTCGGTTTTGCCCGAAAGGCAAGAGTCCCACTCGGAATCCAGGACCAAACGCCACAAACCTTGGCGTCGCCCAGACGCCATGGGCCTCGGCGTGCGGCCCAGGCCGACGCCAGGTCTCCGGCGTTTGGCCCCCTGCCTCCGCAAAACTCCTTTTGCACCAACCTAAAGCCTCATGGGCTTGACCCCTTGGCCTAAACATATCATCCAGTATATGAATCTTTACGTCTCGACCATTTCGAGACTCCTCGTTATGTCCCCGATCTCATCCGGGACTCGAACTCCTTCGGTACATCAAAACATGTAAACTCATAATATAAGCATCACATCGAAACCTTGTTGCGGACCCTACGGGTTCGAGAACTATGTAGACATGACCTAGAACTATTCTCGGTCAATAACCAATAGCGGGACCTGGATGCCCATATTGGCTCCTACATATTCTACGAAGATCTTTATCGGTCAAACCGCATAACAACATACGTTGTTCCCTTTGTCATCGGTATGTTACTTGCCCGAGATTCGATCGTCGGTATCCAATACCTAGTTCAATCTCGTTACCGGCAAGTCTCTTTACTCGTTACGTAATGCATCATTCATTAACTAACTCATTAGCTACATTGCTTGCAAGGCTTATAGTGATGTGCATTACCGAGAGGGCCCAGAGATACCTCTCCGACAATCGGAGTGACAAAACCTAATCTCGAAATACGCCAACCCAACATGTACCTTTGGAGACACCTGTAGTACTCCTTTATAATCACCCGCCACGCTCGACGCTTTGGTAGCGCCTAAAGTGTTCCTCCGTAAACGGAGTTGCATAATCTCATAGTTACAGGAACATGTATAAGTCATGAAGAAAGCAATAGCAACATACTAAACGATCAAGTGCTAGGCTAACGGAATGGGTCATGTCAATCAGATCATTCTCCTAATGATGTGATCCCGTTAATCAAATGACAACTCATGTCTATGGTTAGGAAACATAACCATCTTTGATTAACGAGCTAGTCAAGTAGAGGCATACTAGTGACACTCTGTTTGTCTATGTATTCACACATGTATTATGTTTCCGTTAATACAATTCTAGCATGAATAATAAACATTTATCATGATATAAGGAAATAAATAATAACTTTATTATTGCCTCTAGGGCATATTTCCTTCAGTCTCCCACTTGCACTAGAGTCAATAATCTAGTTCACATCGCCATGTGATTTAACATCAATAGTTCACATCTATATGTGGTTAACACCCATAGTTCACATCGACATGTGACCAACACCCAAAGGGTTTACTAGAGTCGATAATCTAGCTCACATCGCTATGTGATTAACACCCAAAGAGTACTAAGGTGTGATCATGTTTTGTTTGTGAGAGAAGTTTAGTCAACGGGTCCGCCACATTCAGATCCGTATGTATTTTGCAAATTTCTATGTCTACAATGCTCGCACGGAGCTACTCTAGCTAATTGCTCCCACTTTCAATATGTATCCAGATTGAGACTCAGAGTCATCTAGATTAGTGTTTAAAACTTGCATCAACGTAACCCTTTACGCATTTAACCTTTTTCACTTCCATAGTCGAGAAACACATCCTTATTCTACTAAGGATAATTTTGACCGCTGTCCATTGATCTACTTCCTAGATCACTATTGCACTCCTTGCCAAGCTTAGTGGTAGGGTATGCAATAGATCCGGTACACAAGATGACATACTTTATAGAACCTATGGCTGATGCATAGGGAATGACTTTCATTCTCTTTCTATCTTCTGCCGTGGTCGGGTTTTGAGTCTTACTCAATCTAACACCTTGTAACACAGGTAAGAACTCTTTCTTTGACTGTTCCATTTTGAACTACTTCAAAATCTTGTCAAGGTATGTATTCATTGAAAAAACTTATCAAGCATCTTGATCTATCTCTATAGATCTTGATGCTCAATATGTAAGCAGCTTCACCGAGGTCTTTCTTTGAAAAACTCCTTTCAAACACTCCTTTATGCTTTGCAGAATAATTCTACATTATTTCTGATCAACAATATGTCATTCACATATACTTTATCGTAAAGGCTGTAGTGCTCCCACTCACTTTCTTGTAAATACAGGCCTTTCCAAAAGTCTGTATAAAATCATATGCTTTGATCAACACATCAAAGCGTATATTCCAACTCCGAGATGCTTGCACCAGTCCATTGATGGATCATTTGGAGCTTGCACATTTTGTTAGCTCCTTTAGGATTGACAAAACCTTCTGGTTGCATCATATACAACTCTTCTTTAATAAATCCATTAAAGAATGTAGTTTTGACATCCATTTTCCAGATTTCATAAAATGTGGCAATTGCTAACATGATTCGGACAGACTTAAGCATCGCCATGCTTGAGAAAATCTCATTGTAGTCAACACCTTGAACTTGTCGAAAACCTTTTGTGACAAGTCGAGCTTTGTAGATAGTAACACTACTATCGATTGTCCGTCTTCCTCTTGAAGATCCATTTATTTAACATGGCTTGCTGATCATCGAGCAAGTCAATCAAAGTCCATACTTTTGTTCTCATACATGGATCATATCTCAGATTTTATGGCCTCAAGCCATTTCATGAATCTGGGCTCATCATCGCTTCCTCATAGTTCGTAGGTTCATCATGGTCTAGTAACATGACTTCCAGAACATGATTACCGTACTACTCTGGTGCGGATCTTACTCTGGAATACCTACGAGGTTTGGTAGGAACTTTGATCTGAAGTTTCATGATTATCATCATTAACTTCCTCACTAATTGGTGTAAGAATCACTAAAACTGATTTCTGTGATGAACTACTTTCCAATAAGGGAGAAGGTACAATTACCTCATCAAGTTCTACTTTCCTCCCACTCACTTCTTTCGAGAGAAACTTCTTCTCTAGAAAGGATCCATCTTAGCAACGAAAAACTTGCCTTCGGATCTGTGATAGAAGGTGTACCCAATAGTTACCTTTGGGTATTCTATGAAGACGCACTTCTCCGATTTGGGTTTGAGCTTATCAGGTGAAAACTTTTTCAGATAAGCATCACAACTCCAAACTTTTAATAAACGACAGCTTAGGTTTACTGTTAAACCATAGTTCATACGGTGTCGTCTCAACGGATTTACATGGTGCCCTTTTTAAACGTGAATGCAGCTGTCTCTAATGCATAACCTCAAAATGATAGTGGTAAACCGATAAGAGACATCATAGATCGCATCATATCCAATAAAGTGCGGTTACGACGTTCGGACACACCATAACATTGTGGTGTTCCAGGTGGCGTGAGCTGTGAAACTATTCCACATTATTTTAATTGAAGACCAAACTCGTAACTCAAATATTTGTCTCCGTGATCAGATCGCAGAAACTTCATTTTCTTGTTACGATGATTTTTCCACTTCAATCTGAAATTCTTTGAACCTTTCAACTATTTCAGACTTATGTTTCATCAAGCAGATATACCCATATCTGCTCAAATCATCTTGTGAAAGTCGAAAATAACGATACTTGCCACGAGCATCAACACTCATTGGATCGCATACATCGGTATGTATTATTTCCAATAAGTCAAGAGCTTGTTCCATTGTTCCGAGAACGGAGTTTTAGTCATCTTGCCCAAAGCGGCACGGTTCGCAAGCATCAAATGATTCATAATCAAGTGATTCCAAAAGTCCATCGACATGGAGTTTTCTTCATGCGCTTTACACCAATATGACCTAAACGGCAGTGCCACAAATAAGTTGCACTATCATTATTAACTTTGCATCTTTTGGTTTCAATATTATGAATATGTGTATCACTATGATCGAGATCCAATGAATCATTTTCATTGGGTGTGTAACCATATAAGGTTTTATTCATGTAAATGTAACAACAATTTATTCTCTTACTTAAATGAATAACCGTATTGCAATAAACATGATCAAATCATACTTATGCTCAACACCAAATAACACTTATTTAGATTCCATACTAATCCCGAAAATATAGGGAGTGTGCGATGATGATCATATCAATCTTGGAACTACTTCCAACACTCATCGTCACTTCCCCTTCAACTAGTTTCTGTTCATTCTGTAACTCCCGTTTCAAGTTACTACTCTTAGCAACTATACCAGATCAAATACCGAGGGGTTGCTATGAACACTAGTAAAATACACATCAATAATCTGTATATCAAATATACCTTTGTTCACTTTGCCATCCTTCTTATCCACCAAATATTCAGGGGTAGTTCCGCTTCGGTGACCAGTTCCATTGCAGCAAAAGTACTTAGTCTCGTGCTTAGGTCCAGACTTGGGCTTCTTCACTCGAGCAGCAACTTGCTTGCCGTTCCTTTTGAAGTTCCCCTTCTTCCCTTTGCCCATTTTCATGAGACTAGTGGTCTTGTCAATCATCAACACTTGATGCTCTTTCTTGATTTCTACCTTCGTTGATTTCAACATCACGAAGAGCTCGGGAATCGTTTTCGTCATCCCTTGCATACTATAGTTCATCACGAAGTTCTAGTAACTTAGTGTTGGTGACTAGAGAATTCTGTCAATCACTATCTTATCCGGAAGATTAACTCCCACTTGATTCAAGCGATTGAAGTACCCAGACAATCGAGAACATGCTCACTAGTTGAGCGATTCTCTTCCATCTTTTAGCTATAGAACTTGTTGGAGATTTCATATCTCTCAACTCGGGTATTTGCTTGAAATATTAACTTCAATTCCTGGAACATCTCATATGGTCCATGACGCTCAAAACGCCTTTGAAGTCCCGATTCTAAGCTGTTAAGTATGGTGCATTAAACTATCAAGTAGTCATCATATTGAGCTAGCCAAACGCTCATAACGCCTACATTTGCTCCTGCAATAGGTCTGTCACCTAGCGGTGCATTAAGGACATAATTCTTCAGGCAGCAATGAGGATAAACCTCAGATCACGGATCCAATCCGCATCATTGCTACTAACATTTTTCAATACAATTTTCTCTAGGAACACATATAAAAACATAGGGAAGCAACAACGCGAGCTATTGATCTACAACATAATTTGCAAAATACTACCAGGACTAAGTTCATGATAAATTAAAGTTCAATTAATCATATTACTTAAGAACTCCCACTTAGACAGACATCTCTCTAGTCATCTAAGTGATCACGTGATCCAAATCAACTAAACCATAACCGATCATCACGTGAGATGGAGTAGTTTTCAATGGTGAACATCACTATGTTGATCATATCTACTATATGATTCACGCCGACCTTTCGGTCTCCGTGTTCCGAGGCCATATCTGCATATGCTAGGCTCGTCAAGTTTAACCTCGAGTATTCCGGCGTGTGCAAAACTGGCTTGCACCCGTTGTAGATGGACGAGAGCTTATCACACCCGATCATCACGTGGTGTCTGGGCACGACGAACTTTGGCAACGGTGCATACTCAGGGAGAACACTTCTTGATAATTAGTGAGAGATCATCTTAAAATGCTACCGTCAATCAAAGCAAGATAAGATGCATAAAAGATAAATATCACATGCAATCAAAATATGTGACATGATATGGCCATCATCATCTTGTGCTTGTGATCTCCATCTCCAAAGTACTGTCATGATCTCTATCGTTACCGGCACGACACCATGATCTTCATCATCTTGATCTATATCAATGTGTCGTCACATGGTCGTCTCGCCAACCATTGCTCTTGCAACTATTGCTATCGTATAGCGATAAAGTAAAGCAATTATTTGGCACTTGCATCTTATGCAACAAAGAGACAACCATAGAGCCTCTGCCAGTTGCCGATAACTTCAACAAAACATGATCATCGCATACAACAACTTATATCTCATCACGTCTTGACCATATCACATCACAACATGCCCTGCAAAAACAAGTTAGACGTCCTCTACTTTGTTGTTGCAAATTTTACGTGGCTGCTATGGGCTTAAGTAAGAACCAATCTCACCTACGCATCAAGACCACAATGATACTTCGTCCAATTAGACTCGCTTTAACCTTCTCAAGGACCGGGCGTAGCCACACTCAGTTCAACTAAAGTGAGAGAGACAGACACCGCCAGCCACCTTTAAGCACGAGTGCTCGTGAACGGTGAAACCAGTCTCGCGTAAGCGTCACGCGTAATGTCGGTCCGGCCGCTTCATCTCACAATACCGCTGAACCAAAGTATGACATCTTGGTAGGCAGTATGACTTGTATCGCCCACAACTCACTTGTGTTCTACTCGTGCAAAACATCAAACCATAAAAACCTAGGCTCGGATACCACTGTTGGGGAACGTAGTAATTTCAAAAATTTCCTACGCACACGCAAGATCATGGTGATGCATAGCAACGAGAGGAGAGTGTTGTCTACGCACTCGTGAGACCGAAAGCGGAAGCGTTATAACAACGCGGTTGATGTAGTCGCACGTCTTCACGATCCGACCGATCCAAGTACCGAACGCACGGCACCTCCGAGTTCTCGCACACGCTCAGCTCGATGACGATCCCGGACTCCGATCCAAAGAAAGTGTCGGGATGAGTTCCACAAGACGACGGGCGTGGTGACGATCTTGATGTTCTACCGACGCAGGGCTTCTCCTAAGCACCGCCACGATATGACCGAGGTGGAATATAGTGGAGGGGGCACCGACACGGCTAAGAGATCCAAGAGATCAATTGTTGTGTCTTTGGTGCTAGCCCCGCCTCTATTTATATGTTGAGCCCTGGTCGAAACTTGGAGCAAAGCCTCCTCAAAGTCGGTTTTGCCCGAAAGGCAAGAGTCCCACTCGGACTCCAGGACCAAACGCCACAAACCTTGGCGTCGGCCCAGACGCCATGGGCCTCGGCGTCGGCCCAGGCCGACGCCAGGGTCTCGGCGTTTGGCCTCGGCCTCCATAAAACTCCTTTTGCACCAACCTAAAGCCTCATGGGCTTGACCCTTGGCCTAAACATATCATCCAATATATGAATCTTTACATCTCGACCATTTCGAGACTCCTCGTCATGTCCCCGATCTCATCCGGGACTCCAACTCCTTCGGTACATCAAAACATGTAAACTCATAATATAACTGTCATCGAAACCTTAAGCGTGCGGACCCTACGGGTTCGAGAACTATGTAGACATGACCTAGAACTATTCTCGGTCAATAACCAATAGCGGGACCTGGATGCCCATATTGGCTCCTACATATTCTACGAAGATCTTTATCGGTCAAACCGCATAACAACATACGTTGTTCCCTTTGTCATCGGTATGTTACTTGCCCGAGATTCGATCGTCGGTATCCAATACCTAGTTCAATCTCGTTATCGCAAGTCTCTTTACTCGCTACGTAATGCATCATTCCGTAACTAACTCATTAGCTACATTGCTTGCAAGGCTTATAGTGATGTGCATTACCGAGAGGGCTCAGAGATACCTCTCCGACAATCGGAGTGACAAAACCTAATCTCGAAATACGCCAACCCAACATGTACCTTTGGAGACACCTGTAGTACTCCTTTATAATCACCTAGTTACGTTAGACGCTTGGTAGCACCAAAGTGTTCCTCCGTAAACGGAGTTGCATAATCTCATAGTTACAGGAACATGTATAAGTCATGAAGAAAGCAATAGCAACATACTAAACGATCAAGTGCTAGGCTAACGGAATGGGTCATGTCAATCAGATCATTCTCCTAATGATGTGATCCCGTTAATCAAATGACAACTCATGTCTATGGTTAGGAAACATAACCATCTTTGATTAACGAGCTAGTCAAGTAGAGGCATACTAGTGACACTGCTTTGTCTATGTATTCACACATGTATTATGTTTCCGGTTAATACAATTCTAGCATGAATAATAAACATTTATCATGATATAAGGAAATAAATAATAACTTTATTATTGCCTCTAGGGCATATTTCCTTCAGTGATTATGTTGTAGGTGTTGTTCTAGGGCAAAGAGTTGATAATAAATTAAATGTTATCCATTATGCTAGTAAGACTCTAGACAATGCTCAAAGAAATTATGCTACTACCGAAAAGGAACTTTTAGCAGTTGTATTTGCTTGTGATAAATTCAGACCCTATATTGTTGATTCTAAAGTAACTATTCACACTGGTCATGCTGCAATTAAATATCTTATGGAAAAGAAAGATGCAAAACCTAGACTTATTAGATGGGTTCTCCTGCTACAAGAATTTGATTTGCATATTGTTGATAGAAAAGGAGCTGAGAACCCCGCTGCATGCATAACTTATCTAGGTTGGAGAATGTTCTTGATGACCCACTACCTATTGATGATAGCTTTCACGATGAACAATTAAATTTCATAAGCACTTCTCGTAGCACTCCATGGTATGCTGATTATGCTAATTATATTGTTGCTAAATTTATACCACCTAGCTTCACATACCAACAAAAGAAAAAGTTCTTTTACGATTTGCGACATTACTTTTGGGATGACCCACATCTTTATAAAGAAGGAGTTGATGGTGTTATTAGACATTGTGTGCCTGAGCATGAACAGGAACAGATCCTGCGCAAGTGTCACTCCGAAGCTTATGGAGGACACCACGCTGGAGATAGAACTGCACATAAGGTATTGCAATCCGGGTTTTATTGGCCCACTCTCTTCAAAGATGCCCGTAAGTTTGTTTTTCTTGCGATGAATGTCAAAGAATTGGTAATATTAGTAGACGTCAAGAAATGCCTATGAATTATTCACTTGTTATTGAACCATTTGATGTTTGGGGCTTTGATTATATGGGACCTTTTCCTGCCTCTAATGGATATACACATATTTTAGTTGCTGTTGATTATGTTACTAAGTGGGTAGAAGCTATTCCAACTAGTAGTGTTGATCTTAACACCTCTATTAAAATGCTTAAGGAAGTTATTTTTCCGAGGTTTGGAGTCCCTAGATATTTAATGACTGATGGTGGTTCACACTTTATTTATGGTGCTTTCCGTAAAATGCTTGCTAAATATGACGTTAATCATAGAATTGCATCTCCTTATCACCCGCAGTCTAGTGGTAAAGTAGAATTGAGTAATAGAGAGCTCAAATTAATTTTGCAAAAGACTGTTAATAGGTCTAGAAAGAATTGGTCCAAGAAACTTGATGATGCATTATGGGCCTATAGAACTGCATATAAGAATCCTATGGGTATGTCTCCGTATAAAATGGTTTATGGAAAAGCATGTCACTTACCTCTCGAACTAGAACATAAGGCATATTGGGCTATTAATGTCACGCCCAAGATGCGACCCTATCCTAAAGGAACTCGAAGGTCCCACCAAGGATAGTAGCGCATCTTGAAGACGCTTTTGCAAGGTGGATATCATTACATCAACATTACGTAATACATAGGGATACATACATAAGGCATACGATGCCACACGAATACATCAACATCATATACAAGATCAACATCCGACTACGGATGAAACATAAACAGAAACTCAAATGACATCCACCTGCTAGCCCAGCTGCCGACCTGGAACCTATCCTCGATCGAAGAAGAAGCGGAAGAAGAACTCCAAAGCAAGCAAACATCGCTCTCGGCCATGATCATTGCAAAACCTGTACCTGCAATCGATGTTGTAGTAATCTGTGAGCCACGAGGACTCGGCAATCCCATTACCATGGGTATCAAGACTAGCAAAGCTTCTTTGGGTAAGGAAGAGGTAAAGTGGTGAGGTTGCAAAGAATGACTAAGCATGTATGGTGGCTAACATAAGCAGATAAGAGCGAGAAGAGAGCAAAAGGAACGGTCGTCAACTAGTAATGATCAAGAAGTGATCCTGAACTCCTACTTACGTCAGACATAACCCAGAAACCGTGTTCTCCTCTTGATCAACCCCGAAAAGAGACACTCACGGTTACATTACACGGTTGGTGTATTTTAGAAGAGTTCACTTCAAGTTTACTACAACCGGATATTAACAAATTCCCATACGCCACATAACCGCGGGCACGGCTTTGAAAAGTTCAAACCCTGCAGGGGTATCCCAACTTAGCCCATGATAAGCTCTCGCGATCAACGAAGGATATTCCTTCTCCCGGAAGACCCGATCAGTCTCGGAATCCGGCTACAAGACATTTCGACAGCAATAAAACAAGACCAGCAAAGCCGCCCGAATGTGCCGACAAATCCTGATAGGAGATGCACATATCTCGTTCTCAGGGCACACCGGATTGTCCAAACTTCCGGTAGGCGAACCCAGAGTTGCCCCTGGTGGCCACCGGCGGCTGACAGTTTGGACCAGCACTCACGACGAGCACTGGCCCGGGGAGGGGGGGGGAGGGGTAAAATAAAGATGACCCTTGAGAGCGCGACTCCCAAGGGAAAAAGGGCTAGGTGAGTCAAATGGAAAACCAAGGTTGGGCCTTGCTGGAGGAGTCTTATTCAAAGCGAACTGTCAGGGGGGTCCCATAAATCACCCGACCGCGTTAGGGACGCAAGATCTGGGAACATAATACCGATATGACGAAACTAGGGCGGCAAGAGTGGAACAAAACACCAGGCATAAGGCCGAGCCTTCCACCCTTTACCAAGTATATAGATGCGTTAATAATATAAGAGATATTGTGATATCCCAACATAAACATAATCCAACATGGAGCAATCTTCATCTTCACCTGCAACTAGCAACGCTATAAGAGGGGCTGAGCAAAAGCGGTAACATAGCCAAACAATGGTTTGCATAGGAAAGGTGTCAAAGGTTAGAGGTTCATGGCAATTTGGGATGGCTTGATAAACAGGTAATAGGTAGCGCATCATAGCGATAGAACAAAGCAACTAGCATAGCAATGATAGCAGTGAGATCCAGGGTAGCGGTCATCTTGCCTGAAATCCCGCAAGGAAGAAGAACGAGTCCATGAAGAAGATGAAGCCACGAAGTCGAACCAAGCGTAGACGAACGAATCCTCACGATCGCAATGAAACGGGAACTATCGAGAAGAAGCACACAACATGGTAAACATACCACACATGAACAAGGCATGATGCACAAACAAGCATGATGCATGACAAGACTGCATGAAGCTACTCATGGCAAGAGATAATGCATACAAGAGCAACACAACAAGATAAGTTTAAATGAGGCCGGAAGCAACATATAACAATTCCGGTAAGTCCTCATATGCATATTTCGAAATTGGTCCAGATCTGAATAAACATTATGTTCAAGTTGTTAAAAAGCAAGTTAAGATGCACAAAGATGATCTACACGAGATTCTAGTCAAGTTACATATAAAGTTCATTTAATTCGGAGCTACGGTCTAGAAGATATGAGCAACACAAGTCAAACATGGCATTGATGCAAAATGCATCCAAACATCAAGCAACACCTCAAAACAAGGATGCAACATGATAATATGAAGCTACATGAAAATCTAAGCAAGTTTCATATAGAGCACACTCAAAACGGAGCAACGGTTCAACACATACACCCTATACAAGTCACGACAACAATCTGTCCAAAACAGCAACTAGGCATATTGTAAGCATCAAAACACTATGCTACAACATCTGAACGTGAAAACAAAAGGCATGGGAATGAAGAACAGGTAAAGCACAACAAAACATGAACACTGAGCTATCTTCAGAAATCAATAGAACATGCTCAAAATGACATGGCAGGATTGCAAATAATAACAGTTTCAGACTTTGCAGAAAATAACATCAGGTTGCAATGTTCAGAGCTATCAAACAACATGTTACAGAAACTTATCATGGCAAAAAAGGCATGGAATGATAGTACTAAATGCATAGAACAAAAGTCCCTTACTGACCATGAGCCAAAAAGGATCGGAAAATATGATAGCACCCATGTAAACATGACAAGTTATATTACAGATTCATACATGGCAGGAACAACAATAAGTAGGAATGTTGGTGAGCTTGAACCACTCACCAAAGAGCAATACATGGCATAGAAAGGCAAAAAAAAGTAAGAACACATGTTTGTGAAGCTAAGAATGGCAAGAGAAAGTTCATAGAGTGCAAGGATCACTAACAACAAACATGGCAACATTGAACTTAATGTTAACAGGCTGATAGCAACATCATTTAGCAACTTGAGAGCAAGATTACAACACGTTACAGCAGACTATAATTACAACAAATAGCATGGTTTGGTAGATCAAGACATGTATAACAAAACATCCTTAGTGAACATCTCCATATTATGCATAGAATGACTTGTAGCAGCAGGCTAACATAGCATCATGATATAGCAGACTCAGACTAGCAAAACAGTAACAGCAAGTACCCTACTTAAGAAGCTCGATACACTCACTACAAGACCCACACAAATACATGGATAGCACCCCTATAAAGATGGAATTACATAAATCAAAACTCATGTAGACATCAACCTCATAGGATGCACACATCAATCATGGAAAAAATGACAAATCACCAAGTTATACCAGTTTCAGCAGATTAACATCACATAGCACTCTTGCAACGATGATTCAGGCATCAAGATGAACTCAAATGAACATGATGCAATGGAACGAAATGAAGAACTCGTTGAGACGAACAATTTGACATATTGCACGCACGAAATGGAGCTACGGATGCGGAGATACAACAAGTCAAACATGGCATGAAAATTACACAGATCTGGGACTTGGTGGAAATTGCACCTCGGGAAAAATGGACGGGGTGGTACGGGATGGAGAGATCCGGGGCTCGGGGCGTGTTTGGATGGTGGGATGGGTGGATCTGATCCACCCATCGATGGATCCAGCCGGAGGAGCTCCGGCGAGGCGACGACAGCGGGGCCGGCCGGGGGCGGCGGCCGGAGGAGGCGCGGAGCGACCGGAGTCATGGCCGGGCGGGCGGCGGCGTGGCCTGGCGAGGCGCGGTGCCGGGCGGCGGGCGGTGCGGCACTGGGCGGCGGGGAGACGGGGCCGTCGGGCGGCGAACGCCGGGCGGCGGAGCAGCGTGGACGGCGGTTGGCGGCGGCGCGGCTGGGGCGGGACAGCCGGCGGGCGGGCGCCGGGCACTCCGGCGAGGTCGGGCGCGGAGCAAAGGGCGGAGGCGCTGGCTGCCTGGGTCGGCCAAGGGCGCGGCGGGCTGCCTCGGGTCTGGGCTGCGGCCGCGCTGGGAGGAGAGAGAAGGCTGGAGGCCACGTGCAGCATGGGAGAGGGCGGACGGCGGCGGCGGACATGTCCGTCGGTGGGGATTTCGTCCGGCGGCGGAGAGGGACTAGGTTAGGGTTTGGACTGCGCGAGAATTCAGGGAGGGGCACATATTTATAGGTAGAGGGAGCTAGGAGACTTCAAATGGAGTGCGGTTTTCGCCCACACGATCGTGATCGAACGAACGAGAGCATGGAGGGGAGTTAGATGGGTTTTGGGCCACTTTGGAAGGAGTGTTGGGCTGCACACAAAAGAGGCTTTTACGGTACCCCGGTTAACTGTTGGAGTATCAAACGACCTCCAAATGGCACGAAACTTGACAGGCGGTCTACCGGTGGTATACCAAGGCCGCTTGACAAACCTCGGTCCATTCCGAGACCGTTTAACACCCGCACATGAAAAGAGGCAAAAGGGGGACGCCGGGTGACATAGGAGTGCCGGATTGGAAAACGGACAACGGGGAAAATGCTCGGATGCATGAGACGAACACGTACGCAAATGCGATGCACATGACGACATGATATGAAATGCAGATGATGACATGGCAAAGACATCGAATAACTGGCAGACACCTGGCACATCGAATCCGGGGCGTTACAATTAAAGAGCTCAACTATGATTTCAAACTTGCCGGTTGAAGAGGTTATTTGATATTAGCTCACTTGATGAATGGAGAACCCAAGCTTATGAAAATGCCAAGTTGTTTAAAGAAAAAGTTAAAAGATGGCAATGACAAAAGGATACAAAAATGTGAGTTTAATGTAGGTGATTATGTATTGTTATACAACTCTCGTTTAAGATTTTTTGCAGGAAAACTTCTCTCTAAATGGGAAGGTCCCTACGTTATCGAGGAGGTCTATCGTTCCGTGCCATAAAAATCAACAACTTTGAAGGCACAAATCCGAAGGTGGTAAACGGTCAAAGAATCAAACACTATATCTCGTGTAATCCCATAAATGTTGAAACCAATATTATTGAAACTATAACCCCGGAGGAATACATAAGGGACACTTTCCGCACTGCTTAGGACTCAAAAGGAATAGGTATGTGGTACAGTAAGTAAACCAACTCCAAAACAATTTTTAAGGCAATATTTCTCCGTTTTGGAATATTTAGAAAAATAGAAAAATAAGTGGCTGTCCGGGAAAGACACGAGGCCTTCACGAGGGTGGAGGGCGCGCCCTACCCCCCTGGGCGCGCCCCCTACCTCGTGAGCACCTCGTGTGCCTTGCGGACTCCGTTTTCTTGCACGATACACATTTTGGCCGGTAAAAATTCATTATATATTCTCCCGAAGGTTTTGACTCTCGTATCACGCAAATATCGTCTGTTCTTGTTTTGAGCTGTTGCTGCTGCAGATTAGAGCAAGATGTATTCTCAAGAGTCAGTCGGGGAGAGCCGGGTATCTAATCCGGCACCGGAACCAACGGCACAGCCGATGTCGACCACTTTGGGCCAGCAACGGAGGAAGAGATGGAGGCCGACTTGATGAGGGTAGATGCCATGGAGGATCAAGAAGTCACCTCTCGCCTCGAGCTGGGTTTATGATGGGGAACCATGAGCTCAGCTATTCCAAACTTGGTTATCCCTTCCAATGTTAGATTTCTTTCTTATGAAAATATGAGGAGGAGTGTCTCTTGTTCTCCAAGAGCTATGCAACACCCTTGGGTGCAAGGAGCTTTAGCCGTTACATGTGAAAGCTTCGCAAGGAAATAATGGACCTCAAGAAGCAAGTCAATAAGCTCGAGGAGGAGAACCGTATCTTGAGGGGAATCATCGCCAAGAATATTACACCAACCCCGAAGAAGGAGACATAATCACATGGGTATGGGCACTCCCCTTGGCAACTGCCAAGCTTGGGGGAGGTGCCCCGGTATCGTATCACCACCACAACTCCTATCTTTACCGTTTTTATTAGTTCGATTCTATTAGTAGTATCTTGATTTAGTAGAATAAAGTCATGGCATGATCTAGTTTTGAAGTTTTTCTTTATGATCCCTCTATGTAATCGAGTCCGTGAGCTATATATAATAAAGATTCGTGTTGAGTCAAGGGCTTGATTGTTTTGCCATGATCTTGGGTGAATAAAAGAAAAAGAATAAAAATAAACAAAGAGTTCATATTGATCTTATTGAAAGTAATGACTTCACATAAAAGGAGTATGATGATTAAAAGTTGTTGGGAGTTGGCAAATATAGCTTTGGTCATCGTTGCAATTAATAGGAAGTAATAAGGAGAGAGAGGTTTCACATATAGATATATTATCATTGACATCTTTTATGATTGGGAGCACTCATTAAAATACAACATGCTAAAGAGTTGATGTTGGACAAGGAAGACAACATGATGAGTTATGTTTTCTTATATCTGAGATAAAGTATGTTGTCATGGATCCTCTAACGTGTTGAGCTTGCCTTTCCCCCTCATGCTAGCCAAATTCTTAGCACCAAGTAGAGATATTACTTGTGCTTCCAAATACCCCTAAACCAGTTTTGCCATGAGAGTCCACCATATCTACCTATGGATTGAGTAAGATCCTTCAAGTAAGTTGTCATCGCTGCAAGCAATAAAAAATTGATCTCTAAATATGCATGACTTATTGGTGCAGAGAAATAAGCTTTGTACGAACTTGTTGTGGAAGTAATAAAAGCGACAGACTGCATAATAAAGTTCCACATACAAGGGGCAATATAAAGTGACGTTCTTTGGCATTAAGATTTTGTGCATCCAACCATAAAAGTGCATGGCAACCTCTGCTTCCCTCTGCGAAGGGCCTATCTTTTATTATTATCTTCTACCATATGCAAGAGTCACGGTGATCTTCACCTTTCCTTTTTAATTTTATACTTTGGCAAGCCCAAAGATGTTGGAAAGAACATGATATATATATATATATATATATATATATATATATATATATATATATATATATATATATATATCTAATTGGATGTAGGGGAGCATGAATTGTTATTGTTGACATTACCCTTGAGGTAAAGGTTGTGGGGCAAAACTATAAGCCCCTATCTTTGTCTCAGGTCCCATTAAAACTCTGTAACCACAAGTATTGCGTGAGTGATAGCAATTATGAAGGACCAAGTGATAGTTGAGTATGTGGACTTGCTTTTAAGCTCTGACATAGACTCTTTCCGATGTTATGATAAATTGCAATTGCTTCAATGACCGAGGTTATAATTTGTTGGTGCCCAATAAGGTTTCTGGTTCATACTTTTGCACAGTGAAAAGATCATCACTTGAACATAAGTAATCATATGACAAAATCTATATATGTTGTTGTTATGAGATCAATCATGATGCCTTCATGTCCGTATTTTATTTTATCGACGCCTCAACCTCTAAACATGAGGACATATTTATTGTTATCGGCTTTTCGCTTGAGGACAAGCGAGGTCTAAGCTTGGGGGAGTTGATAAGTCCATTTTGCATCATGCTTTTATATCGGTATTTATCGTTTTGTGGGCAGTTATTTCACGTTATGTCACAATACTTATGGCTATTCTCTCTTATTTTACAAGGTTTACATGAAGAGGGAGAATGCCAAATGGAATTCTCAATGGAAAAGGAGCCAATATTGGAAACCTATTTTGTGCAACTCCAAACGTCCTGAAACTCCACGGAATATCTTAAAATAAATAAAGAAAAATCATCGCCAAAGATGAAGGCCAGGGGGCCCACACCCTGCTCACGAGGGTGGGGGCGCGCCCCTCGTGGCCCCCCTGGTGGCTCTCCGACGCCCATCTTCTCCTATATGAAGTCTTTCGATGAGAAAAAAACCAAAAGCAACCTTTCAGGACGAGACTCCGCCGCCATGAGGCGGAACCTTGGCGGAACCAATCTAGGGCTCTGGCGGAGCTGTTCTGCCGGGGATACTTCCCTCCGGGAGGGGGAATTCATCACCATCCTCATCACCAACGCTCCTCTCATTGGGAGAGGGCAATCTCCATCAACATCTTCACCAGCACCATCTCATCTCCAAACCCTAGTTCATCTCTTGTATCCAATTCTTATCTCCAAGTCCGGGATTGGTGCTAGTAGGTTGCTAGTAGTGTTGATTACTCCTTGTAGTTGATGCTAGTTGGTTTACTTGGTGGAAGATCATATGTTCAGATCCTTTATGCATATTATTACCCCTCTGATTATGAACATGAATATGCTTTGTGAGTAGTTACGTTTGTTCCTGAGGACAAGGGAGAAGTCTTGCTATTAGTAGTCATGCGAATTTGGTATTCGTTCGATATTTTGATGAGATGTATGTTGTCTAGCCTCTAGTGGTGTTATGTGAACGTCGACTACATAACACTTCAACATTATTTGGGCCTAGAGGAAGGCATTGGGAAGTAATAAGTAGATGATGGGATGCTACAGTGATGAAGCTTAAACCCTAGTTTATGCGTTTCTTCGTAAGGGCTGATTTGGATCCATATGTTTCATGCTATGGCTAGGTTTACCTTAATACTTTTGTTGTAGTTGCGGATGCTTGCAATATAGGTTAATCATAAGTGGGATGATTTTTCAAGTATGAACCGCACCCAAGCACCTGTCCACCCTCATTCCTAATTATCAAAGTACCGAACGCGAATCATATGAACGTGATGAAAACTAGCTTGACGATATTCCCATGTGTCCTCGAGAGCGCTTTTCCTATTATAAGAGTTTGTTCCGGCTTGTACTTTGCTACAAAAAGGATTGGGCCACCTTGTTGCACCTTATTTACTTTTGTTACTTGTTGCTCGTTACAATTTACCATTATCACAAAACTATCTATTACCACTTATTTCAGTACTTGCAGAGAATACCTTGCTGAAAATTATGGACCTCAAACAAAAAGTCAATAAGCTCGAGGAGGAGAACCGTATCCTGAAGGGCATCATCGCCAAGAAGATCATAACACCAACGGTGAAGAAGGAGAAATAAACACATGGGTATGGGCACTCCTCTTGGCAACTGCCAAGCTTGGGGGAGGTGCCCCGGTATCGTATCACCATCACACTCCTATCTTTATCGTCTTATTCAGTTCGATCCTTTTAGTAGTATTTTGATCTAGTAGATTGAAGTTTTGATATCAAGTAGTTTTGAGTTTTGCTTTGTGATCTCTTTTTGTAATTGAGTCCGTGAGCTATCTATAATAAAGATTAGTGTTGAGTCAAGGGCTTTGCTACGTTGCTATGATCTTGAGGACGTAGAAAGAATAGAAGAGTTCATATTGATCTTATGGTTAGTGATGACTTCATGCTACGTCTTGATCTTGCGTTGGTTTTCCTCGAAGAGGAGAGGGTGATGCAGCAAGTGTAGCGTAAGTATTTCCCTCAGTTTTGAGAACCAAGGTATCAATCTAGTAGGAGGCTCCTCAAAAGTCCCACGCACCTACACAAACAAACCGAGAACTCGCAACCAACGCAATAAAGGGGTTGTCAATCCCTTCACGGCCACTTGCGAAAGTGAGATCTAATAAAGATAGTATGATAAGATAAATATATTTTGGTATTTTATAATATAGATGCAAAAAGTAAAGATGCAAGTAAAAGTAGATTGAAAGCAAATATATAAGAGATAGACCCGGGGCCATAGGTTTCACTAGTGGCTTCTCTCAAGATAGCATAAGTATTACGGTGGGTGAACAAATTCTTGTCGAGCAATTGATAGAAAAGCTTATAGTTATGAGATTATCTAGGCATGATCATGTATATAGGCATCACGTCCATAACAAGTAGACCGACTCGCCTGCATCTACACTACAAAAAAGACACATCCGTGACATTTTGGGCGAACGAATTTTTTTTCTGTCATACATATGACACTTCTATGACGATAATTGTGACAAAACCGGTATCATCATAGATGTGGTGGGCTCCTACTTCTATGACAAAAAATCATGACAGAAAATGGGCTTTTCGTCCTGGGCGGGCCGGAGACGCAGCTGCATGACATTCTTTGGGCCATCCATGACGGAAAAAACCGTGGTAGAAGCGAGGGGGAGGAAAATTTCGGGGAGTTGCCGGTTACGGTGGGAGGTCGGGGCGAGCGATGCGCTGCTTTCTCGTACACTAACGTGCATGTGTGCGAGGCATTGGCTCTAATCGAACCCGAAGCGAGGCGTTGGGCTCTAATCGAACCCGGCGATTGCAGGCTACGTTATCGAACCCGAGCGATCGATCAATGGCTGTTAATCGAACCCGATGGAGCGATTCTTCGCTGCTGCTGTAATCAAGCTGATCGATTGGATGAACGATGAGTGTTGCGGGGGGTTGGATGAGCGATGAGCGGTGGCGTTGCCTCCGGATGAACATGACCCCGTGGTGTGGAGGGCTGGATGAACAGAGAAGCGGTGGAGGGGTGCCCGTGGAGGGGTGGTTGAACAGGACCTCGTGGTGTGGAGGGTTGGATGAACAGTAGACGGTGGAGGGGTGCCCGTGGAGGGGTGGTTGAACAGTAGCCGGTGGAGTAGCGCGCGGTGGAGGCTGGATGAACAGGAGCCCGTGGAGGCTGGAGGAGGTCGACGGTGGAGATGAACAGTATCCTGTGGAGTCCCGTTTTGCGGTACGCCACACCCCTCCCGATGAACATGACCCACGTTTTGACCGTAGGAGGTCCGTTTCGTCCGTTTTGCGGTACGCCACACCCCTCCTGATCAACAGGACCCCCGTTTCGACCGTAGGAGGTCTGTTTCCTCCGTTTTGCGGTACACCACACCCCTCCCGATCAACAGGACCCCGTTCCGAACGTAGGAGGTCAGTTTCCTCCATTTTGCGGTACGCCACACCCCTCCCGATCAACAGGACCCTGCCCAAACGTAGGGAGGTCCGCTTCCTCCGCTTCTGCGGTACGCCAGCCTCGCTTCCATCGCTGTTCCGTCCAAGCCCTCCTGATGAACACGACCACGCATTCCGTTCCGACCCAGCCGGTTGGCTCCCCATGAACACGACGACGATGCTGTTTCTCCGTTCCGACCCAGCCATGTACGTATGCGCGAATAGGCATTCGAGACCCTGCCCGTATGTACGTATGTGGCCGTATTTTCGTTCTTGCACCCTCGCCGCTATACGTACGTGTACATGCTACGTGCGCGCCTCTACTACGACACGTGCGCGCCTCTACTATGACACGTGCGCGCCTCTACATCGACCAGTATGTACGTACACGTCGACCAGAATGACAACGCTACGTACGCTTCGACCAGGTGGGTCCCGACCGAGCACTTCCTTGCGTGCGAAGATGTAGCTGGTGGGTCCCAGCAGTCAGGGGGGCGAATCGTTTTTTTGCCCGGACGCACTTCCTTGCATGCGAAGATGTAGCTGGTGGGTCCCAACAGTCAGGGGGGCGAATCGTTTTTTTGCCCGGACGCACTTCCTTGCGTGCGAAGATGTAGCTGGTGGGTCCCAGCAGTCAGGAGGAAACCTTTTTTTTGCGAAATACGGTGGCCCATCCGATGGGTCCCTGCTGTCAGGTGGAGGAATAATTATTTTGCGCATAATAAGGAGGCACTTCCTTGCTGCGGCCGTGGACCCAGCTGTCAGCCTCTCCACGTACAGTCCATGTCCGATGGAAGCCGTTCCTTGACCACGTTGACCACGCCGCACCGAGAGCACCACGGCGGTGGATGACGCCGAGGCCTAGGAAGGGGACGACGCGGAGACATGGAAGACTCGGCAGTTGTTTCCCACGCGGAGGGGAGTACGACTGTACGAGGGTTTCTTCGTCTGCCCGCCGTCATGGGAGAATAACAGCAGGTGTGGTTGAGTAGAGGGATGGCTAGGCCAGCGATGGGAGTACGGTGGGGCGGTGAGGGCTGCGCGGCAGCACAGCCGGCTGATGAAGTCATGTACCTAGGGTAGGGTCACAGACCTGTCCAAGGTGCCCTCCCCAAGGACCTCTCTGGAAGAAAACACCTTTCAGTTGACTTGGAAGGATTCCACTCGACGGACCTGAATACACTCGACCATCAGCTAACCACTCGACCACCAGAAGATCTATAGTCAGTCTGCACGCAAACGGTCGGTCATTAAGTGGCTTTATGGTCATCATAGCACTTTATGTGGGACGTTACCAGTAACTACCTATCTTAATGTATCTTAATCCCTTCATAACTGAGAGCGGGATGGGTCTGGCGAACTCTATATAAGACACCCCCTCCTCAGTGTAAAGGGTTCGCACCCCTGTAACTCATACGCACATAATACAGTCGATCGCCTCTGGGCTCCGAGACGTAGGGCTGTTACTTCCTCCGAGAAGGGCCTGAACTCGTAAACATCTTGCGTATATAACTACTCCATAGCTAGGATCTTGCCTATCTATATCTACCCCCATTCTACTGTCAGACTTAGAACCACGACAATTGGCGCCCACCATGGGGCAAGTGTCTTAGCGACTTGTTGGAGAAGTTGCAGTTTTTCCGATCCCCTTCATCATGGTTTCAGGTGGAGTTTTGGTTGAGGGCCGCGAGATCCGTCTCGGCGCGCTCACGTTCATCGCCGACGACTAAGCTTGGCTGCAGGAGGCTCCACTCGACGTCGACGTACTCCCCGTCCGCGGGGCAACGCACTTTCGCGTGTGCGTCCGCGGAGTCCTCCTGCGGCAGCCGTCGACCCAGTATCGGTCGGCTCCTGTGCCGTCCACCCTCCCAGTCTCGCGCCAGCGCAAGCGCTCCGGTCGGTCGAGGCTTCAGCGATGGGTAAGGCACGCGGTGGCCCGCCAGTCGGCCATTCACCAAGTCGCGGCAATCGAGCCCGACGAATCTCTCTACGGCCTGTTCGATCTGTCGACTGGCTCCGCAGAGACTGCATCCGAGTGCGCCAGCAGCGATCCATCGGCGGAGGTTCTGATGGTCGACGGACCATGTAGTCCTCCTGGTTTCCCCCGCGCCGACGGAGGCGTTGGCGGAGGCGAGCCGGCTCAGGTTCATGAAGAATATCAACCCGAGCCCCTCACTTCGCTGCAGAGGGAAGAACTTCGCCGCCGGAACATGGATGCGCTTCACACTCCTATCGTTGGAGAAACCCCCGAGGCCCGTGCCTTAGAAGAAGCGCGTTTGGCCAACTTGGCTGAACGCACTCGACTGGAAAATCTCCAGTGAGTGCTCGATTTAACGAGCACAACAACGGGTCCCGTCCGGTCGACGTCAACTCTTTCCACAACCGAATCAGGTATACCGAACTCCAATTCAGAATCTAGCATTGCAGCCCATATAGCAGAGTCCATTCAGCCTTCGGTCGTGAGGTCGGCGGAGGCTTGCTACAGATCAGAGATTTACTCCGGGCAGCAGGAGATCAAAACTCAGCTGTATCGTAGTCGCGGAACAGGATTCACAGTAGATCCGTCGCTGCGAATACAGTCCAGTCGGCTGATAGCCCAAGATCGCCCCCAAGGTGTGAGGGACATGGAGGCTGGCATGATCAGTATGAGGACCGATTCGATCGTGATGATCGACATCGAGTACCCACTCCTCCCCCAAGGGGTGGGTCATACGCGCCTCGACAGCAGGATGACAGACGCCATCACAGTGTTGGGCGAAGGATTCCAGTCGACCCCAGGGAACCAGGCTTTGATGCGAGATCCATTATCGTTCAAGGTTTGGTCGACAGCGAATGTAGCTAACCGAGAAGGCCATGATGTAAATGCGCTCACCAAAGAAGCAGAGTACACGCCTCAGGACTGTGAGTGTTTTAGCAGAGCCATCAGAGCTGCGATGATTCCTCCCAACTTCAGGTTGGCGACTGGAGTCAGTAAGTTCACTAGTGAGTCCAAGCCGGACACCTGGCTTGAGGACTACCGAGTGGCTGTTCAGATTGGCGGCGACAACGATGAAGTGGCCATGAAACACCTGCCTCTTATGTTGGAGGGCTCGGCCAGAGCATGGCTGAATCAGTTAGCACCCAGCAGCATTTACACTTGGGAAGATCTTGCCCGAGTGTTTGTCAGGACATTTGAAGGAACTTGCAAGCGGCCTGCAGGGTTGACAGAGTTGCAGTCATGTGTGCAGAAGTCGAATGAAACTCGAGGATTACATCCAGAGATGGATCACATTGCATCACACGGTAGAGAATGTATCTGATCATCAGGCAGTCTGTGCCTTCAAGGAAGGTGTTAAGAATAGCGAGTTAAGTCTGAAATTCGGTAGGACCGGAGACATGACCTTGAGTCGAATGATGGAGATTGCCACCAAGTATGCCAATGGTGAAGAAGAGGATCGGCTTCGGAGTGGCAAGTATAAGTCAGCCGCTAATGAAACCGGAGGAGGGAATCCAGTCGGAAACAGAAGCGGAAAGCCGAGCCAGCCGCTCCTGGAGAAGCCTTGGCCGTAAATCTAGGAAAGTTCAAGGGGAAATCCAAGGGTCCTTGGAACCCCAAGCAAGTGAAAGACCAAGATGGAAATGATGTGTTGGACTTTCCATGTCACATTCACACGAAGAAAGATGAAGAGGGTAAACTCATTTACCCAAAGCATACCACTCGACAGTGTCGGCTCTTGATTCAGCAGTTCAAGGGGAAGCAGCCCAAGGACAAGGAGAAGGAATCGGACAAAGTTGAGGACAAGGAAGATAGTGATGGTGGATACCCCCAGGTCAATTCCACCCTGATGATTTTTGCTGACATTGAAAGCAAAAGTCGATTGAAAATTATCAACCGAGAAGTGAATATGGTCGCCCCGGCGACACCCGATTATCTGAAATGGTCGCAGACCGCCATCACGCTCGACCCGATCTGATCACCGACACACATAGCCACCCACAGGAGGCAAGCGTTGGTGGTCGACCCAGTCGTCGAAGGCACTCGACTAACTAGGGTTTTGATGGATGGTGGCAGTGCCCTGAACATACTGTATGCAGATAAGTTGAAAGGGATGGGCATTCCGATGTCCAGACTCAGCACCAGCAACATGAGCTTCCATGGAGTCATTCCTGGAAAGAAGGCTGAGTCACTCGGCCAAATTGCTCTCGATGTGGTTTTTGGTGATTACAAGAATTTTCCTAAGGGAAAGTTGACCTTTGAGGTCGTGGACTTCCAGAGTACTTATCACGCTATTCTGGGGAGGCCGGCGTATGCACGTTTCATGGCTTGAGCATGTTATGTATATCTCAAACTGAAGATGCCAGGCCCCAAAGGTGTGATCACTCTCACTGGCAATCTGAAGAAAGCATTCGCCGATGCTCAGATGGCAGTGGTAGAGCTGCAAGAGTACCAGAAAACTGCAGACCCGAGTGATTTGTTGCGAGCCAAGAAGCCCACCACAGAGTCAGCATTTCAGTCGTCCGGGGAGACGAAACCAATTCATATTCACCCGACTGATCCCAATGCTGCTCCGACTCACATCTCAACAACACTCGACTCCAAATGGGAAGAAGCGCTCATCCAGTTCCTCTGTGAGAACTGCTGACATGCCAGGTGTTCCCAGGGGACTGGCTGAGCATCGTCTATGAGTCGACTCGAAAGTTAAACCTGTCAAAGAACATCTTCGACGGTCCGCCGTCCAGAAGAGAAAGGCCATTGGCGAGGAGGTGGCTCGGCTCTTAGCAGCAGAGTTTATCCGAGAGATTTACCACTCCGAGTGGCTTGCCAATGTTGTCATGGTCCCTAAGAAGGACAAATCACTTTGCATGTGCATCGACTTCAAACATATCAATTAGGCCTGCCCAAAAGATCATTTTCCTCTCCCCCGCATCGATCAAATAGTCGACTCGACTGCGGGATGTGAGCGGTTGTCTTTCTTAGACGCCTATTCCGGGTACCATCAGATCCGTCTGTATGGACCCGACGAGATCAAAACAGCTTTCATCACTCCATTCGGGTGCTTCATTATGTCACCATGCCATTCGGCCTCAAGAATGCCGGAGCCACGCTCATGAGGATGATTCGTAAGTGTTTGCTCACTCAAGTCGGTCGGAATGTGGAAGCATACATGGATGACATTGTGGTCAAGTCACGGAAAGGTTCCGACCTGTTGGTGACCCTGCTGAAACATTTGCCAATCTCAGGAGGTATGATATCAAGCTTAATCCATCAAAGTGCACATTCGGAGTTCCTGGCGGAAAGTTACTCGGTTTTCTCGTTTCCGAACGAGGAATCGACGCCAACCTAGAAAAAGTTGGCACTATACTCTGAATGAAACGCACTGTGCGTGTGCACGATGTCCAGAAGCTTACTTGATGCTTGGCCGCTTTAAGTCGATTCATCTCTCGCCTCGGTGAAAAGGCATTGCCTCTTTACCGACTGATGAAGAAGTCAGACAAGTTCGAGTGGACTCCCGAAGCTGATGCAGCGTTTGCAGAGCTAAAAGCTCTGCTCTCCACCCAGCCGGTGCTTGCTGCCCCAATCAGCAAGGAGCCGTTGCTGCTTTACATTGCAGCCACAGGACAAGTCGTCAGTACAGTACTTACGGTCGAGCGGGAAGAAGAAGGAAAGGCCTTCAAAGTTCAGCGCCCAGTATATTATCTTTCTGAAGTATTAACCCCATCAAAGCAAAGATACCCTCATTATCAGAAGCTTGTGAATGGGATTTATATGACCGATAAGAAGGTTGCTAATTACTTCTTTGATCATTCCATTACGGTCGTGCCGACGCCCATTATTAGAGATTTTGCACAACAGAGATGCAACTGGTCGAGTGGCGAAATGGGCGATTGAACTCCTTCCCCTTGATATCAAGTTGGAGGCAAAGAAAGCCATCAAGTCCCAAGCAGTAGCAGATTTCATCGCCTAATGGATCGAACAACAATTACCGACTCAAGTTCACTTGGAGCACTGGACCATGTTCTTTGACGGTTCCAAGATGCTGAATGGTTCCGGTGCTGGGGTAGTGTTGGTTTCCCCCCGAGGAGATAAGCTCAGATATGTGCTCCAGATTCACTTTGATTCTTCCAACAATGAAGCGTAATCTGGCTTGTTGTATGGGTTGCGTATGGCCATTTCACTCGGCGTCTGTTGTCTCCTGGTCTACGGCGACTCAGATTTAGTGGTTAATCAAGTGATGAAGGAGTGGGAAGTCAGAAGTCCAGCCATGACTGGTTATTGCAATGCAGTGAGGAAGCTAGAGAAGAAGTTTGAGGGGTTAGAGCTTCATCATGTACCCCATTGAAAAATCAAGCTGGCGATGATTTGGCGAAAATAGGGTCCAAGAGGAAGCCATTCGATGATGTGTTTTGGAGCACATCCACACACCGTCGATTCAAGAGGATCCTTTCACCGAAGAAGCTCCGCAGCCAAAAAGTGCCACTGATCCGACTAAAGTTGAGGTCCCAGCTGTGGTCGACCTGGTCATGGAAGTCGTGGTCATCACTCCCGACTGGACGGTGCCGTACATCACGTATATCCTAAGGAAAGAGCTCCAGGAGAACGAAGAAGAGGCTCGACAGATTGTCCGCCGATCCAAGGCCTTTACTGTGATCAAGGGTCGGGCCAGGCAGAGAAAGCGCGATCGAGTCGGCCAGAAATGCATAACGCCAGAAGAAGGTCAGATAATTCTTGATGATATCCACTCGGGGTCCTGTGGTCACCATGCGTCCTCTCAGACCATTGTGGCTAAAGCATACCAAGCGGGATTTTATTGGCCAAAAGCAAATGAAATGGCAAAGGAAATAGTCGACAAGTGTGAAGGCTGTCAGTTCTATTCCAATATGTCACACAAACCCGCCTCAGCCTTGAAGACCATTCCACTCGTCTGGCCCTTCGCTGTTTGGGGTTGGATATGATTGGACCACTGAGAACTGGCAAAAGCGGTTTCACTCATTTGCTAGTGGCAGTCGACAAGTTTACGAAGTGGATCGAAGCTAAACCTATCAAGAACCTTGATGTGTGCACTGCTATCAGTTTCATCGGAGAGTTGATATTCAGATATGGAGTTCCGCATAACACCATTACTGACAATGGGTCAAACTTCGATTCCGACAAGTTCAAAGCCTTTTGCGCCTCTCAGGGCACGTGAGTCGACTATGCTTCAGTTGCTCACCCCCATTCGAATGGACAAGCAGAACGAGCAAACGGTCTAATTCTCAAAAGGACTGAAACCTCGGCTGATGCGCGATCTCAAGCATGCAGCAGGAGCGTGGGTCGACGAACTTCCGTCGGTTCTGTGAGGATTGAGGACCACTCCTAATTGGTCGACTGGGAGAACTCCATTCTTTCTGGTCTATGGAGCTGAAGTAGTTCTGCCGAGTGACCTGCTTCACAATGCACCCCGAGTCGAACTCTACTCTGAAGATGAAGCGGAGCAAGCCCGGCAAGATGCGATCGACCTCCTTGAAGAGGAGAGAGAGATGGCCCTGATCCGCTCGACCATCTATCGCCAGGACTTGCGTCGATTCCATGCTAGAAATGTGAAGAGCCGAACCTTTCAAGAAGGAGACTTGGTCCTCCGAGTGGATCAACACAAACCACACAAGCTCGCTCCCACAAGGGAAGGTCCATTCATCGTAACCAGAGATCTCCACAATGGAGCATACCATCTTTACAATGTCGATCACCAGATTGATGAGCCTCGAGCTTGGAATGCGGAGCTGCTCCGCCCCTTTTACACTTAAGTACTCACTCGGGTGAGATGTAATAAAAGTACCTCTGTAGTTTGTTTATCAAAGACAAGAATGTTATAATTTTCCAAGTGATTGTTATTACTTTTCGTTTACATGAGAAATGTCCCCCAGTGGGTGGCTTAGCCACGAACCCGTTTCGCCTAAGTTTGTAAAAAAAATCCCTGCCGAGTGGAGAGCCAGCCTCCCACTCGGGGGCTTAGCTGCGAATCCATTTCGCCTAAGTATCTGAAAATACTACCGAGTGGTGAGCCAGCCTCCCACTGGGGGGCTTAGCTGCAGTCCAAGTACTTGCCTAAGTGTTTAAAATCCTACCGAGTGGTGAGCCAGCCTCCCACTCGGGGGCTTAGCTGCAGTCCAAGTACTCGCCTAAGTGTTTAAAATCCTACCGAGTGGAGAGCAAACCTCCCACTCGGGGGCTTAGCAGCAGTCCAGTACTCGCCTAAGTTTGAAAAATCCTACCGAGTGGAGAGCAAACCTCCCACTCGGGGGCTTATGATAAGTCGAGTACTCGCCAATGTTTGAAAAATCCTACCGAGTGGAGAGCAACCCTCCCACTCGGGCTTAGCAGCAGTCCAGTACTCGCCTAAGTTTGAAAAATTCTACCGAGTGGAGAGCAAACCTCCCACTCGGGGGCTTAGCTGCAGTCATGTACTCGCCTAAGTATCTGAAAATCCTACCAAGTGGAGAGCAACCCTTCCACTCGGAGGCTTAGCTGCAGTCCAGTACTCGCCTAAGTACGAAAGCCATTCCAATCCGCAAGGACGAGAGGTGTAGGTCGACTGTTACCTTCTCCTTTGGAGCTGCGCCACAAGTACAAAGTGCGCTCCATCCCAATCCGCAAGGACGACGAGGTGCAGGTCGACTGCTACCTTCTCCTTCGGAGCTGCGCCACAAGTACAAAGTGCACTCCATCCCAATCCGCAAGGACGACGAGGTGCAGGTCGACTGCTACCTTCTCCTTCGGAGCTGCGCCACAAGTACAACGTGCGCTCCATCCCGATCCGCAAGGACGACGAGGTGCAGGTCTACTGTTACCTTCTCCTGCAGAGCTGCGCCATAAGTACAATCCGAACTCCATCCCTGCCTGCAAGAACAATGAAGTGTAGGTCGACTGGATTTATCACCTCAGAGCTGCATCTCGAGTACTGAAGTATATTCTGAGTGAAGAATAAATATCACTCGAAGGCAAACAAAAGCATATTTCGACGATAAGTAAAGTTCGGATAACATCCTACGGATGCAGAAGTACCCAGGCCTCAAGCCTGTTAAAGTTTATCGGTTACAAGATCACTCGGCATTCCGAGGCAAATTTAAGACGAATCATAGAAGTTTTTACTCCTCGTGGAGGACTGGAAGGCTGATTTAACTGGTCCAGGTCGATCCCATCAGCGATCCGGGTGGCAGCACCAATGAAAGTCTCCATGAAAGATCGGAAGTCGTACTTCTTGGTATTGGCAACTTTGATTTTTTTTTACACCTGAAACAGTAGGACAGGCTCCTACTGTGTATATTAATTAAAGTATCAAAAAAGTTCTTACAAGATCATAACCTTACATCCATGGCCATGATACAAAGCAGAGTATTAGGTGGGGTGAGTAATATACAATACTACCCTACGGATGTACAAAAGTCTCTAGGAAAGGGGTAATAAACCCTCTGTGTCTCTCTTTGGCCCTATAAACAAGGAGAGATAAGTCCTCTCCGAATCTTGTTGCCCACGAGCTGATAGAAGGAGCAATGCCTCGAAAGTGTTTGTTATTCCTTTCTTTCCACAGGCTCCAAGATGCATAGAGGAAAATCTCCATGAACATTGGGTTGTTCCAAGCAGTTTTGGCTTCCTGGATCCAAAATAATCTATCTCCTTGTGCGGCCCAGTGGATATGCAAAGTGTCCCAACAAGACTTGCTGAATGGGCATTGAAAGATCATATGTTCAAGAGCTTCCTCATCATTACTACCACAGAGGTGCATTCATAGTTGTCTCCAATATTATAGCTTCTTCTCTTGAGCATATTCCTTGTGTTAAGCCGATCAGAGAGAAGCAGCCATCCAAAGACTTTGATTTTCATTGTGGCAGAAGATTTCCAAAGCCATTTGAAATCTTTATGAGCTGACGCATCTCGAAAATAGAATCTATAGTAATTTTTGGCCGTGTAGACATCAGATCCCCAGGCATAACACCACTGATCCTTCTCAACTTCATCCATCTGGCTACCAACATGGGCTGTGATTTCCTGGATATGTCTCAGTTCCTCATGTGCTTGCATGGAGAGAGGGAGGTGGAAGGTTTCATTGAGATTTTGGCTCCCAAGGAAGTTTCGAACTGAGATATCTTCAAGCTTAGCATAAGAAAATGCACGTGGGTGTGATTCTGCCAGTACCTCATCAAGCTAGAGGTCTTTCCACATCAGGACCGTGTCCCCCGAGTGAACAACTACATGGGAGATGCCTCGATAAGTTGGAGTAAGCTTGAGGATGTCTTTCCACCAGAATGACCCACACGGGTCCGAGGCATGAGGGATTTTGGCCACATAGTAAGTAGACCAAATCAAGTCCACCCATGGCACATCCCAATGATTGTAGAATTTATGGAGGTATTTCATGAGTAATGCATCACTTTGGGTTTTAATGTCCAGGGCCCCAAGGACACCACAATCTTTAGGGAGACATACCATTTGCCAGGAGGCCAGAGAGTTGCATTTTTCTCCATCATCCAATTTCTTAGTGGCTTTCCTTCTGATTTTGTCAAGAAGGTCAATGATCTTGGGCGGTAATTTCAGAGTGCAGAGCGCAAAGATTATTAAGGACATGATGACAGAATTCAACAAGGACAATTTGCCTCCGTAAGATATCATCGACAAGGTAGAGGAGAGACACCTTTCAATTCCACAGACAAGAGGCATTAGATCTTGTACCGTTGGTTTTGAGGTGCCCATGGGTAGGCCAAGGTAAGTGAAAGGCAGTTTTCCTATCACACAACCAAAGATTTGAGCAATATGTTGAGCAGCGGCGACATCACAATTCAGAGGAACAAGGGTTGATTTGTGTAAATTGATTTTGAGCCCAATGGAGGTTGCATAATCCGTTAGAATTTGCTTGACTAAAGTAGCTTGATTAGCACAGGCCAGAAGCAACACGATTGTATCGTCTGCGTACTGAATGACCGGATAGTCTGATTGGTTGGGTCTATAGAAGGGCGGTTTTAGATTGTTTCTCCTATAAGAATCATTTATAGCCGCCTGAAGTAGGTCAGCAGCAAGGACAAAAATGAGGGGGGACAGGGGATCCCCCTGGCGAACACCACATTTGCAATGGAATTGTCGTCCTGGCACTCCATTAAGGAGAACAGAGGATTTGCCCGAGGAGAAAATGTCTTTGATCCATCCCAACCACTTATCATTGAATCCCATGTTCTTCATAATTTCAATCATGGCCTCATGTTCAATGGTATCAAACGCTTTGGCGAAATCCAACTTAAGCAAAACAATTGGTTGCTTAGAGTTTTGGCATTGATATATGTATTCAAATGCCCACGCAAGGCAGTCTTGGATTGACCTCTTTTTCAGAAATCCGTACTGGTTGCGGTGTATGATCTTCAAAATAACTTTTTGCAACCGATTAGCCAGGAGTTTAGTGATGACTTTAAGACAGCAGTTAAGAAGAGTGATGGGTCGGAAGTCATTAACTCCTTGCGGTGCGGCAACTTTGGGAAGGAGAGTAATATAGCCATCATTAATGCTCTCAAGATTGAGCCCTCCCTCAAAGAACTGATCACATAAAGCATAGAAGTCTTCTTTTATTATGTGCCAACAGGATTTGAGGAATGAGCCATTAAATCCATCTGGTCCAGGTGCCCTGTCGGCCGGCATTTCTTTGATAACGAGGTCAATCTCCTGTCTTGTGAACGGAACAGTTAGAACGTCAAGCCCATCGATCCTCTTAATAATGCTTGGAAGATTAAATTTCATCTCATGCTTGGATGAGGTACCCAGTCTTTCTTTAAAGGAGTGAAAGATAACAGACTCCTTGCTCGCATGATCTTCAGCAACCGTGCCATCTTGAAGAGTGAGAGAGGCGATACTATTCCTTTTGTATCTTTCTAATGCCATGGCCTGAAAAAACTTGGAGTTCTCATCCCCAAAATGAACCCAACGGATGGTGCACCTTTTCTTCCAATATTTTTTCTGGTATTATAGGAGTCTTAGAATGTGGGCTTTGAGTATAGATCGAAAATTGGTCTCAGGAATGGTCAGTCTCCTTTTGTATTCAATTGCATCCAGATCAGACAAAGCCTTATTGGAGTTGTTAATGGCAATGGATAGGCGGGATATGTTTTTGCTCCAACGTTTCAGACATTGACGCAAGTGCTTGAATTTTCTGCAGAGTATAATTGCACTGTTGGTCACTCTGACTGGCTTAACCCAAGCTGCTTGGACAGTTTCCATGAAACTAGGGTGGTCAATCCAGTACGGCTCGAATCGGAAGAGTTTACTCGGTGGGATTGTTGTTTCGATTGTGATAACACACGGGATGTGGTCTGACACAGGTTTACCTAAGGGTTTAACAGTGGTGTTGGGGTAAGCATGTGTCCAATTACAAGAAGTAAAGAACCAGTCAAGCTGTTCTAAGAGGGGATCTTGTTGCATGTTACTCCAAGTGAAAGGGCGGCCCTTGATTGGTAATTCAACCAAACTTTGTGATCGTATGAAATCATTAAATGTGATCATATCATTTACGTTCCCTCCCGGTTTATTACGATTATCTGGGCTGCGGATATAGTTGAAATCCCTCACGAGAAGCCAATCTTCATTAGACGGAATATTTAAGGAAAACAACCAATTGGTATAAGTGGTACGTGGGTCACCCTGGCAGGGTCCATAAATATTCACGAGAGTCCAGGATTGTGAAGATTGTGTGGACTGAAATCTGATGACCAGAGCAAAATCCTCTGAAGCAATGACTGTACCAGTAAAAACAGCACTATTCCAGATGGTGGCAATCCCACCTGAAGCCCCACTCGAAGGAATAAAAGCAAACTGATCAAAACGACGAGGGCAACATGATTTGATGAACGCATGATCAATAACTGGTTTGTTAGTTTCTTGCAGACATAAAACCGAACAACCACTAGCAGCGATAGCATTAGACAGAGCTAACTGTTTGTCGCCAGAATTCAACCCGCGAATGTTCCAACATAAAACGTTCCAATTAACCAAAAGACCAATGAAAAGCGAGAAACAAATAGATTAAGAAGAAGAGGACGACCCCACAGCAGAAGAGGCCATGAGCGCATCTTCAGTCAGCTCCTCCGCAGGAATGGCGCATTGCACGCCCACTTGCTAGATCACCTGGATGGGAGTGGGAGGAGGCACGTCATCGTCCTCAATTTCCGTGATGACAACCGAAGAGGGAGCCGGTGGAGTGCGCCGCGGTTTGACCTTGGAAACTTTCTTCTTAGTGTCAGCGAGAGAATGGACCCGGAAGCCATCGTACTTATTTAAGCGTGCACTGCGCCGAAGGCTAACAGCAGATTCAGGGCCCGAGATTTTGCCACGGTAACTAGCAGTTGCATTGCTGTCAATAAGGGCCACCAAAGAGCTAGCATCAGTAGCAGGAACAGCGGAGCTGCTCGGCATCAGGGTAGGCGTGGCATCCAGATTGACAGCATCAGAGATGGTCCAGCACTGCGTAGTGGTGATGGAATCAGAATTCTCTCCAGAGAGTTGATGTTCTGCAGTGACTAAAAGAGAGCCATTGAGGCCAGACACCTGAACATGGACATTCAGGTTGTCTCTGAATCCAAGACCCGAGCTCCAAGGACCAAAAGATGCCAAAATAGGTCTAACAGCCTGCAGAAGAAAAGAGGATATCTGTCTCGCTGGTCTAGCGTTATGAAGGAGCAAAGATGCAACCATGTTTCCCTGATCAAACCATGACAAATGCAGACAAGAGTTATTGAGAGAGAGGTCAATATGAAGTGCTGGAGCAGGATGCGCAGGAGCCTGACTAGAACTGATAGCATTGGTACTGTCGATTCTCCACAAAGTATTCAGCAGGGTAACAGGTACTAGAACAAAGCTATCAGAGTTAACAGTGGAGCTGCTGTGTTGAGAGATGGAAACATTCCAAGCCATGGCCGGGCTATCTTGGAGGTTGTTCTCTGGAAGCAGACCGTCAGCAACCTAAAGGCCTTCACTTGCAAGCCATGCCTGAAAATTATAGACAGCAGGAGGATTGGGGGCAGGCCAAGCACCCCAGTTCGCCTGAAACTGCAAATTATTCCCTTGATCAACCACGACATCATCAGCTTCATTGTTAGCAGCATCGTTGACCTGATCAGCTGCCACATTCTGGGCCATCCAGTTGTGCAGTTGAGCCTGATAAAGCTGCTCGTGATCGGAACCACGGGCCTTGACCTTTCCTCTCGCGCCTCCTTGCGGTGAACGCGGACCAGGACGAGCAACATCGGCACCGTGATCTGGCAGAGGACTTTTTCCATTCCTGCACTCGACTTGGAGCGTCATTCAGTCGAGTCATTAAAGACTTCGAGGTCATTTTGAAGTGTTTACGCCGGCAGTGTCGAATCAATCCGCGACACCGCAACCTTCAGTCGAGCGAGGTAGTCCACCACAGCAGCTACACGAGACTCCAGTCGGAGCACATTCATGGCGGCTTCATCCTTCACGGGGGAGTTAATGGGGTCCAAGCTTGTCTACACTCGACTAGTCTCTTCCTCGAAGTTCGATGAATTCGCAAACACAACTCGAGTTCAAGCTAATGGTTCTATGATGAGTCGGTGATAACAAGTCGATCGGATAGGAGGAATTACCTTCAAGCATGAGGAATAACTTCTTGGCGAGCCCCCCGGGTAAGCCTCTAGATCATTCCTCTTCCCTTGATTCACCAGCCTTGTCGCTCAGAGCTATCTTGTCGTTCTTCAGCCGGCTAACCTCCTTGTTGGCCACGTCGAGAGCAGCTTTCAGATTGGCGTTCTCTTCTTCAAGTTTTCCGACCGAGGACAGCTTTTCTTCCGCGAGCTTGGTTTTGTTCAAAGACGTTTTCTGCGCCTCGGCAAGGTCATGGTCCTTCTTCTTGAGCCTCCTCCATTTTATACGCAAAATAGCGGTGAGATCGAAATTAAGAACGGATGTAAAGAAAAAAGAGTCGTCAAGTTCTCACCAGCCATACCTTTTGCTTCGTCTCTCGCCTTCTGCAAGTTCTCCTGAGCAAGATTCAAGTCAAGGTTGAGCTGGATCTGTTTTTTTTTTCAATTCAGTATAGCGAGCCACAAGCTCGCAGGATTTCTGTGAAGAATCAATCGACAGACATCAAAGATATGTTACTTCCGAGTGACTAAGAAAAATCATTGCATTTCTAAGACTACATCCGAATCAAAATACTCGACAATAGTCTCGGGGACTACACCCAATGGGTGCACTTAGCGTGCCCCCACTGGTCCTACTGACTCGGTTCGATCAGTCGACCGAAAGAGACAAAAAAGAGAGTTCTTCAGACTACGGTCGACTGCCAGCAGTCCACCATAGTCTAGGGGACTACACCTAGTGGGTGCACTCAGCGTGCCCCCACCGGTTTCAAGATTCCATTCGACATGGTCCGACCAGACCGAGTGAAGAAGTTACCAAAGAAATATAAAGTATAAAGACTATGGTCGACTGCCAGCAGTCCACCATATTCTCGGGGACTACACCCAGTGGGTACACTCAGCATGCCCCCACCAGTCCAAAAATTCAGTCGACACACCCAGTGGGTGTACAGATACGAAGATCTTCAGAAAGATGAGTTTCCAGGTAGCATATCCTAACAGAACAAGTGGTGATCAACTAACCTGTTCGTTGCTCTGAAGAGCTGAGCTGGCGTCATAGGCCGCCTGGCTGGCCTCCCGGACCACCTTCACTTGCTCCATCATGATCCCCGCCTGGCTTATAGCTTCCTTAGCAGCACCCACTTGGTCCTCTGGGATGTGGTGTGTGGCGAAAAGAGAGGGCGGATCAGCAGTCGATGATGAAGGCCGGATACTCGTCAGCGGCACAGCGAAAGACATGGAAGTCCGAGTGGTGTTGCCACCCTCATGAACCAGCACCTCGAACGATGCAACCTGAGCGATCTTGCCGTGAGCGCCTTCTTAGTCCTCCTCCGCCTCAACGGCGCCTCATCATCATCATCAGGGAGATCAATGACATGAGGAGGGACTATAGGAAAGATTCAAAGTTAAAAACGGAAATCCAATCGACCAAAAGCGAAACTATAGCGATCATACCAAGGTTAGAGGTAACAACATCTTCCATCTCCTGGTCTTCGTTCGTGGCTGAGGTCTCGGAGGTGGCAGCGCTGCAGATTTCAGAAATCAGTTGATCAGTCAACAAGTCGACCAAAAGTATGTACATGCTGAATAAGAAAACACAAGTTCTGCTGTATCCGGAAATAGTGGGGATGGCCATCTTCATCTTGGGCAAAACCTTTGTCGGCTTTGATGTCGTCGCTCGGGGTTGCTTCGGCGCTTTTTCAGTCGGCGCCGGAGAGGTCGTCCGAGGATGTTTCGTCGACTGCCTGACAGGCGCGATAGCCTTGCCGCGCTCGACCGAGGGGTCATGGGTGAGCTTGGACCGCCTTTCCATGCGAGGAGGGTCGACTTCTTCCTCCTCTTCCTCCTCCTCCTCTTCGTCGGAGCTGTCGTCATCTTCGTACACCGCACCGTCAGATTGCCATTCCTCCTGGCTTTCACCTCCGCTCCCTTCCTCCTCCTCAACTGGTTCTTGCGCCCCGTTGGGCATCGAGTACATCTCAGTGGTGACCTGGAAGACGACAAACAAGACAAAAGTCAATCGACCGATTTGAAGCAAACAAGATGGAGAAAGCAAGATAACAATCAAAGATGCAGGAATGGACCTTGTCTACTTCGTAGGACTGGTCGAGTGGAGGGATCCTCCTGGCCCCTCGAGGGTTGTCCTTGTTTCCTGTGATGCCCCCAAGACATCTTTCCAGCATGGCATCCTCGATCTCCTCTGGGTGGATCCGAGTGGTGTCCTCAGTGCCGGAGTACAACCACATCGGATGGTCTCGGGCTTGAAGCGGTCGGATGCGTCGTCGAAGGAAGACCTCCAAGAGATCCATGCCAGTCACCCCGTCTCGGATGAGCTGGACGACTCGTTCGACCAACACCTTCACCTGCGCCCTCTCTTCCGGGATTGCCTTCAAAGAAGATGGCTTGCTCACTCGGTCCATGGAAAAACGAGGGAGTCCAGTCGACTGCCCTGGCGTTGGCTTGTCCTTGTAGTAGAACCAAGTCAAATGCCATCCACGGACTAACTCGGGTAAGATCATGGCCGGAAAGGAACTTTTTTCCTCTCATTTGAACCCCAAGACCCCCACACATCTGAATCACTTGAGTTCTCTCGTCACTCGGATTGGCCTTTTTCACCGTCTGGGAGCGACAAGTGAAAATGTGCTTGAAAAGACCCCAATGAGGCCGGCAACCCAAGAAATTCTCACACAAAGACACGAAAGCAGTGAGGTACACGATGGAGTTGGAGGTGACGTGGTGAAGTTGTGCCCCAAAGAAGTTCAGAAATCCCCGAAAGAAAGGGTGAGGCGGAAGAGAAAACCCGCGGTCGACATGGGTGGCCAAGAGAACACACTCACCCTCCAGAGGTTGTGGCTCCCACTCCTTCCCCGGGAGCCGTGCTGATCCATGGGGGATCCGTCCCGCATTGTCCATGTCGTCGAGGTCCTTCTGGCTGATCGTTGAGCGGATCCAATCGCCCTGGATCCAGCCCTGCGGCAAGCCGGCCCTCGACGAGGATCCGCCCCGACTGATCGCTCTTCCCTTCGCCTTCGCCGACACCTTCTTCGCCCGCTCCAAAGCCGCCGTCTTGTCCTTCACCATTGTCGCCGACGAGATGCGCACAGAGCAGCAACGCTGAGGAGGAATCGCACGCGGCGGATTAATCTGGAGAAGGGAGGAGGAAAGGGGAACGCACTGTTCAAAAAACCCCCGTCCGAGGCCTTATATGAGGTTGCTTCCGAGTGACTGACTGGTAGGCCCGGGCGATCCTGTCAAATCCCGCAACAGTCGCCCGCGCGATACGTGGCAAAAAAGGTGGCGCAGAGATCGAGGCGTCCCTGCCTTATCCCGCCCGATTACTGCGGTTTCCTCCGCCCCGCTCGTTTCCCGAAAATTCGAGTCCCGCTAAATCCGCACGCCACACAGCAAATCATCAGACAGAAGATTTCCTCTATCCTGTCACTCGGAGTTCTCCAAGTACGAAAAACACACTCGACAGATACAAAGAATGGATCAAGGCGACTGAAAAAGAAGTTGAAGCCGTCACCTAAGATTATTGATCCAGGACAAGACGTGTTCATCGCACGAAAAGTGGGTCGGAAGAATTCTCAACTCCTTCCCAACTCAAATCTCTATCAATTCGGGGGCTACTGATGAAATCATGTACCTAGGGTAGGGTCACGGACCTGTCCAAGGTGCCCTCCCCAAGGACATCTCTTGAAGAAAACACCTTTCAGTCGACCTGGAAGGATTCCACTCGACGGACCTGAAGACACTCGACCATCAGCTAACCACTTTCGACCACCGAAGATCTACAGTCAAGACGCATAAGCGGTCGGTCATTAAGTGGCTTTATGGTCATCATAGCACTTTATGTGGACGTTACCAAGAACTCCCTATCTTAATGTATCTTAATCCTGCATAATCGAGGGCGGAGGGGTGCAGCGAACTCTATATAATCCACCCTCCTCAAAGGTAAAGGGTTCGCACTTCGTAACTCATACGCACATAATACAGTCGACCGCCTCCGGGCTTCGAGACGTAGGGCTGTTACTTCCTCCGAGAAGGGCCTGAACTCGTAAACATGTTGCGTATACAACTACTCCATAGCTAGGATCTTGCCTCTCTATATCTACCCCCCATTCTACTGTCAGACTTAGAACCACGACACCGGCCGCGGGGAAGAGGGAGCAGGCAGTGCCGCCGGCGCTTGTTTGAGCGGCTGGAGTAGGAAGAGCAGAGATTGAAGAAGCACGACGGCCGTTGGATGGACATCGTACGGTCACTGGAGCTAGAATCGTTCATATTGACTAAGTTGACAAAGCTCTCCGTCCCGTCCAACTTAGTATGCCCATTAAGTCAGCCTCCCACCATGGTGGGTCCCAAAAGGTGAGGAGTATTCATTTTTCATGCGTAATAAGGAGGCACTTCCGTGGTCCGAGTGACAATGGGGGAACGTTTTTTTCGCGAAATACGGTGGTCCGTCCGGTGGGTCCAAGTAGTCAAGGGCAAATGTTTTTTTGCAAAATACGGTGGCCCGTCCGGTGGGTCCCATCAGTCAGGGGGGAAACATTTTTTCTGTGAAATACTGGTGGCCCGTCCGGTGGGTCCCTGCCGTCAGGTGGAGGAATAATTATTTTGCGCGTAATAAGGAGGCACTTCCTTGTGGCTGCCATGGACCCAGCTGTCAGCCTCTCCACGTCTGATACTCTTCCGATGGAAGTCGGTCGTTGACCACATTGACCACGCCGCGCCGAGAGCACCACGGCGGTGGACGACGGCGAGGCCTAGGAAGGGGACGACGCGGAGCCGGGGAAGACGCGGCAGTGGATGCCCACGCAGAGAGGAGTACGAGGGTTCACTGGTTCGGCTGCGGTGTGAGGCTGCCGTCGCTGCAGAATAACAGGGGGAGTGGGTGAGTGGAGGGATGGCCTGGCCAGCGGTGGGAGTAGTATGGGGACGGTGAGGCCTCCGCGGTAGCACAACTGGCCACGGGAGGCAGGAGCATGCGGCATGACCGGCACTGCTTTGGGCGGCTGGGGCAAGAAGACCAGAGGTTCAAGAAGCACTACGGCCGTTGGATGGACATCGTTGACCACGCCGCGCCGAGAGCACCGTGACGGTGGACGACGGCGAGGCCTCACGAAGGAACGACACAGAGCCGGGGAAGACACGACAGTGGCTGCCCACGCGGTGGAGAGTATGAGGGTTGACTGGTTCGGCTGCCGTCGCTGGAAAATAACAGGAGGTGTGGGTGAGTAGAGGGATAGACAGGCCAGGGATGCGAGTATGATGGGGCCGTGAGGCCTGCCCGGCAGCACTGCCGGCCACGGGAGGCGGGAGCAGGCGGTTCCGACGGCGCTGGTTTGGGCGGCTGGGGCAGGAAGATCAGAGACTGAAGAAGCACGATTGCCGTTAGATTGACATCTAACGGTCTGACGCTGGTAGAGTCAACTGTTGACTAAGTTTCTTTTTTGCGAAACCTTGTGTACACATGAACTTGGTAGGCCAACAAGCCAGCCACCAAATCTGTGGCAGACAACATAAAGCCCATTTGCTATTTTTTATAATTTGCAGCACATTTGCTAATTCTTAAGTAATTTATTACAGCCCATTTTCTGCCCAGGACCACGGTCAAAAAGTTCAACCTTATTTTGCATATTTCGGTGGAGTCTGAACTGTTGTAATCCCGAAATGATAAACATTTTTTTAAGAACTTATTGATTTTCCAAAAAAATCATTTTGTTTTTGTGAGCAAATAAGACGTGGGACAATTGAGTTGGTTTAAGGGAAAACCAGTGGTAAAAAAATCAGCTCTGGGTGGGAGAAAACAACAAAAATAAGGATGTAAATATGAAAAGGGAACTTCATGTGTTTTCAATATAATGATACGTGTATATCAACTAGTAAAACTATAGGTAGAGATTAGAAAACGGATGTAGGACATGCGTTTCAAGAGGAAAATAGAACTGGGCTGTGTGTTTGATTCAAGAAAAAAACTGCTCATGGATGTTGTAAGACAAAATATAACTAATGCTGGTGGGCTAGAGGCCAGTAGATACCTGCTGGATCTTTGTGCCCCGTTGTCATCATGCGCTGGGCCTGTTAAAAACAAAACCAACCCTGGGCAGTCTACAACCCAGTTGAAACTTGCTCGACCTGAAAAAACAATATACATGCTCAATAAACGAGAGAATTCTGCAAGTACAGACTGATAACTGGGATGCAGCACGGATATTGTTTTTTATCGTGATAATAAGTGCATGCACTTGTTTTGAAAAAAAAGGAGAACTGGAATTGAGCGGCGGGTGCTTATGCTACCCATCAAATAAAAATCAGGTGCACGAAAATTCGCTTTGAAACAAAATGATTCACTTTTATATCCACGCCGACCCTCGGCATGATGGTTGGAAGCAAATGCAAGTTCATACCAAAAGATCGTTAACAACAATACCAACTTGCGGACGACAAGGTAGTACAACTACCAATACCTAACTAACTTATAATCTTTTTACTACTGGCCCTAGTGTTCGTCTGGTAAAAAATCTTGCAGAGGACAAGTTCCCGCTCCTTCTCTTGCTCCAGCTCCCCGAGGTGGTAATGGTGCATCACCCAGTTGATCCTCTGCTGGTCGAAGTTCTTGTTGGTGTGCAGCACCAGAACCTTTTTTTGCTGCCCGTCTGCCGGCCGTTGACCATCACCGGCAAGGTATTGCCGGTCTTGTGCCACATCGCATGCATGCCGTGACCGATCAGTATCTTGCGACGCCATTCCACGCGTGCTCCCTTTTGAACGCCTGGAATTGCTACTGAAGAATTGCTTCCTTAGGCCACTGGGCAGATAGCTGCGCAGATTGTGGAATACAGGTTTTAGTGTATGTAGTTGGCATTTTCATAACATCTTTGGCATGTTGCAGTCACTTGTTTCACTTTTTATTAACTGTCAAATTGTAATTGCTTCACCAGGTCTGTGTCTAAAAAGAAAAAAAGCTATGAACAAAGGAATATGTTTGTGCAAGTAGACGGCCGATCGGTGTCTTACTTGGAAGTTTCTCAGGTTGGGTGTAGCATATGCTGTGCTCGCTGTCGATGGTTGGTATGAACAAATCAGTAAGAGACTGAAATCTCGCGCTGTCAGCACTCACTTTGGCCTCAAGGTGCTCGAACAGCTCCTGATCCGTGGGATCGAACTTGACGCCAGCCGGCAGCACCAGCCAATCCTTCTTCGACTTGCATCGGTAATTCTAGTTATATGGTACTCAATGTATGATCAATCGACTGTTTGAAGTGAATGATGAAAGATTTCGACAGATAAGTGGTACGCCAAATCTGAAGTCCAGAATACCTGAACATGCCGCCGGGATTTTTGTGTCACCTCACGCACAGTGTGTTGTCACGTCAATTCAATGTGTGGACATGATGAATAATTTGACCGACGTATACTAGTACTGCTACTGTACTACTTACTAGTCATATTTAGTGTCACAATTTATACATAGGTTTAACTAACAAGTACGCACTTGAAGCCTTCTTGATATATATATATATGGCTTCAGACAAAGCATCTCCATCATCATTATCTACATCCCACGCAGGTGAGTTAGGATGCACTTGATCCCGTGAAGGTATCTATCCTTCAAACCAGAGGAGTGCTTCAAACTAACAACAAGACATAATATCCAACAAAAGAGGGTCGTACAAAGAGCAGAATACATGGCTCGCCTAGATATCGGCATGAATCAAGTTGTGCATATTTGCTGTTGGCATGAACCACATCGCCGCATGTCGGGTTTGCAAAAGCCATCCATCGCATGGAAGCTTGATGCCTTTCACACAATCGAAGATTACACGGCAACAAGTTGTGTCGATTTAATCTACGGATATGGTGATTCATGAAACCCATGGTATGATGTGTAAACACAGCCCCCTCGCGAATGGAAGTTGCATAGCACGGTAATCATCGCCGGTGATATGATCGATGATTGGTTGGATGATCGAATAATTGAGCCCGAGGAACAAGGAGTGGTTGCCGAGGCTGTAAACCCTCCTCGATTGAATACGCTGGCCCAACGGAGCTGGGATCTTTCTTGAACACGGCAGCCATAGCCATCAATGTCACGAACGCCCACGCATTGTATCGCATGTGGTTTGATGTAATGGTTTGGTCAATTTGGTACGTGCGAATGAGCATCAAATGACCGCCTTCACTGAACGAGCGATAAACCACCACCCATCGGCTGGTATGATTCCGTGTCCTAGAATCATGAAGGCCGCCGGATTTCGCGTCTGCTGCAACAATTCAAATTGGAGACCAAAAGGACAAAAATAAACAATCATGTTCAGAGTATGTGTGGAATTAAGATTATTATAACAGTGACACATATCATAGACAGAGAATTGCAATGCCGTGGTCACAATCATACCCCAAGTTAAAAAAATAAGCCAATGGCTTTCATATTCTAGCAACATGTCATGGTTCAAACATCATGTAACAATGAGAGGAAAACAGCTATGATAGCGCATACTCATATTCTACCATAGCACTTACTACTACTGTTCTCATATCAACTCTAAGCAATAACATGCGTTGTTATAAAAATCTTGTAAATGAGAGTAACATATAGCAATCATGATGTTATGCTCATAATATGTATTCTAACAATCAGTAGATGCCAATTGTTCTCATATCAACTCAAACAATAACATGTGTGGTCATAAAAATCTAGGAAATGAGAGGAACACATAGCAATGATTTGGTTATAGACATGCTATGCATTCTAAATTTGTAACAAATGAACAGGCAGTCGTATTGATAAGGTAAAGATGAGATGAGATAGAACAATTACACGACGATAGATTCCACCAAAGATAGGCAGCCAATCTGTAAGGCCGACCGCGTAAACGATGCCATCATGCACTATAGCATCAGACAGAAATGTTGCCTCAATAGGATTGATGATGAGCCATAACCATGTATGGCGACCGGATTCCAGATAGACTAATCCCATGTTGAACAAGGCAATGAGCTTGTAATCCATGTAGTCTTCTGATGGTGTGGGCACTTCACATATTACAACTTTCTCGCAAATGTAAGTCGAGCCAAAAGCTTGACGCGTCTCGTGCGTAGTAGGCAGGAGTGTCTGGCGGGCCGCGAGGCTTGATGTCGGCGGTATCCAACGACGGAAGGGTGATCTCTCGCTGGGTGTAGATATCCACGAGACACCATGGACTACCAGTGTGGTGGATGAGGACAAATGAACAGGCAGTCGTATTGATAAGGTAAAGATGAGATGAGATAGAACAATTACACGACGATAGATTCCACCAGTATAGGCAGCCAATCGTAAAGGCCGACCGGCGTAAATGATGCCATCATGCACTATAGCATCGCACAGAAATGTTGCCTCAACAAGATTGATGATGAGCCATAACCATGTATGGCGACCGGATTCTAGATAGACTAATCCCATGTTGAACAAGGCAATGAGCTTGTAATCCATGTAGTCTTCTGATGGTGTGGGAACTTCGTAGATTACAACTTCCTGCAAACAGAGGTCGAGCCAAATGCTTGACGCGTCTCGTGCGTAGTAGGCAGGAGTGTCTGGCGGGCCGCGAGGCTCGATGTCGGCGGTATCCAACGATGGAAGGGTGATCTCTCGCTGGGTGTAGATATCTGTTGGAAATATGCCCTAGAGGCAATAATAAAAGCATTATTATTATATTTCCATGTTCATGATAATTGTATTTTATTCATGCTATAATTGTATTATCCGGAAATCGTAATACACGTGTGAATACATAGACCACAATACGTCCCTAGTGAGCCTCTAGTTGACTAGCTCGTTGGTCAACAGATAGTCATGGTTTCCTGACTATGGGCATCAGATGTCATTGACAACGGGATCACGTCATTAGGAGAATGACGTGATGGACAAGACCCAATCCTAAGCATAGCACAAGATCGTGTAGTTCGTTTTGCTAGAGCTTTTTCAATGTCAAGTATCTCTTCCTTAGACCATGAGATCGTGTAACTCCCGGATACCGTAGGGAGTGCTTTGGGTGTACCAAACGTCACAACGTAATCTGGGTGACTATAAAGGTGCACTACAGGTATCTCCGAAAAGTGTCATTGGGTTGACACGGATCGAGACTGGGATTTGTCACTCCGTATGAGTGGAGAGGTATCTCTGGGCCCACTCGGTAATGCATCATCATAATGAGCTCAAAGTGACCAAGTGTTTGGTCACGGGATCATGCATTACAGTACTAGTAAAGTGACTTGCCGGTAACGAGACTGAACGAGGTATTGGGATACCGACGATCGAGTGTCGGGCATGTAACGTATCGATTGACAAAGGGAATAGTATACGGGGTTGCTTGAATCCTCGACATCGTGGTTCATCTGATGACATCATCGAGGAGCATGTGGGAGCCAACATGGGTATCCAGATCCCGCTGTTGGTTATTGACCAGAGAGCCATCTCGGTCATGTCTGCATGTCTCCCGAACCCGTAGGGTCTACACACTTAAGGTTCGGTGACGCTAGTGTTATTAGGAAGACTTGTATGTGATTACCGAATGTTGTTCGGAGTCCCGGATGAGATCCCGGACGTCACGAGGAGTTCTGGAAGGGTCCGGAGGTAAAGATTTATATATGGGAAGTTGTCAAACGGACACCGGAAAGTTTCGGGGGCATATCGGTATTGTACCGGGGCCACCGGAAGGGTTCCGGAGGTCCACCGCCACCTCCCGGGGGGCCACATGGGCTGCGTGGGGAAGGAGCCAGCCCCTGGTGGGCTGGGCGCCCCCCCCCCTTGGGCCCATGCGCCTAGGGTTGGGGGGGGGACCCTAGAGGGGGCGCCCCCCTTGCTTGGGGGGCAAGTCCCCCCTCCCTGGCCGCCGCCCCCCTCTAGATGCCATCTAGAGGGGCCGGCCCCCTTCTCCCTTCCCCCTATAAATAGAGGGGTGAGGGGAGGGCTGCAAACACAGGCCAAGGCGCAGCCCCTCCCCGCCCCACCACGTCTCCTCCTCCGTACGTGCTTGGCGAAGCCCCAGCCAGGAGTAGTCTTGCACCAACAACACCACGACGCCGTGCTGCCGTTGGAGCTGTCTTCCTCAACCTCTCCTTCCCCTTGCTGGATCAGGGAAGAAGGAGACGCTGCCTATACGGTACGATGTGTTGAACGCGGAGGTGCTGTCCGCTCAGCACTTGGTCATCGGTGATCCGAATCACGGCGTAGTACGACTCCATCATCACCATCCCTTGAACGCTTCCGCACTCGATCTACAAGTGGTATGTAGATGCAAACTCTCTCCCTTGACTCGTTGCTTAGATGAACTCATAGATGGATCTTGGTGAAACCGTAGGAAAAATTTTAATTTTCTCGCAACGTTCCCAACAAAGTGGCATCATGAGCTAGGTCTATGCGTAGTTCTCTATTGCACGAGTAGAACACAATTTTGTTGTGGGCGTAGATCTTGTCAACTTGCTTGCCACTACTAGTCTTATCTTGCTTCAGCGGTATTGTGGGATGAAGCGGCCCGGACCAACCTTACACGCATTTCACGTGAGACCGGTTCCACCGGATCGACATGCACTAGTTGCATAAGGTGGCTGGCGGGTGTCTGTCTCTCCCACTTTAGTTGGAGCGGATTCGATGAAAAGGGTCCTTATGAAGGGTAAATATAAGTTGACAAAATCACATTGTGGTTATTCGTAGTTAAGAAAACGTTCTTGCTAGAACCCAATTGCAGCCACGTAAAAGATGCAACAACAATTAGAGGACGTCTAACTTGTTTTTGCAGCAATTGTCATGTGATGTGATATGGCCAGAAGTTGTGATGAATGATGAATGACATATTGTGATGTATGAGATCATGTTCTTGTAATAGGAATCAAGACTTGCATGTCGATGAGTATGACAACCGGCAGGAGCCATAGGAGTTGTCTTTATTTTTGTATGACCTGCGTGTCATTGAAGAACGCCATGTAAATTACTTTACTTTATTGCTAAACGCGTTAGCCATAGAAGTAGAAGTAGTCGTTGGCGTGACAACTTCATGAAGACACGATGATGGAGATCATGATGATGGAGATCATGGTGTCATGCCAGTGACAAGATGATCATGGAGCCCCGAAGATGGAGATCAATGGAGCTATATGATATTGGCCATATCATGTCACTACTATATAATTGCATGTGATGTTTATTATGTTTATGCATCATGTTTACTTAGAACGACGGTAGTAAATAAGATGATCCTTACAACAATTTCAAGAAGTGTTCTCCCCTAATCGTGCACCGTTGCTAAAGTTAAAGTTCGTTTCAAGCACCACGTGATGATCGGGTGTGATAGATCCTTACGTTCACATACAACGGGTGTAAGACAGATTTACACATGCAAAACACTTTGGGTTAACTTGACGAGCCTAGCATGTACAGACATGGCCTCGGAACACGGAGACCAAAAGGTCGAACACGAGTCGTATGGAAGATACGATCAACATGAGAATGTTCACCGACGATGACTAGTCCGTCTCACGTGATGATCGGACACGGCCTAGTCGACTCGGATCGTGTAACACTTAGATGACTAGAGGGATGTCTAATCTGAGTGGGAGTTCATTAAGATAATTTGATTAATTGAACTTAATTATCATGAACTTAGTCTAAAACCTTTGCAAATATGTCTTGTAGATCAAATGGCCAACGCTCATGTCAACCTGAACTTCAACGCGTTCCTAGAGAAAACCAAGCTGAAAGATGATGGCAACAACTATATGGACTGGGTCCGGAACCTGAGGATCATCCTCATAGCTGCCAGGAAACAATATGTCCTAGAAGGACCGCTAGGTGACGCTCCCGTCCCAGAGAACCAAGACATTATGAATGCTTGGCAAACTCGTGCTGATGATTACTCCCTCGTTCAGTGTGGCATGCTTTACAGCTTAGAACCGGGGCTCCAAAAGCGTTTTGAGCAACACGGAGCATATGAGATGTTCGAGGAGCTGAAACTAGTTTTCCAAGCTCACGCCCGGTCAAGAGATATGACGCCTTTGACAAGTTCTATAGTTGTAAGATGGAGGAAAATAGTTACATCGCTGAGCACATACTCGTAATGTCCGGGTTGCACAACCGCATGACCCAAATTGAATATTAACCTCCCCGATGAGGCGGTCATTGACAGAATCCTTGATCGCTCCCACCAAGCTACAAGAGCTTTGTGATGAACTACAACATGCAGGGGATGGTGAAGACCATTCCTGAAGTATTTTCAATCTTTGAAGTCAGCAGAGGTTGAGATCAAGAAAGAACATCAAGTGTTGATGGTCAATAAGACCACTAAGTTCAAGAAGGGCAAGGGCAAGAAGAACTTCAAGAAGGACGGCAAGGATGTTGCGGCGCCCGATAAGCCGCCATCGGGAAGAAGTCAAAGAATGGACCCAAGCACGAGACCGAGTGCTTTTATTGTAAGGGAAGGGTCACCGAAGCGGAACTGCCCCAAATACTTAGCGGATAAGAAGGCCGGCAACACCAAAGGTATATTTGATATACATGTAATTGATGTGTACCTTACGATTACTCGTAGTAGCTCCTGGGTATTTGATACCAGTGACGTTGCTCATATTTGTAACTCAAAGCAGGAGCTGCGGAATAAGCGGAGACTGGCGAAGGACGAGGTGACGATGCGCGTCGGGAATGGTTCCAGAGTCGATGTGATCGCCGTCGGCACGCTACCTCTACATTTACCTACTGGATTAGTTTTGAACCTTAATAATTGTTATTTGGTGCCAAGTTTGAGCATGAACATTGTATCTGGATCTCGTTTAATGCGAGATGGCTACTCATTTAAATCCGAGAATAATGGTTGTTCTATTTATATGAGAGATATGTTTTATGGTCATGCTCCAATGGTCAATGGTTTATTCTTAATGAATCTCGAGCGTAATGTTACACATATTAATAGCGTGAATACCAAAAGATGTAAAGTTGATAACGATAGTCCCACATACTTGTGGCACTGCCGCGTTGGTCACATTGGTGTCAAGCGCATGAAGAAGCTCCATACTGATGGACTTTTGGAGTCTCTAGATTATGAATCATTTGACACATGCGAACCATGCCTCATGGGCAAGATGACCAAGACTCCGTTCTCCGGAACAATGGAGCGAGCGACCAACTTGTTGGAAATCATACATACCGATGTGTGCGGTCCAATGAGTGTTGAGGCTCATGGAGGATATCGTTATGTTCTCACTCTGCCGATGACTTGAGTAGATATGGGTATGTCTACTTAATGAAACACAAGTCCGAGACCTTTGAAAAGTTCAAGGAATTTCAGAATGAGGTAGAGAATCAACGCGACCGAAAGATAAAATTCCTACGATCGATCGTGGAGGAGAATATTTAAGTCACGAATTTGGTACACACTTAAGAAAATGTGGAATCGTTTCACAACTCACGCCGCTGGAACACCTCAACAGAACGGTGTGTCCGAACGTCGTAATCGCACTCTATTGGATATGGTGCGATCTATGATGTCTCTTACAGATTTGCCGCTATCATTTTGGGGATACGCTCTAGAGACAGCTACATTCACTTTAAATAGGGCACCGTCTAAATCCGTTGAGAAGACATCGTATGAATTATGGTTTGGGAAGAAACCTAAGCTGTCGTTTCTAAAAGTTTGGGGATGCGATGCTTATGTCAAGAAACTTCAACCTGAAAAGCTCGAACCCAAGTCGGAAAAATGCGTCTTCATAGGATACCCTAAAGAAACCATTGGGTATACCTTCTACTTAAGATCCGAGGGCAAGATCTTTGTTGCCAAGAACGGATCCTTCGGAAAAAGAGTTTCTCTCGAAAGAATTAAGTGGAAGGAAAGTAGAACTCGATGAAGTACTACCTCTTGAACGGGAAAGTAGTGCAGCTCAGAAAATGTTCTGTGATGCCTACACCAACCGAAGAGGAAAATAATGATGATGATCAAGGTACTTGGATCAAGTAGCTACCGAACTTCAGAGGTCCACAAGGACACGCTCCGCACTGCAGTGGTACGGCAACCTGTCCTAGAAATCATGTTGTTAGACAACGGTGAACCTTCGAACTATGAAGAAGCGATGGCGGCCCAGATTCCAACAAATGGCTAGAAGCCATGAAATCGAGATAGAATCCATGTATGAAAACAAAGTATGGACTTTGGTGACTTGCCCGATGATCGGCGAGCAATAGAAAACAAATGGATCTTTAAGAAGAAGACGGACGCGGATGGTAATGTTACCATCTATAAAGCTCGACTTGTCGCTAAGGGTTATCGGCAAGTTCAAGGGATTGACTACGATGAGACTTTCTCTCCCGTAACGAAGCTTAAGTCCGTCCGAATCATGTTAGCAATTGCCGCATACTATGATTATGAGATATGGCAGATGGACGTCAAAACAGCGTTCCTTAACGGTTATCTTAAGGAAGAACTGTATATGATGCAGCCGGAAGGTTTTGTCGATCCTAAGAATGCTAACAAAGTATGCAAGCTCCAGCAATCCATTTATGGGCTGGTGCAAGCATCTCAGAGTTGGAACATTCGCATTGATGAGATGATCAAAGCGTTTGGGTTTATGCAGACTTATGGAGAAGCCTGCGTTTACAAGAAAGTGAGTGGGAGCTCTGTAGCATTTCTCATATTATATGTAGATGACATACTTTTGATGGGAAATGATATAGAATTCTTGGACAGCATTAAGGCCTACTTGAATAAGTGTTTTTCAATGAAGGACCTTGGAGAAGCTGCTTATATATTAGGCATCAAGATCTATAGAGATAGATCGAGACGCCTCATAGGTCTTTCACAAAGCACATACCTTGATAAGATTTTGAAGAAGTTCAGAATGGATCAGTCCAAGAAAGGGTTCTGGCCTTGTCAGGTAAGGTGTGAGATTGAGCTCAGCTCAATGCCCGACCACGGCAAAAGATAAAGAAGAGATGAGCTGCCATCCCTATGCCTCAGCCATATGATCTATTATGTATGCCATGCTCGTGTACCAGACCTGATGTAAACCTTGCCGTAAGTTTGGTAGGAAGGTACCAAAGTAATCCCGGCAATGAACACTGGACAACGGTCAATAATATCCTAAAGTACCTGAAAAGTAAGAAGGACATGTTTCTCGTTTATGGAGGTGACGAAGAGCTCGTCAGAAGGGTTACGCCGACGCTTAGCTTCGACACGCATCTGGATGACTCTAAGTCACAAACCGGATACGTGTATATGTTAAATGGTGGAGCATAAGCTGGTGCAGCTGCAAGCAGAGCGTAGTGGCGGGATCTACATGTGAAGCGGAGTACATGGCAGCCTCGGAGGCAGCGCATGAAGCAATTTGGGTGAAGGAGTTCATCATCGACCTAGGAGTCATACCCAATGCGTCGGGGCCGATCAAACTCTTACGTGACAACACCGGAGCTATTGCACTTGCCGGGGAGCCCAGGTTTCACAAGAAGACCAGGCACATCAAGCGTCGCTTCAACTCCATCCGTGAAAATGTTCAAGATGGAGACATAGAAATTTGTAAAGTGCATACGGATCTGAATGTCGCAGATCCGCTGACTAAACCTCTTCCATGGGCAAAACATGATCAACACCGTAACTCTATGGGTGTTCGATTCATCACAATGTAACTAGATTATTGACTCTAGTGCAAGTGGGAGACTGTTGGAAATATGCCCTAGAGGCAATAATAAAAGCATTATTATTATATTTCATGTTCATGATAATTGTCTTTTATTCATGCTATAATTGTATTATCCGGTAATCGTAATACACGTGTGAATACATAGACCACAATACGTCCCTAGTGAGCCTCTAGTTGACTAGCTCGTTGGTCAACAGATAGTCATGGTTTCCTGACTATGGGCATCGATGTCATTGATAACGGGATCACGTCATTAGGAGAATGACGTGATGGACAAGACCCAATCCTAAGCATAGCACAAGATCGTAGTTCGCTTTTGCTAGAGCTTTTTCAATGTCAAGTATCTCTTCCTTAGACCATGAGATCGTGTAACTCCCGGATACCGTAGGAGTGCTTTGGGTGTACCAAATGTCACAACGTAACTGGGTGACTATAAAGGTGCACTACAGGTATCTCCGAAAGTGTCTGTTGGGTTGACACGGATCGAGAATGGGATTTGTCACTTCGTATGACGGAGAGGTATCTCTGGGCCCACCCGGTAATGCATCATCATAATGAGCTCAAAGTGACCAAGTGTTTGGTCACGGGATCATGCATTACGGTACGAGTAAAGTGAATTGCCGGGGTAACGAGACTGAACGAGGTATTGGGATACCGACGATCGAGTCTCGGGCATGTAACGTACCGATTGACAAAGGGAATAGTGTACGGGGTTGATTGAATCCTCGACATCGTGGGTTCATCCGATGACATCATCGAGGAGCATGTGGGAGCCAACATGGGTATCCAGATCCCGCTGTTGGTTATTGACCGAGAGCCATCTCGGTCATGTGCAGATGTCTCCCGAACCCGTAGGGTCTACACACTTAAGGTTCGGTGACGCTAGGGTTATTAGGAAGACTTGTATGTGATTACCGAATGTTGCTCGGAGTCCCGGATGAGATCCCGGACGTCACGAGGAGTTCCGGAAGGGTCCGGAGGTAAAGATTTATATATGGGAAGTTGTCAAACGGACACCGGAAAGTTTCGGGGGCATATCGGTATTGTACCGGGGCCACCGGAAGGGTTTTGGGGGTCCACCGGGAGGGACCACCCCTCCCGGGGGGCCACATGGGCTGCGTGGGGAAGGAGCCAGCCCCTGGTGGGCTGGGCGCCCCCCACCCCCTTGGGCCCATGCGCCTAGGGTTGGGGGGGGGGAACCTAGAGGGGGCGCCCCCCTTGCTTGGGGCGCAAGCCCCCCTCCCCTTGGCCGCCGCCCCCCCTCTAGATGCCATCTAGAGGGGCCGGCCCCCTTCTCCCTTCCCCCTATAAATAGAGGGGTGAGGGGAGGGCTGCAAACACACACCAAGGCGCAGCCCCTCCCCTCCCCAACACCTCTCCTCCTCCGTACGTGCTTGGCGAAGCCCTGTCGGAGTACTGCTGCACCAACAACACCACGCCGTCGTGCTGCCGTTGGAGCTGTCTTCCTCAACCTCTCCTTCCCCCTTGCTGGATCAAGAAGAAGGAGACGTCGTCCGTATCGTACGTGTGTTGAACGCGGAGGTGCTGTCCGTTCAGCACTTGGTCATCGGTGATCCGAATCACGGCGAGTACGACTCCATCATCACCATCCCCTTGAACGCTTCCGCACTCGATCTACAAGTGGTATGTAGATGCAAACTCTCTCCCTTGACTCGTTGCTTAGATGAACTCATACATGGATCTTGGTGAAACCGTAGGAAAAATTTTAATTTTCTGCAACGTTCCCCAACAATATCCACGAGACACCATGGACTACCAGTGTGGTGGATGAGGACGATCCAGTTGGCCTTCATGCCCACCTAGTAGTGGCCGCGCATGAAGGACAGGTGGACGGGGAGTGGTAGCATGTCGAGGGGCACCACGGCAACCTCCGTAGGATCGTCAAGTCGGTGTCTGGGCCACCTGCGAGGATCGGGCATCAGCAAGCAGGGTGTCTTGAAAAGAGTCGGCCGGTTGCAGACAAGTAGACGATACAAAGACACCGAGCATGCGGCTAGACGGACGGTGCTGAGTAGGTCCATACGACTATAGATCTGCTCCAAGAGAACATCGGGGAGGGAATTCCAATCGCGGTTCTGCATGTCAGTCGGTTCTGCCATTGGTGTTTTCGGTGCCTGCAAGCCAGCGGGGAAGTGGATTCGGGCGGGCGAGCGAAGAAGCTTCTCCTCGTGTGGCCGAGCAGTGAGCGGGGGGATATGGTACGCGCGAGCTACCAAGGAAGATGGCGCTGGCGAAAGCAAAGGAGCGGGGGTAAATGGTGTGAGGCCGGCGATGGGGAAGAGAGGAGGAAGAAGAGTGGAAGACGGGGAAGAAAGTGCATTAAATCTCAATTCTACTAGTACTACTACTAGGATATACCGTCCTTCGGAGTGTAAATAGTTACACCAATGACATGTGGGTCTACCACAAGAGGGCCCATATGTCAGTTAATGGAGGACAGAGGTGCGACGCCAGATTCTTGGAAGCGTGCTCTCTTGGCAAACATGATGGCGATCTGGTAAGGCTGATTTGGTAACAACAACACGCTGGTTCAGCTTATTAATTACGTGTCCCATCTGCTGCAGCGTGTATTGTCAGTTCACTGCGAAGACTAGTTGAATAGTTCTCTCTGACCGAGATGGGGAATAATGGATCGCGAGGACTTCCTTTCTACAGTATCCCTATGCCTCTACGCCACTTCACTCATTTTGCTCTGCACTCTAGTCACTTGTTGAAATCTATAGAAAGACAAATACTCCGTATTTGGGATCAGAGGGAGGCTTTTACTCCGTACTATTTGGGAACAGAGGGAGTATCACCATATGGAGGGAACAGAGGAAGCTTGAAATATGAACATGTCAATGGCAGGGAGTAAGCCCCATGCATGCATGCATGCATGCAACATGCAACACTCACACGTACACATGGACGCACGCAACACTCACGCACCCATGCGGCACACAGCACACGACGCAACACACACAGCTCACGCTCAAGTGCTCAACCTACTCCCTACGTCCGTGAAAGACTGTACATTTAGAGATTTACACATTGACAAGGGCATAATTAACGCCCAAAAGTAGCAGACTTATGTGTGAATGCGACCATTGAGTTAAGAAGATTAAATGAAGGCCGTTGCATGCTGTAATTAAGGATAGACATGTAGCCTATACCTACAGCACAAGTTGGTGCATTAGTCAATCAATATCGATTTTGATTAAAGGCTAAATGCATTGGAAGTATAGATGTACATTATGTACCACACTCTTTGTTTTGTAGCCGATGTACACTCTTTGTTGGAAGATCGAGGGAGGACACGTGCATGCACTCACATACACAGCCAGGGCGGTTCGCGCGCAAGGGTTGGACTCGTGTTGCGCCAAGTTTTGTTTAATTAATTTCTTTGCTCTGCCAACTGACAGGTGGGACCCAGAAACCATGTGACAATTTAACCAGTCAACAAATTGCCACGTCGACTATGAAGCGCCGGTCAGTAGGGTGCAATACGATGCTCTATGATGAGCTAGTGATCGTATAATCGCCGCAAAACTATATATAGTGACCTTAAAGAGCGTATTGTTACATACGTTGACCGCCAGTGTATTTTTCTCATTTCAAATTAAGCCAGATTAATCGGAAAGGACGCAGTATGGACTACTAATAGTACTAGTACTCATTTGATGTGTCCCGTCAACTCGCCAAATGAGGAGAAGCTTGCTTACTACGCCTCTCCCTCGCCCACACGCGCGGTGGTTCGCAGGACGAGGAGAGGGTTTTGACTACAGCTCCCTCTCCCTCTCCCTCCCTCTCCCTCGCCCTCGCGGTGGACGTGCAGCCGTTCAATCGATGTCAGATTGCCAGAAGCATATTGTACTGTAGTATCATCATTGTTGGACCTTCCGAAGAGGCGAAGAGCCAAGTGCAAGGTTCACACGAGTACGAACTGTTGAACCTCCCAAAGAGGCAAAGAGCCAAGCGCAAGGTTTTATAGGAGTTGTCGTCCTAGTAGGAGTGTACTACAACTATAGCGAACGATTCTACCGTATGATGCCGCCACGTCACGTATATCCAAAGCTGTGCCACCTTTTTCTCTCAAAGAGCGTGTTGGAGCCCGTGCAACAACCACACAAGTTGCACGTACACATAACACATTTACTAGTAATAAATTCTAAAGGACAAATGCCAGTATGCCACACAAGTTCATCTCCAATTCATGTGATAAATTTGTGCACGACTAGTCTACATATATTCATAGCGCTACCGTTCACAATTACCGTAGTCCACTTACACGTTATAGATGGACTACATGCATGTCCTCCTCCAGGTTCCAGTCCCAGGTGTTCTTCATGGATGGCACGTTCCATAGCGGTGGGCAACGGGAATCATTGTCATAGCTTTCTAGTCCGATTCCACACGATCGAGACTCATCCAAGCTGAAGCGGCATAAATCAGGGATAGCGTGTCCCAGCATGTCGTTCATCCGGCGGTGCGCAATGAAGACACAACCATGCTTCATGAACGGCAGGCCTTCCGTGTCATGCACGGAAGGTGGCATCCGCTTCACAATGGGGCAGCTGTCCCCGATGAAAAGCGAGTACTCTCCAAGAGTGTTCCTCGGCACCCACGTAGCATCACGAGGGTCGAACTCGGCGCCATTCATCTGGTACACGCGGCATCCCAGATCTGGACACATGGTGACGTACATAGTCAAGGTCCATGCATAATAATGTTGTGCTCAAATATGGCTGTCGATGTCTGCAGTAAAATAGTACTACTTCGGTATAGAGGAAGTAAAATAACCGGCTTATTATATATAGCCACTCTTGGCTACATGGATGAGATAGTAAGACATGGAAAAACAAAAATGGTGGCAGCTAGTGGGTTCATGTCTTCAAGGGCCTAGCTAGCTATACGCGTCCTCCAAGGTAAAAAGTACTCCTACTAGTACTACTAAGTATACTACTAGTACAACAATGAAAGAGAAGGCGAGAGGGTTAAAAAATGGAATACCTGGGTAGATGGTGACGGTCCGATCGTGGTAGATTGTGTGACCATGTTGCACATCAGTGGTACCATGGGTAATGACTGCTAAGATAGTTGATCCCAATATGCCAAAGTCAGCTACAAGGTTCCAGGTTAGACCGAATCGCGAATGCAAATGCACATCCAGGATCGGCGATCTTATTTTGATCGGGGGATGACTGGTCCCTGCAAAATAATGGAGTACCATTAGGGATGCAAATGATGGTTTGTGCATTCCGTTTGTAATCTCCCGCACCGTAGGATGGCAACCAGATGAAACAAGTCCCCTGGCTTGTCACCGCGAAGATGCGGCCTAGATGGCGCACGGCGTCTTCGAACGTGACAAATCTGCCGTCGCCAACTTGCGCCAACCTCTGCCGTTACTGCGTCTTGCATTGATGGCAATCCTTATGTCGAACACCGCGATGAGATAGTAATCGTCGTAGCCGCGTCGCTTTGTCGGCGGGTCCGCAATTGCTATCTTCTTCAATCTCATGTAGGCATCATCATACGTATTCAAGCCCAGCCAGTCCGGAAGGCCGATCCCAATGGAGGAGAAGGGTCTACGGAGCAACGGCCGCACTGCTGTGGATGTTGTGCAAAATGATGGTGGTATCCGGCCGGAGGTATGCAAGACAATCTTCGTTGGCACCGACCCAGACCTATATATAAGACGGTGGGCAGTGGAGAAATTACGGGATGGAAATGGAATAACTAAGTACTACATGATCAAACTCCATTACTGACCTGCTCATCGGACAAAATCTGACTACCTCTCGATGTCGGCAACTCTAGCAGAGTCAACGTGCAACCATGGCTGTGGAGCGGTGGACTGTTCAAGGATTGTCCCATAGAAGAACCTTCTCCTCGAGGACGCATGGAAGACCAACAAGCATGGCCTTTTCCCAAGCCTGTTTAAGCAGCGTCTTAAAAAAGTTGGTGCAGGAAGCACCGAGTCTTGCGGCGGTGAGGACGTCGGACCGGCGTGCGATTTATCCCAGAGGATCGTCGTCCAAGGTCTCCCAGCCCCGACGAGGAGGAGAACCGCCTGGCGAATCCATGGGAGCAGCGACGAACTGCCTTCTCTTCGGAGGGGAAGGCTGGCGAGGAGGAGATAAGAGCGTAGTAATCAGGCCTCGTCCCTTCCAACTGTAGATCGTTCCTCAGTGAAGGGGTGAGGCTATTTACTGCTAATACTAGCATTATGGAACGTTATGGGATTGCATTATACTGTAAATAATAGCACTAGTAAGAAATTTTTGGCACTAGGTAGTAGTTTTTGGCGTGGATTAAGAAATTTTGGGTATGTTTTTGCCATTTTATGTACACGCCAACTAGTATCAAAAAATGTCTTACATTATGTGATGGAGGAGTACGTACTCGTACTATAGCAGTACCAGTACTACTTTTCTCAACTAGTAGTGCGATGTACTGTACTTCTAGTCTAGTCTAGTATAGTGCACCAGTTTTGAACTCTTGAATCTCAGGGCCAAGGAGCTACAGTTGGAAGTGGAGGGTACTCCCTCCTTTCCGGTTTATAGGGCTTATCTCAAAATTTTAGTTTTTTCATTTTATAAGGCTCAATTTGGTTGTTTCCCATCACATGTTCAGATTCCAAGGTGCATTAAATCATTGCATGCAAGTATTAAGAGAAAATTGACCAATGCATGTAATTTATGCATGCATGCATTGCAATTAATGCATTGGTAAACATACTTTTTGAGAAAAACAAGAGCATTAATTGGGTGCTTTTGCAAACTACAAAAAGTATTCCACCACTCACCATCTACCTTGGTTGGTGAGATTTTTGAATTGAGCCTTATAAACCGGAAAGGAGGGAGTACTACTGTTCTCTAGAACCATCGTTGTACTATCAATGCAGGGGATGTACACCTGCGTAGTGGCCAAGTGGGTACTCTCGGTGCTATATTCAGCCGCTGCTCTCACGTAGGAGTAGCTGGCCTACTCAGCCGCTCCTCTCACGCACACACTAGCAGCCTATTTATCAGCAACGGTTACTGCGGGGGCAAAACATTTGATTTATTTGATACAGCGAGACTAGGCTTTTCGCTTCCATTTGTGGAGGTGTAATGGATCTCGTCGAACTTTGTTAGTACCAGTTCCTTCTTTATGAATGAGATGAAGCAAAGCTTTTGCCTCTGTTTAAAAAAACACGTCAAGAGGAATTCTTTTATAGTAGAGCCGATAATGGAGTGAAGTCCATACGTGCAACGCCACAAGCTACAGAGTAGTAGTAGTAGAGCACTTTACGTACGGAGCCATATTGCACAGTTCCCAATGCCTCGCCAGGCTTTTCCGGCTCCTCGGGCTTAATTGGGAGGCGCTAGTTTAAATATGCTACTAGCTGATGAGGAAGCTGCAAGAGAGGTGCGGCTAGGGTGAGCACGCGAGCCACGGGATGCTGGGAAGGAAAACCCGTTCACGTGGCTAGGTTGTCACACCCAGATTGTGGGGCCGCACGTCCTTTTGACTTCAAAACTCAAATTACCTAGAATCGCCTTTTGTCGCTAGTAGCACGTACATTTCCTTACAAGAAACCCCTAATAATGCAAGAAACCACTAAAATGCCAAGAAACTACTACCACTTGCATACGTGGCAGACTTAAGATAAGACTACCTTATCAACCATTGTACATGCTCTTACCAACAAAAATCCTCGAGTGACCTCCTACCTCCGGCCCGTCCACCAAGTAATCATCGGCCATGGGACGCAGCTACCGCCGCCGGCAGAAGGCGAGGTCAAAACCACCGGCGGTGCGGAGCCCATCTTGCGGCAGCCCGGATGCCAGCTCCGTCCGGTGCTTGTCTGCAAGGTTTGCTAGCTAGATTGGCACGGCAGCGCGGCGGCTTGCTCGCGCGTGCCGCGCTCAGGCCAGCCATCTGGCTCGACCATAGGCCAGCGCGGCGGCTTGCTCGCTGGTGAGTCAAGCTCGAGCCAGCCTGCCAACCCGTGCGGAGGCCAGCGCGGCGTCCGGCCCATCCGGGCTGGAGTGGCGGCCAACTCGGTCATCACCGGCGCCACCGACGAACACGCATCGATCTTGTTTGAAGTAATGTTCAGGAAAAATAATGATTTGAGGGGAATAACAGGATAGAAGGTCGACGTGGGTCCCTCGTGTCAACGGTCAAACAAAATATGTTGGTTTAAGCTGCCTCACAAGACGGACGTGTGGGCCAACCCTGTCATAAATGGGTTTAAACGAACCTAATCGGTAGGAGTACTAGGTAGTAGTTTTTGGTGTGGATTAAGAAAATTTGGGTATGTTTTTGCTATTTTTTGTACAATAGATTCTTCCTAGGGCTGGTTGAAAGTGGTAGTTTTTTGTTAAATACTCTACATATTGTAAGTAGGAGTGAAAGTTAAGCTTTGGAAGCCAATAAGCAAGGCTAGTTACATAGTGCATATGTGTACATGATTGAAAGTAAATATTAACCATGAGTGACTAATATCTTGATGGAAAACTCGAAACTATGGAATACTAGGAAAAAAATGCATGGTTGAAAATACTAGCAATGTTCATGTCCGTTGCAACGAATCATAATTAGAATAATACTTATTCACAAACTTGGTACAAAACACTCTAATTTTGATATACATATGTTTCAATTAGAATATATTCCTTGGGCTGCTTTGGTGAGGTCAGGGAGGGATGTGGTTGGTTTTAAGATACTAATTATGGGGTTTTCTGCAAATTGGTAGACAAGTGGGATGTTGGTGAGAAAAGGCAACAACTTACCTCACAATCGTTAGATGTAGATCTAATGGTCAGAAACGACGGATGGCAGACACACCAGCATCACCAACTTAGTCTTGTGTAGGAGTATTAGCAAGATCCGTGCATTGCACGGAACATCAAGATGCATTTTTTTATAAAACACTTGTTGTGATTGACCCTTGCGGGAGTAATCCCATGTGTAAAAACTAATGATATCTCGAGAAATATGAGATAAGGTGAAGAGGAGTGGGGTGTGGTGGTGGTTGGTGGTCGGACGGAGCGGAGGCATGGGGATTGACAACGGCAGCGCCACTGTGCCAGTTTGTTCCAGAGGCTTCCTTTCTTAATTGCTCAACAATGAGGATTGTTGGAGATAGGTATGAACGAGGGAAGGCCTTGTCTGCAAATGTGGAGAGGGGTGCGGGTATCTTTTAGTTTAATTTCCATCCGTCAGATATAGATCAGACGGTCTATATTGCAAGATGGCACACGTACCATCATCACCACCTCGGTTTTTTATAAGAGAAGAAATATAAGTATGGAGATACAAACATATTATCGATACTTGCTTCCGTAGACTAGCATCTACATTCTATTCAACGCCTCGGCATGTGGGGCCTTAGCACAATGACTTCTCGACTGTGTAGAACAAAGATTTTCCCGTTGCCGACAAGGAGGGGGTGACGGCGGCGCGCTTTTTGGCTTGCTCTAGTCCTAGTAGTCATACTAGGTGGTCTAACCACATGTAGATTTATTCTTTTTCACGTCTCGTGTTCCCCGTCTTGCCACATTTGTTGATGAATAGACGGTAAGTTATTCACGGGAAACCCTTGATGAGCGTGTTTGTAGAGAGAGAGAGAGAGAGAGAGAGAGAGAGAGAGAGTGCGTGTGTGATATGTTAGAGACTGAGGCAATGATAACATATTCTTTGTGTCTATGTGTGTGGAGGATAGAGAGAGACATGTACATGGGGCTTTGTGTTGTGTAACGTGGAGACACATATACATAATTAGAGAGTGAGTGTGTGAGATACACATGCGGACATGGGGAGAGATGAGGATCCAGATAAATGGGTGTTTGTGCGTGTTTGTGTGTGTTTGTGCACGCGTTTGTGTGTGAGAGGGGAGAGTGTACGTGGAGTAGAGAGACACTGATGATGTAAACCTAGTATAAGGGAAGGGGGAATGGTGTGACATGTGTAGTAGCGGGATAGCACGGGTGCGGGCTGGGGGAGCAGACTATTTGGAAGAGACATCGAGTGTGTGTGTGGGAGAGGGGTGTGAGAGCGAGAGAAAGAGAGAGCTAGCGACGGAGAGAGAGAGAGAGAGAGAGGAAGAGATGGGGCGGGAGGGGTCGTTTGCGTCCATAAATGGCGTATAGATAGGGAGACAATGTTGATGTTGTCCGAAATTGGCCTATGAACGGAGACGCAAGGGAAGCGAGTCATCGTGTGTGTGATAGGGACTTCAAGAGAGATCTAGAATAGATGGTGTAGAGAACAATGTGCGAAATCGAGAACGATTATACATTAGGGAGCTATGCAAAGAGTCATGACATATATGTATGCATGGAAGGAGTAGGGTCCGCATGTGGGAGAGATAGAAAGAGGAGAGTGGTGCACAAGGAGACAAAGTGTGCTTGTTTGCAGTGGGGGTGGTGTGTGAGGTGAGTGCTTGAGAACCACATAACTAGGGAGATAGACGTTTGGGGGCGACGTTTTGTGTGTACGGGAAATATACACTCTACATAGTGCGTGTGCTTGGGTAAGAGAGATAGCGGGAGACCTAGAGAGTGAGGGAAGAGATGTGTGCATGCCCGAGAGACAAAGTGTTAGAGACCTATGTTGGGGTTTGGACTTTACAAGAGAGAGGGGTGTTAATGTGCTCGTGTGTTGGTGTTTGGGGGAGAGAACGACTTCTCTATGTGTGTGTGTGTGTGCGTGGTGGTGGTGGTGGGGGGGTTGACTTCAGATAAAGAGTGAGGTGTCTATATTTGAGGGACTTTAGCGTAATTGAGATATTGTGCACTCATGGTTGATCCATTTGTTTCATAGTTTGTACTATGAGATAACGATACTTTTGAACATGCGTGATATACCTTGATGTACCCGAATTACAAACCTAAGATTGGAATTTTGGAATTCGACTTCATCATTAGCTTTTGTAATTCATTTAAATGGAGGTACATTTTTTAAGCCGGGATTTCGTGATTTCAAATTCATATATCAAACCTAGAGATAAACACATACGGGCATGTTCAAACTTTATAATCATCCACTTTATCCATACACATACACATTTTTGCTTTTGTCATCATATTTAGGATAAACACATTTGGAATTTCATTTGAATTGGACCGTATGATGGTATTTGCTTGTAGTAGCTCAATGATCCATATTTGAATTGATTGGACAATCTAAGTTTCGAGTTGGAGACATTGATTTTCAAAACTTGCACATTTTTTTATGCAAAACAAACAAATTCTCGGCCATGATATCATAGTCGGCCGTACGAGAGCAGAATACTTATAATTTTAGGCGCCAAAAGCTTTCAAACTTCCCGCTCACATCGAAATATCACGCGTCCGAAAGTTTAGCCCTGCAATATTCCTGTTTTACCCCTACCACATGAACGGAAAAGGGCTGCTTTGGTAACTCCATTATTTTCCCCTCTTTGCCCCCAACATTCTTCCCAGCCCTCCCTCCCGACCCCCAACCACGGCAAGCCGCGAATCTAGTCCTCCGCCGCAGCGGTGGACCTCACACCGCCGGATCTACCTTCCGCACCTTGGAACCCCTAATCGCCAACTCACCACTTCACCGGAACCGCTTCAATGATCGGGTTTGTCCACCACTCCAGATCTCCTTGACCGCCATCATGGTCCACCGCATCGGATCTGCTTAACCGGCGCCCTCCACCACAGTGTAGGCCCTTCACTGACTCCCTCGTCCGCCCCTTCGCTAGCCCTTCATACAAGCCCTCGTCTGACGCAACAGATCCGCCTCACCGAAAGCACTATACAACGCGCCGGCCAAGCCTTCGCCCATCGCAGACCGACCCGCTCCACGGACGCCATATTCAACTACACCGGCCCTGCTTTACTGACGCTGTAGCCTCATCAAGTTATTTCAATTTGTACTCCTTCGGTTTTTCTCTTTATCGTGCAACTGTTCACTACCACAGATGAGCTTTCTTGTATGTCGACAGGCGCCGCAACCGTAGCACCGGAGCAGCTTCAGCGACGGCGCCAGCCGGCCCAAACTCAACCGCAACACGAGTACCATCGACGATCCTTAGCTATCAAGTATGACAACGATACCCATACGCCACTGAGAATCAGGTACTATTATCCAACGGCCGGCGCTTACGTTCACTTTCCTTGCATAAGCACCGCACCTTTGAATTTCTTCAGGGCATCATTCAGTTTTTCATGAGACGTGTTATTCTGCTTGCACCTATAGGGCCATACTTCTGGCAGTGAACATGTTACATGTGTTAAATTACATACCAAAGGTGCACATATAGTTAATATGCTTTAGTTTTGTTCTCGATGCCACCTGTTGGTTCCATTAGACTGCTTAATGTTCTCTATGCTTAATTACACATCAGCAAACTAGCATGTGGTTCCGCTGCTTTTTGTTTGTTTTACCCCACATTTTCTGATGCTAGCTATTACATCACTGCTCCAAGCCTCTGTTTATTACTTGTTTGTGTGTTCTTGATCTTCCCAAGTTGCATGACTAATTTGATGCTTCTATTAATTATGGAGCCGCCAACCCCATCAGGCAAAATATTTGTTCTCTTGGTGCTGGCACCTCGAACAAGCATAAAAATAGAGGGAAGCAGATATATTATCGTGTATGCACACACCCTTCTTTCATTAGTTTAGATGAACCATTGATGATCAATTCGGACCAGTGCATGGGATTAAAATTAATTTTACCTAAATAGATGGTGCAAAATAAACTACAACAACTAGTTTTGCAACCACGGGATGTCGATTTATATCTTCAAAGAACATTGCAACAGCAGCTAGGCTTCACAACAACATATGGTAAGCCAGTGTGTTTTAGTACATGTTAAATGTAATGCGAGTGGGCTGCTTTCTTGTCTTGTGCCCTCAACGTGTAATCCTACCGAATTACAAATAGTTCGGTTGTCCGCTTTGCATGTATTGCTTGATTCGAATGCTTGTTTGTTGTTACGTTATACCGAAGTTGGTTAATATGTCAAGAAGGCTCGCTGTACTATCGTAAAGAAATGCATGCCTATTTAATTTGAGTCCTTAACTTTTCCTCTCAACTTCATCACAAGACTGTCTTCGTAGTTTATATGAGGCCACACTGTAAGTGCTTTCTCAGATTATTTCAACTGCTTATATGCCTTGGCAACTTAAATATAGCGGTTGTACACTCCCTTTCAACTTTCATCTTACCATTTTAATTTCTTTTCGGCTGATGCTGCTTCGAACCATTTAAATATAGTTTGCCATGCTCGGCAATAATTCGTCTGTCGTTTACCATGTAAGCTTACTACCTGGATCATACGATAACTATCTCTTACTTATGTCCAAATGGAAACCTTTCAGGATGTCGTTCACACTAGGACACAATGTACAACCCCAGAATCTATTTGTGGAAGCAGTGCGCCATCCATGTTACCAGATGGTAGCAGTTCAGAGGCAACACCATTGGAGAGCAGTCTGAGCACATATATTATAGTGCTTGAGGCTCTACTAGAGGCAGAAAGAGATGGTGTGGCTGCCATGAATGAGGTAATCTTTATCTTGAGGCCGGAAATTACGGAATTAGCGGCACGCATTATGCAAGCAACCCAAGAATTGGAGGAAGTAAGAATTTTGCATTTGAAGATGAAGGAGGTCCTGCTGTTTCTGCTATCTGAGCCCAAGGTAATCCCGGTTCTTCTTTAGATACCAGTTGAAATTGTCACTAGATTATTGTACTTGCATGTTGTGTCATGTCTCTGAATGGATTATGTTGCAAGACCCCCTATGTTGTCTGGAATTCCATGTTGTCCATGTGTTGTAATGATCCGAATTTTTTAGGCGAGGTAATCCTCGATTACTTGTATGATTGACATAAGGTGAACTGTTTTTCATGTGAGAATATTGTATTGGATGAAATAACTGTTTGAATCAGAGTGTATCCAACCTACTGAATTCGAAGATCACGACATTTCTAAATCATAATGATATATAAAGGTGGAATAAATCTTTTTTGTGGTTTTGAAGAAATAAATAACAAAACGTATAATTATCGGTGGATATTCGTAATCGAATACAAACTGGATCTGAATTTAGTTTGCCAGGTCCCAAGGCAAACGTGAATGCTAATTCTCCCAAGTTTTGAACGAAGCGGCTAAACACCCACTATAATTTGTGGGTTCCCGAAGCAAGTGTTTGCGAGATGGAAATTATTGTCTACCCCTGACACTTGACATCCTTATTGACCGGATTTACACTGTTGTCGATAGGGGTAGACTAGTAACTTCAATCAGACGTGACACGACGGCCTCTGAGCCCATTCAGACACGGTGGGCGCCAAACCTGGGCAACAAAACACATTTGATTCAAGATCGTCCGAAAGACATGTGTCTCTTCCTCCATTTCCCCATTCATACACGGTGGGTGGCAAAACAAACTCTCCTCGTCCGTAATTGATGTAGGCTAATATTTTAAATAGGGGCAGATGTGTAACTTCCATCAGACGTGACACAACCGCCTACACATCAACCCCGTTCATACACCGTGGGCGCCAACCGTGGGCGGCAAAACACCCTCTCCTTGCCCGAAATAGTTACCAGCAAATATTTGGGAGATGCGAGATTACCGTCCTATCCCCAACCGACGCGATGTCTGATATTTTAAACGGGGGATAAGTTCGTAACTTTCCCCCATTTCGTAGAAGCGTCCCCAAAGTTTGAGATCGCCTCCCTCCATTTCCCCATTCATACACCGTCGGGCGCACGACAACCTCTACGGCCAGCCTCCTCCGTCCGCCACCCCATCCTCCACCTTGCCGGAGCCGCTACCCCTACCCCGTCGTCCACTGCAAGAGATGGACGTCTCTCATCCACGGCGCTGGACCAGGATCCTTTCATCGCCTCCTCTCGCTTCATCGGCGCTGTCGTCCACCTTGCCGTTGCCGCTCCTACGACCGCCTTGTCCATGGCAACAGGATATATCCCCCGATCCGGCCGTCTGCCGTCTAAAGTCTTCTTCCCCGCCGCTGACAGCCATCGCACCCGCAGCACCCTCAACGACAAGATAGGCCTACACGGCGCCGCAAGAGAGGTGGTACTCTTACATATGTGCTTAAGTTATTGATCTCACCGGAAAATAGATCATAATTTGTTTATCGTACTTTTCTTGTCCGTACCAAATCGTAGTGGCTCGTTGAAAGCAAACATTGGTTGTAAGTAGCTTTCTCCGGTTTGCACCTTCAGATCCGCCATGGCACGGGCACTATACTCGTAAAGCTTATGGTTTCTCCCTTTATATTCACTACCATCATCGTAGGGTGCTTCGTGTCGTGCTAGCACTGCTCCTCAAGACCTCAACCCAAAGCTTACGTGTTCAAATACGAATCTGATATGATGCTCATATAACTAAAACAGAGAACGCTTAATTGGTCACCTAATGTTCCTATATTTGTTTCAAAAGCATGTGCGCCACCCAATCGTCCAGCTAGTTCCACTTTCCTGATTTTTCTCTTGATGCTTAGGGTTTTCCCTTTATCTACTCTACTATGATCTCCGTAGGTGCTTTCTCGTCAGACTAGCATTACTCCACCCTTCAAGCTAAACAACACAACACTCGTAATTCAAAAGCTTAGTTTTTCAAATATGATTGTGATATGATACCGATATTAGTTAACCGACACATTTAATTGGTTAGCTAAAGGTCCCACTTGAGTTTCCAAATGCATGTCGCGACATATAGATAGACAGCATAATTGCATTTCTTTGTCACTTGTTGACCGTACTTTCTTGTCCATACCAAATTTTAGTTGTTATTTCGAAGCAAATATCGGTTGCTAACTACCCTTTGCACGGTTTGCAGCTTCAGATCTGTCATCCCACTGCCACGGTCAACACTGTACTGATCATGCTTATGTTTTCCCCATTTTATGATGACCACAATCAACCTATGTGGTTCGTGTCGTAATAGCACTGCTCCACCCATCGAGCTAAACAAGCTTAGTTGTACAAATTCATATCTGATATTATTGCTGATATTAGTAAACTGAGAGATGTTTAATTGGTTAGGTAAATGTTCCTACTTTAGTTTCAAATGCATGTGAGCCACATATGGAGAGGCCGGAAAGAATAGTATTTCTCAGGCGCCTCTGGTTCATCATGGGTGGCCAACTGACATTGTATTGAAACACTTGTAATATCTTCAATCTGCTTGCTCTTCTGCTCTTCTTTAAGATGATACTCTTCTCTTGCGGTCGACTGGCCAGGTCGATTTGTTCTCCCTTACTATACTTTGAATCTGTCAGGCCAGGTCGACTTGTTCTTATTTACTATATGTTGAAGCTATCATCTGCGAAGTGTCATCACTTCTGGAGCTCTCATATTTTGAGCAGTAGGCCACATTATATTAATGCACACAACAAATTATAGCATGCGTGACATCTTTTAAAAGAATTGCAGAGATAGCACAAAGGGGTTTACAGGGAGGCCGTATTGGATTAGAATCACTTCTGCATTACAAAGAAAATCTCACTTGTTTTTATGTTTTCATGCATGTCAGATATTGAACATTATCAAAAATAATATGATAATGGGCCACGAGAGGAATATTGCGGAAAGATCAACTGGCTAACAAACTTGGCATGGTGGAGGATGGCCTATCTTATTCACCCATCAAGGTGCTTGATCTAACTTTGCAAAGTTGTATTGGTCGCACATATTTTGCATCTGACCTCTTGCATTTCTTCTACTTTGTTACACCATCTGCTTAGTTTAAGCATCATATATGAGTATATGCCTTAACTATCCATTTTTTGTACCTATTCCATGTGTCGTCACACTATGTTTTTCCAGTCAAATGTTGTTCTGTCGTGATAGATGTCCAAAAGGAAGAGGGTGAGTGCAGATCCTCAAGGAGTACAAACTAGGTATTTGGAAAAGGAAGTGGTACTGTTAAATCAGATAGATCAGCAGCCACGTAAAAACACAGCCCAACTGTACCACACTTTACCCCTACTCCAAAGTGGCCAAACCCCTATTAGAACTGATGGGAGCCCAAAGGTCGCATCTGTCTATGATATCAATTCAAAATTTGAACTCCTAAATTTCTGCTTGTGCCTTACCTTCTCTCTTGTATGAAAACTAATTTCAGATGAATCTCCTTGCTCAAAGGATCATATGATCTCAAAACAATAATGGGCTCTGCATTGCTCTTATCAGTACCTCTCTCCCTTTTGCCTTGTAACGTTGTACTTAATTAATTGCTATTTGATTATGTATCATCACCGCACCTGAGCTTCATTATCCTCTGTTTCTTCCAATATTATTTCATCTATATTTACTCTTTGCAAAATGTAGAATAATGGCAACGCTTATAAAGAATTTTCTTTGGGGAATTTATTGAATTGTCCTTCCATCAACATGGAGAAGGGCTTTGTCCAGCCCGTGTTAACATGTAATGTAAGTTCATCCTTCTTAAGCCTTCAAACTTTTTTCTAGTATAGATTTGGATAGGCATGATTGCCTCCACTGCTGTTTTCTTTGCTGTTTACATCTAATTGGATGTTTGCAACAACTACTAGTTTCAAATTGTAGTTGTAAAAATATGTTCCTTATGCAGAACAGATCCATTTATTTGCTTATATAATTGTGAAACCTGTTACGTGTCTCCTTGTTTCTCTTTCAGAGTCGTATCTCTTACGCCAGCAGAACTTTAGGGAAGATAGTGAGCCAAACCATCTTGAGGACAGCGAGATGACCCCAAGGTCCTGCCTTGATGAAGACAGTGAGTTGAAGCTACTCACCGGCAGGTGTGAGACAACCTCTGCAAGGCCGCTCCCTCAATCAGTTCGACTTCTTCGCCTCAACTTAAAGCGGAAAGGCTTGCTTCAGCTCAGCTCCGACTTGAAGTCAAAGATGCAATGAAGATGTCGAGGACTGTCGTGGCACACCATCATGCCTTAAATCTAGTGTTGATGCATCTATCGTTGACACAACCGAGGTCTACTCAGCTTCTTCACTGTTTGGGGCCCGACTGCCGTGCCTAGTACCTTCTGAAGTGCTCTCAGTTTTGTATATTCTTTTTTCGGCGCGTTTATTTGCACTGGTGGCGAACTTTGATGCCCAGTGGATGTAATATGTGCGATAGCCGTGATAGCCTAGCGTAAGTTGCTTGCTTATTTATTTCCATGTTATCTTGTTTATTTTTTTGCTTGTAGTCATTGTAGTTCTTTTTCCGCAGTTTGCTAATGGGTGCAATAACCTATTTTTTAAAACTAGGCCACAATAACCATGGGCTAATATTTACTGTAGTGACACTGGGCCTCCTACGGGCCGTAGAAATAGTAGGCCTTCTACGGGCCATAGAAACAGTGGGCCTTCTACGGGCCGTAGAAACAATGGGCCTTCTACGGGCCATAGAAACAATGGGCCTTGTCAATGGGCCTTATACGGGCAGTATGATCGATTAGCCAAACATGGGCCCATAACAGGCCGCATTATGGTCGTAAACGGGCTAGAGTTGGAATCATCCGTTCATGGGCCGACCATAATGGGCCATCGTTAATAGGCCGTATTTCATGTGCTATGAAAACGGCCCAACGTGTTAACGGACCACAAACGGGCCGACTGTAACCACGAGCTGAATTTGGCCCATAAGCAGAAAATGACAGTAAAGGGACGAAAGTAAACGAATCGTCGGAAATGAGCCCAAGAATAAATGGGCTGTGAGAAGGCCGAAAGATAACATGGGCTAGAAACGCCCAACGGAATAACAGTGCCCTTAATGGGTATAAAGTGATACATCGCTCATTACGGGCCGATTTCACCACGGCCGTTAATGGGTGTAAAGTAATACTCTGTTCATTAAGGGCCAGTTTCACCAACGGGCGTTATCAGGCCAAGAGTTACAGAGGGCCTCATATGGGCCGAAAGACGTCATGGGCCATACATGGGCCAGAAGTGAAAATGGGCTGGAATCATATTGGGTGGCCCAGATGACGGTACTGGGCCTAATTCGGATAGGGCGTAACGGGCCTTGGGTTAGCGGGCTGTAAATGGGCTATATGCGAACATGCCGTTAATAGGCTTTACATGGGCCGGCCCGCCACCTTTTGACCAAGTCAAACGGGCCGGCCTTTTCACAGGAATGGGCCTCTATTGGGCCGTGCCACGTGTCGACATATCATAGGCGCCTATACATCCAATGAGTGGATGACATCTGTCCCCAACGGTGAGCCAACACGCAGTTTCCTCCAGCCAATGATGATTTTACACGTGGAAAATCCCCATTGGTCGGGGCTGTTAACGGGTTATCGGATCCAAAACCCAACCCGATAGCTTAACGGCGTTCCGTTACGGTGGATGCCAGGTGTCACCACCCTTGACGAAAAGCACTTCAGGACGCTGCGATTTATCGTCATGGAAGTGGACACTTCCGTGATGATAATTTTGGTAATGTCATGGAACACTTCTACGACAAAGACATGTATGACTATCTTGATTCTGTCATAAATTTGTCATGGATGTACATGCATGACAAAAAACGCGACCTACCGTGACAAACACGTATCATCACGGAAGTGTATTTTTTTTGTAGTGCTACTACTATTACTCCACACATCGACTGACTCCTGCCTGCATCTAGAGTATTAAGTTCATAAGAACAGAGTAACGCATTAAGCAAGATGACATGATGTAGATGGATAAACTCATGCAATATGATATAAACCCCATCTTGTTATCCTCGATGGCAACAATACAATACGTGCCTTGCAACCCTTTCTGTCACTGGGTAAGGACTCCGCAAGATTGAACCCAAAGCTAAGCACTTCTCCCATGGCAAGAAAGACCAATCTAGTAGGCCAAACCAAACTGATAATTCGAAGAGACTTGCAAAGATAACTTAATCATACATAAAAGAATTCAGAGAAGATTCAAATATTATTCATAGTTAAACTTGATCATAAACCCACAATTCATCGGATCTCGACAAACACACCGGAAAAAGAGTTTACATCGAATAGATCTCCACAAGAGAGGGGGAGAACATTGTATTCAGATCCAAAAAGAGAGAAGAAGCCATCTAGCTAATAACTATGGACCCGTAGGTCTGTGGTAAACTACTCACAACTCATCGGAGGGGCAAGGATGTTGATGTAGAGGCCCTCCATGGTTGATTCCTCCTCCCAGCAGAAAGTGCCGACGAAGGCTCCAAGATGGGATCTCACGGATCTGTAAGGTTACGGCGGTGGAAATTGTGTTTCGTGGTGCCCCTGGATGTTTTCGGGGTACGTAGGTATATATAGGAAGAAGAAGTACGTCGGTGGCCGCCCGAGGGGCCCACAAGACAGGGGGGCGCGCCCTATAGGGGGGGCCTCCTATCTCGTGGAGGCCTCGGCTGCTTCTTGACTTGCACTCCAAGTCCTCTGGATCACGTTTGTTCCAAAAATCACGCTCTCGAAGGTTTCATTCCATTTGGACTCCGTTTGATATTCCTTTTCTTCGAAATACTGAAATAGGAAAAAATAAACAGCAATATGGGCTGGGCCTCCGGTTAGTAGGTTAGTCCCAAAAATGATATAAATGTGTAAAATAAAGCCCATAAACATCCAAAAAGGGGTAATATAATAGCATGGAACAATCAAAAATTATAGATACGTTGGAGACATATCAAGCATCCCCAAGCTTAATTCTGCTCGCCCTCAGTAGGTAAATGATAAAAAGAGAATTTTGATGTGGAATGCTACCTAGCATAATTCATAATGTAATTTTCTTTATTGTGGCATGAATGTTCAGATCCAAATGAATACAAAATAAAAGTTCATATTGATAAAAGAAATAGTAATACTTCAAGCATACTAATCAAAGTAATCATGTCTTCTCAAAATAACATGGAAAAAAAAAGTTCATCCCTACATAGTCATATAGTTAGGCTATGCTTCATTTTCTTCACACAAAGATGTTCCCAACTTTTATACCCCGATGACAAGCCAAGCAATTTTTTCATACTTAAATAATCTCAAACTTTTTTCAACCTTCACGTAATACCTGAACGTGAGCCATGGATATAGCACTATGGGTGGAATAGAATATGATGATGGGGATTGTGTGGAGAAGACAAAAAGGAGAAAGTCTCACATTGACGAGGATAATCAACGGGCTATGGAGATGCCCATCAATTGATGTCAACATGAGGAGTAGGGATTGTCATGCAACGGATGCACTAGAGCTATAAATAAATGCTCAACAAAAGAAAACTAGTGGGTGTGCATCCAACTTGCTTGCTCCACGAAGACCTAGGGCATTTGAGGAAGCCCATCGTAGGAATATACAAGCCAAGTTCTATAATGAAAAATTCCCACTTAGTATATGAAAGTGACAACATAGGAGACTCTCTATCATGAAGATCATGGTGCTACTTTGAAGCACAAGTGTGGAAAAAGAGATAGTAGCATTGTCCCTTCTCTCTTTTTTCACTCATTTTTATTTTCTTCTTTCTTCTTTTTTTTCTCTTTTTTTCTTTCTTTCTCTTTTTTCCTTTTTTTTCTTTCTTTTTTTTTCTTTTTAAAGTCCGAAGTCTCATCCCGACTTGTGGGGGAATCATAGCCTTCATCATCCTTTCCTCACTAGGGCAATGCTCTAATAATGAAGATCAGCACACTTTTATGGATTTACAACTCAAGAATTACAACTCAAAACTAGAACAAGATATGACTCTATATGAATGCCTCCGTGATGTGCGGGATGGTGCAATGAATCAAAAGTGACATGTATGAAAAATGATGCATGGTGGCTTTGCCACAAATACGATGTCAACTACATGATCATGCAATGGCAATATGGTAGAAGTAAAGTATGTCATGATGATGATGAACGGAACGGTGGAAAGTTGCATGGCAATATATCTCGGAATGGCTATGGAAATGCCATAATAGGTAGGTATGGTGGATGTTTTGAGGAAGATATAGGGAGGTTTATGTGTGATAGAGCGTATCGTATCACGGGGTTTGGATGCACCGGCGAAGTTTGCACCAACTCTCAAGGTGAAAAGGGAAATGCACGGTACCGAAGAGGCTAGCAAAGGCGGAAAGGTAAAAGTGCGTATAATCCATGGACTCAACATTAGTCAAAACAACTCATATGCTTATTGCAAAAATTTAGAAGTCATCAAAAATCAAGTACTACGCGCATGCTCCTAGGGAGATAGATTGGTAGGAAATGACCATCGCTCATCCCCAACCGCCACTCCTAAGGATGCACAAGCCAGGTACAATTCATGTTTCAAATTTGTTTCACAACTTTAACCATACGTGCATGCTACGGGACTTGCTAACTTCAACACAAGCATTCTTTAAATTCATAATCACCCAACTAGCATGACTTTAATATCACTACCTCCATATCTAAAACAATTATCAAGCATCAAATTGATCATAGCATCCAGTTCACTTTCTATGATAGTTTTTTTATAATACCCAACTTGGATGCCTACCATTCTAGGACCAATTTTATAACCATAGCAAATACCATTCCGTTCTGAAAGACTCTCAAAATAATATAAGTGAAGCATGAGAGACTAGAAATTTCTTCAAAATTAAGACACCACCGCGTTTCTAAAAGATATAAGTGAAGCACTAGAGCAAAAACTATCAAGCTCAAAAGATATAAGTGAAGCACATAGAGTATTCTAGCAAATTCTAATAAAATAGGCTTCTCCCAAAAGGTGTGTACAGCAAGGATTATTGTGGTAAGCTAAAAAGCAAGTACTAATATAATACACGACGCTCCAAGCAAAACACTTATCATGCGGCGAATAAAAATATAGCTCCAAGTAAAGTTACCAATGAACGAAGACGAAAGAGGGGATGCCTTCGTGGGGCATCCCCAAGCTTAGGCTTTTGGCTATTCTTGAATATCTTGGGGTGCCTTGGGCATCCCCAAGCTTAGGCTCTTGCCACCCTTTATTCCATAGTCCATAAAAGCTTTACCCAAAACTTGAAAACTTCACAACACAAAACTCAACAGGAAATCTTATAAGCTCCGTTAGTGAAAGAAAAAAAAACACCACATAAGCTACTGCAATGAACTCATTCTTTATTTAATTTGGTGTTAAACCTACTGTATTCCAACTTCTCTATGTATTATAAAATATTTTATTGGCCATAGATTCATTAAAATAAGCAAACAACACACGAAAAACAGAATCTGTCAAAAACAGAACAGTCTGTAGTAATCTGTAACTAACACAAACTTCTGCAACTCAAAAAATTCATCCAAAATAGGAAGACCTAGTAAATTTGTTTATTGATCAGAAGCAATTGGAATCACTATTTTATCACGTTCTGGTGATTTTTAACAATTGTTTTCGTGAACCGAAAGTTTCTGGAAATTACAGCAAGATCAAATAACTATCATCCAAGAAGATCCTATAGGTTTAACTTGGCACAAACACTAATTAAAAGATAAAACCACATCTAAACAGAAGTTAGATGGATTATTTATTAAAACACAGCAAGGAAAAATATTGGGTTGCCTCCCAACAAGCGCTTTTCTTTAAAGCCTTTTTAGCTAGGCATTGAGATTTCAATGATGCTCACATGAAAGACAAGAATTGAAGCACAAAGAGAGCATCATAAAACATGTAACAAACACACTTAAGTCTAACATACTTCCTATGCATAGGCATCTTGTAAGCAAACAAATTATCAAGGCAAGAAAAAACTAGCATATGCAAGGAAGAACAAAGAGATGATAGCAATCTCAACATGAAGAGAGGTAATTTAGTAAATGAAAACTTCTACAACCATAATTTCCTTTCTCATAATAGTTAAATGTAGGATCATAAGAAAATTCAACAAAATAGCTATCACATAACATATTCTCAACACGATCCACATGCATATAAAGTTGACACTCTTCCAAGATAGTGGGATTAACATTAGCTAAAGTCATGACCTTTCCGAACCCACTTTTATCAAAAATATCATAAGATTGAACATACTCCAAATATGTGGGATCTAAAGTTGACACTATTCCAAACCCACTTTCAATATTATTACAAACATTATTATAAATCTCATATTCATCATGGGGCTTAAATAAATTTTCAAGGTTATAAGAAGAATCACCCCAATCATGATCATTGAAACAAGTAGTAGACATAGCAAAACTAGCATCCCCAAGCTTAGGGCTTTGCAAATTATTAGCACAATTGACATCAAGAGAATTTATAGGAAAATTATTGCAATCATGCTTTTTATTCAAAGATCTATCATGAATCACTTCATAAAGGTCTTCATCACAATTTTCAGATTCACGAATTTCAAGCAAAACTTCATAAAGATAATCTAGCGCACAAAACTCACTAGCAATTGGTTCATCGTAATTGGATCTCTTAAAAAGATTAGCAAGCGGATGCAGATCCATAGATCTTAGGTTCTCTGTTTAGCAATAAATAAGCATCTAATCCAACCAAACGAGCAAACAAAAGGGCAAACAAAAGAGAGGAGGAGATTGGGAAAGAGAGGGCGAATAAAACGGCAAGGGTGAAGTGGGGGAGAGGAAAATGAGAGGCAAATGGCAAATAATGTAAATGCGAGGGAGATGGTATTTTGATGGGTACTTGGTATGTCTTGACTTGAGAGAAGACCTCCCCGGCAACGGCGCCAGAAATCCTTCTTGCTATGTCTTGATCTTGCGTTGGTTTTCCTCGAAGAGGAGAGGGTGATGCAGCAAGTGTAGCGTAAGTATTTCCCTCAGTTTTGAAAACCAAGGTATCAATCCAGTAGGAGGCTCCTCAAAAGTCCCACGCACCTACACAAACAAACTGAGAACTCGCAACCAACGCAATAAAGGGATTGTCAATCCCTTCACGGCCACTTTAGATAGTGAGATCTAATAAAGATAGTATGATAAGATAAATATATTTTTGGTATTTTATAATATAGATGCAAAAAGTAAAGATGCAAGTAAAAGTAGATTGAAAGCAAATATGATAAGCGATAGACTCCATTACAGTGGGTGAACAAATTACTGTCGAGCAATTGATAGAAAAGCGCATAGTTATGAGATTATCTAGGCATGATCATGCATATAGGCATCACGTCCATAACAAGTAAACCGACTCCATTACTCCACACATTGACCGACTCCTTCCTGCATCTAGAGTATTAAGTTCATAAGAACAGAGTAACGCATTAAGCAAGATGACATGATGTAGAGGGATAAACTCATGCAATATGATATAAACCCCATCTTGTTATCCTCGATGGCAACAATACAATACGTGCCTTGCAACCCTTTCTGTCACTGGGTAAGGACACCGCAAGATTGAACCCAAAGCTAAGCACTTCTCCCACGGCAAGAAAGACCAATCTAGTAGGCCAAACCAAACTGATAATTCGAAGACACTTGCAAAGATAACTTAATCATACATAAAAGAATTCAAAGAAGATTCAAATATTATTCATAGATAAACTTGATCATAAACCCACAATTCATCGGATCTCGACAAACACACCGCAAAAAGAGTTTACATCGAATAGATCTCCACAAGAGAGGGGAGAACATTGTATTGAGATCCAAAAAGAGAGAAGAAGCCATCTAGCTAATAACTATGGACCCGTAGGTCTGTGGTAAACTACTCACAACTCACCGAAGGGGCAAGGATGTTGATGTAGAGGCCCTCCGTGGTTGATTCCTCCTCCGGCAGAGTGCCGGCGAAGGCTCCAAGATGGGATCTCGCGGATACAGAAGGTTACGGCGGTGGAAATTGTGTTTCGTGGTGCCCCTGGATGTTTTCGGGGTACGTAGGTATGTATAGGAAGAAGAAGTACGTCGGTGGCCGCCCGAGGGGCCCACAAGACAGGGGAGCGCCGTCCTATCTCGTGGACGCCTCGGCTGCTTCTTGACTTGCACTCCAAGTCCTCTGGATCACGTTTGTGCCAAAAATCACGCTCCCGAAGGTTTCATTCCGTTTGGACTCCATTTGATATTTCTTTTCTTTGAAATACTGAAATAGGCAAAAAAACAGCCATATGGGCCGGGCCTCCGGTTAGTAGGTTAGTCCCAAAAATGATATAAATGTGTAAAATAAAGCCCATAAACATCCAAATGGGTAATATAATAGAATGGAACAATCAAAACTTATAGATACTTTGGAGACGTATCACTTCACATATAGAAAGTATGAGGCATAAAAATTGTTGAGAGTTGATAAACGTAGTTTTGGTCATCGTTGCAATTAATAGGAAGTGATAAGGAAAGAGAGGTTCACATATAAATATATTATCTAGGACACCTTTTATGATTGGGAGCACTCATTAAGTATGACATGCTAAAAGAGTTGACGTTGGACAAGGAAGACAATATAATGGTTTATGTTTTCTCACACCTCAGTTAAATTATATTGTCATTGACCTTCCAAACATGTTGAGCTTGCCTTTCTCCCTCATGCTAGCCAAATTCCTTGCACCAAGTAGAGATACTACTTGTGCTTCCAAATATCCTTAAACCCAGTTTTGCCATGAGAGTCCACCATACCTACCTATGGATTGAGTAAGATCCTTCAAGTAAGTTGTCATGTTGCAGGCAATAAAAATTGCTATCTAAATATGTATGACTTATTAGTACAGAGAAAATAAGCTTTGTACGATCTTGTTGTGGAAGTAATAAAAGTGATGGACTGCATAATAAAGGTCCACATACAAGGGGCAATATAAAGTGACGTTCTTTTGCATTAAGATTTTGTGCATCCAACCCTAAACGCACATGACAACCTCTGCTTTCCTCTGCGAATGGCCTATCTTTTACTTTATGTTTTTGCTTTATGCTTGAGTCAAGGTGATCCTCGTGTTTGAAAGATCATGATATATATATATATATATATATATATATATATATATATATATATATATATCAAATTTGATGTAAGTTAGCATGGGCTATTATTGTTGACATCACCTAAAGGTGAATACGTTGGGATGCAACACAATAAGCCCCTATCTTTCTCAAAGGTTCCGGCTGAAACTTCATAACCACGAGTATTGCGTGAGTGTTAGCAATTATAGGAGACTACAAGATAGTTGAGTATGTGAATTTGCTGAAAAGCTCTATTGTTGACTCTTTCTGATGTTACGATAAATTGCAATTGCTTCAATGACTGAGATTATAGTTTGTTAGTTCCCAATGAAGTTTTTGAACCGTACTTGACATTGTGAATTGATTGTTACTTGAGCATAAGAAATCATATGATAAAATATATATAGGTTGCTGTTATAAGAATGATCATGATGCCCTCATGTCCGTATTTTATTTTTATCGACACCTCTATCTCTAAACATGTGGACATATTTTTCGATATCGGCTTCCGCTTGAGGACAAGCGAGTCTAAGCTTGGGGGAGTTGATACGTCAATTTTGCATCATGCTTTTATATCAATATTTATTGCATTATGGGATGTTATTACACGTTATATCTCAACACTTATGGGTATTCTCTCTTATTTTACAAGGTTTACCATGAAGAGGGGGGATGCCGGCAGCTGGAATTCTGGCTTGAAAAGGAGCAAACATTGGAAACCTATTCTGCACTGCTCCAAAAATCCTGAAACTCCACGAAACCTATTTTTGGAATTAATAAGAATTATTGAGCGGAAGAAATACACCAGGGGGCCCACACCCTGTCCAGGAGGGTGGGGGGCGCCCCCCTACTGGGCGCGCCCCCTGTCTCCTGGGCCCCCTGGTGGCCCCCCGGTGTCCATCTTCTGCTATATGAGGGCTTTTACCCTGGAAAAAATCGTGGGCAAGCTTACTGGACGAAAATCGACCGCGACGAGGCGGAACTTGGCGGAACCAATCTAGGGCTCTGGCGGAGCTTTTCTGCCGGGGACACTTCCCTCCGGGAGGGGAAAATCATCACCAACGATCCTCTCATCGGGAGGGGGTCAATCTCCATCAACATCTTCACCAGTACCATCTCCTCTCAAAACCCTAGTTCATCTCTTGTATCCAATATAGTATCAAAACCAGAAATTGGTACCTGTGGGTTGCTAGTAGTGGTGATTACTCCTTGTAGTTGATGCTAATTGGTTTACTTTGTGGAAGATCATTGTTCAGATCCTTAATGCATATTATTACTCCTCTGATTATGAACATGAATATGCTTTGTGAGTAGTTACGTTTGTTCCTGAGGACATGGGTGATGTCTTGCTATTAGTAGTCATGTGAATTTCAGATTCGTTCGATATTTTGATGCGATGTATGTTGTCTTTTCCTCTAGTTGTGTTATGTGAACGTCGACTACATGACACTTCACCATTATTTGGGCCTAGAGGAAGGAATTGGGAAGTAATAAGTAGATGATGGGTTGCTAGAGTGACAGAAGCTTAAACCCTAGTTTATCGTTGCTTCGTTAGGGACTGATTTGGATCCATATGTTTAATGATGTGGTTGCCTCCCAACAAGCGCTATCGTTTAACGCCCCTAGCTAGGCATAAAAGCGAGAATAGATCTAAGTATTGCCATCTTTGGCATTCAATTCATAAGTGGCACGCATAATGGATCAATAAGGTAATTTGACTTTCTTTCTAGGGAAGTGTTCCATGCCTTTCCTTAATGGAAATTGGAATCTAATATTCCCTTCCTTCATATCAATAATTGCACCAATCGTTCTAAGGAAAGGTCTACCAAGAGTAATAGGACATGAAAGATTGCAAAGTATATCAAGAACGATAAAATCTACGGGCACATAATTCCTATTTGCAACAATAAGAACATCATTGATCCTTCCCATATGTTTCTTAATGGTGGAATCCGCAAGGAGCAATCATCAAATTCATGGAAACCTAGTATATCACATAAAGTTTTCGGAATCATGGAAACACTAGCACCCAAATCACATAAAGCATAACATTCATGATCTTTAATTTTAATTTTTATAGTAGGTTCCCACTCATCATAAAGTTTTCTAGGTATAGAAACTTCCAATTCAAGTTTTTCTTCATAAGATTGCATCAAGGCATCAACAATATGTTTGGTAAAAGCTTTATTTTGACTATAAGCATGAGGATAATTCAACACGAATTGCAACAAGGAAATACAATCTATTAAAGAACAATTATCATAATTAAATTCCTTGAAATCCATAATAGTGGGTTCAATGCTATGAAAAGTTTTGACCTCTCCAATCCCACTTTTACCAATTTTAGCATCAAGATCTAAAAACTCTGAATCATTGGGACGCCTTTTAACTAAAGTTGACTCATCTCTAGTCCCATAATTATCAAGATTCATATTGCAGAACAAAGATTTAATAGGGGACACATCAATAACTTTTAGATCCTCATCATTATTTTCATGGAAACTAGAAGAACACGCTTTTATAAAGCAATCTTTCTTAGCACGTATCCTAGCGGTTCTTTCTTTGCACTAATCAATGGAAATTCTCATGGCTTTGAGAGACTCATTGATATCATGCTTAAGTGGAATAGATCTAAGTTTCAAAGAATCAACATCAAGCAAAAGTCTATCAATGTTCCTAGCCAATTCATCAACTTTAAGCAATTTTTCTTCAAGAAAAGCATTAAAATTCTTTTGAGAGATCATAAATTCTTTAACACTATTCTCAGTATCAGAGGGCATCTTATTAAAATTTCCATAAGAGTTATTGTAGAAAAAAATTTCATGAGTTCATCCATCTTTCCACTCAAAACATTAATTTCTTCTATATTATGAACTTTTTTACTAGTAGATCTTTCGGTGTCCCATTGAGAATAATTGACCATAATGTTATCTAGGAGTTTAGTACCTTCTCCTAAAGTGATTTCCATAAAAGTGCCCCCCGCGGCCGAATCTAAAAGATTTCTAGAAGCAAAATTCAATCCGACATAAAAAATTTGTATGATCATGCATAAATTCAAACCATGAGTAGGGCAATTGTGAATCATTAATTTAATTCTTTCCCAAGATTGGGCAACATGCTCATGATCAAGTTGTTTAAAATTCATAATATCGTTTCTAAGAGAGATGATCTTAGCGGGAGGGAAATACTTAGAGGTAAAGGCATCTTTGCACTTATTCCATGAATCAATACTATTCTTAGGCAAAGACGAAAACCAAGTTTTAGCATGATCTCTAAGTGAAAACGGAAATAACTTCAATTTAACAATATCATTATCCGTATATTTCTTCTTTTGCATATCACACAAATCAACAAAGTTGTTTAGATGAGTAGCGACATCTTCACTAGGAAGGCCGGGGAATTGATCTTTCATAACAAGATTCAACAAAGTAGCATTGATTTCACAAGATTCAGTATCATTAAGAGGAGCAATCAGAGTGCTAAGGAAATCATTATTGTTGGTATTGGAAAAGTCACACAATTTGGTATTATCTTGCGCCATCGTGACAAGCAATCCAACACACAAGCATAGAAAAGGCAAGCGAAAGAGAGAGACGAACGGGAAAGAGAGGGCGAATAAAACGGCAAGGGTGAAGTGGGGGAGAGGAAAACGAGAGGCAAGTGGCAAATAATGTAATGCGAGGGAGATGAGTTTGTGATGGGTACTTGGTATGTCTTGACTTGAGCGAAGACCTCCCCGGCAACGGCGCCAGAAATCCTTCTTGCTACCTCTTGAGCACTACGGATTTCCCTTGAAGAGGAAAGGGTGATGCAGCAAAGTAGCGTAAGCATTTCCCTCAGTTTTTGAGAACCAAGGTATCAATCCAGTAGGAGGCTCCTCAAAAGTCCGAGGCACCTACACAAACAAACAAGAACCTCGCAACCAACACGATAAAGGGGTTGTCAATCCCTTCACGGTAACTTGCGAAAGTGAGATCTGAGAGAGATAATAAGATAAGATAATTATTTTTGGTATTTTTATGATATAGATTGGAAAGTAAAAGATGAAAATAAAAGTAGATGGAAAACTAGTATGATAAAAGATAGACCCGGGAGCCATAGGTTTCACTAGTGGCTTCTCTCAAGATAGCATAAGTATTACGGTGGGTGAACAAATTACTGTCGAGCAATTGATAGAAAAGTGCATAGTTATGAGATTATCTAGGCATGATCATGTATATAGGCATCACATCCACAACAATTAGATCGAAACGATTCTGCATCTACTACTATTACTCCACACATCGACCGAATCCTGCCTGCATCTAGAGTATTAAGTTCATGAAGAACAGAGTAATGCATTAAGAAAGATGACATGATGTAGAGGGATAAACTCATGCAATATGATATAAACCCCATCTTTTTATCCTCGATGGCAACAATACAATACGTGGCCTCGCTGCCCCTAACATCCTTTGGGGAAAGGATACCGCAAGATTGAACCCAAAGCTAAGCACTTCTCCCATTGCAAGAAAGATCAATCTAGTAGGCCAAACCAAACTGATAATTCGAGGAGACTTGAAAGATAACCAATCACAGATAAAAGAATTCAGAGAAGATTCAATTATTTCTCATAGATAAACTTAATCATAAACCCACAATTCCTCGGATCTCGACAAACACACCATAAAAAGAGTTACATCGAATAGATCTCCAAGAAGATCGAGGAGAACTTGGTATTGAGATTCAAAGAGAGAGAAGAAGCCATCTAGCTAATAACTATGGACCCGAAGGTCTGTGGTAAACTACTCACAACTCATCGGAGAGGCCTTGGAGATGATGTAGAGGCCCTCTGTGGTCGATTCCCCCTCCGGCGGAGCGCCGACAAAGGCTCCGAGATGGGATCTCGCGGATACAAAAGGTTGCGGCGGTGGAAATAGTTTTTCGTGGTGCTCCTAGATGTTTTCGGGGTATATATATAGGCGAAGGAGGTAGGTCAGGGGAGCCACGTGGGGCCCATGAGGGTGAGGTGCGTGCCTGCCCTCCTAGGGCACGCTGGGCACCCTCGTGGCCGCCTCGGTTACTTCTTGACGTCCACTCCAAGTCTCCTGGATTGCGTTTGTTCCAAAAAGATCGCTCCTGAAGGTTTCATTCCGTTTGGACTCCGTTTGATATTCCTTTTCTTCAAAACACTGAAATAGCAAAAAAATAGCAATTCGGTTTGGGCCTCCGGTTAGTAGGTTAGTCCAAAAAATTATGTAAAAGTGTAAAGTAAAGCCCATAAACTTCCAAAACGGGTAATATAATAGCATGGAACAATCAAAAATAATAGATACGTTGGAGACGTAACAATCCGCAAGTCGGTTGCTCTTCCCCATGCAGTTATTGCGCGCGTACGTGCACACTTATTGCGGGGAAGTGGCAAAGGCGAGCGCAAACGATCCCACTCCCCCATGTTCAAACCGGGGCTTATAAATTGGGTGAGGGGGGCGGCGGACATCATTCTCGCTCGCGCTCCCCTGCCTCTTCGTCCTTCCTCTGCTTCTTGCGACCGCCGTGCTGCGACGCCACTTCGAGCAGAGCTCCATCGACATCCATCTTTCTTCTTTCCTCTCATCTTCGTCGATGGCGCTGCCGTCGGGCTCATGGATGGGCTCGACCGTCACCACCGACGACATCGCCTACCTCTGCACAACCCGGCGCCTACCGGGGGAAACGGAGGTCGCCGTGCGCCTGCCGCAGGGCGAGCAGAGGCTGCTGCCCCAGGGCACGGAGCGCGTGGTCTTCTTCCCGCACTTCAAGCGTGGGTTCGGTCTTTCGGCGAGCGCCTTCTGATAACCCACAAGTATAGGGGATCAATTGTAGCCTCTTTTGATAATTAAGAGTGTCGAACCCAAAGAGGAGCTAAAGGTAGAACAAATGTTCCCTCAAGTTCTATCGACCACCGATACAACTCTACGCACGCTTAATGTTCGCTTTACCTAAAACAAGTGTGAAACTAGAAGTACTATGTAGGTGTTGTTGGATAGGTTGCAAGAATATAAAGAGCACATAAATATAAACAAGGGGTTGTTTAGATAAAGAAGCAATAAAGTTAGTATAGTGAGTGTGGAAAAGTGGTGGTAGGAGTTGCAGAATTGTCCCTAATCAATTGACTACTTTACTAGACCGATAGCAAGTTTTATGTGGGAGAGGCCACTGCTAGCATGTCATCCCTGACTTGGAATTCTATGCACTTATGATTGGAACTATTAGCAAGCATCTGCAACTACTAACGTTCATTAAGGTAAAACCCAACCATATCATTAAGATATATTGGTCCCCCTTCAATCCCGTATGCATCAATTTCTATGCTAGGTTGAAGCTTCTGTCACTCTAGCCCTCCAATACATAGTCATATCAACATACAACTAACCCTATGATGTGATCCACGTGCACTCATATGATGGGCTCCAAAGGACAGCAACATAACCACAAGCAAATAAAACCAATCATAGCAATTCACCAATTACCGATAGGACAATGAAAATCTACTCAGACATCATAGGATGGCAACACATCATTGGATAATAATATGAAGCATTAAGCACCATTTTCATGTAGAGGGTAGAGCGGGTTGCGGGAGAGTGGACCGTTGTAGATAGATGGGGGAAGGTGATGGAGATGTTGGTGAAGATGACGGAGGTGCTGGTGTAGATCGCGGTGATGATGATGGCCCCGGCGGTGTTCCGGCGCCACTGGGAGAGAGGGGGACACAACCCCCCTTCTTCTTCTTCTTCCTTGACCTTCTCCCTAGATGGGAGAAGGGTTTCCCCTCTGGTCCTTGGCTTCCATGGCATAGGAGGGGCGAGAGCCCCTCCGAGATTGGATCTGTCTCTCTCTGTTTCTGCGTTCCCAGATTCTGCCCTTTCACCGTTTCTTATATTCCCAGAGATCGGCAACTCTGATTGGATTGAAACTTTAAACATGATTTTTTTTTCCGGATATTAGCTTTCTTGCGGCGAAATAAGGGCAACAACCGCCTTACGGGGTGTCCACGAGGGTCAGGGGCGCGCCCCCTGCCTCGTGGGCCCCTCGAGCATCGTCTCGCGTTGATTCCACTTCCCAAAATTCATAAATATTCCAAAAATAATCTCCGTCCGTTTTTATCCCGTTTGGACTCCGTTTGATATGGATTTTCTGTGAAACAAAAAACATGCAACAAACAGGAACTGGCATCAAGTAATCGGATCAATATGTTAGTCCCAAAAATAGTATAAAAAGTTGCCAAAAGTATATGAAAGTTGTATAATATTCGCATGGAACAATAAAAAATTATAGATACGACGGAGACGTATCAGCATCCCCAAGCTTAATTCCTGCTCGTACTTGAGTAGGTAAATGATAAAAAAGATAATTTTTGATGTGGAATGCTACCTAGCATAATCTTGATCATATATCTAATCATGGCATGCATATAAAGACACGAGTGATTCAAAGCAATAGTCTATCATTTGACGTAAAAGAATTTAATACTCGGGCATCCCAACAAACAATCATGTCTTTCAAAATATCAATGCTAAAGAATCTTATCCCTACAAAATCATATAGTCTTTTATGCTCCCTTTTCTTAACACAAGGTACCCCTCATGCTCATCCCGGTGTCAGCCAAGCAATTGGTTCATACTTTTTAATGCGCTTCAGCATTTTCAACCCTCACGCAATACATGAGCGCAAGCCATGGATATAGCACTACAGGTGGAATAGAGTATGATGGTGGAGGTTGTGTGCAGAAGACAAAAATGGAGAAAGTCTCACATCGACGCAGCTAATCAACGGGCTATGGAGATGCCCATCAATTGATGTCTATGCGAGGAGTAGGGATTGCCATGCAACGGATGCACTGGAGCTATAAGTGTATGAAAGCTCAAACTGAAACTAAGTGGGTGTGCATCCAACTTGCTTGCTCATGAAGACCTCGGGTATTTGAGGAAGCCCATCATCGGAATGTACAAGCCAAGTTCTATAATGAAAAATTCCCACTAGCATACGAAATTGAAAGCATAGGAGACTCTCTCTATGAAGAACATGGTGCTACTTTGAAGCACATGTGTGGTAAAAGGATAGTAGCATTGCCCTTCTCTCTTTTTTCTCTCATTTTTTTATTTTATCTTTTTTTTGGGTGGGCTTCTTTGGCCTCTTTTTTTATTTGGGCTTCTTTGTCCTCTTTTATTTTTCATAAAGTCAGGAGACTCATCCCAACTTGTGAGGGAATCATAGCTTCCATCATCCTTTCCTCACATGGGACAGTGCTCTAATAATGATGATCATCACACTTTTATTTACTTACAACTCAATATTACAACTCGATACTAGAACAAAAAATATGACTCTATATGAATGCCTCCGGTGGTGTACCGGGATGTGCAATGATCTAGCGTAGCAATGAAATCAAAAAATGGATGAAAACATCATGCTAGCTATCTTACGATCATGCAAAGCAATATGACAATGAATGCTCAAGTCATGTATATGATGATGATGATGGAAGTTGCATGGCAATATATCTCGGAATGGCTATGAAAATGCCATGATAGGTAGGTATGGTGGCTGTTTTGAGAAAGATATAAGGAGGCTTATGTGTGATAGAGCGTATCGTATCACGGGGTTTGGATGCACTGGCGAAGTTTGCACCAACTCTCGAGGTGAGAAAGGGCAATGCACTGCATCAAGAGGCTAGCAATGATGGAAGGGTAATAGTGCATATAATCCATGGACTCACATTAGTCATAAAGAACTCATATACTTATTGCAAAAGTTTATTAGCCCTCGAAGCAAAGTACTACTACGCATGCTCCTAGGGGGGGGGGGGGTTGGTAGGAGTTAACCATCGCGCGCCCCCAACCTTCACGCAAAGATAAACAATCAAAATACAATGCGCGCCAATTTGGTTACATAGTTAGGAGACCATGCGTGCATGCTTTGGGAATCACAAACCTTAACACCAATATTCTTACTAAAGACAACCATTTGCTAGAACCTCCCACATATTATCATCTCTATATCGCAAAACTATTGCAAGGAGTCAAACATATCATATTCAGTGATCTACAAGTTTTATGTAGGATTTTATGACTAACCATGTGAATGACCAATTCATGTCTTCTCTCTAAATAGATATAAGTGAAGCAAGAGAGTTTAATTATTTCTACAAAATATATGCCCATGCTCTAACAAATATAAGTGAAGCAAAAGAGCATTCTACAAATGGCGGTTTTCTATGTGAAGAGAAACAGACAATCCAAACTTCAAATGATATAAGTGAAGCACATGAAGCATTCTATAAAGCCATACTCAAAAGATTTAAGTGAAGTGCAAAGAGCATCTATAAATAAACAAAGTACTATCTCATACCAGCATGGTGCATAAAAGTAAAGTGAAAACTAAACGCAAAAGACGCTCCAAGATTTGCACATATCACATGAATGAAACAAATCCGAAAACATACCGATACTTGTTGAAGAAAGATGGTATGCCTTACGGGGCATCCCCAAGCTTAGACGCTTGAGTCTCCTTGAATATTTACTTGAGATGCCTTGGGAATCCCCAAGCTTGAGCTCTTTCCTCTCCTCCTTTTCCTCATATCGAGACCTCCTCGATCTTCGAACACTTCATCCACATAAAACTCAACAGAAAACTCGGTAAGATCCGTTAGTATAATAAAGTAAATCAGAACTCTAAGTACTGTTTAAAACCAATTCATATTTTGTTTTTTCATTTTAGCTACTGTAATATAACTTTTCCATGGCTTAATCCACTGATAGAAATTGATAGTTTCATCAAAACAAGCAAACTATGCATCAAAAACAGAATCTGTCTTAAACAGGGAAGTCTGTAGTAATCTGAACATTCACCATACTTATGGTACCCCACAAATTATGCACAAATTAGGAAAAATAAACAATTTGTATAGAAAGACATTGCAAAAAATTTCAGAACCGTTTGAAAATCCAGTAAAAAATGTAAAATCGCGCACTACAGGCAAAGTTTCTGTCCTGCACCGCACAAACCAACAAGCATTGTAAACATCCTAAAGGCAAACCTTGGCACATTATTTTTATTATATAATGTAATTGTACAAGGGGATAATTATTTTTGATGAAAAGTTTCTGCAATTAAGATTCGCAAAGTTTCCGTGAGCATGAACAAAGTTCAAGGAGCTCCCCCACTTCAACAATGCTTGTCTTTCTCACTTTCACTTTCCTTTTTGAAAAGTTGGGTTCCCCTCTTTATTTTTTTGTTTTTAAACTTTATGAAAGCACACAACAGAAATAAATGACTCTCTAAAACTTCCGGGTTGTCTCCCTGGCAGCGCTTTCTTTAAAGCCATTAAGCTAGGCATATAGTGCTCAAGTAATGGATCCACCCGGATCCCAAGGTATATCAAAGCCAATTTTAAGTAACAATGATTTGTAATTTAGTAGTGAGCACAAAGTAACATATATCATGCAACAACAGAGTCTAACTCTCTTCCTATGCATCGGCATGTCATAACAGAACAATTCATGCACACATAGTAAAGGCCAGTGCATAGTATAAGCAGTTTCTTGCAATTCTATCATGTTGGAAACATAAAGAGGCGGAGATGTAGTTACTCTCTCATAATAATTGCAAGTTGGAGCAGCAAGCACATGCATATCATATCTATCAAAATCATCATGTGCAACGGTAAAATGCAACCCATCAACATAATCCTTAATAAGAGCAAACTTCTCCAATATAGTGTAGTTTGGAGAATTCAAAAGGATAATAGGACTATTATGTGTTGGTGCAATAGCAACAATTTCATGTTTAACATAAGGAACTATAGCAAGTTCATCTCCATAAGCATCATTCATATTGGCATCATGGCCACAAGCATAGCAAGCATCATCAAAAAGGGGTATTTCAAGAGAATCAACGGGATCATAACAATCATCATTGCAATCATCCTGCGGTAAGCACGAAGGGAAATTAAACAATGTATGAGTTGAAGAGTTACTCTCATTAGAAGGTGGGCACGGGTGATCAATCCGCTCTTCCTCCTTTTGTTCTTCGCTCTCCTCCTCATCTTTTTCATCCAATGAGCTCACAGTTTCATCAATTTCTTCTTCCATAGATTCCTGCAAAATATTACTCTCTTCTTGGACAGCGGAGGAGTCCTCAATATATGGTTTAACATAAGGATTAGAAGCTTAATTATCATAGAAATATTTAAGTATGGCTAAATTTTCAGATTTGTAAAGAGTAGCATCATACTTTTCAATCGAAGAAGCAATTTCATAAGCACCCTTAAAAGCAACAAATTCTTCAATTTGTTGAACATCATAGTAATTATAAACACCCTTAGCATACGAAGATACAATTCCATTATCACTAAACTCACATTGGTAGTGAAGGTGTTTCTTAGGGTTTTTAGATCAAGAAGTAAAATCATACATTTCACATAAATTCCAAGCATAGCATTGCAAATGATGAATTTGATCCAGTAAAAGTTTCCCTTTTTCAGATATGCGGTGTAGCACATAACAAGCATGCTCATCTAAATATTTTCCCTCAACTAAGCTAGTTGGGGTTTCAGCACGAGCACATAGGGCTCGAAGATGATCCAAGTAAAAAGCTTCAGTAGTGTGATAGATTTTGAGTGGTTCTTCAACCATTGATGTAGTAGGTACAACTAATTTTTTGGTATTTTGCGTTTCCTACCCATAACTAAACATAGAAAACAATTAAGAACAACAAATAAAAATTAATTAGTGATAAAGCAAACAAGCACACACGATAATATTCACCCCACGCTATAACTCCCCGGCAACAGCGCCAGAAAAAGGTCTTGATAACCCACAAGTATAGGGGATCAATTGTAGACTCTTTCGATAAGTAAGAGTGTCGAACCCAACGAGGAGCTAAAGGTAGAAAACATATTCCCTCAAGTTCTATCGACCACCGATACAACTCTACGCACGCTTAACGTTTGCTTTACCTAAAACAAGTGTGAAACTAGAAGTATTTTGTAGGTGTTGTTGGATAGGTGTCGGTGTCAAAACCGGCGGATCTCGGGTAGGGGGTCCCGAACTGTGCGTCTAGGCGGATGGTAACAGGAGACAAGTGACACGATGTTTTTACCCAGGTTCGGGCCCTCTCGATGGAGGTAATACCCTACCCCGCTTGATTAATATTGATGATATGGGTAGTACAAGAGTAGATCTACCACGAGATCAAGGAGGCTAAACCCTAGAAGCTAGCCTATGGTATGATTGTTGTTCGCCCCACGGACTAAAACCCTCCGGTTTATATAGACACCGGATAGGTTAGGGTTAGACAGAGTCGGTTACAATGGTAGGAGATCTACATATCCGTATTGCCAAGCTTGCCTTCCACGCCAAGGAAAGTCCCATCCGGACACGGGACGAAGTCTTCAATCTTGTATCTTCATAGTCTTGGAGTCCGGCCGTGATGATAGTCCGGCTATCCGGACACTCCCTAGTCCGGGACTCCCTCAGTAGCCCCTGAACCAGGCTTCGATGATGATGAGTCCGGCGCGTTGATTGTCTTCGGCATTGCGAGGCGGGTTCCTCCTCCGAATACTTCATAGAAGATTTTGAACACAAGGATAGTGTCCGGCTCTGCAAAACAAGTTCCACATAACACCGTAGAGAGAATAACTTTTGCACAGATCTGCTGACGCATTCCGCGGCATGACATCACACCACGGCCAGGCCTTTATATGAATCGTTTTTTACTGTTCCACCTCAGCGTGTTTAGCGAGGCGGTTTCCTTGGCACGTCTTATCAAAGCATGGATCGTGCCCCCTTATTCCAGGATTCTCATCAATACGGACGTGGGTAACCCATCCGCGCCATTGATTACGGCGCTTGGGAAATAAGCGAGTTTTACCAGGCTGGTGGGGGACGCATAGCTCCGTCCGTCCATATAAGGTGATAAGGATCCACCTTTTCACCTACGCCTTCTTCCTCCTTTGCTTCTCCATTTCCGCGCACTCAAGCTCCAGCGCCCAAGTCCGCACATCCCACCTCAACCTTCTCCCACCATGTCAGGAGCGGAAGGCAGGTGGATGGCCTCCTCCATCACGGAGGGGCACATCACGGAGAGGCCGGATACTTGTCCGGCGACATCGCGCACAGGCTGCCCGATGCGGGGCAGCTTATTCCAACCCCCAGGCCCCATGAGAGGGTAGTGTTTCTCCCCCACTTCCTCCGTGGACTAGGTTTTCCACTTCACCCATTTGTCCGGGGGCTCATGTTGTACTATGGCCTGGACTTCCACGACCTGGCCCCGAATTTCTTCCTCAACATCTCGGCGTTTATCGTCGTGTGCGAGGCTTTCCTCTGCATCCAGCCCCACTTCGGCTTATGGCTGAAGATCTTCAACGTCCGGCCGAAGGTAGTGGGCGGCCGTCAAGCGGAGTGTGGAGGCGCCATGGTTGGCAAGATGGCCAAAGTCCCATGGCTCGAAGGCGCCTTCGTGGAGCCAATAAAGGGGTGGCATTCGGGGTGGTTCTACATCACCGAGCCCCGCAACATCGAATGGGTGGCGGCCCCCGAATTCAGATCTGGCTTCCCCACACGGCTCTCGTCATGGAAAGAGACGGGCCTGACGTGGGGGAATTCGGACGAGACATCCGGACTTCAAACATGCGTCCGAAACCTAGTGGCCAAGAATCTTAGGCTTGTCGACGTAATCCAGGTGATGCTCGTCCGCCGGATTCTCCCATACCAACAACGGGCCTTTAACTTGTGGGAGTTCGATCCGGCACGGCACCGAACCTTGAGCCGGCTCTTCGACACTACGTACGAAGACGCCTGGAAGGTGCTGTTCAATGGCGCCGAAGCCCCAGCATCCGCTACCAAAGATCGCGGATACAACTCGCAGCGTCAAGCCGGCGAGGTAAGTTATTTTACCATTTACGGGACTCTTTTTTCATAGATTGACTCTACATGGGATCTAAAACTCCCTAATCTTTGACAGGACTGGCTGAAGAATTCTGGGCATATTAACTGTCTGGCTCCTTTGCCGGAAGATCCAGAGGACGCCCGATTGACGGGGCTGCTGGCTCCGGCGCCGTACATGGTGCCGGAGAAGAAGGCCAAGAAGGAGGACACGGGAACTCGAAGGAGTTCCCGACGCCAGTGCTGTCGATTCTCAAGCGTAATCTTCTCTCAAGACGAGGAGGGAGAAGAAAGCTCCTTCCCCAACGGGGAGGAGAAGAAAAGGAAGGCCGCCTAACCGGGAGGCCGGAGGGTCCAAGAAGGGAATAACCCTTCCTCCGGACTTCTCCACCAACGCCGACGACGGCGAGTAGGTGTTGCCTTCGAGGGCCTAGCCCCTGGCGAGATCGTAAGTGTCCGGATACCCATGGCTTTTTATTATTGCAGAGTGTTCTCTAATGTCGAACAACCATGCAGCCCGCCTAAGGGCGAGTTCGCCGATTCATCGAGCGGGTCCCTGGGCTCGTCGGAAATGGAGAATACTTTGCTTCCAACCGCCTCCTCGCCTCACACTGTGGATGACGCCGCGATGGGGCCCCAAGGGGGGCTTGGTCAAGAGGAGGTAGCGCCGGAGGTTCCACAAGGCAACCTCCCGGACTCCAGGCGCGCGGGGGGCAAGACCCCCAGGGGCTCTAAGCCCGACCCTCGTCCGGACTCCATGCCGGAACCATCAGCGGTTCCGAAGTCCGGCCAGCGGATCCTTCGCAAGAAGGGTAAGACGCCGGTGTCCTCCGTCCAATCGGAGGCACCGGATAGCTTATGTGAGGCGCTAACAGCGCTTCCATCGAGGAGGAACACCGCCTCGTTATGAGTGCGGTGATCCGGACAGTTCAGTCCGCCAAGAGCGGATCGACCAAGCTCGCATCAGCCTTCTAATGTGCTTTGAGGTAAGTTTAGAATATGTAAAAATATAACCGCATAGACAGTAGCCCCTGATGCTTAGTTTAGTGTTCGGAAAGAAAAGCCGGACTAAGGATCTAAAAAGATATACGCAGGAGTCTAACATAAGTATGTCAATATGGGAATGCAGGCTGTGCTGCTGACCTCTGCCGCACTGACTGCGGAGGTCAATGTATTAAAGCAGAACCTCGAGCGGTCCGAGAACAAGCTCGGACAAGCCAATAAGAAGCTCGAGGACAAGGAAGGTAAGTAATACCTTATCAAAGAAATACCTTATAGAAAAGGTTTTGGTTGCAAAAAATAACAGGAATAACTTGGGTACTGCAGGGGCCACGAACGAGGTGGCGACCCTGAAGGAAACGGTGTCTGTGGCCGAAAACAAAGCGGCTGCAGAACGCACCGAGCGAGAGAAGGGGGAGGCGCAGCTGGCCAAAATGCAGGCAAGAGCTCCAAGCTCGTGGAAAAACACGAGAGTTTGGAGCGTGACTCGAAGACTCGAGAGTCCGAGCTCGCCTAGGCTCTTGAGAGTGCCAAAGCTGCTAAGGCCGAGGCCCAAAAAGCCCTCCAAGAAATTGAGTCCTTAAAGAAGATAGCGGCGAGTAAGGCATTCTTTATGCAAAGCAAGCATGTGAAAGTGAATTACCTATTACTTACCCGGATTCGGAGTTCTCCAGGAGCATTCGTAGATTTGCCCCGTAGTGTGTCTGATGCTGCCGCATTCTACCGCGCCAAGGAGGGGAGCTCGACGGAAAAGGTGTTCTGGTCTTAGTATGCTGAGGCCGACCATCTGGTGCCTCTGAGCGACCAGCTGAAGCAGCTGGTCGAGCTCCACAAGGTCGCCGAACAGGCCATGAAGGGCCTTATAGCGCGGCTGTGCCATTGGAGGCCATGCCTGGGAGCTACTTCGGCTTGGTGCAGTGGCTGGTGGACGCCTGTCCGCGGCTTGAAGTCATCAAGCGCTACGTCTGCACTGAAGGTGTCCGTCGGGCCCTTGCCTGTGCTAAAGTGCACTGGGGCAACCTGGATGCAGAGAAGCTTGTGACGGACGGGCCACCGAAGGGCCATGAGCATCGCACGCCCGAGATGTACTATGAGGGCCTCCTGAAGGGTGCCCGCCGAATAGCGGATGAGTGCTCCAGAGATGTAATTTTTGAATAAACTCGCACTTTGTTATCCTGTACGTTGAAAACTTGTTCATATGCGCTAAGCAACGCTTGTTAATTTAAAATATTACCTTCTGTGCGGTCGTGTATCAAATTTGAGAGATGGCAAGTCGTTGGCTTCAGCCCCCATGCCACGTGTGCTGGGGTGTTCGGGATAAACTTCAGCACTCTTGTTCCCATTCTTGGGTCCGTCTAGGGAGGCGCCCAACACAACGAACAAGGCAACCGGACTTATATTGCTTGAACACTCTCACTTAGCCGTAGAATTCTATAATTTTAAATTTCGGCGAAGCCCCTAGTATTCGGAAGACCGAGTTCGGGGCGCTATCCACGCCTTGGCCGGACAATTCGGTTCCTCGCTCTAAGCGGCATAAGTCTTTAGGGACCCGAAAACCTCTCGAACAGCGATCGCTCTCGCCTTTATCATGACGGTCAGTTTTAGCTTTCTCCATCGAGGTGCTCGACCGAGCATAACTGGGCACAATCGCAGTGGTTCTCCCGTGCAACCTTAGCCGATATAGCGGAACTTAAGGTACCAAAACACGGAGCCGGGCAAACCCAACTATTGACCCAAGACATGATTCGAGCCAATTCATATAAGCTATAAGTTCGGGTGCCGCACTTGTGAAAGTGTTCAGACTTATCACACCATAATTTTGGGATACTTAAGCCCCTGGTGTATTGGCCGTACCAAAGTGTACGGTTGCAACATGTCGTGAAATGAACATATGTATATATAAAGGAAGTAGATCAATAATAAGCGAAAGCTATGTATTGTTTATTAAAAAAAGGTACTGCAATGGGAGATGAATGATACAAATAGTGCGATAAGCAAGGGATGGGACTATCTAACATGTCCCCCTCCAGGGGTAAGCTGCGGGATGGTATGTAAAACAGGTATAATGCTCGTAATAGAGACCACCTGAACACTCGACGTGGCTTTCCGCTTCCCTGGCTGTTGCATCGTGAATTCGGCGATTCAAAGACGGAGTCCTGAAAGTAAAAAACAGGAAGAAAAGAGGAAAAAAGAAAAAAAACAGAAATAACACAAACGGGAGCCCCTGGTGCGGTCGAGCCGCACTCTTGGCGTGCCGTTGTCTTGCCCCTCCCCATATGCCCATGGTATCTCCAGAGCGTAATTATGTACGCGTAATACTAGCTTCGCAATTTCGCGAGGGCTGGGGTTGGAGCCGGATTGCTACTCGTGCTTGAATCATGCCGGGTAGTCTTGTTGTAGGTTACTCCGGGCGCGTCTGGCGGTGTCCGGACGCTTAGTGGCCGGACTCGAGAATTGTCGTGAGAGGCTGCTTTGCACCTCCGCCGCGAGGTCCGCCGTATGCTCCTCCGTTCGGAGAGAGCGTTCGGTGTTTCCATTGACCGTGATTACTCCTCGAGGGCCTGGCATCTTGAGCTTGAGGTATGTGTAGTGCGGCACCGCATTGAACTTTGCAAATGCAGTTCGTCCGAACAGTGCATGATAGCCGTTGCGGAATGGGACGATGTCGAAGATTAACTCTTCGCTTCGGAAGTTATCCGGAGATCCGAAGACCACTTCGAGTGTGACTCAGCCTGTACAATTGGCCTCTACACCCGGTATGACGCCTTTAAAGGTCGTCTTTGTAGGTTTAATCCTTGAGGGGTCTATGCCCATTTTGCACATCGTATCCTCGATAAAGCAGGTTGGGCTGCTACCGCCGTCCATCAGGACTCTGGTGAGGTGAAATCCGTCAATAATTGGGTCAAGAACCAATGCGGCGAAGCCGCCGTGACGGATGCTAGTGGGGTGGTCCCTTCAATCGAAGGTGATCGGGCAGGAAGACCATGGGTTGAACTTTGGGGCGACTGGCTCCATCGCATATACGTCCCGTAGTGCACGCTTCCGCTCCCTTTTGGGTATGTGGGTTGCGTATATCATGTTCACCGTCCGCACTTGTGTGGGAAAACCTTTCTGTCCTCTATTGTACGGCGGCCGGGGCTCTTCCTCGTCATTGCTATGCAGTCCCTTGTCATTGAGTTCGGCACTTAACTTGCCTGCTTGCTTGAACACCCAACAATCCCTGTTGGTGTGATTGGCTGGTTTTTCGGGGGTGCCATGTATTTGGCACAAGCGATCGAGTATGCGGTCCAAGTTGGACGGGCCCTGGGTATTTATTTTGAATGGCTTCTTCCGCTGACCAGGTTTAGAGCCTCTGAATCCGGCATTGACGGCCGTATCTTCAGTATTATCGCCGTTAATGCGGCGGTTGTTCTTGTTGCGACGCGACCTGCCATTGCTGTCTTTGGTATCCGGACTATCGGGATGTTTGGGCAAGTTGTTGCTTCGAGCTAGCCAGCTGTCCTCTCCCGCACAATCGTGAGTCATGAGGGTTGTGAGGGCTGCCATAGATTTCGGCTTCTCCTGTCCTAGGTGCCGGGCAAGCCACTCGTCGCGGATATTATGTTTGAAGGCTGCAAGGGCCTCTGCATCCGGACAATCAACGATTTGATTTTTCTTTGTTAGGAACCGAGTCCAGAATTGTCTGGCCGATTCTTCCGCTGCTGAATTATGTGGCTAAGGTCATCGGCGTCGGTGGTCGCACATATGTGCCTGGAAGTTATCAAGGAATGCGGCTTCCGTGTCCTCCCAACAACCAATTGATTCTGCTGGCAAGCTATTGAGCCAATGTCGAGCTGGTCCTTTAAGCTTGAGTGGGAGGTATTTGATGGCATGTAGGTCATCACCGCGGGCCATGTGGATATGGAGGAGATAATCCTCGATCCAGATCGCAGGATCTGTGGTACCATCGAATGATTCAATGTTTACAGTTTTAAAGCCCTCGGGGATTTGATGATCCATTACTTCATCTGTGAAGCATAGTGGGTGTGCGGCGCCTCTATATTGGGCTATATCACGACGTAACTCATATGAGCTTTGTCCACTGTGTTCGGCCCGGCCGGGTTTGCTGTATCCGGTGCGATGGTAATCATCCCGCATTGCTGGGCGCCCACGCGATCCGTAGATCGATCTTGTATGTTTTGCCTTATCCTCCAATATATCTCGCAAGTCCGACGCGTTTTCCCGTGACTTGGTACTTTTTGAGCCGCGTCGGGTTGTGGCTTGAGCGGAGGGCCGAGAGGCTTCTCTGTCGCGGCCACGAGGTGGCCGGTCTGCCATGTCGTGCGCCAGTGACTTGGGTGCTTCCTCCTCTAGTCGAGGCAACGGCCTGCGTTTGGGGTAGCTTTTGGAGGGGCGTTCGAGTTCATACTCTTCGGCTGCAAGGACTTCAGTCCATCCGCTGCCTAGCAGGTCTTGATCAGCTCTAAGTTGTTGCTGCTTTTTCTTGAGGCTGCTTGCCGTGGCTATAAGCCCGTGTTTGAAACGCCCTGTTCGGCGGGATCCTCGTGCACGACAAATTCGTCCGCCGAGGCTTGCCTCATCTTCGGAGGGAGGCGCATAATTATCGCCCTCGACCTCTCTTTACGCCAGACCGTCAGGCGGACTTGCTTCTCCTCCTCCCCGCTACTGAGTCCCGCTGGAGGGGTTCTCTTCAACATCCGGGTGTTATTATCTCCGTCTTTGGAATCACCGTTTTTATTGTGGCGGGATTTAGAGCGGCGCCGCTGACGTCGGCGCTTCGGCTGTTTCTTGGAGGGGTCATCCTCCGTTGTTCCATCGTCGTTTCCGTCTTTTGGGATATCCACCATGTATATGTCATATGACGAGGTGGCCTTCCAGTGCCCTGTAGGCGCTGGGTCTTGTCTCCGGCATCGCCGTCCATACCGTCGATGTCTTCGGAGTCGTAGTTCAGCATGTCGGTTAAATCATCGGCAGTGGCTACCAAGGGGGTGGTGGGTGGGCGTTGAATTTCTTCGTCGTCCGCATCCCAACCTTCCTGTCCGTAGTCCGGCCAGGGCTCTCCGGATAAAGAGAGAGACTTTAGTGAATTCAGGATGTCGCCAATGGGCGAGTGCTGAAAGATGTCCGCGGCAATGAACTCCATGACCGGTGCCCAATCGGATTCGATTGGCAGGGGCGCGGAGGGTTCGGAGTCCGGAGAGGAGTCCGGCACCCTGGAGTCGAGGTCTTCACGAAGGACAGGGATGGAGTTCGGCTCGATCGACGTAGAGATTGTAGCCCCTGAGGCGGTGTCCAACCACTCGTCCTCGATCGGGGAATCCGGCTCCGGATTAAGGGTCGGAGCGGATACTGGTGCGGCCTCTGGCACTGCTCAGCTGCAGAGTTAGATCATGCCCATCGAGACAAGGCGGCATGCTTATTGCGGCTCGAATCCGTCGAAGATCAAGTCTCCGCGGATATCGGCCGTATAGTTTAAACTTCCAAATCTGACTCGATGGCTGGGGCGCAGCTTTCGATCTGCTCCAGATGGCTGCTTAATTGGCCCGCAGCAAAAGTCGCCGAATTTAAGATCTGTCCGGGAGAAAATTCTCACCGGACCGCGTCGTTGTTGATGATCAAAGGAGCCATCGGGCCTATCGGTGACGCATACAGAGGAACTCTCAATGAAAGCACCAATGTCGGTGTCAAAACCGGCGGATCTCGGGTAGGGGGTCCCGAACAATGCGTCTAGGCGGATGGTAACAGGAGACAAGGGACACGATGTTTTTACCCAGGTTCGGGCCCTCTCGATGGAGGTAATACCCTACTCCTGCTTGATTAATATTGATGATATGGGTAGTACAAGAGTAGATCTACCACGAGATCAAGGAGGCTAAACCCTAGAATCTAGCCTATGGTATGATTGTTGTTCGTCCTCATTTAACTAAAACCCTCCGGTTTATATAGACACCGGATAGGTTAGGGTTACACAGAGTCGGTTACAATGGTAGGAGATCTACATATCCGTATTGCCAAGCTTGCCTTCCACGCCAAGGAAAGTCCCATCCGGACACGGGACGAAGTCTTCAATCATGTATCTTCATAGTCTTGGAGTCCGGCCGTGACGATAGTCCGGCTATCCGGACACCCCCTAGTCCGGGACTCCCTCAATAGGTTTGCAAGAATATAAAGAGCACGTAAATATAAACTAGGGGTTGTTTAGATAAAGAAGCAATAAAGTTAGTATAGCGAGTGTGGAAAAGTGGTGGTAGGAGTTGCGGAATTGTCCCCAAGCAATTGACTACTTTACTAGATCGATAGCAAATTTTATGTGGGAGAGGCCATTGCTAGCATGTCATCCCTGACTTGGAATTCTATGCACTTATGATTGGAACTATTAGCAAGCATCCGCAACTACTAACGTTCATTAAAGTAGAACCCAACCATAGCATTAAGATATATTGGTCCCCCTTCAATCCCGTATGCATCAATTTCTATGCTAGGTTGAAGCTTACATCACTCTAGCCCTCCAATACGTAGTCCTATCAACATACAACTAACCCTATGGTGTGATCCTCGCGCGCGCTCATATGATGGGAACCAAAGGACAGCAACATAACCACAAGCAAATTAAACCAATCATAGCAATTCACCAATTACCGATAGGACAACAAAAATCTACTCAGACATCATAGGATGACAACACATCATTGGATAATAATATGAAGCATAAAGCACCATGTTCAAGTAGAGGGTACAGCGGGTTGCGGGAGAGTGGACCATTGTAGATAGATGGGGGAAGGTGATGGAGATGTTGGTGAAGATGACGGAGGTGTTGGTGTAGATCGAGGTGATGATGATGGCCCCGGCGGTGTTCCGGCGCCACCGGGAGAGAGGGCGAGAGAGCCCTCCTTCTTCTTCTTCTTCCTTGACCTTCTCCCTAGATGGGAGAAGGGTTTCCCCTCCGGTCCTTGGCTTCCATGCCATGGGAGGGGTGAGAGCCCCTCCGAGATTGGAACTATCTCTTTGTCTCTCTCTGTTTCTACGTTCCCAGATTCTGCCCTTTCACCGTTTCTTATATTCCCAGAGATATGTAACTCCGATTGGATTGAAAATTTGAACATGATTTTTTTCCCAGATATTAGCTTTCTTGCAGTGAAAGAAGGGAAACAACCGCCTTACCGGGTGTCCACGAGGCTCAGGGGCGCGCCCCCTGCCTCGTGGCCCCCTCAAGAATCGTCTCGGATTGATTCCACCTCCCAAAATTCATAAATATTCCAAAAATAATCTCCGTCCGTTTTTATCCCGTTTGGACTCCGTTTGATATGGATTTTCTGCAAAACAAAAAACATGCAATAAAAAGGAACTGGCACTGGGCACTGGATCAACATGTTAGTCCCAAAAATAGTATAAAAAGTTGCCAAAAGTATATGAATGTTGTATAATATTGGCATCGAACAATCAAAAATTATAGATACGATGGAGACGTATCACCTTCTTCTGCGACTTCCTGGAGTTCTTCGGGCTCCAGCCCCATCATCTTGGTGCCGGTGCCATCGTGCAGCTCTCGGGCTTCATTACCCTCTGCGAGGTGTACTTGGGGGTCGCGCCCATTATCGACCTATGGGCGCGCTTCTTCTCCTTGAAGCAGCAGGGGCCGACGGCCGGGGAGTTCTCTGACTGCGGGGCTGCCGTGATCCCGAAGCGGTGGGGCGCTGATTGCCCCAAGATACCACTGGAGGATTCTGCCAAGAAATGGCAGAACTCCTTCTTCTACGTCCGCAATCTTGGCGTGGACCACATCAACCTGCCGGCGTTCTCCATCGCGCCCGATTTGTTGTAGTTCAGAGACTCCAGAGGACGACCGGCAACTCGTCGAGTTAGCTGCCGGGCGAGCAGATGAGCAGCTCGACGAGCTGGAGCTTGATGCCGGATAGGATGAGGCCGTTGGCCCGCTCGACTTTCCCGTTGGACTGCGGGTGCACAACAGAGGCCAGGGCGAGGCGGATGCCGGAGATGGAGCAGTATTGCACGAGCGCGCCCATGGTGAAGTTGGTGTCGTTGTCCGTGATGATGCTGTTCGGCATGCTGTAGCATACTGTGATGCCTTTGATGAACCGGACGGTTGTTGGCCCGTCCAGTTTCTTGATTGGTCGTGCTTCAATCCACTTGGTGAACTTGTCCACCGCCACCAGCAAATGCGTCAGGCCGCCTCGGGTGGTTTTGAAGGGTCCCACCATGTAGAGTCCCCAGACCGCGAAGGGCCAGGCGATCGGGATGGTGCGGAGTGTTGACGCTGGCTGGTGGTTGTGCTTGCTGAAGCGCTGGCATCCCTCGCACTTGAGGACGAGTGAATCGGCATCTTGGAGGGCCGTAGGCCAGTAGAAACCATGGCGGAAAGCCTTGGCCACCAGGGAGCGTGACGCGGCGTGGTGCTCGCATTCGCCCTGGTGTATGTCGAGGAGGATGTCGATGCCTTGGTCTTGCTCGAGCAGCACTGGAACACGCCGGTGGAGCTGCATTTGATGAGCTCGTTGTTGATGATGCTGTAGGCGGACGCCCGGTGTTGCACCTGCCGAGCTTCGGTCTCGTCCATGGGAAGGACCCCGTTCCGCAGGAACTCCGAGATGGGCAGGGCCCAAGATGGGGCCGTCACCACGGCGAAGACAGCCACCAGGGTGGGTTCCGGGTTGGCAGTCCCCGAGCCAGGCTAAGAAACCCCCGGGTCGGGGATGGTGACGGCCGGGTCGAGGGCGATGGTGGCCGGGTTGGTGGTTTCGGTCATTGGGCCGAGTTTGGCAGTCCCCGGGCCGGGTTCAGCAGTCCCCGGGCCGGGTTGAGGCGCGGTCGGGTTGTCCAGGACGTGGATGGACTCGGAGTCTGGAAACGGCTTGACGAACGACTTGTGCGGGTGCTCGAGGGAGACGCCGGACGGGATGGACTACCGGGACGAGGCGATCTTGGCAAGCGTGCCAGTCGCCTCGTTCTCCGCGCCTGGGACATGGAGGAACTCGCAGCCCTCGAAGGACCCGGACAGCTTCTGGACGAGGAAGCAATAGCTTGCCATGTTGGAGTCACGGGCGTCCCACTTGCCTGAGCACTATTGTACCACCAGGTCCGAGTCGCCGTAGCACAGGATGCGCCGGATGCCGAGTTCCTTGGCAAGCCAAAGGCCATGCACAAGGGCTTCGTACTCGGCAACGTTGTTGGAGGCGGCGAAGTGGATCTGGAGTGCGTAGCAGAGTCGTTCGCCCTTCGGGGAGGACAGCACGATGCCGGCCCCAAGGCCGAGTCGCATCTTGGAGCCGTCGAAGTGCATGCACCAGTGCGTCGAGTCCGGAGGCGGCGGCAGGTACTGGGTCTCGGTCCAGTCGACGAGGAAGTCGGCCAAGGTCTGGGACTTGATCATGGTGCGGGGCTCGTAGAGGATGGTGTGGCCGGCTAACTCGAGCGCCCACTTGGCGACCCGGCCAGAGGCGTACCGGCACCAGATGATCTCGCCGAGGGGGGCCGTGCTGACCACGGTGATGACATGCTCTTGGAAATACAGCTTCAGTTTCTTGTCGGTGAAGTACACGCCATAACACATCTTCTGGTAGTGCGGGTAGTTCTACTTGGAGGCGGAGAGAACCTCGCTCAGGTAGTAGACCGGGCGCTGGACGGCTTGGACCTTGCCCTTCTCTGGTTGCTCGACCACCAGCACCGTGCTGACCGACCATGAGGTCGCGGCAATATAGAGCAACAGTGGCTCCTTGTCGGCCGGTGCGGCCAGGACTGGTGCGGTGGAGAGCATGCGCTTGAGGTCTCGGAAGGCCTCGTCCGCTTGGTCGTTCCATTCGAACGGCGGCGTCGTCTTCATCAACTGGTACAGGGGTAGGGCCCTCTCGCCCAGCAGGCTGAGAAACCGGCTGATCGAGGCCAAGCAGCCGGTGAATTTCTGGACATCGCGCTGCTGAGCCGGCTTGCGCATGCGCTCGATGGCCTTAATCTTCTCCGGGTTCGCCTCAATGCCACACTCCGAGACGAGGAAGCCGGGTAGTTTTTCGGCCGGGACGCCAAAAATGCATTTCTCCGGGTTGAGCTTGACCTTGTATTCGCGCAGGTTGGCGAATGTTTCCTTCAAATCGTCGAGGAGCGTGAGGTGCTGCTTGGTCTTCACCACGATGCCATCAACGTACACGTGGATGTTGCGGCCGAGTTGCGGCAGCAAGCATTTCTGCATGCAGCATTGAAAGGTGGCGCCGGCGTTCTTCAAGCCGAATGACATGGTGATGTAGCAATATGCCCCAAAGGGTGTGATGAAGGACGTCTTCAGGGCGTCGGCCGGGTCCAGCTTGATCTGGTGGTAGCCGGATTAAGCATCCAGGAAGGACAGGAGCTCGCACCCGGCTGTCGAGTCGATGACTTGGTCGATCCGCGGGAGGGCGAACGGATCCTTGGGACAGGACTTGTTCAGGCTGGTGTAGTCGACGCACATGCGCCAGGTCTTGTTCTTCTTCAGGACGAGGACTGGGTTGGCCAGCCACTCGGGATGGAACACTTCCATGATGAAGCCGGCCGCCAAAAGCTTGGCAACTTCTTCACCGATGGTTCTTCTCTTCTCTTTGGAGAAACATCGCAGGGGTTGACGGACAGGCTTGGCGCCCTTGCGGACGTGGAGTTTGTGCTCGGCATACTTCCTCGGGATACGCGACATGTCCTTAGGGGTCCATGCAAAAATATCCCAATTCTCACAGAGGAAGTCGACGAGCTCGCCTTCCTATTTGCTGTCGAGGCGGATACCCATGACAACGTACTTGCAGCAGCTGGGATCTTCCGGGTTCAGCTTCACTTTCTTGGTCTCCTTGCAGGGATTGAAGGCAGCCTCGTCAGCCGGCTCTTCGGTCGGGATCGGCGCGGCCGATGCTTCGCCCGCCATGGCGATGATCCGGTCGAGCTGGCGCCACTCCTCGGCTATGACCAGCGACTCGGCCAGCTTGGCGCCGTCTCGGGCGCACTCCAGGGACTTGCGGTAGTCGCCAGTGACGGTGATGAGGCCCTTCGGACCCGGCATCTTCATCTTCAGGATTGCGTAGTGGGGGACCGCCATGAATTTGGCGAGCGCGGGTCGGCCCAGCAATGCGTGGTACGCGCTGGACATGTCCACCACCTCGAACCAGATCCGTTCGCGCCTGAAATGATTGTTGTCACCGAACAGGACGTCGAGCCGGACTCGGCCAATGGGAGAGCGGGAGAGGCCGGGAACGATGTCATGGAAGATCGTCCAGGTCGGCTCCAGGTCCTTGGCCTCAAGGCCAAGCTTGGTCATGGTGTCGCGGTAGAGGATGTTGATGCTGCTACCGCCATTGATGAGGCCTCGGGAAAACTTGCACGTGCGCCGTGCGACGATGATGGGGTTGAGGACGAGGGTGTAGCCACTCGGATTCGGCATGACAGCCGGGTGGTCTTCGAGGGTCCAGGTGACCGGGCGGTCCGACCAATGCATGTACTCCGGCTTGGCCGGGACGACGGTATTCACCTCCTGCCGAAGGAGGCGCTTGCTGCGCTTGTCATTGCTGAGGCTAGTGAAGACGATGTAGGCCGCGTTCTGGTCCGGGTAGGCGTCGTCGCGCATTGCACCGCCGGCTGGGGGTGGCGGTGGAGGCGGAGGCGGCTGACCCGCGCCCAGAGCCGGGGCCGGAGGGGGCGGGACGTCGCCCCTCATGATGCGCTTGGTGATACCGCACTCGTGAAGCGTGTGCGTGGACGACCTTGCGCCGCTGTGGTGCTTGCAGGGGGTGTCGACCGTCTCTTCGAAGCTCATGGCGGGTTGCCACGCTGACCTGCCGGTCTGCCGGCGCTTGGCTGCCAGGTCCCCGCGGGCTCGGTGGCTGTGACGAGCCGGTTGTCATAGCGTTGGGCCGGTTTGTCGGCCTTGCGCTTGTTGTTCTGCCGGTGTTGCTGCCGGCTGCTCTCGCCGGCCAGCTTTGAAGGGGGAACCGGCTTTGCCTTGCCGGCTTCATCCAGTGCCACCTGGATCTTCATGTTGGAGTCGGTGTTGGCGTACTTGTCCGCCGTCACCATGAGCGCGGCCATGGTGGCCGGCTCAGACCGCAAGAGCTTGTGCTTGAGGAGGGTGCCGTTTCGGCGCCCGTTGACGAAGTACTGGATCGCTTGAACCTCGTGGACACCCTCGCAGCTATTCCGGAGCTCGGTCCAGTGTGCGAGGTACTCGCGGCCGGTCTCCATCGGCCCCTGCACGCACATGGCGAGCAGGCTGGGGCGGCCGGGTCGCTTGTAGGTTCCCGTGAAGTTGCGGACGAAGGCCTACTCGAAGTCGACCCACGTGTTGACGCTGCCCACTGACAGACTGTTCAACTAGGTGCGGGCCGACCCTTGGAGCATGAGCGATGCGTAGCACATGGCGAGTGGGTGATTTCCGCCGGTGATGCCGATGGCGGTGTAGTCGGTGAGCCAATCCTCCGGCTTCACGGTTCCATTGTACTTGGGGGTGTCGGGGGGAGCGTGAACCCTTTCGGAAAGGGCTCCTCCCGGATGCGCGGGCCGAAGCACGCCGGCCCTACGGTGCCGCCCTCCTCCACCTCCAGGGAGAAGGCGAGCCGGTCAGGCGGTGGTGAGCGTCCGTGTCGTCGATGGCGCGTGCGCCGAGTCGGCTGGTGACCGGGCCAGAGGGGGCTGGGTCGGTTGGAGCCGGACGCCGACCGGCTGGTCGGGTCCGCGTCGGTTCTCCAGGGCCGGCTCATCGCCTAAGCCGCCGATGGCCGTCGGGGCCGGGTCGCGCCGAGTCCGGGTTCGGCCGGAACACGCATCGCCGAGTGGAGAGGACGCCGTGTGCTGATGATCGCCGGGTCCGGCAACGCGGGCGGAGCCGGATCCGGCCGGTTTGGCGAGTTGGTTGAGGTGGTCCTGCTGCGTGTTGGCCGCGTCGAGGAGGTCGTTCATCCGCTTCATGCGCTCCTTCAGCTCCTCGCCTCTGAGCTGGTCCAGGCCGATTGCGGCCGCCTAGGTAGCGCGCATGTTCTTCACGGGGGTCTCGTAGACGGTCGGGATGGCGCCGAGGGCATGGCCGATCGCGCCGCCCTGGGGTCGCACGTCGGCCACCCAGCTCGCCTCGGCCACGGTAGGCGTGACGCCGTAGGCGGCGTTGCGCTCCTGCTGAGCGGTATCCAGGCTACGCTGCGTGGCGGCGAGCGTCTCGGTCAGGTCCAGCAGGTGATGGCGTCTCTGCTCGAGCTGGGCCCGGGCCTCGGCGACGTCGGAGGCGTCGATGTCGGTGTCGATGGGGACGCGGAGGCTCTGCATTGCGGCGCACAACGGGTTGGACGTGTCGGCCCGCTCTGCTGCGGCCTTGGCTTCGGCGGCCTTCCTCGTCGCGCTCGACGAGGAGGAGGCATCGGTGCCGGTGGCGAAGACCTCCACGTGGACGTCCATTGCCCCGGCGGAGATGCCGCCGAGGGAGAGGGGGGAGTCGGAGAAGTCAAATACCTCGCTGTCGGATTTTGAGTTCCAGCAGACCCTTAAGGTTCGAACTCTGGGGTGCGCGCGGGATCCAACCCTCCACCGTCTCGTACCTCGCCGAATCGCAAGAACCTAAACTACTAAGAAAGAACAGCACAAGAGACACGAGATTTATACTAGTTCGGGCCACCTGTAATACCCTACTCTAGTTTGTGTTGTGGTGGATTGCCTCTGGGGCTGATGAAGAACAGTACAGGGAAGAACAGCCTCGCGAGGGTCTGTTCTTGGTGGGTGTGATGAACTGCTGAGTGGTGTCCCGTCGCTCTAGCTTGAGGATCGGGTCTCTATCTCTCCCTGATCTGGATGCGGATCGTCCTTACCCTTGCGATCCCTCGATCTGATCGACCCCCTACTCTGAGTGTGGCCACTCCTATTTATAGGCGAAGGCCCTGGGCCTCTTCCCAAATATTGAACGGGAAGGGCGCCAACAATTGGCCATTTTGAAGGGGAACAGCGGGTACACTTATCCTAACTAAAGTTGGTCCTCGCCTGCCAAAGGCTCTGGTGATGACGCCTGCTTGGGCTCCACGATGACTCCCTTCCAGCCGTTGGGGCTGGTCTTGGTCTTGTTGCACCAAACGGATGCCTTTGCTTGATGCTCTCGCTGCGCTTGCTCCCTTTGCACCAAAGAGGAAAGGAGGACGCCATGCTGCCGGGCGCCTCGACTAGCGCCCGTCGTCATGGCTTGCGTCACGGGCACCTCGCGAGGTACCCTGCCTTGAACTCTCCGCCTCCTCATGAGCCAGCCTGATAAGGCCGTGCCTGAGGAAGTTCCTTGTCGTCCGCCCCGCGAGGCTTGGCCCCTTGCGAGGGTTTTGAGTTTGTGTTAATGAAGACTGGCTGTCCTGGGCCTCCTTTGAGCCACGCCGCAGGCAGCAGTGCAAGTCTGGGGACCCCGTTCCTGAACGCCGACAAGAGCCCTCGGGCCACGCCGCACCCGAACTTGGCCGCAGAGAGGCGAAGGGCAAGTGCGGCGTCGTCAGGGCCCCTAACAGCCTGCGGCCTTGGGCGCCGCGTGGCGGTTGATTGGACGTGGGAGCCTGCTCCCCCACGACGCCTTGGTAACCGCCCGGATTCGACAGTCCATGCATGCAGAGCTGTGCATGATGACTGGTGATCGTGGAGGCCGACGGTTGGCCTTCGCCGGCTATAAGTACGGAACGGCGCGCGCCCTTCAAGTCTATCCTTCTACTTCTCCTCTTCCTCGTCTCGTCTGGCTGCCATGGCTCCGATCCGCCGGTTCTCCAGGGAAGAGAAGGGAAAGGCTCCTCAAGAGGATCCCGACCCGCCCCCAAAGAAGCGGCTTGCTCTCCGGTGTCAAAGGTGAGCGCCGCGACGAGGAGGCGCCTGCGTTCTGATGCGGCGGCCGCACTGTGGTTTCCTCTTCCCTTGTATGCGCAAATTGGTGACCTGAAGCGAGGTGACGCTGGCGCCACGAAAGCGGGCGCCGCTGATGACGCCGGCGGGTCACGGGTGTGTGTCTTCCCCGAGTCCACGCCGAGGGCTCATGCCGGAGTTCGTGCTCCGCCGCTGCGTCTCCTAAGTCTTGGATTCGCCTTTTCCTTCTTTCTTCGCCTCCGTCGTCGGCAGGGGAGCCCTCGGGACTCGGCTGCAGCAGACGCCGGCTGCGGCACCTCGCTGACCGGGCAGAGGTCGCAGAGTTGCCCCGGCGAGGTCTTCATGACTCGAGGCTGGGACGATGTCGCCTGGTCCGCAGGACGAGGGCGCCTCACGATCCACCCGAGTACGACGCTTCGGTGATGTCCTTCAAGCTCTTCGACGCGGAGGGTCGCCGGCTGGAGTGCTGCCCCGGGAGGGGCGGTCGGGGCCCTGCTGTGGTGAGACGGAGGCCGACCGACCACTCCCTTGGCAGCTTCTCAGGCGACGAAGGCGCCGGAGGATCGAGCGACTCCGCCGAGCTCCCGGCGACACCGGAGACGAGCGACGACAGCTACGAGCCCCCGAGCCTGCGCCGCTCCCGGAGTGGCGAGGCGAGCTCAGTCGCCGCCCCTGATCTGGATGGGGATGGCTACGGACCGGGTGGCCCACTATTGATGATGGCGTCTGCCGTGGTGTTCCCTGTAGATAGGATTCCTTAGGATTCATGTCTTTTGTTCATGTGAAGAGCCAAGAATGTACCCTGTGGGGGCTTGTAAGATGTTTGTAGCTTCGTTTGTCAATATGATCCTTATTGTGAGGCAATGCGGGATGCTCATTCCGCTTAGCGCAGCTTTCTCCCTTTCGGACCTCGTGAGGGCTTGGTGCTCTGCGCCGATAGGTCCTAGTCCCAAGGCGGCTTCAGCCGTCGCAGGTATGCCAGGTCGCGATGCCGTGGTCAAGGCCAGGAGGTGAGTGGGCCGAGGTCCGGTAAGAGCCTCTGAATCGCGATGCTCAGGGGGTCCCCCTTGGCGCTCAAGCAGCCATCATTCGGTGAGAAAGGAGAGCGACGTTGCTAACACAGAGTTGCATTGAGTGTGGGGATGATGTTGCGATGACTAGTGTGTCCGGAGGGCGACTTATCTCGAGGGTCAGGACAATGCTTCCTGGTGCGGTGCCAGGTCGTGCCTTGGCCGACGAGAGGTTGCGTGGCGTGGTCGCTTCGTGCTCCTTGGGGGGACCCTGCATGTTCACCACAAAAGGAACAAGAGCTCGCCATGGCCACCGTTAGTCCTGTCGTTAGTTGCTTTGGAGAGGCACGAGGGGCCTCGCGAGGTGTGTCGGGGCACCCATGAGCCAGCACGGGACTCATGAGGCCCTACCTCAAGGCGGGTTGCGCCTGGCTCTGGGCCTTATCTTCGAGTGTGTTCTTGCAAATTTGGCGGATGTCGGTGTTTCACGTCTTGGTCCCGCTCTCGGCTGGTCTCGGCCGTCGCGGGCAAGCCAGGTCGCGATGCCATGGACAAGACCAGAGGGTGAGGGCCGGAGAGCCGGTAGGAGCCCTGAGTCGCGATGCTCAGGCACCCCCCCTTTAACGCGCAAGCTGGGTTAGATGACGCAACTCTACGTCCTCGGGTCCCGGCTCTCGGGCTGGTCTCAGCCGTCGCTGGCAAGCCAGGTCGCGATGCCATGGACAAGACCAGAGGGTGAGGGCCGGAGAGCCGGTAGGAGCCCTGAGTCGCGATGCTCAGGCACCCCCCCTTTAACGCGCAAGCTGGGTCAGACGCAGCAACTCTACGTCCTCGGGTCCCGGCTCTCGGGCTGGTCTCAGCCGTCGCTGGCAAGCCAGGTCGCGATGCCATGGACAAGACCAGAGGGTGAGGGCCGGAGAGACGGTAGGAGCCCTGAGTCGCGATGCTCAGGCACCCCCCCCCTTTAACTTGCAAGCTGGGTTAGATGACGAAACTCTACGTCCTCAGGTCCCGGCTCTCGGGCTGGTCTCAGCCGTCGCTGGCAAGCCAGGTCGCGATGCCATGGACAAGACTAGAGGGTGAGGGCCGGAGAGCCGGTAGGAGCCCTGAGTTGCGATGCTCAGGCACCCCCCCTTTAACGTGCAAGATTTCGCCACCCAGGAAAAGGCACCAAATAACAAGCATGGTGGAACGAGAGCATAATCCTAAGGAAAACGCATGAGGGATACATGCCGCTGGGACTGGCCCGAGCGGCTTGGGGATGACGCAGCCCGAGGGGCGCCCCCAACAGGATAAGCTAACGACATGAAATAAAAGGGATACATGCCGCAGGATGGACCCACGCGTTCGGGAATAATGCGGCCCTGAAGGCGCTCCCAGCCGGAAATAAAACTTAAAGATGTCACCTGGTGATGTTGGGGATGAAGGGTTGTTGATGTAGCAGACTCGGTGGGCTGCGGGAGCCGATCCTCACGAGCCCCCAGGCCCAGGGGCCTCGGGAGGCTCCGGAGGCGCTGGCGGCTCCTCATGGCCCTTGACTCCTGTAGCTCCTGAATGGCCTTGCTGATGAACTCTTGAGGGTTCTGTCCTCCTGGTCTTGCTCCTGCTTGTGGGAAACGTGCTTCGAAACACGCCTCCACGTGGTGCCCAAGCGCCTCCCTCGAGACCTTGGCGAGGTCGGCGGCCCTCCAGGGGAGAGCCCTGAGCCCTGCCTCGAGGAGGGCACCGGCGCGCTTTCCTATGTGATGGAAGGAGGCTCTGGCCCGGTCACGGACCCTGAGGGGCCTGTCTCTTGAAGTGTCGGGTCGGTCGATGTCTTCTTCTTCTTGGGTGCTGCCTCGGGAGGCATCCTGCTGCTGTGGTCTGGGTCTTCCAGCGATGCGGCCTGAAAAGCTCGCTCCAGGGAGCACACTGCATCTCTCTCTTCACAGGGCACCGTGATGACTTCGCCGCTTCCTGGCATCTTGAGGATGTTGTAGCCATGGTGGGTTACGGCCATGAATTTGGCCAACGCTGGGTACCCGAGGATGGCGTTACGGCAAAGTAATGTGGGCGACGTCGAAGTCGATGAGCTCGGTGTGGTAGTTGTCGCGGGCCCCGAAGGTGACAGGAAGGCGGACCTGCCCGATCGGGACCATGGAGCCGTCGGTGACTCTGGAGAAGGGCTTGGTTGGCTGAAGCTAACTGTAAGGCACTTGAAGATTGTTGAATGTCTCCACGGACAGGACGTTGAGCCCTGCTCCACCGTCGATGAGGGTCTTGGTGACCAAAGACGTTCTTGATGATTGGGGAGCAAAGCATCGGGAGAACTCCGGCTGTGGCTGCGCGACTTGAGCTGATCCGGCTGAGCTGAACGTGATGGCGCACGCTAACCACCGAGGGGGCGCGTGGACTCGAGCTTGGGAGGATCGCATTCACTTCGGCGAACCGCTTGAAGATGCGGTGAGAGGTGGGGCTTGTGCTCCGCCCAGATCTGACAGCGACCGCACACGCTCTCGAAGCCCCAGCCCCTCGCCCCGATGGCGGTCCGATTCTCCTTGGCGGCGGCGGGCATGAGGGAGGCCTGCGTTCCCTGCGGGCGATCCTCGCGAGGCTGATCCTCCGGCCCCCTCGCGAGGTGGGTCTTGCCAGCGTCCTCGCGAGGTTGTCGCGCCACCCTTGGTGCGGGCCACGGTCTTCCCAGCGTCCTGCATTCCTTCCTCCTCCTCGTCAGAGCCCCGGTCGCTACGCTTCAGGCGTCACGACCCTTCCTTCACGTACGGCTCGGAGTTCTTGGCATTCATTGGTGTTGTGGGTGTGGAGGTCGTGGTACACGCAGTACCGGCTGCCCTTGGAGGACTCAGGCTGATCTCTGCCTCGCTTGGTGTCTGGTTCGGCCGCGAGCACGGCAGCCCCCTTGCGCTTCACGTCCTTGGCCTTGGACTTCTTCTCTTCGGGATCCACGGCAGGCAGCTCGAGGAGGAAGAGGCGCCCCTCCTCAGCCCTGGCGCACTTGGTCGCCAAGTTGAACAGCTCCAGGGAGGTGCACAGATCTTCATGCATCGCCAGCTCCTCCTTCATCTTGACGTCGCGCACGCCGTCGGAGAAGGAAGAGATGATGGCCTCCTCCGTTACCTTGAGGCGCGCATTGTTGAAGCGCTGGATGTACTTTTGCAGGGTTTCCCCTGGCTGCTGCTTGATTCGACGCATGTCGCTCACGGCGGGTGGCCGGTCGTGAGTACCCTGGAAGTTGGCGATGAAGCGGGTGCGCATCTCAGCCCAGGAAGAGATCGTGCCTGGGGCCAGATTCAGGAGCCAGGTGCGGGCTCCGTCCTTGAGCGCCATGGGAAACCAGTTCACCGTGACCTTTTCGTCCCCATTGGCAGCCTCGATGCCCAGCTCGTAGAGCTGGAGGAACTCCGTAGGGTCAGCCGTGCCGTCGTAGCGAGGAGGCAGGTCCGGCTTGAACTGGGCGGGCCCGCATTAGCGCCTGGCGCTCGGTGGTGAAGGCGCTGCAGCCCGCCCGTGGCGCTGGGGGTCTCGGACGGCGAGAGAGCTTGGTCTTGCAGGCCTCCTGCGCGCGGGCTGGGGCAGCGCAGGGTCTTGACGTCTTTGGAGCGGGAGCGCTCGGGCAGCTTCTTCTTGGCGAGGGACTTCTTGGCAGCTCTGCTCTTTCGCGCCCGGTGCTGGCGGAACAGGTTCCGCCAGGCCGCGCGCTTGGGGCTGTGGGCGCCGTCTTGAGGAGGAGGCGGTTGAGGCGCCCGGAGCTTCATCGCACAAGGGGCGGGTGCGGTGCAGCGAGACGGATGGCGCTGGGTCGCGCCTCCACTTGGCCTTGAGCGAGCTTCGGCGGCAGCGGTCGAGCCATTCTTCGTAAGCTGCCGTCGGGGCGGTAGCACAGGAGCTCGTTCATGGCGAGTGCAGCTCGGGCCTCCATGGCGCCGCTGGGCGCGCGCGCGACGAAGAACCGATGGGGTGAGCGGCGTGAGGCGGCCGTCCCGCCTCATGGACGGGTGCTGGGACGACTCTTGTTGCTCGTTCCCCGCCGGGCCGGTGGCGGCGTTGACGGGAGGCGATGGGGAACGACGAGGACGCCCGCCGACGGGAGCCTACTGGGCGACATGGGAGGCGAGGGCGGCTTGGCGCTCGGCGCGGGCCCGACGGGCGTCAGACTGGGTTGCGGTGGTCGAGGAAGAACGAGGCGACGAAAGGCAGATTCCGGCGCACCCCTACCTGGCGCGCCAAATGTCGGATTTCGGGTTCCGGCAGACCCTTAAGGTTCGAACTCTAGGGTGCGCACGGGATCCAACCCTCCACCGTCTCGTACCTCGCCGAATCGCAAGAACCTAAACTACTAAGAAAGAACAGCACAAGAGACACGAGATTTATACTAGTTCGGGCCACCGTTGTGGTGTAATACCCTACACTAGTTTGTGTTCTGGTGGATTGCCTTTGGGGCTGATGAAGAATAGTACAGGGAAGAACAGCCTCGCGAGGGTCTGTTCTTGGTGGGTGTGATGAACTGCTGAGTGGTGTCCCGTCGCTCTAGCTTGAGGATCGGGTCTTTATCTCTCCCTGATCTGGATGCGGATCGTCCTTACCCTTGCGATAACTCGATCTGATCGACCCCCTACTCTGAGTGTGGCCACTCCTATTTATAGGCGAAGGCCCTGGGCCTCTTCCCAAATATTGAACGGGAAGGGTGCCAACAATTGGCCATTTTGAAGGGGAACAGCGGGTACACTTATCCTGACTAAAGTTGGTCCTCGCCTGCCAAAGGCTTTGGTGATGACGCCTGCTTGGGCTCCACGATGACTCCCTTCTAGCCGTTGGGGCTGGTCTTGGTCTTGTTGCACCAAACGGATGCCTTTGCTTGATGCTCTCGCCTGCGCTTGCTCCCTTTGCACCAAAGAGGAAAGGAGGACGGCCAGCTGGCGCCTCGATTGGGCGCCCTTGGTCGTCATGGCTTGCGTCACGGGCCCCTCGCGAGGTACCCTGCCTTGAACTCTCCGCCTCCTCATGAGCCAGCCTGATGAGGCCGTGCCTGAGGAAGTTCTTTGTCGTCCGCCCCGCGAGGCTTGGCCCCTCGCGAGGGTCTTGAGTTTGTGTTAATGAAGACGGGCTGTCCTGGGCCTCCTTTGAGCCACGCCGCAGGCCGCAGGCAGGCAAGTCTGGGGACCCCCGTTCCCAGAACACCGACGCTCGCTGGGGTACTCATCGGCCACATGCGCATCTGAGATGCGCAGTGCGGCGAAGGAGGCGGCGAGCGCGTCGATCACGTCGTTTGCCAGCGTGACGGGCTCGTCGGAGTTGGAGAAGAGCCCCGTCTGAAGCATTGCTCCCGGCCAGGACCTCGAGCTGCCCCATGGTGAGCGCCAACTATCACGGAGGGTGCACGGCAGATGCCATGGGATGGCTAAAGAGAGGAGGAGGCTCGAGGGCACTGGTGGGCTACAACATCATATCAAGTTGGAGTCAAATAAAAAAGGGCTCTTGATTTAGTCAATCTTAAGAACAGCATGTTATGAGCATGAATATTTTTTCATTAAATGTTGACAGTAATATAAGCAAGCCATCATGATATCATAGGAAAGTAACATACAGCTGTAACAGCCGTTTGTAGCGATATTTGGAGTAGGCCAGCAATCGTCCAGCCATAGAAGGAGTCGACAGCGTAAATGAAGCCCTTGTGTTCAATGGCATCGAGAACCATGGAGGATGTATGATCCTCGATGGACGTGCAGATTTATCCACTTACCACGGTGACTGTCGAGATAGGCGAGATCGCGGTTGAAGAACGCAATTAGCCTGAAATCTTTATAATTCGCAGATCTTGTGGGCACTTGGCAGATTACAACCTTGAGCAAATCAAACTTGGTATCATCTTGGCTACTGTAAGATTCCGAGTATTCTGGGCCGTGGTGCCAACGTAGTGCAGTGTTAATCGAAGGAAGGGGGATCAATCGCCGGGTGTAGACCTCCACGAGCATCCAGCTGCCGCGACCGTCGACGAGCACCATCCAAGACGTGTTCATGTCGACCCAGTACATACCGTTAATGTAGCTGAGGCTGACGGGGATCGGATCGCAGTGAAGGGGGTTGATGCTCGCCACCCTACGATCGTTATGCTGCGTGACACGCCGTTTCTGAAGATCAGGCGGCATCAACAAGCAAGGAGCTGGCTTAAAAAGCTCCGGCCTGAGGGCTTTGAGTAAATGGTACTGCCTCGACGAGCACGCGGCTAGCGTCATGGTTATGATATTGTGAACACGCTAAACAATGAGCTTGGTTACCTCTGTGGGGAGCGAATTCCAGCCACTCTTTTGGCGGACGCTGCTCGGTTCTGCCATTTTTAGTGCTTGGGTTTCGGACAAGGGGGGGAGGCGCCTTAGCGGGGATGGAAGCTTGGACGAGATTATGTGCGGACAAAGAAGGAGAAGCGAATATGTGTTGCGGGAAGTGGACAGGTGATGATGACTACAGCACGCCGCTTGACTTACGAGACACATACCAGCGGCGAGGGGTCATATCGATGCAGGACAACTTGCTTGAGTGATCACAAAGATCGGGTACTCCCTACAAGTACCTACTACAAAGATTATGCCCTAGCTTGCTAGAGTAGAGTAGTAGAGTAGGACTCTGCTCTACTACTAGCACCGGAGGAGTAGTATATTCTAATCTAAAATAGTTACAAACTTCAATGTTCGAGCATGGAACAACTACGAACCGTGCTCAAAGACCGTGTCTACGTGGTGTTTGGACTTATATGCAAAAAAATAGCAAGATGCCCGTGCATTGCACGGCACACCATCATCACCAACTCGATTTTTTTGTCTACTCCTACTCCTATAAAAGACTCAGTTGGTGATGATGGAGGCGAGGAGGCGTGTTCAACCGGGCATGCAGCGAACGGCGCAGCACTATTCGATTTGTTATTAAAAAAAGTAGTAGAGATAGAGACATAGGAAGGAGAACGAGGTTGTGGGAGATAAGGATGAACGAGGCAAGGCTTTATCTGTAAATGTGGAGAGAGGTGCGGGTATCTTTTGTAAAATTGTCATAGTTGGCTTTCTATCCATCAGATATAGATCGGACGGTCTATATTACAAGATGGCAGGCATACCATCATCACCAACTCGGTTTTCTATAAGAGTAGATATATATAGATATAGATAGATAGAGACTAGGGAGTACAAGTAAGGACACCATCTACTGCTTCGTGTGCTACTCATGCGCTCCATTCGGCGGCCGCAACGTCCCCTACAGCCACTCCCTCCTGCGCTCCATTCGGCGGGCGCTGTTGAAATCTGGGGAGCGCACTCTCGCGACTGCTGGCAGACACGACTTCACTGACGATGAATTCTTCCCCGACATCGGCAACCTCTTCCTCAAGGACATGGGCGACGACCTCAACGCCAACGGTGCTGCTCCCGTTGCACCGTATGTGTTTCTGTCCTTCCTGTTTGAAATTGTGGTAGAATTCATGTTTCTACTCTGTATCCTACTACTATGCTAGTCCACATGATTAGTTTCATCTCTGTTATAGCCGTCATGATTTATTTAGTGCTTATTCGGATTAAATCTCCTAGTAACTTGCTCACATATTCAACTGGCGCAACGTCCCCTACAGCCACTTCCTTTTCATGGACGGCCTGGTCGATGCCTCCAAGGAGCCCTTCGTCCACTGCTATGAGTGCTCGATGCCGTTTTGTGGCTCGCCGGCGGACATGGTGCATCACCTCATGGATGCATGCAGCGGTCACTGCTGGCCCTTGGCGGAGAACATCAAGTATGACACGTGCTACCGGTTCACCATGCCGGAGTCGCTGGAGGATCACCGCCACCTGCTAGTCTCGAAGGAGGACGACAGCGTCTTCCTCTTGATCGTGGGCACCGGCGAGGCCAGCAGCCGATGCCCGTCTTTGTAGCGTATGCCGAGAGGCGCCGCCACGACGCCGACAATCGACACGAGGCAGATGTACGGGTGCGAGGTCAATGTTACTACCCCTCCGGGTCACGTGGGCGGCGAAACCGGCCTCATCGGACAGACTTGGAATCTGAGGAGCTGGGACTATCCCGCCAATGTGGACTTGGAGAACCCATGGCATCCGTTCTATCCTTTATCCGCCGACTCGGTGCACGGGGACTCCAAGGAGGTTCACCTGGACATACGCATTATCAAGTGCACTTAGAAAACATGTAGTGTGTCTGTGGGCGCTTATGCCCCGTGTCTTTGCCGCTTTTGATTCTGTAAGCTTGTCGTTAAACTTGAGTGGCTTTCGCCGTAGTCCTTCCTTTGAACTGCTCCTCTCAGTGAGCTGATGTAAGACACTTTGGGTTTCATTGGCTAATGGAACCGGGGAGGAGCCTCCCTGTTCTTCTAAAAAAATATGCATTATCAAGTTAAATGGTGATCATTAGTCTTCGCTCAATGTAATCCGCTGTCTAAGCATGTCGATACTTCCATGCAGGATCTTGCTCTATTGGAGTATCGCGCATGAATACAAGTGTATCCATTTATGGTTTAGTCTAGAATCTTCCATGTATGAATTTTTACTACAGTACTGGTGAAAGACTTACTACAGTATCAAGTTAACGGTTTCTTACATCTCCTCTGCCCCCTTGCAAGTCATCCTGATTTAATCCCTCCATCTAGGTGTATAAGGGCATGGTTAATATTACTTAATAGTATAGCCAACTATTGACTATAAGAAAGTGCCATGTCATCTGTAGCCAACATGTATAACAATCGATACTCAAAACTAATTCTTAAAGATCATTTCTTGCAAAGCACAATAAGTGTTATTTCTTCACAAGTTTTGGATGCAGGTTGAGCAGGTTGAACGCTTTTGTTTGCAAAATATACCTTTTATCTATTTCACCCGGATGTTTGTGAGCTCTAGAGATGAGATAATATCCGAAGAAACCTATCGATACCCGTTACACATGAGATGACCCCACATCCTTTGTCAAAATAAACAACTCCCCGATCAATGCATTTCACTCTTCGGTGCAACGGACGGGCACCTTACTACTATAGATTAGTACGACCAAAAATTGAACTAACATTATATATAGTACGATAAATACTGATGCATGTCACCTAAAATTATATCATTCAAAACTATGTTCAAATACGAATCCAACGATATAGTTTTTTGTTGACATGCACTAACATTTTGTCAGTTAAATCTTCAGTTAAATTCAATGGGGGACTAATAAACCACGACCGATGTAGTACAAGTGTAGAGGGCGCCGCTGCACGGGAGTCTCACCTCTCACTCGTGGCGCGGCAGTAAAGCCGTCATATCACAAAACCCAACCACTCACATTAATAAGTGGCCTGGTAAAATAAACGGACAAGCAACCATCACATCCCTCCGTCTTTTTTGCATTTCATCTCTCTGCATTTACTTTCTCCGGTTCATCTCCCACACTCGATCCCTAGCTACTACTCCTAGGGCCAGTTCTTTTGGTGGCTTCCCCAGCTTTTCCCACAAGACTAGTCACAGTGGAGAGTAACAATAAGGTGCCTCACTCATTTATTTAGGCTTCTAAACTACTACTCCGTCCTGGTTTATTCCTCACCATTGTAATTTGTGCTAAATTTTGACCAAAGATTTAACTGATAAAATGTTACTCAAAACACTTAGGCGCGGTGTATCTAGGTGTGTAAGTCATCTTTAAAAACCAAATAATCCCAAAACACTTAGGCGCGGTGCATCAACTTCTACCTCGCTTTCTTGTTTCTTGACATATCAACCAATAAGAGATAAAGAGTGTGCATGCTTTTAATGACTTGAGATATCAAACATGACATGCAAAGTGGTTAGTTCATTGCATGCAATACTATTAATTAGAAAATAAACATTAACGCTTTCTCGCTTTCTCCTCCTCCTTGGTCACGATGCACAGCCTAAGATGACTTACTCACCTAGATGGATGGAGTAGTGCATGTGACATGCACTAACATTTCATTAGTTAAATTTATGATCAAAATTTGACACAGATTACAATGGGGACCAATAAACCAGGACGGGTAGTAGTTATGGGATTACTAATCTAGAAGCCTAAAAGAACTGGCCCCTGGTACTCCTACTAGTAGTAGTACTCACGTTGGAATCGTTTCACAAGCTTGACTAGTGCTGTTTTTCTACTTTTACAAAAACCGCTCGTAATGTTTAAACGTGCATTTGCAATACGTAGCAGAAATTCAAAATTTTCTATACATCACCAAGATCAATCTATGGAGATACTAGCAACGAGAGAGAGGGGAGTGCATCTTCATACCCTTGAAGATCGCAATGCGGAAACGTTACAAGAACACGGTCGGTGGAGTCGTTCACGAAGCAATTCAGATCGCGGCCGAATCCGATCTAAGCACCGAACAACGGTGCCTCCGCGTTCAACACACGTACAGCCCGGGGACGTCTCCTCCTTCTTGATCCAGCAAGGGAGAGGAGAAGTTGAGGGAAAACTCCGACAAAGACGACGGCATGGTGGTGATGGAGCTCGTGGTTCTCCCAGCAGGCTTCGCCAAGCACTTGGGAGGTGGTGGAGGTGTTGGTGGAGGGAGTGGGCTGCGCCAGGGGAAGGGTGCGGCTGCCCTCTCTCTCCCTCACTATATATAGGGGAAGGGAGGAGGGGGAGGCGCCCTAGGGTTCCCTAGGGGAGGGGCGGCGGCCATAGGGGAAACCCTAGATAGGTTTTAGCGCCCCCACCCACTAGGAAACTTGCCCCCCAAGCCGGGAGGGGCGGCTGCCCTAGGGGTGGCGCCCCACATCTCCTGGTTACGTGAGATGGGGTGGGAGGGGCGCTCAGCCACTTAGTGGGCTGATGTGCCCTCTCCCCTTGGCCCATAAGGCCCCCTAACGCTGTTGGGGCCTCCGAAACCCCTTTCGGACACGCTGGTCATCACCTGGTACCCCCAGAACAATTCCGGACTCCAATACCCTTCGTCCAATATACCGATCTTCACCTCCGGACCATTCCGGAGCTCCTTGTCATGTCCGGGATCTCATCCGGGACTCCGAACAACCTTCGGTAACCACATACTATTTCCTATAACAACTCTAGCGTCACCGAACCTTAAGTGTGTAGACCCTAAGGGTTCGGGAACCATGGCATATGACCTAGACGCGTTCTCCGTCAATAACCAACAGCGGGATCCGGATATCCATGTTGGCTCCCACATGTTCCACGATGATCTCATCGGATGAACCACGATGTCAAGGATTCAAGCAATCCCGTATGCAATTCCCTTTGTCTATCGGTATGTTACTTGCCCGAGATTCGATCGTCGGTATCCCAATACCTCGTTCAATCTCGTTGCCGGCAAGTCACTTTACTCGTTCCGTAATGCATGATCCCGTGACTAACTACTTAGTCACATTGAGCTCATTATGATGATGCATTACCGAGTGGGCCCAGAGATACCTCTCCGTCATACGGAGTGACAAATTCCAGTCTCGATTTGTGCCAACCCAAAAGACACTTTTGAAGATACCTGTAGTGCACCTTTATAGCCACCCAGTTACGTTGTGACGTTTGGTACACCCAAAGCATTCCTATGGTATCCGGGAGTTGCACAATCTCATGGTTTAAGGAAATGATACTTGACATTAGAAAAGCTTTACCAAACGAACTACACGATCTTGTGCTATGCTTAGGATTGGGTCTTGTCCATCACATCATTCTCCTAATGATGTGATCCCGTTATCAATGACATCCAATGTCCATGGTCAGGAAACCATAACCATCTATTGATCAACGAGCTAGTCAACTAGAGGCTCACTAGGGACATGTTGTGGTCTATGTATTCACACTTGTATTACGGTTTCCTGTTAATACAATTATAGCATGAACAATAGACAATTATCATGAACAAGGAAATACAATAATAGCCATTTTATTATTGCCTCTAGGTCATATTTCCAACACAATTTTCCTGGGTGCTATTGTTCCCGTAAAAGTAATTGGTTATAGCCTCCATTGTCCAACAGAATATCAGGTGGTAATTGTGCGTCGCTCCTGTATCGCTATGCTTGGTAGGTTTTTCATCCGCAACCTGTAGTGTGGCAAATGATGGAAAGGTTTTTAGAAGTAGCAAGATGCCCATATGCTGTACGCATCAAGATGCATTTGTATGAGTAGTTTATCTTGTGGGAGAAAAGGATGAACGAGGGAAGGCCTTATTTGCAAATCTAGAGAGGGTATGGGTATCTTTCAAAAAATTCCCATTTGTTTCCTTCCTATCTGTCAGATATAAATCGGACGGCCTATATTGCAAGAAAGAAAAGTATAGAGAAAAAAAAGTAGACAGCAAAGGAAGTAGAGATAAATATTAAATATAAAATAAATATAACCGTAGAGAAGAGAGTAGAGATAGCAGAGACGTCGGGAAAGGATCGCGCACGCACAGGAAAAAGCGGTCGGGCGTGCGCTAGTTTTGGCGCACGGCGTCCGGCGCGCTTTATAAAATCCAACGCCCTCCCACCGCTCTGCGCCTTGCCACCGCTCTGTGCCTCGCCACGGCTCTCTCCCCGCTCTTTTTCGCCTCGCTGTCGCCGGGCCACCATGCCGCCGCGTCGCCGGAAACTTGGGGATACCGTGGCGTCCGCGCGCGCCCCTCCGGCGGCTTCTCCGCCGAGATCTAGTTCCGCGGGATGCGCCTCGGCCTCGGCAATTTCGACACCGCCAACGAGGCCGCCTGCGCATACGACGCGGCGGCGTGGCGCCTCCGGTGGCCTCATAGAACATTGAACTTCCCCAACGTGCCGACGCGGGAGCGGGCGCAGGAGCTCGCGCCTCTGTCGCGGCTTAGCACCGACGAGGATCGTCGCGACAACCGGAGGCGGGAGCACCGTCTCGGCATCGCCGAGATGGACGAGGAAGCCATGGCGCTGTGGCGCCAACACTTCCCGCAGGACATCATCAACAAGCGCGAGTTCTACGCGCAAAGGAGGGCGGAGAGGGATAAGAGGAGGGCCAAGCGAGCCGCCTATCGCGAGGACAAGCGAGGGCGGTAGCGGACGCTCAATTCAACATGAGGCTAGGAGCGGTCGCCCAGGAACTGACGACGATCGGTATCTTCACGCACAACAGACGTCGGAGGAGGACATCACCGAGGAGGAGTCGGACGACGAGGAGTAGTTGAATTATCTTTTTTTATCTATCTATGCTGAGAACTATCCTCTACTCTCTAGTATCTACTTCTCAATCTCAGCACTGTAAACGCTTTTTAAAGCGTCGCGCGTTGCGATTCTGTTGGAGATGCTCTAACATGGCAGACGAGTGCTTTAATGTTGCCCACAAGATGCGCGAGTATTACTAGTAGTATTTTTCTTGCCATGTTGAGATTTTAAAACCACGAGTGTGAACATGCAGAGGAGCAATGACGACCAAACACGGGATATTCGGGACATCTTCAAGGAGCGTGGCAAGTTAAAGAGGAGCTGCATCGAACCTGTAAAACAAGCTTTGGTAAGTAACACCCTTTCAATTACTTTCATTTAGCCTCGTGTTCTTCGATGTGTATATGTTGTAGTTTCTTTTTCTCTTAAGCGTGGTGTTCTTCGATGTGTAATAAGAAGAGTCTTAATCGTCCTAATGCTTTCGTTTTTAACTTGATGTAGGAAGTGGGTGTTCTCACCTTGTAGTCTATTTTTATAGTTCTTTTCATTTTGAATTCACTTCTCCGAGTTCTGTCTATCTGGCTTCTACTAAATGGATCTAGGTTTCTCTGAGTATTGATCTAAAAAAGAAGTAACTTCATGTCAGGATGCAGTTCCTGCGAGGAGGGAAGTATGGTGAACCTCGAGATCATGTTTCCAAAATGAGGCTGGATTACACACAAGGTGCCAGTTCCCTAATGATGTTGGATTAGACACAAGGTCCAAATTCCCAGATGATGCTGGATTACACACAAGCCAGGTGGAGTCGTCAGTTGTTCGTGTCCTCGTGGCATTAGTAAGGGTTGAAAGAAAGCGTGCAGCAGCCCTTGAGAATGTAGCTGAGTTCCTGAAGAAGCGAAAAGAGCAATCAGATGCTCTCTTCATCCAAGCCAAAGAAGAGATGGAAGAAGCCAGAAATAAGCTAGCAGAGGCAGAGCAGGCTAGGCGTCTCCTGCTATCCAAAACTGTTATCAAAACAAAATTTTCTTCATAATAGCTAGGTTCAAATGTTTATCTAGTCAGCATGCCTGTTGTGATGTCTGTGCATCTACTGATGTGGCACAAAATGTTTTTTTTGGGTCATGTAATAACATCAATTACTTTCCAAACAATAATGCATTTAAGAATTGGACATGGTATAGTTCACGCAAGCCCGACATTCCAAGTTCAACTTCCACATCAAACTCATGTTCACGGATATCCGCACATTCATACATAATGTCCACAACCATGATTCACTTCAAAGCCAAAAAATGTGAGGAGAGTTATAAATAAAGAAAAACCTCTACTAGTTCACTGCTACCAAAGGCGAGCACAACAAGTCAAGACCATGAGTATATTTTAGTCATGTTTTCTGTTCTAAAATGCATGTCGGCTCGCGGAAGGACGTGTTGTCGGCACACGCGCGGATTCAATGAAGGCAGGCGGGGCAGTCTTAAGCTGGTTGCACGCGGCGTGTCGGGGGTTGGGTGCGACATATGCCAAAGGATGGCTTATCATGGAGGGGGCGAGTAGAACGTCGCCGGTGCCTGGAAACGGGATGAGGCGAAGACATGCACGCCGGCGAATCTTACCCAGCTTGTGGCTCTCCGAGGAGATAACACCCCATCGCTGCTCTGCGGGGTCTCCGCATGATCACTATGGCAAAGTGAGTACAAGATGCTCCTTGAGCTGTTCGGGGTGAGGAAGGAGAAGGGCACGGCTAGCTCTTCTCTCCCTCTATGCGTGTGTCTAAAACTACTATATTCCAACCCTTTGCATGGGTGCCCCGGGGGGTTTATATAGGCCTACCCCCCGGGGGTACAACGGTAATCCGGCTGGGTGCGGGTCCAAGCCATCAGTCTCTAAGTCGCCGTCTTCTCCGCCGAATTCTGGGGCCCGCCGACTAGTGGGCCCCGTCGACGGCCCAGCATGGGGCCGACAGCCCTTGTCCGCCACGGGCAGGTCTTGCCGGCTGCAGATTACTGTAGTTGTGCTTCTAATGACGCGAGCTTGGTCATGGGGTCATGGCAACAGTGTCGCCGCCGGGCGGGCGATCACTGTTGCCATTCCCCGTCTTGTCTGGTTAATGGCGCGTGGAGACCGCGGGAGGGGCCGGCCGACTCCTGGAGGCCGACTCCATCGGGTCCGTCTTTGGGGTGCTCTCGCCGTCTTCGGTTCTCCCGCCGACAGGCGGGTCCCGCCATCTTCGGGTCGTACAGACAGGCCATCGTGGGTACAGGAATCTGCCCATGGGGCTGATGTCAGGGTCGGCGTGGCAACAGTGCCGCGCCGGACGAAGATCTCCGTCGGTACGGTGCTCTGTGGCCATACCTGCCCTTTATGGGCGGGGCAGGGATGGGCCGCGAGGCGGCTTTATCCCATCCCGCTCATAGTCGCTCAGGCAGGAGGTGGTTCGGGTCGCGGGCCGACTTCAGAGCCGGCCTCGCCGAGGTCGCTGGCTTGAGTCGGCTCGCCCCGAGGCCGCCTCACGGGAATCGGCCTAGACGGGCAGTCGGCGACTCTGTTGCCGACTCTCTGAAGGCGGCTCTTTGTCTTGGGGTCTCTAGGGGCGCAGTCTGCCCCGATGTTTTGAAAGGTTCAGGGGCTCGGGTCTGCCTACCCGTGGCCCATTACTCCGGCTGAGTCCCGAAGCCGGTGAGGCGCCGAGGGCAGCTGTCGAGGAGCCTCGGCAGCCTTCATCCCTTTGGTATAAGAATCTGGACTCGCCCGCCGTCTCTATCTTGAGCCGATTAGCTGGAGTCGGCCTTGCAGGGCCGTCTTGCTCTTCAAAGGTTTGAAGGTTGCGGCGGGATCCGGCGGGCGTGCTCGATAAGCTTTCCGGCAGCCGCCACGCAGTTCGCTTAAGCGACGCCACGCTGGCAGGGCGGTCTGCCCGGCCCACGCGTGACAAGACAGGCCCGTCAGCGGGGCCCGCCATCACCGTGCCCGGCGGCGCAGCGGATCCGCTGCGGTCATGCGCGAAAGAAATTGGGTTACGCCCGTTATCGCACGCAGTAACGTCGTGGGGTTAAATCGTGAAGCGTGGGGGCGTGGTTGCAGTTAATCCCACGCCCCTCGGCCGCAGCCTAAGGCGCCTATAAGTAGGCGGGGAGGGAGGGGCGGTGACGCACGCGCACTCTCTCATCCCCGCCTCGCCTCGTCTTCTTCCTCGCTCCACCGCGCCGAGCCTCGTTTTCTTCCTCGCTCCACCGCGCCGAGCCTCGCCACGCCGCGGAGATGAGCTCCTCATCCGCCGCCACGCCTCCCACTGCGCGCTCCGGCATGTGGGACGGCTCCATCATCGACGACGACATCATCGAATTCCTTCGTCAAACGCGCCGCATCCCCGGCAGCCACCTAGTGCGGACCCGCGCCGCGCCGGAGGGCGAAATCACGCCGGCGCCGGAGGAGGGCGAGCGGGTGATTTTCCGCTCGCACCTCATGCGCGGGCTAGGGCTGCCGGCGAGCGGCTTCTTCCGCGCGTTCTTGGAGTTCTTCGGGCTCCAGCCGCACCACCTCACCCCCAACACGGTGGTGCTGCTGCCCGCCTTCGCATCCTTATGCGAAGGTTTTCTCAGAGTTCTCCCGACCATCGAGCTGTGGGAGGAATTCTTCCAAGCGGCTTCGGGACCCACGCCGCTCGGCGTGCGGCTCAGGCGGCACGTTCATCGCCAAGAGGAGGCCGGTGCCCGAGAACCCTTTTCCTGCCATCTCCCTCATCAAGCCGGTGAAGATGTGGCAGTGTTCATACTTCTACGTCAAGAACGTCACCCCCGAAGGCAATTGGGTCAACTTGCCGCCTTACGTATGGGGCGAAATGGGCGGGTCGACCCACCAGCTGGTCCTATAGGGCCCGGACGCTGACTCTGAGTAACGCCGTTGAGCCGCTGACTCCAGCGTGATGATACAAATCGGAGGGCCTGACCGGGGCAGACTTGCTGGCCGCCGTGGCGCGCCGAAGTTCTCCCTCTTCAAGGCCGACCTCATCTAACCTGTCGGATGAGCGGCCGCGGGACCCCGGCTGTGCTCCAAGGACATGCCCCACGGAGGTGGTGGACACGGTGAACTTCTTGGCGAAGCTGCGGCCTCACGGAGGAATGGCAGTTCGGCAAGGAGCCATACTCATGGCGCCAATCCCTGCCGTTGGTAAGTCGCCTCTTGCTTCTCCGTTTCCTTCTTCACCGGATCCGGCTCTAATTTTCCTTGGTTTTTCCGACTCGGAATCCTCTCATGCCGCCGGCCGGCGCGCCAAGGGCCGGCTCGTGAATCTGCCCCCGATCAAGTGAGAGCGACGCCGACGACCCCGACTTGGGTGTGGCGGCGATGGAGGCCGACGCCGAGGGAGGGGGAGGGGCCGACGACTTCAGGCCCTCGGCCACCTTTGCCGACTGGCCCGATGATGACGTCGAGAAGGAAGTCGCCCCCCGCCGCCAGCAGAAAGCCGGCCATCCAGGCGCGAGCTCCTCCGCCGCCTTGGGGGGTCGAGGCGGCGCGAAGAGGCGCCGGGCCGGGCCGAGTCAATAGCGGCCAGCCAAGAAATTCAGGGAGCGGCCGCGACTGAGCCAAGAAGCGGTTGCGAAGGCTAACCGCTTCCGCAAGGAGGTGAAGAAGCCGCCGCTGGTCTCCGCGTAAGTTTTTTTTTATTCCATCTTGTTTTCTTTTGGTCCATCTCGCCCGAGTCTTCTCATCTCCTTTTTTCTCATCAGGGCTCCCCTCACCTTGGAGAGGGTCGCCGCCGCCTCCGTCATGGGGTCGGCGGAGACGTCCGCCAATAGTCGGCGGGTTGACCCTGCGGCCGCCCTCCGGGAGGCAACAGAGCGGAATGCGCAGGAGAAGCGCGACGAGGAGGAGGCCGCCCGTCGGGAGAAGGCGGAGGCAGAGAAGGCGGTCAAGCTGCGCTGCAGCAAAAAGGCGAAGCCGAGGAGGCCGCAGCGCTTTCGGCCGGCACTGCTCGCCACTCCGCTGAGCCCCGCGCCACCACCGCCGGAGTTCACGGGGCAGTCCGAGGGAGTCGGTGGTGAGGTCCCCGTCGCAGGGAGGGAAGGCGGCGAGGTCTCTTCGCCGGGCGCGGCCGCGCCACCTCCGCTGCAGTCCGAGATCGCGCGAGGCAAACAGCCGGCGGACCCGCCTGTGCCGCCGACCGATGACGAGGCCGTGGCGCAACTGCTTCTTCAAATCAACCGCCCGGCGCCGTCTTGAGAAGGCGACCTCGGCGCCGCGCCTTTGGAGACCGGGCGCCGCCGGCCATCCCTGATGCTGAGGCGACAAGCGCCGCGCCCGTTGGGTGGGTGCTAGGAGGCGGCACGGGCCCGCTGAACAGGGCGCTCCTGGACATCCAAGCGAAGCTGCGGCCTGAAGGCGACGCCCTCCAGAACCTTTCCAAGGCGCACCTGGCATCGCGATCCGCCGTGCGGGTATGTTTCATTTCCGAATTTTCTCTTGCTCTTCTCTCGTAAGGCGCCACTCCACTGGTGTAGTCCCGAGTTTCGGGCGAAGGCCGAGCAAAGCGGCCGGAACTTTATTTGCTTACTTCCAAGTTTTTACCTATGTCCGGAATTCTTGTTACAGGAGTATCACAACCTCCAGCTCGCCTTCAACCGCAACGTTGAAGAACCGAACAAGCTGGCTGCTGACTGGCGAGGAGCCGAGGTGAGTTTTCTTCATGGGCGTATTGGGCGCACCCGCGGGCTGTAGTCCCCGAGATTCGGGCCGACTGTTGCGCAGTCGGGCCGGATCTTCCTGGCGACCTTCTTAACTGACGACTTCTCGTCCTTCTTCTTTTTATTCTTCAGAGTCCAACGCCGCTCTGCGGGGCAGCTGGTACGGCCGAGACCGCTGCGCGCCAAAGAGGAGGAGGCGGCAAGCTCGCCGCAGAAGCGCGACTTCTGCTACTGTGGTGGCGGAGCGTAGGGAGCTGCTCAAGGCGCAGCGCTGAGGCGGAGAAGAAAGAGGCCGCTCTCTGGCCGAATTTGAGAGCGGCGCTCACTTTGGAGCGACAGGGAAGCGCAGCTGACCTCCGGCTTTCATGAAATCGAAGATATTGTCGATGGTAAGTTTGCTTTTACTTTCTGTTTTGAGTTGTCGACTATGGGTTAAGCCGGCTCCTGTTTTTTCTGACTTGCTTTTTCTTCTTCTTGGCAGACTTCTTCCCTGGTCACACGCAGGCGGCCAATCAGGCCATCGAGGCCGAGCGCGAGGCGCGGAGGGCGAGTGGCGCTGAGATCGCAGCCAACGCCCCCCGGACCCTTGACGAGCAGCTCCTGAGCATTGAGGCTCGTCTCGCGCCGCACATCGGATGTTGCGCTTGTCTTCGGCGTGTCGGTGCTCAGCGGTTGTTGCCTGCGGGCCGGACATGCCGGTTCACAGACTCACCGGACCGCCCGACCGGTTGGAGGTCGCGGCTGGCCGCCTTGAGGCTTGGAAGGGCTCCGCGGCTCGGCTGGAGCTTCGCCCGAGCCACTGGAGTTCGTCAAGCGTGGTATCCGTGGCTCGACCTGGACCGGCTGGCCGCGTTCGATCGAAGCGGCGGAGCTGCTGGCAGCGGAGGACGCCCTCGTCGGCGGCTGGCGGCGATCGCCGACTACACGGACACCAGTGTCTTCGTCCCTGAGCGGGCTGAAGACGGTGGGGAAGCACCGCCGGAGTGGTTCGGGATGAACCCGGACTACGGCGAGGACTCGGCGGAGGTGATCGACTCCAGCGCCGAGGATGAGGACGAGGCGGAGGACGGAGACGGCATGTAGACGCCAGAAGACGGAGCGGGCGACCAGCCTCAGCTCGACTGCGCCTCCAGCAACGAGCCGCGCCCATCTGGGCCAGCTGCTGCCAGAGACGATCAAGCCGAGACCGCTCAGTGGCCGCCCGGCGCTCGACGCCCGCCGCCGCCTCCGGCCTTCCAACCCCATCCACGCTTCTTAGGCCGCTGCCTTGCCTTTATTTTATCTGTTTGCTAGTCTTTTGAAAGAACTTTGTTAATTTGCACAATTCCACCCACGGGGTGTATTCCGAACCTCTGTTCAAAGATCCGGCCAAGGGCCTAAGTTTGTGTAAATATTATTCTAATTTTTTTTCCTTGCTTATTGCTCTCGTGGCTTTTTCCTTTGCCGCTTCTTCCTTAGATGCCGCCTTGTTCGTCCGAGCAACCGCTCTGCGGATTGCCGTCTAGGTCAAGTGCTTGGCTACTTTGAGAAGGCAAGTACTTGGTTTAGAGTCGTTTAAGAAAGTTGGGTAGAAAACGGCAAGCCGGCTTCTTAAGAGTCGGTTTCACGAAACGGGCTGGAAGCCGATTTAAACTATGTTTATGCTTTGGGTCCTTAGCCATTTTTTTCGTGTGGCGCTCGCTCTACCTTACTCCTGCCCACCAATGTCGCTCATGCGGCTGCGGCTTCTCACAGAGACGGCTTAGGCACCGCACGCTACTTGTCTCGACTTCAGGAAGCACTTCATAGCTCAAAGGCGTGAGTCCCGGGCCGACCAGTCGAGCCCGGTGCCAAACAGCATAATCAAAGGGTAACATACTCAAAGGCATAATTCTTATCATACATATAACAAAAGAGGGCAGTCCCCGAGCTCGTCTCGGGGGGCCCGGAGTCTTGGTATTTCAAACACAAAAGGGTAGCGTGGTACATACTGCATCAACTGTAAAATCTTCGGAGGAGATTCAGATTCCATGGTCAGCTCCGCCTCCTTGCCGGAAAGTCATCTCTCTTGCATGCTCGGGGCTTCTGAAAGGCCGATCAGGTAGTAGGAGTCGTTGCTCCAGCACTTCATCGATGATGAATGGGCCTTCCCAAAGGCGCCCGACAACTTGTGCTGGCGGTTGTTATTTGGATCGGCGGAGCACAAGGTCGCCCTCTAGGAATGATCTTGGCTTGACCTTCTTGTTGTAGTAGCGGTGCAGGCTCTGCTGGTAGATGCTGGACCGGCTGAGTGCCAACAGCCGGCCCTCTTCCAGCAGATCGATGCCGTCTTGACGTGCTTCTTCTGCTTCCTCTTTGGTGTACATGGTGATTCGCGGGGAGTCGAACTCTATATCCGTTGGGATGACGGCTTCGGCACCGTAGATGAGGAAGAAGGGTGTGAAGCCAGTTGACTTGTTTGGGTGTGTCTCAAGGGAGTGTGAATCCTCGGGGGAAGGGCTCGTCTCAGATGCGAGGTCCGAAACAGGGCGGGCCCAACTCGTCTTCTTCTTCTAGTGCCAGGGATCGGTGGAGTCGCTCGATCCGGTGGCGGGCGTCATTTTCTCCGACTCCCTCTCGGCGGCCAAGGCAGTCACCGAGAGTCGGATGCTCGACGGGTGGCGGGGAGACTCACCTTTCTCTGCGGGGAGGAGGAGGCTGATAGTCGTCCCGCCGCTTCCATCGCTTCTTGGCGGCAATCTTCGTCGCTTCGTTGAGAGATGTGAGTCCGGCTATGGCTGACGGCCGGATCCTTGTTCTTTCTTCCGCAGACGCCGCCCGATCGGCGTCCGAGACGTCGCCTTGATCTCGGCGAGGGGCAAGTCGCCGTGTTGTCGCCTTGGCGCGCCGTGCGGCAGCCGGCTTCATCTTCTTGCGCGGCGGCGTCGAGCTCTTGGACTTCGCTCCGTCATCGGCGGCACTCCTCGCCTCGGTTATCCAGCTTCGTCCGCCGCCCGCTGGGCAGCGTGAATGTTCTCCGCGGGCGTGGCATTAGGGCATCGCCCCAAACAGATCGGGCGATGGCCACGCTGCGTTGCGGACCGCCGCTTAGCGGTTAGGCCTGGCCGGAGCCGGGCGAGCCACCCACGCCGCGCGATCCATCTGCCCGATAGGCTTCCGACAAGCGCCTCATGCTGCTACGCGCTTAATGCGCCACGAGGAGCTAGAGGCGCCAGTGCTTCCAAAGATTCCGCGCCGGGCGCCCTCCGGAATGGAGGCGGTCAGTCTTGCGTAATGGCGTCGAGAGGGTCACGAGCTCTCGCCGGAAGGCTCGCCGTGATCGATGCCAGTACTTGCGGACGGTGCTCCCGCCGCTCTCGCGCGAGGGAGAGGCTCGTCGAGACCACCACGTTGGCGGGGAACGCGTCGAGCGGCAGCGGTGTCGAGTCGACCAGCATCGGGTCGGTGGAGCCTACGGACTCCAGTGTCGGGCGGGCTCGCCGGCGACGTGGAGCTGCTTTCGAGAGGCCCGCGAGGAGGCTGGGGCCGTCTGCGCTGCGTCGGATGCAGGCTCGTCGGAGAGGCGTAACCTCGCCGACAAGTTTGGCGAACAGCGCCAGCGCGCGCAGGTGACCTCGGCGCCATGTAGCGTCAGCGCAGAACTCCGTCTAAGCGTGCCGGGCTGGCTGCGCCGCCGAGGAGGAAGAGGGTTCCCGTCCAGAGCAGGTCTCCGGACGACGGTGCACCAGCCCCACGGTGGGCGCCAAATGTCGGGGGTTGGGTGCGACATATGCCAAAGGATGGCTTATCATGGAGGGGGCGAGTAGAACGTCGCCGGTGCCTGGAAACGGGATGAGGCGAAGACATGCACGCCGGCGAATCTTACCCAGCTTCAGAGCTCTCCGAGGAGATAACACCCCTACTGCTGCTCTGCGGGGTCTCCGCATGATCACTATGGCAAAGTGAGTACAAGATGCTCCTTGAGTTGTTCGGGGTGAGGAAGGAGAAGGGCACGACTAGCTCTTTCTCTCCCTCTCTGCGTGTGTCTAAAACTACTAGATCCCAACCCTTTGCATGGGTGCCCGGGGTTTATATAGGCCTACCCCGGTACAACGGTAATCCGCTGGAGTGCGGGTCCAAGCCGTCGATCTCTAAGTCACCGTCTTCTCGCGACTTTTGGGGCCCACCGACTAGTGGGCCCTGGCCGACGGCTCCAAAGATGGGGCCGACAGCCCTTTGTCCGCCGCTGGCGGGTCTTGCCGGCTGCAGACATCAGAGTAGCCGTGCTTCTAATGACGCGAGCTTGGTCATGGGGTCATGGCAACAGTGCCGCCGCCGGGCGGGCGATCACTGTTGACATTCCCCGTCTTGTCTGGTTAATGGCGTGTGGAGCCCGCGGGAGGGGCCAGCCGACTCCCGGAGGCCTACTCCATCGGGTCCGTCTTTGGGGTGCTCTCGCCGTCTTCGGTTCTCCCGCCGACAGGCGGGTCCCGCCGTCTTCGGGTCGTACAGACAGGCCATCGTGGGTACAGGAATCTGCCCACGGGGCTGATGTCAGGGCCGGCGTGGCAACAGATTGCTACGGACGGAGATCTCCGTCGGTATGGCGCTCAGGCCATACTCGCCCTTTATGGGCGGGGCAGGGATGGGCAGCGAGGCGGCTTTATCCCATCCCGCCAGAGTCGCCAGGCAGGAGGTGGTTGGGGTCGCGGGCCGACTCACATGAGCCGGCCTCACTGGAGGTCGCCGGCTTGGAGTCGGCTCGCCCGAGGCCGTCTCGGGACTCGGCCTAGAGGCGTCGGCGACTCATTGCCGACTCTCTGGCGGCTCTTTGTCTTGGGGTCTTGAGGCGCGATCTGCCCGATGTTTTGAAGGTTCAGGGGCTCGGGTCCGCCTACCGTGGCCCATTACTCCGACACTGGCGAGGAGGCGTGCTCACCGGCCTGCAGCCGAGTGCCCCTTCTTGGCCGGGCGCCGTTCAATGCCTGCGCTATGAGAGGCTGCGTCCGTGTTAGAGCAATCACTTCCTCCAGTCCTTTTTTGTATGGGTATAACAAAATCTCGTTTTCCATTCACATTTTACAAGTAAAATTCATGGACAAACTTTGACCCAAAGTACGATGGGGACTAGAAAACCAGAATGCAGGTAGTAGTTTTTTAATCAAAGAAGGGTTTCCTTCCGATTCTTGAAAACCAAAGCATCTTAATCTAAAACATAGTATTTGCTCTAGAACTACCAGGTTCAACATCTCGCAACATAAACCCATACAACCATACGCCAAGGAGGTACGTAGTACTATGAATTCCTTTCGCTCCATACCAATCGTTCTAAAAACTACTTACTACTTATAACGTGCCATTGAAAATCGGAACTCTTAACCCCGCTAAAAAAATGATATTTTAAATGTGGCTACTCGATCTGTGGCAACTGGCGAGCCACCGCGCTCCAAGTCGTTCACCTGTGGTCCCGACCATCAACTCCTACAAAGGTGCTCCACCATGTACCCGGTACCCGCGAATGCAGCAATCGTGTGCCTAGGGTTTTAGGGTTTATTTGTTAACATCGCCTTTACGTAACACTCATGTGAGCGAGACAGCGAGAGGCCGACTGCGTGCGTGCGCCTCTTCTCTTCGTATATGTACTCCACCGTTTGTCTGGTGTCCAAAAAATTATAATAACTACTAGCAATGTGCCAATGCGTTGCCACACGATCAAAGTAGATTAATACATATTCACCGATTTGATAGAAAAAAGGTCTAGTTTTGAAATACGTATATCACTAAAAATATGTTACGTTTCACTCAAAATATATTCCTTTGGCGGTTTTGATGAGATAAGGTAGGAATGTTGTTGGTTTCAAGATTCGAGAAGTGGTATATGTCTAATTTCTACTCTTACTAGCAAGATGCCCGTGCGTTGCACGGAACATCAAGATCTTGTGGGAGAAAAGGATGAACGAGGGAAGGCCTTATCTGAAAATGTGGTGAAGAGTGCGGGTAAATTGCCATATTTTCCTTCCTATCCGTCAGATATAAATCGGACGACCTACATTGCAGGATGGCAGGCCCACCATCATCACCAACTCTATTTTTTATCCCTACTCGTATAAAAAGCATTGTCGGTGATGATCGTGTGCCTGCCATCCTGCAATATAGGCCGTCCGATCTATATCTGACGGATAGGAAGGAAACTATGGCAATTTTGCAAAAGATACCCACACCCTCTCCACATTTGCAAATAAGGCCTTCCCTCGTTCATCCTTGTCCCCCACAAGATAAACTACTCATACAAATGCATCTTGATGTTCCGTGCAACGCATGGGCATCTTGCTAGTTGTTGCAAAAGGCCCATGTGTGTGTGAGAAAGAGGGAGAGTGGAGGAGGGCGGAGTGCATGTGTGACAAAGACACAAGTAGTGCGTGTGCGATAGGTATCAGCTTAAAATGAGGCGATAGTGTGTGTGTGCACGATCGAGAGGGCGTGTCTCAAGAAGGGAAGAAAAAGCTACAAAGATACAAGGAGCGGGAGAGAGACATGTATGTGATGGTGGAAGCACGAGTGTGCGGGTGTATAAACCTATCTAGAGGCTAGCCAGTCGATAAATGTTTGTGAGAGAAATACGAGTCGGGGTGCGAAAGCAAGAGTTTTGTGTGTGAGAGAGAGAGGGTAGTCGGGAAGGGGAGTGGAAGCAGGAGTTGTGTGTGTGTGTCTGTGAGAGAGAGAGGAGACGGTAGTCGGGGTTGTCTGATCGGTAAACAAATGAATAATGTCAGTCTGGGATGGAGGCGAAAAGGAGACCGCAACAAATGTTGTGTCTACAGGAGAGAGAGAGTAATTTTAGTGGTATGAGTCATAAGTAGAGACATATAGGGTGTGTGAGAGAATCCCATAGAGAGAAAGACAAAGTGAAAGACGAGTGGAGACTGTGTGTGGCGGTGAAAAAGAAAGCTTAGGTACCGAGTGATACCAGAGAACACTAGAGACGTGAGAGATAATGAAAACCGTGTAATGTATAATGATAGGGAGAGTGTGACACTTCTCAAGGGAGATGTCGAGATACCATGTTTGCGAGGATAGGAGAAACATGAAGTGAGCGTCTTGGTGAGCTGGAGAAAAGAGAGTGATAGCTACACGAAGGAGCATGCATGCGAGAGAGATGTGCGTGAAAGGAGTGAAGAAAAAAGGGATTCAAATATTTGAATTCGAGATGATGATACATGTAATCCATACTCGAACCAAAATTGATCTATCAAACATGCATACTCATATGAATTCACGCACATCTATGTTATTTAATATGTAGATATTCTTGATCCATACATTTTAGTAGAACATAATTTGGTTAAAAAATTTCGAATTCAACCTTAAGATTTCGAGATAGTTGTATTTGTAAATCATATTATACATATAAAGGAGCAGAATTCTTTGTTGTGCTTTTGAAAGTATATATAAAAAATAATGTATATAGAATGTAATTCCAATTGAAAATGGATCCCGCCCGAAAAAAATAGTAGAATACAAACGGGATTTGAATTGAGTTGGCACGGTAAACGTGCACTATGCAAACTTTGAACGAAGCGGGGAAAGTCGCAGTAACCCCGCCCGAAACCAAAATCTGCGAGATGGAAATCACTACTGCCTATCCCTGCCGCGCAAAGCCTATCTGTTGGATTTCTATAGGTTTCGATAGGGGTAGGTTTGTAATTTCACCCAAACGTGACGTAACCGCCTCTCACCCAGATTCATACACGGTGGGCGCCAAAACACAGTGTGCCCTCGGCCGAAATCGACTCCCTCCCCGATTCATATTCATACACGGTGGGCACCAAAAACAAACTCTCGTCAGCAAATATTCGTTGTATGCGAGATTACCGTCCTATCCCCAACCGACTATGTAGTAGTAGAAATTTGAAACGGGGGCTAAGTTTGTAAATTTCCTCGCATTTGAGACAAGCGCGCCCTGAATACATGGTTCCCCCCTTCCTATCTACCTCCCTTTTCCCCATTCGTACTCCGTGGGCGCCAAAACACCCTCTCCACCCCACCCTCCTCCGTCCGCCGCCATCCGCCACCCCATCCACCGCCGAGCTTCTCCACCATGCCGGAGCTTATACCCTGACGCCGCCATCCATTACAAGAGATCGACCTCTCTCATCCACGCCTTTGGACCGGGATCCTTGCATCCCGTCCTCTCGCTTCATCCCCGCCGTCGTCCACCTTGCCGCCGCCGCTCCCACGACCGTCTCGTCCACCGCGCCCTGCCGCCACCGTCTACCCTCCTAGATCTGCTTCTATGCCGCCGATAGCCATCGCTACCGCAGCACCGTCAAATTCTCAAAGAGATGCAGACATCGGCGCCACACCAGAGGCGGTACTCTTTCAGATTCTGCTCGACGGATTTATCGCAGCAAGAAAATGGATCGCCAATGCTTTACTCTGATTTCTTGTCTTCGTTGCGTTGCCTTTGTCCGGTTTGCACCTTCAGATCCGCCATGGCACGCTCGACACTATACTACCAATGCTTATGGTTTTCCCCTTTTATATTCCACACTAGTTAAATCACAGTAGACTAAATTTCAAAATTGGGTCAGTCTATTTTTCAGAGCTCGCTGGAGTTCGCTGGTGCGATCCAAGGGGCTCGGATGGTTGTGGGGCCTCGCCGAACAAAGAAAACTCGACGCGGGTGGGGGTGGGGTGGCGGAGGAACACAGCGGGCGGTGGGGGCGGTGGTCGGCCCGGCTGACCCGTCTGTGGTGTTCTGTATGGGAAGAATTAAGAGACGAGGAAGAAGAAGGGTTGGGAGACGTGGGATCTTCATCCAACCGCCTGAAATGGTCGAGAGACAGTGGGAGTTGCATTCTTAATGCACTCTGGTTCATCTTAGGTGGGCACCGCAAGAACCAACATTTTATTATCCAAAATCTGATTGCTCTTCTTTACCATGTTCCTCTTCCGTTCTTCTTTAATATGTACTCTCTCTGTTCCTAAATACAAGTCTTTGTATAGATTCCGCCATGGACTACATATGGAGCAAAATGAGTGAATCTACACTCTAAAATGTATCTGGATACATCTGTATGTGATCCATAGTGGAAATCTCTACCAGGACTTATATTTTGGAACGGAGGGAGTATGCTAGTAGTACAGTATGTTCCTTGTACTGAAGATGAGCAGGGACATTTGCAGTGTAGAGGTCTATACGGTCGGTTGTGATGGACACTTTGAGCCTCTTTGATTCATAGGATCTTGTAAACATAGGAATAGGATTTGTAGTGGCCTGCCCACTTGAATCCTATAAGAACAGCAAGGAAATGCCTGGAGCTGTGTCGCCTTTGAGAGTTACACTGATATTAACAGTACCGCACCTTCACTTGAAGAGAGCTGGTATCCGAAGACTTTCTAGCCGTACCGGCAATACTAGCACATATATTCCAGCAAGTTCCACTTTGCTGATTTTACTCCGATGCTTAAGGTTTTCCCGTGATATCTACACTATGATATGTGTAGCTGCTTTGTGTCGCACTAGCAGCAGTCCACTCTTGAAGCTAAACATCGCAATGACTTACAAAATTGGCACCAAGGCATTGAGTGCCATTTTGGATGCAATGAAACACATACGCTCCCCACTGCTGACTCTTGTCTGAGAATATGATCCTAATGACTATTCTAACCTCGAGGAGTCAAAGGCAGATGGCTTGTCCCGATCACCCATCAAGGTGCCTGTTCTAATTTGGCAATGTTTTATTGATTATGTATCTTGCATATGTTGTCTTGCATTTCTTCTACTTTGTTGCACCGCCATCTCGCTTAGTTTACTCATCATATATGTCGAGATGCCATGCCCATCCATTATCAATACATATTCCATCCGTCATCATACCATGTTTTTCCACTCAAATGTTGTTCGTGTGCATCGGACATCAAAAAGGAAGAGGGTGATTGCCGAACCTGAAGGAGCACCAAAGAAAGTCCTTGAAAAACATGGTGGTGCCGAGAAATCAGACAAAGACCCCACTTATATTGGCTGTACAACCAGGTGACACAAAACGTAGGGACCGACTCCAAGCAGACTGTACTCCATACTTCATCGCCACACCACTAGCCCCACCACACGGGACCTGCACTCCAGCAAAAGGTATACCGATTTCATTTGCCATAGCACCATTGTACCACAGAAAAATCCCACTCCAGCAAAAAAGTACAGCAAGTCCACCGTCAAGACCTATCGCAATCGGCAGAGACGGCCAATTCCTCGCAGATTGGAACCCCATTCCATTTATTCCCAGCTTTAAAAGACAATGCTTTCAATGTTGTTAGGGACTACGTGCATATATTCCCATCATGGGAAGATTATTGTGAAGACAAACACCATTTTCACATCTTCATGTCCAACTTACGTGTAAGTGCTGTTATTCATGGTTATTATTTTCCTGTTTTCGCTGATTGAACACATCGCTGAGTTACATTACATTGTTGTAACTAGGCGAGGGTCAATCTGGATAGTCATGACGAGCAAAGCTTGCTTGTGCTTTTCAAGGAAGCATTGCAGCAGATCGGTGTTACCCGAGGAAATCACACTTTGGTGGCAAGTCTATAAACGAATTTCCGGTGAAGTCTCGTGCTAAATTTAGAAGACATTGAATGGAAAAACCTTGTTATGCAATCCTTGGTCTCGTTCCTGTGATGAGGTAATCGTCTATGAAATCACATGACAATTTGAACTTCTACTTTTCGCATGTGCCTTACGGATCTTTTTCGCAGGAAATCTGCTCAAGAAGAATTCGGTTTGAAAAGAACGACGAGGATATCGCAAATATGCTGCCCACCGCTTTGCTCTTGTTAGTACCTGTTGTCCTCAGTATCACCGCATTTGCATACATACCTGGTTCATTATGTGACAGCAGTATTTATGATAGCTTGCTTATCAATTGTTCACTCCAAATTATCCGATCTGTATGAATGGTTACATTAGTGTAGAATATATCCAATGCCAATGTTTTTTAGCTCGCATTGTTCTTGTAAGTACATGCTGTCCTTTATCGATGTACTTATAATGACAGTATTGAAATGTAGCGACCAATTCGAATGGATCAAGTCTTCGTGCTTTCGTGTCATCCCCGGATCGGTATGTCGACACACACATTACTCGAAGGATTTATAACAGAGGTAAATCACATGTATAAAGTAACGTAAAACTATTACCTCAATCCAACATATAGCGGAAGCAACAAGGTTGTGGATTCCCATCAACACCAACGCAAAGTTGAGTATAGGAAATCGTAACTTACGTATCACTTACTCGTCAGTTCGAGAAGTACGCAACATGAAAAGTTGCAGCCCGAAACGGGTCAAAGACATGGAATATGCTGGCAATGTAACACATAGAGAGTAACGAAGGATTAGGCTATACTACATGCATATATGGCTGGTGGAAAGCTCTATGGTTACAGTTTTTGCGAAAAGCCAATTTTTCCCTACTTCAAGGAATAAATTTATTTAACTATCATGGTGGTTGTTGAACATTGAGAATGGTTGACAGCATCCTCAATCCCAATTAAAAGTACTCATTAAACCCAACAAATTATATTAAGTAACATGTTGAGATTCACATGATATTCAAGTACTAGATACTCAAAACGTCCATAACCGGGGACACGGCTAATCATGATTAGTTTATACACTCTGCAGAGGTTTCATGACTTTTCCCCACAAGACTCGATCGCCTCCGCTTGGTTCTCGCACTACATGGTGTTTGAGAAACGGATGACCGAGACATAGTCTTTCGTAAGCGCTTAGCACCTTACATGTGGGTAGACCGTACCAACCTACATCCCCTACATCGCCTAGCCTACCCGTAAGAGTTCGCACAACTTAGTCAACTACGCCAGAGCCCATAATTGGCTTGTGGTCGCACACGTAAGTTTCTAGTTTGAAAAATCTCATGATCCCTTAGAGCACGGGTGGCGGTCCAAGAAATACAGCAAGTCCTCGATAGAAACCAGGTGCCTCAATCCACCCAGATGTGTGTGTTTAGGTTGCCACCTTAAATAAACCATTAATTAACAATTTCACATCATCATGGATATTCACTCACCCAATCCACGCCTACTAGCATAGCATGGCATAATCAAGCAAACGTAGAAGTAACTCCCAAGGTTTCATAAGTAAAACAGGTAATAGGTACTACCTCAATCTACTTCCCATCCCACAATTTAATTAGATCCTAAACATGCAAGTGTTTGAGGGTTTGATCTAATGCAATAAAAACTGGGTAGTAGAAAAGGGTATGATCAAAGTGTTACTTGCTCGCAAAGTTGATGAAGATGATTCAGCACTCAAAACTCTTGATAGATCTACTCACACACTCGGTCAATCTATCGTAATCAAGCAATAGTAACCTCACATAAGCAATCACTCAAAAGATCGGAAAGATCAAGAAACAATTTGGAAAACGTCAAAACCAAATCTAATAACTCTTGCAGCATAAAACAATTTCTAACAGTACCAAAACTATGTGTATTTGGCCTTATCAGAAAGTTTAGGTCAAGAGCTTCGATTTGCAAAAAGAATCAACTAAATCGGAGTTACGAAACTCAAGTTATGATCAAACGAAGTTCAAATACAAATCTATTTGAATTCAAATTTTAAAACTTTCAAAAAACATGTTTGAGTTGTATTACTGGATAGAGGGGATCATAACGAAGACGTGGGCGTTGGTTTCGTTGGATTTGGATAAACGGGTAAAAAGTTATGGTCGTTTGAAAACCAGGGGCTAATCTGTAATTAAAATACTTACAAACGGGTCCCTGGCCACAAAAACAAATCTAATATATGAACGTTCGCTGCCGAGGCGTATATAGCGAAAACGCCCATCGCTAACGCTAAGCGAACGAACATTCGTTAGGTAAACATACCGGTTTGAAAATAAATAAAAACGACACCTAGATCTAATCCTAATTGCCTAATCTAGATCTAACGGATGAGGGAGGAGTTGGGAGGTACCGCGGCGGTTGACGGCGCCGGCGTCGGAGAAGAAGGCGGCGCGGCGTCTGGTGGTGGTCGGGGCGGCTTCTCCGGAGGTCCTCCGGCTCAGACGAACCCACGGGGAGGCGCGGCGCGACGAGGGGACTCCGGTGGTGGTGGCGGCGTCGGGCATAGGCGGCGGTGGAGCGCGGGGCAACGACGGCAGATCTCGGCGGAGCTCGGGAACTCCAGCGAGTTCGCGTGGGGCGAGGGGAGGCGAGGCGGCCAAGCCGAGGCGTAAACGGGCCGGGTCGAGGGTTTATATAGGAGGGGGCGCCTTGGGCGACAGGCAAGGGGAGGGAGGCGTCCGGGTTGAGCACGGCGCCGGCCGATGGAGCGTGCGCGTGCTGGACTCCGGCGAGAGGTCGGGGACGAACCCGACATGTGGGTCCCACCTGTCGGTGGCTGAGCGAGGCGGCGGCCGATCGCAGCGCGAGCGGGCGAAGTGAGCGGGAAGCTGCTGGCAGGCCCGCAGGAGAGAGGAGGGAGGCGGTCGGGCGCTGGGCCGGGCGCGGCTGGTTGGCCGGGCCTTGGCCTGTGGGGGCGGATTTTTTAACATTTTTTTCCAGAAAACAAAATAAGAAAAGCAAAATAAATAAAAATAATATATAGGCATATAATATATCAAAATTTTCAGAAAAACATTTTCTACAACATGAACATTATTTTAGCTTCAAATAAAATACACACAAATCCAAATAAAACAAAGAGTGTTTCAGCTCTAATAAAATCCAATAAAAATCATTTTTAAAATACCAAAATGACTTCAAATTAATTTCTCTCCAATTTTCTGATGTAGGGAATCATGTTGCCCTATTTCCATATATTTTATTTTGGGAGAAAAATAATTTGAATAAAACTCAAATAACTCCAAATTGAAAAATAATTCAAAGGAACTTTGAATTTAATTCTTTGAAACTCCCAATTCATATTTCATATGTTTTGAAGAAGTCATTTTATCTTCTCTCGTGAAAATCATTGAGTTGCATAAAGTTTCAGAATTGGAAATATTTTTCAAATGAAATTCAAATATTTTCAACACCCTTGTCATTTAAATAAATGGAAGAAGTCATGTCATCTTCTCTCCGTGGTTTTTTTGTGATGAAAAGAATTTGAATTCCGAAGTTCATAAAAGCAAAATGAAAGTTTGGGAAAGTCCTTTTATTCCCTCTCATCTAACTTTCAAAAAGTTTCAATTCACTCACTTTCACCAATCAATCAAGTAATCAATCAAATCTATCTATTTGTTTATAACATTCCAAAATTTAGAATTTTGGGATGTTACAAACTACCACCCTTAAAAGGAATCTCGTCCTCGAGATTCGGAGAGGCTAGCAAGAAATAGGTTATGGTTTGGGGGTCTTCTCAAAATCCATCGATCGTCTCCGGGGTCTCGGGTGCTACCACCCTTAGAAGCATGGTTACGGTTCCATCAAAACTCATATACTCCATCCTTAACATTGACAGTGTCGGTCTTCTCAGATATTAAGGATAATCCCTTCTCTGGCTCTTCCGTAGTGGCGTAACCTTTTCCTCAATTCCTTTGTCCTTTCATCTTGGTAAGGTTATCCTAAATCGGGTCTTTATAGTCGACGGTCCGGGCGCCAATGCTAAACAACTATCGATATCTCGTGGTGGTCAACAATTTATGGTTTCTCCTGCAGTAAAACGGGTGCAGGTTGAACCTCACCGTATAACCTACGGTTGGCAACAACCGCCGTGTACAAGGGAAAATACTTATACCATTCTAAGGTTCAAACAAGGTTTTGATCATTGCGTCTCTCTACTATAGGTAAGTCACTCAGATTTACCATCCCATATAGCAAAGCGAATAATAAGAGTAAGTCGGTATGGTGATCAATCCATCCCGCACCCAAATCATTACCTTGTACATGGTTTAGCGAATCTCGCATTCTAACACTCGGTCATCCTCACAAGCATTGCAGAATTTCTCTTGTCGACGAACCAAGTTCGGAGAATCCATTGATTCTGCAAGCCAAACAAACAACTATCGATCCTTCACAACTCTCAGGTTTTGCGTAAACTCCTATAAGATCGTCTGTCGATAAAATCGTGAACTTCGCCAGGTTTTCCCTTCAAGAGTGTGCTTGCTTCTTGGCAGGTCCTGGGGCCTGTGGGTTATGGCCCATCTCATCACTTGCAATCCTTGAACACATCCTCGGGGCAACTGATCGTTATCCCAACATCCAACTTCCTGGCATACTTATTTCCATCCAATTGTACTGTCTCTTTTCCTTATATTTTTTTCCTTATATTTGCACCAAACTAAGACGTGATTACTCAGACTCATCATGGAATTTCCATTGATCCACATTTCCAACATCATACCTCCTTTATATCCAATAACACTTCATCTCTTCATCCTCGTGGGATGTCCCACATACCAAGAAAAAAAAACTTATACTTATGAAATCCATACTCCACTTCGTGGAACCTCATTATCCTTTCCAGGGTCAAGCGTCCTTACAAGGAAATATTGGCCATCTCTGCATGGCACTTCTTCAACTGGAAAACATGAAACACATCATGCACTCCTCGATACCCTTCGGTGACTTCAACTTGTTAGCCTATTCTCCCATACGCTCCAAAACTTCGGTATGGTCCTACAAATCTCGGGCTAACTTTCCCTTAACTCCAAATCGTTTAACTCCTCGCAGAGGTGGCACACAAAGATATGCTCATCTCCGATTTCATAGACTATCTCCTTGCGCTTTTGAGTCTGCATAACTCTTCCGCTCGGTGAGCTACCTTCAGTCTATCTCAAGCAACTTAACATTCTCTTCGCACTCCTTGATCACATTTGGTCCAAACAAGCGACGGTCTCCAACTTCATACCACATCAACGGTGTCCGCTCCTTTTCCCATACAAAGCTTCAAAAGGGCCATCTCCAAACTGACTTGGTAACCTTTGTTGTATGAGAACTCAGCGTAAGGTAGATTATCATCACTACTAGATCCAAAATTTAGCGCACACACTCTCAACACGCCCTCCCAGATCCGATTGACTCTCTTGATTTATCCATCCGCTCATGCGGATGAAAGGCTGTACTAAACTCTAGCCTAGTATCCAAAGTCTGGTGCAGCTGTTTCCAAAACTTTGAGGTAAACTGTGTTCCTCTACGATGGTCCTTGGAACTCCATGCAGACATACAATCCTTGTCAAATATATCTTGGCCAACTTCACACTTGTATAGGTGGTTTTTCACTGGAATAAAGCGAGCCACTTTGGTCAAGCTATTCAACTACTACCCAGATAGAATCATATCCCAATCGGGTTATGGGAAATCCGGAAATGAAATCCATGCCAAGCTTATCCTACTTCCATTCGGGTATCGGCATAGGCTGCAATAATCCTGCTGGCTTCTGATGCTCTACTTTTACTTTCTCTGGCATGCATCACTTACGACTACATACTCCATAATATCCTTCTTCATACCAGTCCACCAGAAACAATCCTTCAAATCCAAATACCTCTTGGTGTTTCCAGGGCGAATCAAGTATGGTGAGTCATGAGCCTCCTGAAGTATTAACTTCCTGATCTTTGCATTATTGGGTATATGTACACTGTCCTCAAACCATAAGGTGTCGTGCTCATCCTTACGAAAACCTTTGACTTTTCCTTTGCGCATCCTCTCTTTTACCTCAGCAATCTCTTTGTCATCCTTCTGAGCTTCACGGATCTTTTCCAACAATGTAAACTGAACTTCCATTGCTGCAACAAAACCTTTGGGAACAATCTCCAACCAAAGTTCCCTGAAAATCCTCGGCTAACTCCTTTGGTAATCCTCTGCTCATGAGGGTATTTGTCCTTATTTTCTTTATGGTTGTGTCCTTTTCTCCACAAAGCTTGCATGCACTTTCTCCATATCATTTCCATAAGGCTTCAACTTCTAGGACACAAAACGAGACTTTGGCAAAGTCAACTTAAATTCTTTCCAAGTGGTTACTCCTTGCAATCCATTGATGGTTTGGTACACCCTCCACCAAGTAGCAGCACCTCTTTCAAAGCACTGAAGAGCATGTTGGTTCATATACTTTCCGGCTATAGGGTTATTCCCCATGTGATCCTCCATGTTCTGAATCCATCGGTCTGTCTCCAATTGACTCATCGGTCCATACAATAAAAGCTCATCTCCATTCATCCTCTATTGGGTCCATGGGTTTGGGGTGGGATAAGAGAGATCGAGAGGGATGCACACAATACAAACAATGGTTTTGAAAAGACAGATTTTATTGTGGCTGTCGGAAAAACATCAAACAAATGACAGCTCACAATCGTCGCATCTAACGTAAGTATGTAACAGGGGTTTGGTCTTCTAAAGGTCAATGAATCTCAAGTCATCAAACTCTTCAAGTCTTGTTCATGTCTCCAACGGCTTCTTCCAATCATGCTTGTCCTTCTCAAGTTCTTTTTCCAGATCATCTCTGTTGACGCGAAGTCTCTCGCGACGTCCTTCAATATTTCTGGAGTTACGTTCCAACTGCCGGTTTCAACATCCTTGACATGATCTATGATCCTACCGTCCTTCGATTCTTGTCAAATCTCCGGTATCTCGATGTCTTGCTCCTTCATCTTGTCTACTTTCAGCTTCGGGTCCCGAAGTTCTTCACGAATCGCTTCCTTATCAAATACCGCTTCTGCAGATCCACCTTAAACTTCTTCATGTAATACTCCAGATCCCGGTGATACACCAAAGAATGTTTAAAACTCCAACGTTTGCAGATAGATGCTCCATCAGCTTTCTACCATCCAATCCTTCCATGCATCTGCATGCTTAACTCCGCACGGTGACAATAGCATAGGCGGGCGATAACATCATGGATAGCGTGTTTCTGCTCTTGTCATTTCCATGAGTTATCTCTCCATAGTTGATATCTCCTGCCTTAGGGTTTTCCTGACAAAGCTTTGAATTCTAATGCTCCATGTTCGATCTTTCTCCGATACACCTTGATCTCGGTTATTGATAACTTCCATAGTCTGCCAAGTTCCATAAGCGTAACCTTCCTAGGTCATACAAATTTGGGAATTTATTTGGAGCCTTCAAATCTCCTAGTCTTCGGAGTCTTCACCGTTGTAGTTCCCGTTTACACGGTAAAATCATCTTCATTCCAAATGGTCTTAGTTGTCCGATATCTTGTTTCCTTGGAGTGGTCTCATCAATCAAATCTTCGAGTGGTCAAAAGGGAAAAGGGGTATGGTCTCACTAAAAAGGAATATTTGAATAAGCTCAGAAGAGAAGAGAGGTAAAAGATCTTTTTGAAAATGAAGTTGTAGAGAAAAATCTTTCCTATGGGCTTGCCATTTTCTAGGGTCACGTCTCTGATCAACATGTGCTCTTATACCATCTTGTAGCGACCCGACCCGAATGGATCAAGTCTTCTGTGCTTTCGTGTCATCCTCGGATCTAAGATGTCGACACACACGACTCAAGGATTTATAACAGAGGTAAATCACATGTATAAAGTAACGTAAAAACTATTACCTCAATCCAACATATGGCGGAAGCAACAAGGTTGTGGATTCCCATCAACACCAACGGCAAAGTTGAGTATAGGAAATCGTAACCCTAACGTATCACTTACTCGTCAAATCGAGAAGTCTGCAACATGAAAAGTTGCAGCCCGAAAACGGGTCAGCACATGGAATATGCTGGCAATGTAACACATAGAGAGTAACGAAGGATTAGGCTATACTACATGCATATATGGCTGGTGGAAAGCTCTATGGTTACAGTTTTTGCGAAAAGCCAATTTTCCCTACTTCAAGGAATAAATTTATTTAACTATCATGGTGGTTGTTGAACATTGAGAATGGTTGACAGCATCCTCAATCCCAATTGAAAGTACTCATTAAACCCAACAAATTATATTAAGTAACATGTTGAGAATCACATGATATTCAAGTACTAGATACTCAAAACGTCCATAACCGGGGACACGGCTAATCATGATTAGTTTATACACTCTGCAGAGGTTTGCGCACTTTTCCCCACAAGACTCGATCGCCTCCGCGTGGTTCTCGTGACTACATGGTGTTTGAGAAAGCGGATGACCGAGACATAGTCTTTCGAAGCGCTTAGCACCTTACATGTGGGTAGACCGTACCAACCTACATCCCCTACATCGCCTAGCCTACCCGTAAGAGTTCGCACAACTTAGTCAACTACGCCAGAGCCCATAATTGGCTTGTGGCTGCACACGTAAGTTTCTAGTTTGAAAAATCTCATGATCCCTTAGAGCCCGGGTGGCGGTCCAAGAAATACTGAGCAAGTCCCGATAGAAACCAGGTGCCTCAATCCACCCAGATGTGTGTTTAGGTTGCCACCTTAAATAAACCATTAATTAACAATCTCACATCTGTCATGGATATTCACTCACCCAATCCACGTCTACTAGCATAGCATGTCATAATCAAGCAAACGAGAAGTAACTCCCAAGGTTTCATAAGTAAAACAGGTAATAGGTACTACCTCAATCTACTTCCCATCCCACAATTTAATTAGATCCTAAACATGCAAGTGTTTGAGGGTTTGATCTAATGCAATAAAACTGGGTAGTAGAAAAGGGTATGATCAAAGTGTTACTTGCCTGCAAAGTTGATGAAGATGATTCGCACTCAAAACTCTTGATAGATCTACTCGTCACACTCCGGTCAATCTATCGTAATCAAGCAATAGTAACCTCACATAAGCAATCACTCAAAAGATCGGAAAGATCGAAGAAACAATTTGGAAAATGTCAAAACCAAATCTAATAACTCTTGCAGCATAAAACAATTTCTAACAGTACCAAAACTATGTGTATTTGGCCTTATCAGAAAGTTTAGGTCAAGAGCTTCGATTCGCAAAAAGAATCAACTAAATCGGAGTTACGAAACTCAAGTTATGATCAAACGAAGTTCAAATACAAATCCGTTTGAATTCATATTTTAAAGCTTTCAAAAACATGTTCAAGTTGTTTTACTGGATAGAGGGGATCATAACGAAGACGTGGGCGTTGGTTTCGTTGGATTTGGATAAACGGTTAAAAAGATGTGGTCGTTTGAAGATCAGGGCTAATCTGTAATTAAAATACTTACAAACGGGTCCTCGCCACAAAAACAAATCTAATATATGAACGTTCGCTGCCGAGGCGTATATAGCGAAAACGTCCACTGCCAACGCTAAACGAACGAACGTTCGTTAGGTAAACATACCGGTTTGAAAAATAAAAAATAAAAACGACACCTAGATCTAATCCGGACCGTCTAATCTAGATCTAACGGATGAGGGAGGAGTTGGGAGGTACCGCGGCGGTTGACGGCGCCAAGGCCGGAGAAGAAGGCGGCGCAAGGCGTCTGGTGGTGGTCGAGGCGGGTTCTCCGGAGGTCCTCCGCTGCATTTAACCCACGTGTGAGGCGCGGGCACATGAGGAGGACTCCGGTGGTGGTGGCGGAGTCGGGCATAGGCGGCGGTGGAGCGCGGGGCAACAACGGCAGACTGCTGGAGCTCGAACTCCAAATGAGTTCAGCGTGGGGCGAGGGAGGCGAGGGCGGCTGCGCGAGGCAGCAAAACGGGCCGGGTCGAGGGTTTATAGAGGAGGGTCGCCCTGGGCGACGGGCAAGGAGGGAGGCGTCCGGGTTGAGCACGGCGCCGGCGGTGGAAGCGTGGCGTCTTGGACTCCCGAGAGGTCGGGGACGAACCCGACATGTGGGTCCCACCTGCTTGGTCGAGCGATCTGGGCCGATCGCAGGCGCGAGCTTGGCGAAGTGAGCGAGCGGGCCATGCAGCCCGCAGGAGAGGAGGAAGGCGGGCTGGGCTGGGCCGGGCGCGGCTGCCGGGCCGGGCCTTGGCCTGTGGGGCGGATTTTTTTTAACATTTTTTCCGTAAAACAAAATAAGAAAAGCAAAATAAATAAAAATAATATATAGGCATATAATATATCAAAATTTTCAGAAAAACATTTTCTACAACATGAACATTATTTTAGCTTCAAATAAAATACACACAAATCCAAATAAAACAAAGAGTGTTTCAGCTCTAATAAAATCCAATAAAATCATTTTTAAAATACCAAAATGACTTCAAATTAATTTCTCTCCAATTTTACGATGTAGGGAATCATGTTGCCCTATTTCCATATATTTTATTTTGGGAGAAAAATAATTTGAATAAAACTCAAATAACTCCAAATTGAAAAATAATTCAAAGGAACTTTGAATTTAATTCTTTGAAACTCCCAATTCATATTTCATATGTTTTGAAGAAGTCATTTTATCTTCTCTCGTGAAAATCATTGAGTTGCATAAAGTTTCAGAATTGGAAATATTTTTCAAATGAAATTCAAATATTTTCAACACCCCTTGTCATTTAAATAAATGGAAGAAGTCATGTCATCTTCTCTCCGTGGTTTTTTTTGTGATGAAAAGAATTTGAATTCGAAGTTCATAAAAGCAAAATGAAAGTTTGGGAAAGTCCTTTTATTCCCTCTCATCTAACTTTCAAAAAGTTTCGAATTCACTCACTTTCAGTCAATCAATCAAGCAATCAATCAAATCTATCTATTTGTTTATAACATTCCAAAATTTAGAATTTTGGGATGTTACATGAAAGTGCAACTATCCCTAGGTGGTTTTGGTAATTCATAACAACATATAGCTCATTGAGCTAATGCTATTCCAAGACAAATATTTCAGGAAAGCTCAATGAATGGCATGGCATGGATGATGAAAGTGGATCCCTCAAAATATTAAGGACAAAGGATTGGCTCAAGCTCAAAAGCTCAAGACTCTACATTTTACATTTTAGTGATCCAAGATCACATTGAGTCTATAGGAAAAGCCAATACTATCAAGGAGGGATGAGGTGTTGCTTAATGAGCCTCTTGCTTCATGTGCTTAGTGATATGCTCCAAAACCCTCAACTACTTTCTCACATCCACTTATGAACTAAACCTAAAGTCAAAATCGGTCCTATCGATTCTTTCTATCTGGCGCCACCGAGTTCAAATGTCATAGCCACTGCCACAAACCCTAGGCAAATCGGTTTCACCGATAGGGATCTCGATCTCACCGAGATGGGATTGTAATCTCTCTGTTTCCCTTCGTAACATTTCGGTCTAACCAAGTGAGCGATCGGTCCCACCGAGATTGCAATGTAAACTCTCTGTTTCCCTTTCGTAACATTTCGGTCTCACCGAAAGAGCGAATCGGTCCCACCGAGTTTACCTGACCAACTCTCTAGTTAGCTAATTACCAAAATTGGTCTCACCGAGTTTGTGTAATCAGTCTCACTGAGATTACGTTATGCCCTAACCCTAACCATATCTGTCCTACCGAGTTGCATGTCAGTCCCACCGAAAACCCTAACGGTCACTAGGTTTACTAAATCGGTCCGACCGAGTTTGTTGATTCGGTCCCACCGAGTTTGGTAAATTGTGTGTAACGGTTAGATTTTGTGTGGAGGCTATATATACCCCTCCACCTCCTCTTCATTCGTGGAGTGAGCCATCAGAACAAACCTACACTTCCAACTTACCAGTTCTGAGAGAGAACCACCTACTCATGTGTTGAGGCTAAGATATTCCATTCCTACCATATGAATCTTGATCTCTAGCCTTCCCCAAGTTGCTTTCCACTCAAATCTTCTTTCCACCGGATCCAAATCCTGTGAGAGAGAGAGTTGAGTGTTGGGAAGACTATCATTTGAAGCACAAGAGCAAGGAGTTCATCATCAACACAACATTTGTTACTTCTTGGAGAGTGGTGTCTCCTAGATTTGCTAGGTGTCACTTGGGAGCCTCCGACAAGATTGTGGAGTTGAACCAAGGAGTTTGTAAGGGCAAGGAGATCGCCTACTTCGTGAAGATCTACCGCTAGTGAGGCAAGTCCTTCGTGGGCGACGGCCATGGTGGGATAGACAAGGTTGCTTCTTCATGGACCCTTCATGGGTGGAGCCCTCCGTGGACTCGCGCAACCATTACCCTTCATGGGTTGAAGTCTCCATCAACGTGGATGTACGATAGCACCACCTATCGGAACCACGACAAAAACATATGTGTCTCCAATTGCGTTTGAATCCTCCAAACCCTTCCCTTTACTTTCTTGCAAGTTGCATGCTTTAAATTCATTGCTCATATACTCTTCGCATGCTTGCTTGAATTGTGTGAAGATTGCTTGACTTGTGCAAAGATAGCTAAAATCTGTCAAAGTCTAAAATTGGGAAAAGTTTAAGTTTTTAATTGGTCAAGTAGTCTAATCACCCCCCCCTCTAGACATACTTCAAGGTCCTACAAGTGGTATCAGAGCTTTGGTCTCCATTTGCTTTGATTTCCATAGCTTTTGGTGGTCATAGCCTTGGTTTCACAACCTAGGAGAGTATGGCGTCTAGCGAGGAAATTATCACCGTAGAGGTCCTTACTTTGATGGCACTAATTTTGCTAGTTGGAAGCATAAGATGAAAATGCATATTCTCGGACATAACCCCACCGTTTGGGCTATTGTGTGTATTGGCTTGCAAGATGAATTCTTTGATGGGAGAGAAGCGAAGCGTGAAGCTAGCGCAGAAGAGTTGAAGATGCTGCAATACAACGCTCAAGCTTGTGATATCCTCTTCAATGGCTTGTGCCCTGAAGAATTCAACAAAATCAGCCGTCTTGAGAATGCAAAGGAAATTTGGGATACTTTGATTGATATGCATGAACGCATCGACTCCATCAAGGAATCCAAATTGGATGTGCTCCAAAGTCACCGGACAAGTTCAAAATGAAGGATGGTGAAGGTGTCGCTGAAATGTACTCTAGGCTTGCTCTTATCAAAAATGATATTGCACCTTAGCAAGTGAAGAGATGACCCATGATTCATCATCAAGAAGATCCTAAGAGCATTGGATGGAAAATATGATACCGTGTGCACATTGATCCAAATGATGCCAAATTACAAAGATCTCAAGCCAAGGGAAGTCATTGGAAGAATTGTTGCTCATGAGATGTCACTCAAGGATAAGGAGGAACTTCACAACAAGTCAAGTGGTGCGTACAAAGCCTCATGTGAAGCCCCCACATCATCAAGTGAGAAACAAACCTTCAATGAATAATTGAGCTTAATGGTGAAGAACTTCAACAAATTCTACAAGAGTAGAAGCAAAGAAAGAAGCTCTAAGTCAAGGTCCTACAATGACAAAAGATCTTCTAGTCGAGAGCGAAATTGCTACAATTGTGGGAGACCCGGACACTATTTCAATGAGTGTACGGCACCCTACAAAATAAGAGAAGATTCTCCAAAGAGAAGAAGTAGAAGAGAAGAATCACCACCAAGAGAAAGAAGGAGTAGAGATGATCGTTATGAATGAAGACCCTCATGGAGAAGCAAGGATTCGGAAAGGAAGGACAAGTCATCAAAGAGCTACACAAAACGAAGACATCAAGCTCATGTTAGTGAATGGGTATCCGGCTCCGACTCCGACAATCACTCCGAGAGAAGCTATCACTCCGACTCCGAATACACTCAAGATGAAGGTGTTGCCGGTCTAGCACTTGTGTCAACCAACTCCTACGACATATTTGATTCACCAAATGAAGGAATTGGAAGATGCTTCATGGACAAAGGTCCTAAGGTAACACATCCCGAGTATGTTGATTTTAATAGTGATGAAGATGACTTGTTAGGTGATGATGATTTACTTGTTGACAACTCTAGTGATGAATACTATGATGAAACGTCAATTAATCATGATAATCAAGATGAAACGAATGACAATGATAAGGAGAAGATTGGGCTTCTAACTAAAGAACTAAACACTCTTAAGTTAGCTCATGAAACTATCTTCGAAGATCATCGAGAACTTTTAAGGGCTCATGAGAAGTTACGCTTTGAAAAGCTCAATCTTGAGCAAGAGCATGAATTCCTAAAAGCAATCAATGATGATCTCCGTAAGAAAAGTTCTTATTACATTGCCAAGCGTTTACTCTTATCTACTTACATGCCTCAAGTCAAGTCTAGTAACAAGAACAAGAAAGATTCTTCCTCTAGTAGTAACAATAACAATGCTAAATCCAATATTGTTGCTTCTAGTAGCTCTCTTGATTCCACTAATGATTCTCCAAGTTACACTTGAGCAAGAAAACAACTTATTGAAGGGAATTATAGATAAAGGTGTATACAAGAGCCTTGCCGGGAGTAAGCAATTCAAGGAAATTGTACGCAAGCAAGGAAGGCACCGGAAGAATCAAGGTGTTGGTTTTGAACGAAAGTTCAATGCCAATGGAGTAGAGTGGGAAGAAGATCAATACCCCAAGACGAAGTTTGTTCCTCAACAAGAGAAGTATGATCCTACTTCCTTCAAGGGAACACAAGCACAAGATGATCTTCCACCACAAGACCACAAGAACAAAGGCAAGGACAAGCTTCAAGAAGATATTGATGCATTTGAAGAAGCACCTAAGGCCTTGGTCAAGTGGGTTCCCAAGACTACGTCAAGTTCTACTTCATCAAGTACAACTACTACACCAAGGATTCTCATCAAGATGATGTGGATCTCGAAGAAGAAGAACTAGAGAGTTCTTGAGGGTGACTCCGCCAACATTCTTCACTCATATCATTATGGCAAGGACAAGTGCAATCATCTTCCATATCTTACACTAGTTCAAGGAGTCACAAACCCTCATGTTGGTAAAGCAAGGGACAAGGTAACCTAATGTTTTCATGGACATCATTTTGTGTGTGCATCACTCTATTTCTATGGATATTCTTGTTTGTTCCTTGTTGGACTAACCCATGTAGGTATTGAAAGTGCAACTCACTCCAAAGGATTGCTCCAAAAGATCTACATCAACATTGAGCATCCACATCTTCAACACCTACATGAAGTCATCATCGACAAAACCCAAGGTTAGTTCATCCCTCTAAGGGGGATCTCACATCTAGGGGAGCTTAACTCTAAGAATTGAGTCAAAGCAACTCTAATGATGTGAACACATAAATGCTTTTATGTAAAAGTGGTAACCCCACTTGAGCTTAAACGATGAGTATGACCTATGATCAAATGTTCTCATTTGACTCCTAAGTCAATATACTCATATATAGATGACCTAGTCATCGCCAATTGTTTGATAGATGCTAGAATTGGTTGTGCATGCTTTGTCACATATTACATTTGTCATTTTATTGTGTGAGCATGTTGGTTGCATATTTTACTCATTCGAGGACATCCACTTGTTGTTTTGATTGATTGGTTTCTTTATCTTTGGCCAAGTGGATGGACAAGAATGCCTAAGAACCTTCTCTAGCTATCTATGCTTTTATCGTCTCAAACTCTATTCATGCTACATCACAAAATTTGATCAAGTCAGAAACTAACCAATCTGTGTGAGGAGCACTCGGAGTCCCCGATTCGTCATAGACTTAAACTTCCAAAACTTCTTTGTGCTTTTCGGTCTGACCTATTCATCCATTTCGGTCATACGGAGATCACTAAGTCGATCTAGGTTTTCACCTCGGTGCAACCGATTTGAACTTTTCGGTCACACCGAGTTGTCAGAATCATATCAGTTATGCATCTCGGTGCCACCGAGTTGTTCCACTCGGTCACACCGACAGTGTCGGGCTATATATTCTCACGGGCAAAATTTTGGAAAACTTTCTCCAAACCTCTCCCCCGTGCATAGCTCGCTCTGCCTTCTAGGTCTCCGGATCGTCGACTTAAATGCCCGGCCGCCTCTGTCAGGTCTCCGCGCCGTCAACGGATTTCATCTCCGCCGTTGCCAGCGTGGCGAGTTCACCGCCAACTAGGGTATGAACTCGATCACGATGCTATCCTCGTCGATTCTCAAAGACATTGTGTTCATTATGCTTCTTGCCACGATTGAAACACCTCTATCTAGTCAAAACAATCCTTAGAATATAAGTGATTTGAAAATTTATGGTTAGGTTTCATGAAACCATCTCGGACCCACCGAGTTGAAAAACTCGGTCCCACCGATTCGGCTAACGCCATTGCACTAGTAACACTCGGTCTGACCGAGAATTGCTAATCGGTGTGACCGATTTTAGAACTTTGTGAAACCCTAGCAATCTCGGTGCCACCGAACTGTGACTCGGTCTGACCGAATTCACTAGTTTAGGTTCCAAAACTGCTTCGGTATCACCGAGTTTGAAAATCGGTTGATCCGAAATGCTTTCTGTGGAAAACTAAAACTAAGTTTTTGAATCATTCTTTTGCAAAAATCTCTGCATTTTGTGATGCTCATCCACTCTATCTCATCTATAACTATTCACAGGTCATTGATCGATGTGTGCGGCATGTCGGACCAAAGTGACAGCCAGAACAAGTCGAGGAGCAGATACAGATGAGTGAGGGCACTAGTCCCTCTAGCAGCTCGGATGAGGGAAGCGAAGCAATCGACAATTTTCCCAAAGCTGCCACTAGGACAAGGAAGAAGAGAACCTCGGAATCTGAGGATGAGGATTATGTGGCAATCGAAGATGAGGCTATCTCAAAGAAGGAAGTACTCAAGGAGTATAGATCAACTGCAGTAAAGCCAGGAATGAAGATCAAAAGGCCTGCAGGAAGATAACCAATGTCTAAAGCCAGAGTCTCCACTCAAGCATCTTTGGAATCCCAACCCAAAGAGCCTGCTGCAGAAGGAAAGAAAAGGAAGGAAAGGGTCAAGAAGACCATGGCTAGAGTGATTGGAAAGCCTTCCATGATGGAAGAAGAGGAAGAAGAAGAGGTTGCTGCACCATCACCCAAGGCACAAAAGCTGATGGGTGATGCTATAAAGTCAGGGGCTGCAACTTCAAAGCCCAAAGAAGCACCAAAAGCTGCCTCCAAGCACAAGAGTGCACCTAAGAGGAATACCAGGAGTATACCAGCTGCTGAAAAGAACAAGGCCCCAGTGCCTGATGTTGCTGTTGAGGAAGATGATGAAGGACAAGTCCTAAGGAAGTTCAAACCCAAGATTCCAGACCACAGTGATGCTCATCCTGTAGCTGAGAACATGAAGATCAGGAGAGACTTAGGGTTGAGGCTATGGAGAGAGTCAGATCCATATGCCACCAGGAGAAGGACTACTGTTGATTACAGGTTCCACACAAAGGAGCAGCAGGACTTCTATGAGACAATCTTGTTGGACAAGAAGCCCATAGTGTGTGATATGAGGTGGGTCGACTGGACCTACATACAGAAAATGAAGAACACTATCCTGGAGTGTATGACAGCTTCAGTGCGTGTGGAGTTGCAGACTTTGTTGGGCAGAAGCTCACAAACTGGAATGATGAGCTCATTATGCAATTCTACTCCACAGCACATTTCTATCCAGATGGCAGGATAGTTTGGATGTCTGAAGGAACGAGATACCAATCAACCATTGAGGAATGGGCAAGTCTGATCAATGCCCCAAAGGAGAGTGAAGATGACTTGGACGTTTATGCCAAGAAGAAGATGGATCATAACTCTATGTCACAGATGTACAAGGAGATCCCAGACAAAGCTCTTGATACTTTCAAGCTTGGGTCAGTTCATTTTCTTCTGTCAGGGCTGCCAACGATCAACTGGATCCTAAGGCACACTCTTTTACCCAAATCAGGTGACCACAACATGATCAGAGGGCATGCAATTAATTTGCTACACATATTTGATGTGCCACAGAAATTCAAGGTCATGAGCCTCATGGTTGAGACTATCAAGAGGACAGCAGCAGACCAAAAGAGAAGTTGTGGATATGCCCCACAAAATCAGGAGTTGATTAACTCAAGGATGGGCACAGGGAAGTATCTGTTGGATAAGGAACACTTTGTTCTCTATCCTGACTTTGAGGACAATCAAGTTGTCATGACTGAGAATGAACCATCATCAGTACAAGCTCAAGAGAAGAAGGAGAAAGCAAGGAAAGAGAAGGCTGCCAAGATGCCAACACAAGAGGAGGCATCTGAGTACTTTTTGAAGAGCAAGCAGGACCAGCTTAGTTACTTGATAGCATCATCACTGAGGATTGAGAAAGTGTTGGCCACCCTAACTCAATACCAGGAGAGCCTGGAAAGAATCATGGAACAAAAATTCTATGATCTTGATGTCAAAGTAACTGAGATTGATCGATTGTGGAGCAGCTACAGGATGACATGCAGGAGAGGAAGGGCAGGACAACAAGCGATGCATTTGCCAGAGTGCCTCGAGCTCAGAGATCAGGCTGCAGAGCGATGCAGACAAGAGTCACTTCATCCGCTCCAGCTACAGCTCCAACAAGAACCAGCTCCAAAGCACCAACTCCTTCAGCTCCTTCCACATCAAGCTGAAGTCTTCGTCCAAGGAGCCATCTCTACGCCACCAGCTGAAGACCAAGCCTGAGAGACGATATAGTACTATGCATTTTCTAGGAACTTTTTGGTAACTTGTTGCCAAAGGGGGAGAAAAATGTATAGATCATAGGCTTCGAGAGAGAGAGAGAGTTTGCTTTTGTTCTGTTCTCTCTTGTCTTCTTGGTTGAACTTTGTTTGCTTTTGATTGCTCAAGATACTATGCTATTATCTGTGAGACATTGATGATCATGTGTTTGATCATAAGCTACACTTCTTCTTGTTAGATGATATTATCTTACTTATCCTTATATGATCATTCACTTTGCTTGGTAATGAGTGCATGTATTCAATCTTTAGTATTTTGAGCGCTCCACCAAGATGTATGTGACATGGAAGAGTAACCCATGAGCCTAATACCTTGTGCATTTGCAGTCCAAAGCAAATCTTAAAATATGCATAAATTTAGGGGGAGCTCTTGCTTATCACATACTTCTCAAAGCGACGATGTTTTTCAATCTTATTATCATTTGTCAAAGCTTTGATCTATATGTTGTCATCAATTACCAAAAGGGGAGATTGAAAGTGCAACTATCCCTAGGTGGTTTTGGTAATTCATAACAACATATAGCTCATTGAGCTAATGCTATTCCAAGACAAATATTTCAGGAAAGCTCAATGAATGGCATGGCATGGATGATGAAAGTGGATCCCTCAAAATATTAAGGACAAAGGATTGGCTCAAGCTCAAAAGCTCAACACTCTACATTTTACATTTTAGTGATCCAAGATCACATTGAGTCTATAGGAAAAGCCAATACTATCAAGGAGGGATGAGGTGTTGCTTAATGAGCCTCTTGCTTCATGTGCTTAGTGATATGCTCCAAAACCCTCAACTACTTTCTCACATCCACATATGACCTAAACCTAAAGTCAAAATCGGTCCTACCGATTCTTTCTATCCGCGCCACCTAGTTCAAATGTCATAGCCACCGCCACAAACCCTCGCAAATCGGTTTCACTGATAGGGATCTCGATCTGAGATGGGATTGGAATCTCTCTGTTTCCCTTCGTAATGTTTCGGTCTAACTGAAGTGAGCGATCGGTCCCACCGAGATTGCAATGTAAACTCTCTGTTTCCCTTTCGTAACATTTCGGTCTCACCGAAAGAGCGAATCGGTCCCACCGAGTTTACCTGACCAACTCTCTGGTTAGCTAATTACCAAAATCGGTCTCATCGAGTTTGTGTAATCGGTCTCACCGAGATTACGTGATGCCCTAACCCTAACCATATTGGTCCTACCGAGTTGCATCTCAGTCCCACCGAAAACCCTAACGGTCACTAGGTTTACTAAATCGGTCCGACCGAGTTTGTTGATTCGGTCCCACCGAGTTTGGTAAATTGTGTGTAACGGTTAGATTTTGTGTGGAGGCTATATATACCCCCCACCTCCTCTTCATTCGTGGAGAGAGCCATCAGAACAAACCTACACTTCCAACTTACCAGTTCCGAGAGAGAACCACCTACTCATGTGTTGAGGCCAAGATATTCCATTCCTACCATATGAATCTTGATCTCTAGCCTTCCCCAAGTTGCTTTCCACTCAAATCTTCTTTCCACCAGATCCAAATCCTGTGAGAGACAGGTTGAGTGTTGGGGAGACTATCATTTGAAGCACAAGAGCAAGGAGTTCATCATCAACACACCATTTGTTACTTCTTGGAGAGTGGTGTCTCCTAGATTGGCTAGGTGTCACTTGGGAGCCTCCGAGCAAGATTGTGGAGTTGAACCAAGGAGTTTGTAAGGGCAAGGAGATCGCCTACTTCGTGAAGATCTACCGCTAGTGAGGCAAGTCCTTTGTGGGCGACGGCCATGGTGGGATAGACAAGGTTGCTTCTTCGTGGATCCTTTGTGGATGGAGCCCTCCGTGGACTCGCGCAACCGTTACCCTTCGTGGGTTGAAGTCTCCATCAACGTGGATGTACGATAGCACCACCTATCGGAACCACGACAAAAACATCCGTGTCTCCAATTGCGTTTGAATCCTCCAAACCCTTCCCTTTACTTTTCTTGCAAGTTGCATGCTTTAAATTCCGCTGCTCTATACTCTTTGCATGCTTGCTTGAATTGTGTGAAGATTGCTTGACTTGTGCAAAGATAGCTAAAATCTGTCAAAGTCTAAAATTGGGAAAAGGTTAAGTTTTTAATTGGTCAAGTAGTCTAATCACCCCCCCTCTAGACATACTTCAAGGTCCTACAAGTTCATGTACCATCACTCTGCAGCTTATTTTCCTTTGCACTCCATTTTCTACACATCAGATCTATATTTACTTTTACCATAAGGTTGGTACTGAAGAAGTTTAGCTGTGCATTGCTCTTGGCTGTACCTTTTGCCTATATCGCTGCACTTACATTTAGAACTACTTGGTTATGTAGCATCACTCTTCATCTTATCTTAAATATTCTCCATTTTTTCGTATATTATCACATCTATATTTACTCTTAACAAAATGTAGAATAAAGACAATGCTTTTGAAGAAGATTTTGTGGTAAACTTCTTGAATTGCCCCCCCCCCCCATCAGCATGGACAAGGCCTTTATAGAGCATGTCTTCACCAATAATGTAAGTTTGTCCATCTCAAGCCTTCAAACTTTGTTGTATATATTTGGTTAGGCATGACTGCAACAACTGTTTATTTTTGGTGTTTGCATCAAATTTCTTATTTAAATTTTATTATTGAGTTCATAAGCAAAAGTTTGTCCTTCCTCAATTTAAGTTTTCAGTTGTACAACCAAGTTCCTTCTTCATACCATGTAAATTAAACTATACAGAGCAAGTGATCTTCTTTTTACCTTTGCATGTATGCTTACATTCTTCATCCGTAATCCCGTGGTGTGGTGAACCTACCCACTACTGACACAATGTCATATTCTGCAATGTCTTAACTATGAACAATGTCATATCATTCTACTATTATTTAAACCGTCTCTTTATTTGCCAATTTGAAATGGTATAAATTGACAAAGATACTAACCATTGATACTTATGAGTTCTTGATCTGTAATCCGGTGTTGTCGTGAAGTCGCCAACTCCTTCACAATGTCATTTCCTGCCATGTCTTGACCTGAACAATACCATATTGTGTTAATGCAATTTTAAACTGTGTCACTTTATTCGTCAGTAAGAAATGTTATGAATTGTCAGCACTGATACTTTTACGTGCAAAACATGTCATCTGTCTGCTTGTTTATCTTTCAGAGTGAGGAAGATATAAGTGTTGAACAAGCCTTGATCTCATCATCTTGCTTTCAATTTGCTATGTGCAGCTCCCAATGAGGCTAACCTTTCTTGAACTCTATTGAAGTGCTGGCGGTTTTTGTATATTATTTTGTCGGCGTGTTTATTTGCACTGGTGGCGATCTTTGATGCCCAGTGTATGTAATCGGTTGTCTGCTTATGCTTTATTATCATAGTGGTGAACTTTGATGCCCAGTGGATGTAATATGTCGTAATTTCTTTATTCTATAGTCTAGGTTTTTTCTTATTCACGATGCTGCAGTTATTTTACTGTATATATATATATATATATATATATATATATATATATATATATATATATCCTGTCTTCGCAGTAAACCGGCCAACCCGTAAAATTACGGTACATAATTGGGCCGTCATGCAATCACGATGTAGGTTGGGCCTGAAACGTGCCAAACAGCTCACGGGCCGGCATCAGCCCAAAATGAACCCCGGCCCATGATTGTGCGAATCAAATCACGGGCTTTTAACAGGCCAAAATTGTCTCGGTCCTTGTTTGGCCCAATCAGATATCGGCTGCGAAAGCGGTGCCGGATGCAAATCGGGTCGAAGTTAGGCCCAACTATATGATGAGCTTTAACAGCCGAAATTAATATAGGGCCAAAATGTTAAACGGGCCCTTAACAGGCCAAAACTAATATCAGGCTGAATTACTAAGTGGGCCTTTAGCAAGTGGGCCCAAAAGCATAATGTCTAGTTGCCGGGCCGAATTTGATATGGGCCATAATTGAGCCCAAAGCCTCTTAAAGGGTCGGACCTGATCTGGGCCGTAATTTGGCCCAGAACGTGGTAGGCTTATAACGGGTCGGATCTCATATGGGCCACTTTTAGGCCCGAAACGTGGCAGGCCATTAATGGACCGGATCGGATATGGGCCGCATTTGGCCCAAAACATGGCAGCAGCTTAATGGGCCGGCCTACTAGGGTCCTCAAAATCTTGTGGGCCACTGGTGGGCCGCCCATTAATGTCGGGCGAAATCTCGTGCCTTTAGTCGGGCGGCCCATTATGATCCGCAAGAATCTTGTGGGCCTTTACAGGCGGCCCATTATAGCACACAAAAATCTTGTGGGCCTTTAGCTGGGCCGCCCATTATGGCCCGCAAAATCTCGTGGGCCTTTAGCTGGGCCGGCCCATTATGGTCCGCAAAATCTTGTGGGCCTTTAGCTGGGCCGACCCATTATGGTCCGCAAAATCTTGTGGGCCTTTAGCTGGGCCGGCCCATTATGGTCCGCAAAATATTGTGGGCCTTTAGCTGGGCCGGCCCATTATGGTCCGCAAAAACTTGTGGGTTTTTAATTGGGCCGCCCAATTAAACTTGTTGGGCCGTGCCACGGTCGACGTATCATAGGCGCCTTCGTCCAATGAGTGGATGATATCTGTCCCCGGTGAGCCGACACATGTTTCCTCCACCAATGATGATTTTACACGTGGAAAATCCCCATTGGTCGGGTTGTTAACGGGTTATCGGATCCAAAACCCGACCCGATAGCTTAACGGCGTTCCGTTACGGTGGATGCCACGTGTCGGTCACCTTTGACGAAAACACTTCTGTGACGCGCGATTTATCGTCATGGAAGTGGACACTTCCGTGATGATAATTTTCGTAATGTCATGGAACACTTCTCTGACGACGCAGGTATGACTATCTTGATTCTGTCATAAATTTGTCATGGATGTACATGCATGACAAAAAACGCGACCTACTGTGGCAAACACGTATCATCACGGAAGTGTATTTTTTTGTAGTGATTATGATCGTTATAGTTTCATTGCTACTACTCTCTTCATGACTTATACATGTTCCTCTGACTATGAGATTATGCAACTCCCGAACACCGAAGGAACACCTTGTGTGCTATCAAACGTCACAACATAAATGGGTGATCATAAAGATGCTCTACAAGTGTCTCCGAAGGTGTTTGTTGAGTTGGCATAGATCGAGATTAGGATTTGTCACTCCGTGTTTCGGAGAGGTATCTCTGGGCCCTCTCGGTAATGCTCATCACTATAAGCCTTGCAAGCAATGTGACAAATGGAGTTAGTTGCGGGATGAAGCATTACGGAACGAGTAAAGAGACTTGCCGGTAACGAGATTGAACTAGGTATGATGCTACCGACGATCGAATCTCGGGCAAGTAGCATACCGATGACAAAGGGAACAACATATGTTGTTATGCGATTTGACCGATAAAGATCTTCGTAGAATATGTAGGAGCCAATATGAGCATCCAGGTTCCGCTATTGGTTATTGATCAGAGATGTGTCTCGGTCATGTCTACATAGTTCTCGAACCCGTAGGGTCCGCACGCTTAACGTTCGATGACGATTTGTACTATGAGTTATGTGTTTTGATGATCGAAGTTTGTTCGGAGTCCCAGATGAGATCATGGACGTGATGAGGAGTCTCGAAATGGTCGAGACATAAAGATCGATATATTGGAAGGCTATATTCAGACATCGGAAAGGTTCTGAGTGATTCGGGTATTTTTCGGAGTACCGAGGAGTTACGGGAATTCACCGGAAGAAGTAATGGGCCTTATTGGGCCATGCGGTAAAGGAGGAGGCAGGCCAATGGGGAGGTGGCGCACCCCCCCCCCCCCATGGGTCCGAATTGGACTAGGGGAAGGGGCAGCGCCCCCCTTCCCCTTTCCTACTCCCTCTCTCTTTTCCTCTTTCCTTCTCCCCTACTCCAGAAAGGAAAAGGATTCCTACTAGGACTTGGAAGTCCTAATAGGACTCCATACTCTTGGCGCGCCCCCCTAGGGCCGGCCTCCTCCTCCTCCTCCCTCCTTTATATACGGGGGCAGGGGGCACCCTAGAACACACCAAGTCTTCTCTTATCCGTGTGCGGTGCCACCCTCCACAGTTACACACCTCGATCATATCATCGTAGTGCTTAGACGAAGCCTTGCGCTGGTAGCATCATCATCACCGTCACCACACCGTCGTGCTGAAGGAACTCACCTTCGTCCTCAACTGGATCAAGAGTACGAGGGACGCCATCGAGCTGAACGTGTGCTGAACGCGGAGGTGCCGTGCGTTCGGTACTTCATCGGTTGGATCGTGAAGAAGTTCCACTACATCAACTGTGTTATTGAAACGCTTCCGCTTTCGGTCTACGAGGGTATGTGGACACACTCTCCCTCTCGTTGCTTTGCATCACCTAGATAGATCTTGCGTGATTGTAGGAATTTTTTTAAATTATTGCGTTCCCCAACAGGATGGTGTCTAGATTGGATATGGTGATTCTAGAACTTGCAGCGGCTGGAATTGATTTTCGTCGACTCCCCTTGGGTTTATGGAATATTGGGATATTAATAGAGCAAAAAGGCGGTGGGGGAGGCGGCCAAGGTGGGCACAACCCACCTGGGCGCGCCTGGGCCCTCAGGCGCACCCTGGTGGGTTGTGCTCCCCTCGGAGCTCCCCTCAAGTACTTTCTTGGCCTAACATGTGTCTTCTGGTCCAGATAAAATCCACAAAAAGTTTCGCTGTGTTTGGACTTCGTTTGATACTGCAATGTAAAAACAAGTAGAAAACGGCAACTGGCACTTGGCACTATGTCAATAGGTTAGTCCCAAAAAATTGTATAAAGTTGCTATAAAATGGTTTTAAAACATCCAAGAATAATAGTACAACAGCATGAACAATCAAAAATTATAAATAAGTTGAAGACGTATCAGTGGGCTGACCTACACGACATGATCGAGAGGTCCCTTTACGCCAACAACGAGCGGGCTATAGCAACTCCCTCTAGGAGGTGCAGCCGAAGACGTAAAAAGACGCCAATATAAACTGGTCAGTCAGTCGCATCGGAAGCCACATGACCTCATACGTACGAGACCAGCGATTCCCAAGCCATCTAGTACCAGATTCATGAACGCATACCTTCTTCGATGATCGTCAGCTATCCATCTATCCTTCCTGGACCTTGCCTGGTCTACCTGGAGCCATAGGGAAAGGAATTGCGACAATAGAGAAAGCAGCTTGCGTGACGACATTTTGGTCACCTCTCTCGACCGACTCCATGTTCACGACGTTGCCAGAACCAGCTTCCTCTCCAGACGATGTAGTAACCTTTCTACCATGCTTTCTAGTGTTTCAAAAAACGCTTTCAATTTCCTGCCTCACAAGACCCGTATTCAAAAGCAGTGAAGTGGTTCAAAGCAAATGCACATACTATCCTTGAGCTTCTTTAGGATCGTGGACCAAAGGGTAGAGGTCGTCGGCGAATAAGAGAATCACCGATGGGATCGACTCATTTGCCATAACTCATTCCACGTCCGCTCCTGGAATAAGGGTTGATCATCTAGAAAAAAGGAAGTAGCGGTTGTAGTTTTATCTAAAATGTGGCGTGCTTCATCCATGCCATGAAAGTGAAACGTTATTTAGCAGAGTAGTGGGTTGTTTGGTACCCTGTTGGTAGTTGTGAATGAATAATTACTGTTCCTATTTATGTGAACTCTTCACTTGTTCTTGACTCATTTCTTTTGTGTTGCAAGTTGGTAACTAATTTTTCTTTCATTAGTGGTCATAATTTGTTCCGTCAGCACTCAAATTTATGTTCCCCTTAGTCTAAATATGTGTTCCGTGCATCGTGATTTACTCCACGAGCAATGCAAATTTATTCCATTTGGTCTAAAAGCTTTCTCTCGCGGACGCAATCGTTTGAGACCACTAAAAGTATGTTCCAGTTAGTCTATATCTTTGTTTTGTTCATAGTTGTGAGTTGTCCCATGAGCACTAAACTCGTGTCCTAGTGTAAAATGTTTGTTCTGCTCGTATTCCTGATTTGGTCTGCAAGCACTCACATTTTGTTCCACTAACTCTGAATGTTGTTACACTCGTAGTCTTGAAGTGTTCTGCAGACAATAAATTTTTTTGTTCTACCTATTCTAGATGTTTGTTCCACCCGTAGTCTTAGTTTGTTCCACGAGCACTAAAAATTTGTTCACCTGATCCTACTATGAATTCAGGACTTGCAGTTGGCCTTGTCTTGTCTTAATCATGGAAACACTAAGTTTTTCTCAACACCAACTTTCATGGGGGTGAGCTATCTGATGGCTCGATATTTTGTCACCTTCTATTGGAGGGTTTTGATATGGTTTTCACCGATTTTTGGATATTTCTCGTGTCTTTCTAATGTTAACCCTTCGAGAAAGAAGAAAACTTGTTTTTCCTTTGATATGCAAAAAATTATATTTTTGGAACGAAACAAATCAGGATCCATCAACTAAAGCATTTGGAGCAACTTTGGACAAAATTGCACCGTTGTAGCCAAAGCGCAAGACGGCGTCTCGCACGAGCGCAAGCGCTTGTACCAGTGATCTTACCATATGTCGCCAGCTCCACCTTATTGACAGGAACAATGTTTGTAAAGATACACAAAAGATCAAAGAGACACAACCACCGCCACACCATCTGGAACAGAGGGAGAAGAGATCCGAAGAGGAATAAGTACCGGAGATCCATTCCTTCTCATCTTCCGTCTCCATCCCCCTTCATGGCAATATCGCCATAGGGAGGGTAATTCCAAGCATTAGGGTTCGTAACTCCTATTGTATTCATCTTGAGATCGGGACTTGTTTAATCATTTGTCTTATTATGGATCTTCGCAGTATTATCGATGTGATTTCTCTCAAATTATTCTCTGAGATGTTTGGTGATTTCCCCTCCCCCACATGTGTGAGTAATCCCCCTTGGGCATGGGAGATGTAGGTGACTGGTAAGATTCATTTGTGCCCATTTTATCTATCGTCGTTCATGGTTATAGTTTTATGATTTTTTTAGTACGTAATTTATCTGTGGTGAGCGTAACACGTGTTGCCTGATTTAAGGGCTCGGGCAACATAATTCGAAGACCTACGCAGGTAAGTCATATTGTTTAGTGAATTTGTGACCTCCAGGTGACATGTGGAAATATCTACGAGAAGCGAAGACAGTGTGAGATAACGGTGATCTGCTTACTGGACAGACAATCAATACATTAGAATCATGATACAAGATAATTGGTATTAAGTTGCACTGGCACACTTGATGTACACCATGATCCAAAGTTTCTCTGCGTCTAATCTCTGTACGGTAGGAAACCACTTTTACTATTAGTCTTTTAGTTTATGTTCTTTACTTTAAAGATGTTATTATTTTCACAACAACCTACAATCATTTTTATCACCTTGGCATATTTGCTGGGAAAATAATACAATCTGCAGACTTTCAGACAGTTAATTCACACGAGACTCGTAACAACTTGTGTGTGACCGAAAGGCCAGTCACAATCCTCTCCTCCACTATTTGTTGGGATGATAACTATTGGGATTTTTACATGAAGGTGCTACCCTACCTCGTGTGTCTTGCAGACCATTACTGTCCAAGTCCAGTGTTGAGAAGGATGGCTTTGAACAAAATAGATAGATTTAGTAAAACTTTTGACTAAGGTCCTTTCTAGCTAAACTTTTAATAGTGGCTCCATTTTATCAATTTCCATGTCATTAAGTGGATAAGAGAAATTATCAGGAATATAAGAGAAGTAATGATGTTCTACCTAGGAAAAAAATGGTACTCCCACATGAGATGGTGAAAAAATGTGCTCGTCCATATGGAGAACAATATAAAACATACTGTACCTTTCCCTTAAATTAACGGAATAGATAAATCCCGAACGTTCGATTTTTAAGCATGTCATCCCGAACTCTTTTCATGACAACTTTAGTTAAGGCGATGTTGACAAACATGGCATTTTTCTGATAAAAAATCGAAATGGAACAAAATTGCCATGTGTTAACAACTAAAATTGCCACCTTGCAGCAACTAAAATTGCCATCAAAAAACGTTCGGGATGACATGCTTAAATTCCGAACATTCGGGACTTATTGAGGTCCTAAATTAAACATATTCAAATTTAGCTAAGTTAATACTTAAAAAATGTCAAAACATGTGATAAGTTCATGGGGAAATTGACAAATTTGGCCATGTATCAAACAAGCGCAAACATACAAACAAAGTGCCATTTCTTCAGAAAATCATAGACAAACCGCTGAGCGCAGGAGTGAGTGGGTCCATATCTCGCCATTGACCAGTGACACGTGCACGTGACCTTCTTCTCCTTCTTCTTTTTGTATCTTGTGCATGCGACGCAATGATGGTTTTTGAACTCCGGGCCCCTTTATCCTCCACGGCGTTCGACGTTGGCGTGTGCCGGCGATCGATCGGAATCTGAACGTGACCGAACCCTGTAGAAGCGAAGAAAACCGATGGCTGCCGACCATGCACACATGCGCGGTACGAACTGTTGCGAGCGGAAGGTGAGAAACGATGCCGTGTCGGACGTCCACGACCAACCGTGATTGGTACTCACAGTCACTGGTAGAAGAAACACGGCACGTACATACACGGCTGCACCGGACTACGATCGACGGAGGTGACCGGACGGTACGAGATCGTTGGGTAGATCATCCATGCATGCATGCACGGAGTCTGCCTGCCTGCCTGCTGCGCGGCTAGCAAAAGGACGTAGCCTGCCGCCACTGGCCAGGGCCCCTGTTCACTTCGCAAACTTCGGTGCGCTGTGGTCGTCATAATAATATTTCGGGATCAGGGAAGTGTTTACCACTGGCGTGTGTGCATGTTGGGTCCATCCATCAATCTCGAGCGTTGCAGGTCCAAGACTCGCACCTCTCGGCCGCATTCATGCATGCATGCTGCACCGACCGTGATTTGCCAACACGGCTGCTGCGCAATTCCGCCTGCCGACAGGTTCGATCCAGCAGCACACAAATTCCTGTGTACTGTATATGCGTCCGTGCGTGCATATGCATAGAATATGAGCGAAATACTTGATTTGACCATGTTTTACCCATTATTATCATATTGTGTTTTACAATATTATAAAATTCCCACATTATTCTATTCATATCATTTTCTATATTTATCTATTTTGCATTAAATGTGGTGAAACCTGATTGGATATTTTGAAGAAGACATGTACTCTCCATCTTTTAATTTGTTTAGCTCATCTCGAAAATCAACCTAACCAAGGCAGAGTGGGAACAAACGGGAAACAAAAGATGTATATACAGATGTATATAGACATATTTTAGAGTGTATATTTACTCAGTTTGCTCCCCATATACATCTTTTGTCCATCCCCATAACTTAATCCCCATCTTATCCTTCATCCTTTAATCCTCCTTTTTTTGGGCGGAATTAAACTTTTGTCCATCTAACCCACTCCCCAAACTTAATCTCCGAACACACCTGACCCCACGTAGAAGCCTCTCTTCATCTTCTTTCTTCCTCCCTCCTTCTTCCTTCGACACGGCCAACGACGACTTTTCACACACAAGATGGTGTTCATGGGTCCTACAATAGACGACCCGAAAAGTAATTTGACACAGGCTCACTTAGCACAAATGTACATGCGAAGAAGCAGCCAAGAAAAATAGGCAAAATTCATCCTCCACGGGCCACAGGTTGGGCACTTCTTCAACAGAATGAGTTCCACTAGTGGTGCTACTTTCCTCGTGGTCGTGGATGATGAAAAGGAGCGCCACCGGGGCGGGGACGCCGGGAGAAACGCCGTTGCGGGTGGAGATGAAAAATATATTTGTTTTTCTAAAATCTTGTCAGAGATGATGTAGGGAGGGAGGCGGGGCCCAAGGGGAGGTGCACTCGGGTGGGGTGTGATGGGGCTTGCTGGCGGTGGCAATGGCCCCAGGTCGCAATGGCACTGTTAATTCCCCAAAAAAATTTAAGTGAGAAGTGCCTCCCCTAAAATAAATATGCACTAGACGAAACATGGAGAATGAGAAATTATATTTGGGAAACTAAAGGAAATGCGGGATGGGCTAGATGGGTGTTAATTTCTCAAACCAATTTTTTGCCCGATATTTGACGGGCCATGGGAGGAAAATATAGGGATTGAAAAGCTATTTTTTAGGAACTAAAGAAAATGTGGTATGGGCTAAATGGGTGGTAGTTTCCCAAACCAAATACGTATATGTTTGCCCCATATTTAACTTTTGGGAAGGACTAGAGATGCCTTGAGAATCTGAAAAATAGTTACTTGAAAGGAGACTGTACCGTAAATTCAATGGAGAGTTTTGTGCGTGCGCGCGTGAATCGCTGAATCCTGACGGATTTGCGTGCATGCTAATCCGCACCATAAAGTATTGCTTGCTTGCACAGCTAGAGTAGAGACGCAGCAGCTAGCTAGCCCATGTGTACAAGTGCTGGCCGGTACTATTGCGGTAGGATCTGCATCACTGCATGCGATATTGCGGTGATCCCGGTGAATCTTTTTCAGATCACTAGCAGCAGTCTGCCTAGCTACTCTACAAGCTTGATGCTCCTCCATGGATGAGCTACGGCAGTAAATAAAATAAAGAAGCTTGGGACAAGAAATGAGGCGACATATGCAGTATTGCAGTAAATAAAGAGATGGCCAGGCAGACCGTAGGCTGAAAATTAGCGACAGGCTAGTGGTAATCGGGCGTTGGCCGCAGCTGCTTGCCTGCGTTTTTCAGTGTAAAACCTCGGGAAGGAACGCACGTACTCCCTCGGTACGTATGCGTGCGCGCGCATGCGTGTGTGTGTTTCTTGGATCGCCATGATTGGCTTGCTGAACGTATTCACGGACTCCTAGCGGCCAGCGTTGGCGCAGCTGATTTTGATGGGTGCTTTCTGCGGCCTGTCTGTCGATCGGTCGCTCAGATTCAATGCCGTTTCCTATCCTCGTGCGTCTGGGTTTTAGCACTGGGAGAGAGTATACTCGTGTGATTTTCTATCTTGTTGTTTTCAATAGTTCCTCTAGGGCAGGTGCTTTCAGAAAACATTTTTGATCAAAGTTTATTCAACAGCCGTAAAGCAAAATCTCAATAGCGAATGAGCGCATGCATATGACACTCGGAGCGTACATTGTGTTAGGGCATCTTGAAACCAGATCCTCAAACTGACCGCATCCGTCCAGATCACAAGGGCTAGACTTGTTTTTGCCGTCCAACGCGGCTCTATATCTGTCCGCCGACCGGTTCAGACGTCTTTTTCTCCGTAAATCGGAACCAAACTCGAGCGGTTTGCAGGAGTCTGGACATTTTCGTGACCAATCAAAAGCCACCACGAACCCCACATCCGGATTGGCGCGAGAGCAGTTTACGCTCATATGTTAATTACTCCGCATTAAAAGCGCAAATTTCCTCCTCGATCCAGCACGAATTTCTTCCTCGTCTGTTAATTGCTCCGCATTAACAACATAGATTTCTTACTCTGTAAATTACTCAGATTAATTATGTTGTTGGATAAACAAAGGAGAGAAATCCGGCTCAGATTTGCATGCATGCACGTCCATGAATAACTCTCCCATTAACTGCCACAACTAAAATTACAGGAGTGATTATTTTTCTATAATTATACTCCCTCCGTTTTTATTTAGTCCACATATTAGCTTTGGTCAAAGTCAAGCTTTGCTTACTTTGACCAAGTTTATAAACAAAAAATATTAACATATACAATAACAAATTGATATCATTAGATTTATTATTAGTTGTACTTTCACATCATATAGATTTGTTATGGTAAATGCTTATATTCTTTTCTATAAACTTGGTCAAATTTTACGAAGTTTGACTTCAGTCAACTCTAATATGCGGAGTAAATAAAAACGGAGGGAGTACCTCAAATGGCAGAAGGTTGATTCAAATGATGGTTTATTATGTTTGAAGAAATAACATAAAACATAATAATGTGTCATGTTCTATAATGGCAGAAGGTTGATTCAGTCACTACTAGGATCCTAAGCTTCCCCTAGGGTTGAAAAACCGTTGGCTATTTGCAAAAACCATCGTCTACTTATATGAGCTACGGTGCCCCGTCGGCTATTTCCCGTAGGTGATGCTTGGTCGGCCATTAACATGATATCCGACGGTACCGTAGGTTATGATATTTGCCTACGACATGAAGCCGACGGTGGATGGTCGTCTCTTTCATATATGATGATGCTCATATCCTACGGTTTCCCGTTGGTTATTGCAAATTTTAACAGTTTTATGTGCCCGTCATTGTTCTCGTTCCCGAAGGTTCTCAGTGACAGTCATTGTTCTCGTTTCTGACGGTTCCTAGCGACCATCGTTGTTCACATTGCTGACGGTCGTCCTCCCATCAGCATTATGAATAACCAACGGTACATATACACAGTCAGACTAGGGTATGACCTACAGTATATATACACTGTTGGACTAGGTTATGACCTACAGTATATGTATACCGCCAGCATTTATACCAACCGAGCATCCATTACCCTTGGTATCCATTAAAACCGAGAGACCTTTGTCACTGTAGGCATAGTGTATAACCGAGAGTAAAACTATCCCTGTTAGCCATCAGCTGCACTACAGAATGCCACTGGTAGAGAGAGAATTTGCACCACGAAACTAAAATTTTTGCCAATTCTATAAGTTGGCCTACAATGCCGAGTTTGCACAAAATAAATAGAACTTCTTTTGTGACGGAAATAAATAGAATTCATTCCAACATGATAAAAGAGCATACTTTACTCATAATGTATCACGCAAGTCCAATGGTAGTTGGTTCCAGGTTGAAAACTACATAAGTTCTGAATCATCCATATAGATAACATGAAAATGCAAAATAAAAAGGTAATAAAAATAATCCATCCTGAACATTGATGACCAACAAGTCTAGGGGATCTATCGTAGTCCTTTCGATAAGTAAGAGCGTCGAACCCAACGAGGAGCAGAAGGAAATGACAAGTGATTTTCAGTAAAGTATTCTCTCCAAGCACTGAAATTATCGGTAACAGACAGTTTTGTGATAAGATAATTTGTAACGAGTAACAAGTAACACTAGTGCAGAACCGGGCAATAGCACCGGTTCGTAAGGCCCTTTAGTGCCGGTTCCACAACCGGCACTAAAGTGTGGTCACTAAAGCCCCCCCCCTTTAGTACCGGTTCAGCACGAACCGGTGCTAAAGGCCAACCACGTGGCACGAGGCAGCTCCGGGGGCCGGGAGCCCTTTAGTACCGGTTGGTAACACCAACCGGTACTAAATGTTTGTGGGTTTTTGTTTTATTTTTTATTTTTCAATTAAATTTGTGTTATCAATTTAATTTAGGATTGTTTTACGTTATAGTGAGTTGTAGTGGTCATCATCATCATCATCATCATCATCGCATATTAATAAATAAATAAACTTTAGCTAGCTAAAAATCATCATATAGTCGTCATTATAGTTACCACTACTATTTAATCATCATAGTCATTACCGCTAGCTATCTAATCACCAACATAATCATCGAGTTCACTTTGTAACATAAGCAAAGATATCATCGAGTTCAACATAATCATCACCAACATCGAAGTTCAGGACAATACGGACATGCATGAGAGAGGACAAGTACTAATTAATTAAGAGCATGAACTAGCTACTCATGTTGCTCCCTCTCAGGTAGAATAGCATAGAACATGTATAGCTCTCCATCTTCATCATCTTTGGAGCATGCAGATGAATCTGTCTCCTAATCTTGGGTTGCGCTTCTCCTTGTTGCCCCTAGTACTTCTCTGCGATCGTTTACAATTTTGCTCCAATCTTTCACTATTAAGCATTCTTCGCTTTCAGAAATCCTGAATGCACTCATGTGTAATGTAGGAAATCTTGGTCGTAAGCTAACCATTGACATGCGACCTTTCGTCTCGATCCACTGAGGCACAACTGTCATCGGAAGTCCCTGTTGATGAAAGAACATCGTATAGTAATTAATATACCAAGCAATGAAAGCTTAGCTTCAAAAATAATGTATGCAAAGATGCACTAATTAAGGACAAATAGTTAAAATCTTACCATCTTTCGATTATAGATGTGACCGTAGTTCAATACGATCACCATTGGTCGCACGTTTTGAGTACTAACATTTCTAAGTTCAGGAAAAAATTTCTCTTGACAGTATTAAGATCCTCAAGCCATGAAACATAATGACTTATCTCCTCGCAGTTTAGTTGAGCCGGGGCAGTAGTAGGTCCTGTCTACCAAGCGCCGGACATGTTTGCTTGAACGAAATAAGCTGACAATACAAATTAGTTGTCAACTATTTTGAATAAACTGTATCAAAGACATAAACATATGCATGCATGGTTGAGAAAAACTCACATAATGGTAGAACTGGCGGCGTTTGCACATCAACCCAGATGTCTATATTACCTTCAATATCATCTTCGGACGAATATCAAAGGTGATAACCATATCAGGCTCAAATGCATAAGCCTTGCATAGTGCTTGCCAAGTTTTGCATTCAAAATGGGTGTATGTGTCTCCATTATATAATTTAACGTTGAAAGTATACCCATGCTCCGTCTTCAAGTAAACTCTCTTTACCTCCATATCATCTATAGCACTAAAACCTATCTTATCCAAGACAAAAATTCTTGCATGGCAGGGGATGCGCTAGTAGAATAGTGAAAATTTAAAATTATAAGTTGAAACAAATTAAGCATAAGTCATGCTTTAAAATTATAAGTTGAAGCAAATGAAGCATATGTTTTGCATTCATAATAATTGCCGTTGTGACTTACTGTATCCATTTCGAATGTCTCATTCAGCTTGATGCTGAAGCGCCTACCATCAACAAGGAAATTTCGCATACGCAGGCACATGAGGTCTTCACAGTGTTCGCACATAATGAAATCTTTTTAAATCGTCAGATGACATTTCCTATATGTTCATATAGGTGAAACATTAAACACTTATTACTATCTAACATTAATTAATATCTAGCCAATTCAAATATATATCTAACTATATTCATCTCTAACAGTTGACATTACTATTAATTATTCAACTAGTTCAAATCTCAAATACCTAAATAAACTAGTTCGACAATTTTCTTACTAAAAATAAACTAGTTCTATTAATTATTCAACTAGTTGAAATCTCATATACCTAAATAAACTAGTTCGACAATTTTCTTACTAAAAATAAACTAGTTATATTAATTATTCAACTAGTTCAAATCTGAAATACCTAAATAAACTAGTTCGACAATTTTCTTACTAAAAATAAACTAGTTATATTAATTATTCAACTAGTTCAAATCACATATATATACCTAAAAAACTAGTTTGACAATTTTCTTACTAAAAATAAACTAGTTATATTAATTATTCAACTAGTTCAAATCTCAAATACCTAAATAAACTAGTTCGACAATTTTCTTACTAAAAATAAACTAGTTATATTAATTATTCAACTAGTTCAAATCTCATATATATACCTAAATAAACTAGTTCGACAATTTTCTTACTAAAAATAAACTAGTTATATTAATTATTCAACTAGTTCAAATCTCACATACCTAGCTAATTAATATCTAATTAAATTTTCTAAAAAACAGAAAACAGAAAACAGAAAATAAGTAAAATGTGTGTGTGTGTGTATGTGTGTAGTGTGTATGTGTGTATATATATGTGTGTATATGTGTATGTGTGTGTACATGCGTCGCCGCCGCCCGTCTTGTCTGGCCAGGCGAGCGTCTGATCTTGAAGTGTCTGGCGTGGCGTGGCGCGAAACGTCTGAGACAGCTGGCGGCAACAGACGGCAGCAGCGGCGTTAAAGCAGCAGCAGACAACGGCAATGACAGGCGGCGGCGGCAACAACGACGGCAAGACTGACGAGGCGGCAAGCGGCGGCAACGAGATCGGCAGCAGCGATGTCGCGAGAGGTTGGAGACGAAGTGGGGAGATGTAACTGAAATTTTCGTAAGTGCTATATATATATAGGATGGGCCTTTAGTACCGGTTGGAGCCACCAACCGGTACTAAAGGCCAACTATGGCCAGGCCGAGAGGCGGGAAGAGCAGGCCTTTAGTACCGGTTGGTGGCTCCAACCGTACTAAAGGCCAACTATGGCCAGGCCGAGAGGCGGGAAGAGCAGGCCTTTAGTACCGGTTGGTGGCTCCAACCGGTACTAAAGGGTGATCTTTAGTACCGGTTGGAGCCACCAACCGGTACTAAAGGGTGATCTTTAGTACCGGTTGGAGCCACCAACCGGTACTAAAGGCCTCGCGCTGCCACCCCAAAGTTTAGTCCCACCTCGCCGGGTGAGGGGCAGCCGCACTGGTTTATAAACCCATCCGCGGCTACCTCTTTGAACTCCTCTATATAGCAGGCTTGTGGGCCTGTAATTGCACGCCCGTGGCCTAGCAGGCCCACAGGGCAGCGCCCCAATTTTTTTTATAGTTTTTTCTTTTCTACTTTATTTTCTTCTATTTATTTCTGCGTAGTATTTTGTATAGTTTTTCTTTTCTGTTATATTTATTTTCTTCTATTTATTTGTGAGTAGTTTTTCATCTAGTTTGCCAAAATTCAACATTTTGTAGTGATTTTCAATTTCACGGTCATTTTATATAGTTTTTTCTTTTCAGCTATAGTTTTTTTTTCTGCTATTTTTTCTTTTCTGCTATTTTTTCTTTTCTGCAAAACTTGATGGTCAAAGTCTGGAGTTATAACCAAAGTTTTTAAAAAAATGCCGACGTGCAATTAGTTTTTGCCATAATGTAAGAAGTGCGAGTTGTAATAAGTTATTAAAATGAAAAAGAGGTGCAATGCTCGTTAATTTGCTTCAAGCCTTTGAATAGTGTAAACTGCACTGCGCATAGCTCCGTGCAGTCTACCATATTCTGAAGGCTTGAAGCTAAGCAACGTGAGCATTGAGCCTCTTCTTCATCTTCTCTGCACTCAGGGCTTATAAACCGCTCCTAGTCCCTCTCTCTTCGCGAGGTGGGACTAAAAAACAGCTTACTAAGAAACTGTAGTATTGGTTCATCCATGAACCGGTACTAAAGGTGCTCGTGGGGCCCCAACCTTACCTGACACAACCTCATTAGTACCAGTTCGTGGCATGAACCGGTGCTAAAGGTTCGCCACAAACCGGTACTAAACAGCTCCTCCCGCCTAGCAGTTGGAACCGGTGCCAAGAGCTCCTCCGCTGCAGTTGAATGGTGCATACTGAATGCACAAAAAGTCTGGAGTTGTAATAAGTTTAAAAAATGAAATGCTTTTGTAACAGATGAGTTTAATTTCGTCATAAACCCGACTACTTCGAAAGAGATTGTCTAGTTTGTAAACGAAGTGCATCCAGTTTTTGCCGTAACCCTCTCTACTTTTTTGAACATGATATGTGGGTGAAATGATGATACCATGCCAAGTTTCAACTTTTTCAGAGTTCATTTGTAGTGCTTTTCAATTTCCAGGTCATTTAGTTCTCAAAACAAATCATTAAATGCATGAAAAATAGCAAATGAAGGCATAAACAATTGAAAGTTGATGGCGTCGCTTTGAATGGTGCATACTGAACGCAAAAAATATAAGAGCATCTAGATCATGATCTTATATTTCTTTACAGTCTAAATTGTCAATATGATCTTATAACATCAAAAATACTTTGATCATCAATGATCTTTGTGTGTACAATCTGAATTGTCAATATGAGTCATCAACGATTTATAAACCGATGAAGACTCATATTATGCCACAAATTCTACACAAAGAGTTCAATGAAGACCAAGTTCTTGTGATAGTTTGAGAAATAACATATTTAAGGTGGTAAAAGGCTTGTTAGGGGAGCGAGGTAGGACTAAAAACAGCTTGCCATAACCTCATTAGTACCGGTTCGTGGTACGAACCGGCACTAAATGGTGATGGTGGGGTCATAGCCTGACCGCAGGCTGACACAGCCTCTTTAGTACCGGTTCGTGGCATGAACCGGTACTAAAGGTTCGCCACGAACCGGTGTTATTGATCGCCGCCACGAACCGGCACTAGTGTACACATTAGTGCCGGCTGAAATTCAAACCGGCACTATTGTGCTTCACATTTGACCCTTTTTCTACTAGTGTAACAAATGTAAATAAAGTGCAGCAAGATGGCCCAATCCTTTTTATAGCAAAGGACAAGCCTGGACAAACACTTATATGAAGGAAAACGCTCCCGAGGACACATGGGAATTATCGTCAAACAAGTTTTCATCACGCTCATATGATTCGTGTTCGGTACTTTGATAATTTGATATGTGGGTGGATCGGTGCTTGGGTGTTGTCCTTACTTGGACAAGCATCCCACTTATGATTAACTCTTATTGCAAGCATCCGCAACTACAAAATAAGTATTAAGGTAAACCTAACCATAGCATGAAACATATGGATCCAAATCGGCCCCTTACGAAACACCGCATAAATTAGGGTTTAAGCTTCTGTCACTTTAGCAACCCATCATCTACTTATTACTTCCCAATGCCTTCCTTAGGCCCAAACAATGGTAAAGTGTCATGTAGTCGACGTTTACATAACACCACTAGAGGAAAGACAACATACATCTCATCAAAATATCGAACGAATACCAAATTCACATGACTACTTATAGCAAGACTTCACCCATATCCTCAGGAACAAACGTAACTACTCACACAGCATATTCATGTTCATAATCAAAGGGATATTAATATGCATAATGAATCTGAACATATGATCTTTCACCAAGTAAACCAACTAGCGTCAACTACAAGGAGTAATCAACACTACTAGCAACCTACAGGTACCAATCTGAGGTTTGGATACAAAGATTGGATACAACATATGAACTAGGGTTTGAGAGGAGATGGTGCTGGTGAAGATGTTGATGAAGATTGACCCCCTCCCGATGAGAGGATCATTGGTGATAACGATGGCAATGATTTCCTCCTCCCGGAGGGAAGTTTCCCTAGCAGAAAAGCTCCGCCGGAGCCCTAGATTGGTTCCACCAAGGTTCCGCCTCGTGGCGGCGGAGTTTCTTCCCAAAAGCTTGCTTACTATTTTTTCCAGGGTAAAAGACCTCATATAGCAGAAGATGGGCACCGGAGGCCTACCAGGGGGCCCACGAGGCAGGGGGCGCGCCCCCCACCCTCGTGGCCAGGGTGTGGGCCCCCTCTGGTATTTTCTTCGCTCGGTATTTTTTATTATTTCCAAAAATGATTTCCATGGAGTTTCAGGACTTTTGGAGTTGTGCAGAATAGGTCTCTAATATTTGCTCCTTTTCCAAATTTCGTAATTCCAAATTGCCAGCATTCTCCCTCTTCATGTAAACCTTGTAAAATAAGAGAGAAAAGACATGAGTATGGTGGCATAATGTGTAATAACAACCCATAATGCAATAAATATCGATATAAAAGCATGATGCAAAATGGACGTATCAACTCTCCCAAGCTTAGACCTCGCTTGTCCTCAACTTGCCAACATATAAAAGGGCAAATGACACATGAAAACAATGCCCAGCCATCTTATGTACGTAACAAGACTTCATATATTCTGAATGCTAATTTTTTTTATCATGCTTAGCTGCTAGTAAATAGTGGAGTTTGAAATCGAGATTATCCAAAGCAACAAATTAACAACTACGTTTTAAGACTCAACACTGGTCAATTATGTTTCACCAAGGAAAGTACCATTCCTTTACCCTCAATGTAGTCTGTATAAGCAGCAATATATAAGTGCTTCAAATTAGGCATAAGCACATGGTGAATTCAATATCTAGTATTAGTGGTTAACTTATCAAAGGAAATTTAATTGGGCAATGTACAATAAATCCAAATCTTACATACCCTTAGCATATCTCTCCTGCGTCTCGTAATTACCCCAATTGTCAAATTTATTAACAATCATTAGTTGCACTCTGAATAAGTTGATGTTCAAATTATTACTCCATAAAAACAAACATTGGAAAATAACCACATGCCTAGACGCCTCTAATTGTTATTCCATAAAACATAATTTGATTTATAATTACATCAAACAAATGAGAGTTTATGTGAAAAAACTAGATGACAAACAAATCATTACATCAAATTCAACTATATTTACTTAAAATTGGGATTGTTAGAGAAATCATCATTGATAAATAATTTTTATTTATATCAAACTTTTAGAATTCATTTTCATCAGAATAATTTTAACTTAATTACAATTAATAAACCATAAATCATTTTACTAAATATTTTTTAATTGGTGATGTTATTTGTTATTTATTTCTAGCTTTTTATTGAAAAAGTACATTTGTGGCACAACAAATGTAAACTATATTTTGTTACAAAACTTAGTTAGTCCGTTTTCTTTTCAATACTTCGCCTTTCAAAAACATTACATCTAATCTCTGTGTATGTGAGGAAAATAAAGAATGAAAAAATTCCATACCACCACGGGTTAATTTATGATGTTTACATGTATCAAATATTTAAAAAATCTTCATATAGTTCTTTAAATTATACTAAGTTCTAATAAATATCTTGATAGCCGATTCTAGCATATGATTACATGTAACCAAAAGAAATTTCTAGAGTATATTATTCAAGTTTGGGGGTTTGGTAGAGCTAACTTTTCTGCACTCTAGAGTATATGTACGGAGAGTACTAACCAACCTTTCAGCCAGAGTTAACCAACTGATTCTACCCAGATCTATATATAGAAGCTGCTGTCAACCTCTCCGAGTCCCTTTCAGCGTTTGCAGTGGCCGTTTTGCCTGGCCCCGGCCATGGAGCAGCATTCCATGTGACCACAGGGTTATTCTCCACTCCTCTCCCTATCATACAAAACGAGAAGCACTCGATGGCTTCCACTGAAGTCACACAAGCCCTTGCAGGCCCCCAAACATTCAATGTAGGCAGAGAGGGCCGAGAGAGAGAGAGAGAGAGAAGGGAACAGGGCCTTCAACAGGAAGGGCCTATGTGTTTCAGGGACAGATAGGCGCAGGTGTAGAAAGGGGAAGAGAGAGAGGGGAGCTCCTCTAGGGTAATCATGCTCCTGCTTCGCCCAGATCCCTAGCTAGAGATAGAGAGAGGGAGGGAGAGGAGATCAGGGTTGCATCACTGAGAAGATATCACAGGGTGGGCACCCAGGGCTGCACGTACATGTTCACGGCTACTCTACGTAGCTGTGTGGAATGAAATGGGCCGCCCCTCCTGCATGCGCGGTGCGCGTGGCTTTACTCTACGGAGGAGGAGGAGGAGGAGGAGTACAGTACATGCTTGACATGGACAGAAAATGTTGTAGAGTATACTAGTCGCACTGCTGCTGCTGTGCGTACTAGCAGTACGTGCAAAAGGCTATCACGGCTATGAGACGGATCTCATTCTTTGGATCTGAGTCTAGCTGCGCGCTTCTCTTGAGTCTTGACTGACTCGCTGGTTTTTGCCGATTCCGTGGCGATCCTGCATACCAAAAGTTAGTGACTGCTGATCCGATCGATTCGATCGATCACATGTTCTGCTGAGCTGAGGGATCAATTCCGTCCGAGTTAATATATATGGTGACCCAATTGATTGTCAGGCAGGCACTGCTAGAGCCTAGGGTTCATGCGTGGAGTAGTGTGCGAATCACTGTGATGAGGGCGGCGCATTTGCATTTGCTAGTGCTTGCGTGTGGGCTGCTAGTAGGGCAAAGGTAAATAAAGATCGGAAAATGTATATATAACTCAAGTATAGTTTCAATTCTATTTTCAAATTGCTACTCCAACCCCAACCCTCCATGGGTGATGGGTGTAAACATGCCATTTTGCACGCGCGCGCACACACACACTCAAAATAAACCCTCAACAACATAAAATAATCTGTACTACCTAAAAGAAACGCAAAGTTCCCTCTCCCCTCTTACGTTTCGCCCAACCTCTTCGTGACCGCCCCCGACGTAATCTTCCTCCCCCTTCTCGTCCGATTTTTATCCCCACTGATCTTAAAACCGGAAGGTGCCCCTCCCGCAACATAGTTTCTTCCAAATCAAAGGTAGATCACGGCAAAACCCACGCACGCACGACTGCCGCACCAGAGCTGGTCTCTTTGACCTCCTCCCCTCGCCATCTCCCCGCTGGCTGCCTCGGTCCCCTACGGCCGCGCCCCAGAAGTCCACCTTCAAGAGAAGGAAGATCGGCCGGGGCTGCAGCGCGCTCGTCGAGTTCTACGCTTGCTGGTCTGTGGCCATCGGTGGTGGGCGAAGGGGTCAGGCGGGAGATACAGAAGCCAGCAGATCGAGGAAGCCGGCAAGTGCGTTCTCAAGTCGTAAGGTATTTGAGCCGGCCCTGCCGCCCTGCCGTGGGATATTGAGGTCACCCTCATCATGGTCTTCTCCTCGTGCGGCCGACTGTACAAGCACGACTCCACGCAAGAGTACACATGTTCCTCTCCGTTTGGAGATCGATGTGTTTATCAAAAGCAGCAGTGCGTTTAGCTGAGACAAAGATCAGCCTATTCCCGTGTGCAGACAAAACTATTTCTTATCTACTTTTTGGACGAGTGTGCTATAATTGCTATTAGCCTATTGAGGTTTTTGCTGCAGCTTTGATCTTTCTTTAAATAATTCTGGGTAGGAGAGTAGAAACACTATCTCTACTCATGGAGTCATGGTACGTGTTAGATGGTTGCTTTGGCAGGAAACATATATTGCCTCGCCTCCATTGTTGTTTTGTTTCTGAGCTTCAGGAGACTCGCTGTGATATGGATGTAGATGACAAGAAGAGTTCAGAGAAGTAATTTGAAGCAGATTGATTGGCCTTAATTATCAGGGAGGGCAATTTGAAGCAGATTGATCAGCCGTAATTTTCAGGGAGGCTGCGGACGGGATGAACCAAACTCATGCACCCACTATGCAGGCAAGTAATATCTTACCCTTAAATTCCCTGCATTGTTTTACAGTTCATTAAATCCGTTATCCAAGAAAACAATTATTTATATTTCTATATCAAGAATAATATTCTCAACCGAATTATGAGCAAAAAGAAGGGAAGGTGATCAGGACTGCGTCTTCAAGCGGCACCACAAAATCCTTGCATTGGGTCTATGTTCCATGCATCAGAGTCAAACACTAGACAATAGGGTCACTTTGATGCCAGCTAACCGCCTATTTGAGGCTTTAGCGATTTGTATTCCTGTTTACTTTGATGTTTATATAACACTAGGCAATAGTGATTTTTTTTGTTTGCCAGTGAAATCAGATGATGTTTCTTCACGAAGAGGGTATTGTTTCTTCATAACACACGCTAAATATCAGATTGTCTTCATTGTATAGCTAATCCTTCTACCCTCTGCATTAGGCGAAGGCATAAGCCTAGGTTCAGACTATATTATTATATGTTGGACAGTTTAGTATTTACCATCTTCCTAGATTCTTCTATTACTGTTGATTGTATAATCGTTTCTTAATCAGAGTTAAGAAATCTTTCCACCAAAATAATTAAGCATGTACTCCCTCCGTGGAGTATGAAGTACTCCAGACTAGCGATTTTTACATTTAAATAAAAGAAGACAATATGAAATTTTCATGTAACTGTTACCGTGTAACTAAGCTTCATTTCTAACAAAATACGTATGATCCTTCCTTTCAAAATATAAGGAGAAACTTTCAGCTAGGGCAAACGTAAGTGTAATTTTACATGATACAAAAGGAAATTATTGTGTGCCAAGTATAAACATGTTTAACATTTTGTACATCGAATTGCGCACACACATAATTGTTTCTGGTAACTGTTCTATGCAAGGGATATATGAGGTCACCGAGGAGATCCTTACTGCAATCCCATGTCAGGTAGCATAAGTGTAGTACCCTATTAGTTGTTCACTGCAAAACATTCATGCTGGGATGATGCAATCTTGTACTTAATTTAGGATTTCTATACTGCAATAAAACAAACTGATGAAGTTCGCTGTGAATAGGAATGTGGCTACCCTCTACGATGGTGATGTAAGGGAGAAGTGGCAACACAAATGAGTTGTTAGGAGCGTTCTAGAATTTGTTACTCCCGTTGCAACGCACGGGCATGTTTCCTAGTAATAATAAACAACATTTAGACTGGATCCATGCATCATGCATGTTAAAATGGCACTGACTGACTAGTGAACTGAAGCCACAAAGGAGCACATATGCAATGTATGTATCAATTAGCGCTCTTGCCAAACAGATGATCACAATTTCACGATGTTTTCCCTGTTTTTCAATCAAAAAAAATTGATCCTGGGTCTCGATCAGAGAACTTGAATCATCCATGTTGACGAACAATTCGACATGCTGCGGCGCAGTACTACTAGTGAGGATCGGTCCATGTTAAAGGCGTGTGATGGTGTGTTTCGTCGGAAGCAGAAAAGATCCATGCATGTGATGGCACAGCCTGGTTTGAGGTCTCACCAAAACGATGAACGAGCACAGAAAAAAGAGCACGCAATTAGTACGTATTACGTGCTGAATCGAGAATGAATATAGAGTAGGAGTAGTAATCAAAGACGAGATAGCAGAAGTTAATTTTCGTTTCTGCCACGATCAATGAATGCATGCACAGAAACCGTAGTGGTGGTGGCTCACTCTCGTGCGCTACAGTGAACGACACCGTACGTAGGCGCGCGCGCATGCATCGGTACCGGAAAAGGTGTACTCGCGCGCCCGCCCGCCCGCCCGCTCGGTTCGTTCGATGCTACAGGCCACGGACGTACTCATACTTTTCCACGAATCAATCACGGTACAAGATCCCTACCTACACGCTTTTCATTCAGAAAAAAGAATATCCTCTCACGTACTGTAGCCACGATGGCATGAGGTTACCAGCACACTAGCAGGTAGTAGAACAAACCAAATATGCACGAAATAAATAAACATAATCTTAGACCAGACTAATCAGTTTTTAACATAGTACAACACTTAAACAAATAGCTTTCAACCAGACTACTGTAGTACGATATAGTCTTAAATGAAACCAAAACAGCAAGTTGTATCCATAAAAATAGAGCTTTTCTTTCGCCTCTCGCAACGGGTAGAGAAAGCCTTCCTATCCTTGATCTCCACCCATGAACGCGTGTATTCGTTTCCCCTCCGCCTGCCGCTCCGACGGCTGGTGGTGGGTTTTAGTCCTTGCAAGGGTGGCGTTTGGACGGATAGTGGCACTTCTTTTTCTTTGAGTCAGTCTTTCGGACTTTAATCCTCCTCAAGTTCGTCAATCGTTCGGTGGCTCATGGACCTCGATGTAATTTTTATTATGTTTGATGTGTAAGTTCGTCAATCGTTCGGTGGCTCATGGACCTCGATGTAATTTTTATTATGTTTGATGTGTTTTATATTTCCGGTGAATTTTTATAATAGATCTGATCCTTTTTGAAAAAAAAAACAAACCAACACGTGCAACAGAGAGCTCTCCTAGACGTTCACGACGAAGGTGTCTCCGTGCTTCTTGCACTTAGTCACCACTTCAATGCCGTCGTCGTTGAAGACGATCACCTTCAGGGTGTTGGGAGTCAGCAGCTTGAAGGTGACCATGTAGCCGATCCTGATATGGTGGACAAGGGCGAAGGGGGCCTAACCCTGATCGAGGGTGACCATGTAGTCATGAATTCTTTCTCTGTGACTGATTGATCTCAACCTTTTTCTCAATCCAGACGACGAACGACACCGACGGACCGATCGATGGAAACCCTTTGGTTCAGCCAGCCAGTCAAGACGGCCAGAACAAACACCAACAAAATTGAAAGCGGCAGACAAGGAACCGCGCACACATCAACGCTCACATCCATCACACTTATTCTGGCCTGTCCCCCCAAAAACCAAAAATACTACAACTACATGCAAAAACTCGAACTCGATCGGCCCATGCTTGTATGAACTCGCACAATGCGCCATTGATCATATTGCAAGCTATGTTGAGCTAGGCGAGGAGGAAGCAGTTGCCATATGCGGGGGCGTCTGCGCTCCATACTCCATCGTCCCCACATGACATGCCCCCGTACGTGTGTCAACTTCACTTGTCCCTCTCCAAAAGATATCACCATGATCCCCTCTCTCTCGCTCTCTCTCTTCCTCTCTCGGGGAACCAAACCAGGCCGGCCCCAACCTATATCACCCCTACCTACACTCCTATTCCTCCTAGCTCCCCTCCTAGCCTCCTATACCTAGCCGAGCTGAGCTGAGCAGCTGCTGCCTGACCTCCATGGCGCCATGGCACCATATATACCCGGCCTCTCACGTGATCCACCCACGCCCCTCCTCCTTCCAGCGCCCATCGCCCTCCTCCTCCGATCGTCATCACTCATCACAGCGGTAGTAGTAGTAGGCTAGCGACACCACATTCTTCTTGCTGCCATGGACAAGCAGAGCGTCGTGTGGAGACAGCTGCAGCATCAGCACCACCAGCACCAGCAGCAGCAGGCCAGCGGCGCGGCGGGCGGCAATGCCGTCGCTGCTGCCGGTGCGACGACGACCGCGCCCGTCCGGCCGAGCGGCGCGCGGTGGACGCCCACGCCGGAGCAGGTCAAGATCCTCAAGGACCTCTACTACAACTGCGGCATCCGGTCGCCCACGGCGGAGCAGATCCAGCGGATCGCGGCCCGGCTGCGGCAGTACGGCCGCATCGAGGGCAAGAACGTCTTCTACTGGTTCCAGAACCACAAGGCCCGCGAGCGCCAGAAGAAGCGACTCGGCGTCGACGTCAACGCCTCCCCCACCGCCGCCGACGTCCTCGCCCTCTCCCCCTCCGGTACTCGCACGTCACGCCCTCTCCCTCTCTCTTTCGCGCGCGCTGAACTTGATTCTTGTCTCGCCTCTCGCGTCGGTTTGCTTCGAATCCAACTATAACAACGCTCGCGACGTGCGTGCAGGTGCGGCGGCTTCCGGCTTGTACGGCGCCGGCAACTGCGGCGGTCGCGGCGCGGCCGTCCATCCTGATGCGAGCGCCACTACCACTTGCTGGGGGGACAGCACCCTGCAGGTAACGAATCAGCCATGCACTGCCACATTGCGATCGATCCATACTTACTAGTAGCCGCCGGTCGGTCTCCACGCCGATGGATCGAATTTCAATTTCCACACGCATGCATGCTAATCAGCTAATGTACATGTACATCTGGCCTATTGGATCGACGCACGGCAGGATTACATGGGCGCGAGGAGCACGGCGGGAGCGGGCAACCACGGCGGCGCCGCCACAGCAGCCACGCCGTGGCCTGCGTGCTTCCCTTTCTCCGCCAACCAGCCGCCGCCAATGCCACCGCCGCGGGAGCTCCCGCTCTTCCCGACAGGCGGAGGCCGGCAAGAAAGCGCGGACGACTTCCACGGCAGCAGCTACCATCTCCAGCCCAACAACTCGCCGTGGTGGGGAGCTGCCGCTGCCGCTGCCAGCAACACCAACGCCATGGCTCTCCATCACCAGCATCATCATCATCAGCTGCTGCAAGAACAGCACCACCACCAGCACAGCTTTTACAACAGCAGTGGCAACCAGCAGCAGATGATGATGATGCCCATCCAGGACGCCGGCACCTCCCTGGAGCTCACTCTCCGTGCCCCTTACATGTGAGGGCTAGCTCTCCTTGCCTAGTGCTCCCGTCATTGTCCTATGCATGATCCTATCTATCTACTCGTACTAGTACCACTAGTTACTTACAGTTAGAAGCATATGTGGAAGCATGTCCATGTCTGGAACTTGTAGGGTTTGATGGTAGGGTGGTCCCTAAGCCTCAAACTGGTAGTGCACTCATGCCAAGTGCAACAGGCAGTGCATGGTGCAGCAACCAGTGTGTGTGGTGAGTTTGCTACTGTTTGGTTGCTTACTTGGTTGTAGCCAAAGTCCAAAGTGTGTGTGTGTGCCTGGGACACCAGAAAGCAATGGTGTTAGACTGCTAGTGTGCTTGTCACAGGAGGAGGTAGCACAGTGGTGTTAGGGGCAGTTTGGATTGAACCCAGACCAGCCCTACCAAAACAATGGCCTGCCAAATTTTTGGCAAAGGAAATCGCCACCGAGAACTCGCCTGTGTACTAGTACAGAATCACAACGGCTGGCCAAAAAATTGGCAGCCATCAGGAAATTTGGCTGCAATCCAAACGGCTGCCCACCCTGTGGTCAACGACCAAAATTTTGGAAAGGCAGCCTTTGGCAGCCATCCAAACAGGCCCTTAAACTTTGTCTCTCCCTTTGGTGCCCTTCCAGATAGAGGAAAAAGTTATCCTTCTGGTTGATCGATCACCTGTTGAGATTTCTCAACTTGGTTCTCTTCAGCCGGGGCATACTTTTCTCTGTCCATATATGCCCATTACAGTCATGCATGCCAGTTTTATCATTTCAGCATTTCAGGTACGGGGATGTGTGTGGCTGTGTGCCCTGGGACCACACCGGTTGAGTTGCTGGGGGAATGTCGGTTCCAAGAAAAGAATCAGTTTCCAGTCAACACATTTTGGTCCTGACTTGGGTCAGGCCGGTCTGTTGGTTTTGGGCACAAGGCTTGAAATTTTCATCTTACAAACCATGCTTTTTTAACCATTGTTACGTTTGCATGATTTTTTTTTGTTTGCTTAATTGGCTGGTGTAGAACACTAAGGGGTGCAATTACCATGCGCCATGGGCATATGGCTTGAGTAAAAACGAGCAGAGACTTGATCCTCTGAACCAAAAATGAAGCAGTCAGTAGTTCACTAGAGCTAGCTGACCTGCAAAAGCCTGCAGATAGTTAACCTGAAGTGCACTACAGCATATTGCGAAGTGCACTTCCCACTGGCAAATTACACGACCAGATCAGCAGCTTCGAATTTACAACACACATTAGCTGACGTGCCCGTGCACTACGTACCAACTGCTTTTCCCAAGCACGCACAATCTTCTGCAACTCCTGCATGCCATCAACGAATCAGTGGATTGCTTCCGCCAAATTCTACCCCGTTTCGTCGCCATAGCTAAATCCTGGAGCATTCTTCGTTTCGGAAGTGATCACTCCCCACTGGTCGCAAGGGCTTCTCCGATCAGAAATCACGAGGTGGGATCACATCCTCCTGCTAAGCCCGTGGAAGAAACGGTGTTTTCTTCTCCTAGAATGCTTCTGATGTACTCTCGACATGACGTGCGGTGAGAAACAAACCTAGTACAGCAGAGGGCAGAAACAGAGTCACAACACTTTATTCAGTTCATACATCTTTAGCTGCTACTCCTACCTGACATATCTGGTAACACTATCTCTGTAAGTGGATGCATTGGAGGTCAAACTATCTTATTTGGTAATGCAGATTCCACTAGGCCAACTTAAGAAAGAAGTATATACATTTTTTCATCCAAAAAGTTAAATATGCATGTACCATAAAGAGATGGGTTGTTCCCCAAAGAGGTTTCACATGCTGCTACGCATAGTAAAATCTTCCAGAAAACTGAAATGAAAAAAATATTTATATACCTTGGAATTATTACGAATGTCGTAAGAAGAAAGTGCAGAATTGTCATCTATCAACTTCTCACTCTGATGTGTCAGGCAGTAGTTCTCCCAAATATGCTTCCTGGGTCAAACATTAATACTTACAGAGGAGTTTGGAAATTCTTGGTATCCTTAACAAATGAAGATATTGACAAAGAAAAGGTTGAGATGTCATGAAAAAGTACACCCTCCATTTCAAACTAAGTGTCATGGTTTTAGTTCAAATTTGAACTAAAACCACGACACTTATTTTGAAACGGCGGGAGTACGTCAGTTCTTAATAGAGAAATGGATAAAAATAATAATTATATTTATGGATAAAATAGTAGAGCCAGATGATAAAATGCAGAAAATGTTGCACATGTAGCTTAGACATACAACTTGTGCTAAGAACCAAATCCCGATGCTTTGGAACTACATAATTCAAGAAGACATGGATACCAAGTTGGCACTTTTGGGGAATTCAATACATGCCTGCCAGCTATTATACAGCTGAAGAGCTAACATTGTGATAGAACTTAGAAGGCCATATTATTAACCATAGCTAACATCAATAAGGTAGGATCTCTACTAGTTTTACACTCATGCAGCTGAAGCTTTTTAATTACAGAACTCGTATATGGGCTCGTAATTTTTTTCCCAGCATCTAGTAATGTTCTGTCTGCACATCAATAAATTAGTTGAGCCTTCCCAAACCTACAGTTTATTTTAACAGCACAACAATCATCATACTACACACAGTAGCCTTTCTCGGATGAAAATAGGTATAATACTTTCTGACAATTTAGCGTTAACAAATACTGATGCCAAGAACTCTTTGCAGTGTGTGCTCTCGTTATATCAGACAGGCAAATGATGTACTGTCCTAGATAAACTAATAACAACATGACTGAAGCTTCATGGAGTCACGGAAATGGGATCCTAGTTTAGAATTTAGAATACCAGTGTAACATATTAGAGAGAAATTTCTTTCTATGTTGAGCTCATACTACTTTAAGACGACAATCTTCGAACATTATATTCTCCCTAGCTTAACTGAAATAGATAATTTAAGATAGGGACCTTAATTCGAATGGGTTTGACTAACCTTGTGTACACAGTTAGCTAGTCAATACCAAACAGGTCAAGTTCAATGCAAAATGAAACTAAAAATCAGAATAAGCTCCAGCTTGGATTCTGAGTGTCTCGAGGTAATTCAGAATTCAGTTCAGTCTCATATATCTTGTGACAGTCAGCTTATTTTGATCATGACACCTAGCATGGATCATGAGTGTCTGATTGACCATCATGGGAGAGATTAAATATCAAAGATACATTGGCAGCATTTTGAAGAAGATTAAGTGTACTGTCAATGACAGGAGTTGTTTGCAAGAGTGCTATTGTCATATCTGACTGGCAAACAATGTACTCCTAGACGGGCTTACAACCACATAGCAGAAGTTTGGAGTCCAGAAAACGGTGTCTTAATTTAAAATGTTCTTGATAATTTGTAGGTGTTGATGTAAACAGTGTACAGATAACAGGCTCATGCACTCTGAGATAATCGTAAGGCAAATTTAGTCAGCAGTTTCTTTCTATACTGAGCTTAAACTATTTCTAGAAGTCAATCTTGGAATATTATGCTTTCTTTAGTTTAACTGAAAGACACAAATACAGGGAAATCTAATGCAAACAGGCTTAAATAACCTTATGTACACACATTCAGTTATTCAATACCAAGTAGGTCAGTGCAAAGTCAAACTAAAACATGACTTCAGCTAGGATTCTCAACATCTCGAGCTAACTAAGAATTCAGGTTAATACCACACATCTTGTGACCCTCAGCTTATTCAGATAATCACACTCATCTAAACTAAGAAAATTTTGGTAGATCAACAGTGCGTGAGTGCCCATCATAGGATATATTAAATAGCAAAGACAAACGGCAGCATTTCGAAGGGTATCAACTAATTAGATCAACACATGTTAGCATGAATGAATTGGATGACATGGATGTCAGAAGATATCCTTCCAATGTTTCAGACAAATGAATCTGACTATCACTTACCATGAGATGTGACGATGGCCCATCTGGCCTTGCTCTATCTCAGTTATCTTCTTCCTGATAGCCAGCTTCAAATCCTTGAGCGTAGCAGTGTTCAACACCGCGACATCTGTATCACTCACCACAACGACAAGAGGAACACGAATTGAGATGTGGGATAAACGCACGGTAAGGGATTTGGACAAAAATGTGGGCGGGGTTCGAAGAGGGCCATATTATACCGAACGAGGTGTTGTCCAGCTTGACGACGGTCACCCTCATGGCGCTGCCGAGCTCGAGGTTGATGAGCGTGTCCACGTCCGCCAGCGAGGGCTTCCTCGGGACGTCGGCCAGAATGGGGTCGTCGAGGAGCGCCGCGAGCATGGACTGCAGCCTTGCCTGCTTGGCCTCGCTGCTCTGGTAAGCGGCCACCTCCTCCTCGGGCTTCGAGGCGCCTGCCGAATCCATCGCCTCTCCACCGTAGAGCGCGATTGGTTCGGCACGCAGCGCGGATCCCTGCGGCGGCGGGTGCTCAACGGCGGCGGCGCTCCGGGGAGATGCGGTTCCACTGGAGAAGGGGTTAGGAGGGGGACGGACAACTGTTGAGAGGCCGACAGGTAGGACCCAGCCCCAGAGCCCCAGTAGAGCAAAATATGGTGGACTCCGCGGGCCCCCGGTAGCCGTCCGATCGGGCTGCTGGGCGATTTGGACGGCGATCCCCATCGTGGCGCACCTCTTCGTCTTTTATCTGCAAGCTTCTAGCCGCATCGGCCGCCGCCGCCGCCGCCAGAATCTATTCCGCCCGCCTCGTCTCGGTGTCTCGCGCGTCGCCTGCGGGGAGCAAGGAGCAACCGCGGCCGCAGCGAGCCCGTCCTTCCGAAGGTACGTGCAGGCCGAACCCTAGAGCTTCTCCTGTGATCTATGGTCCTGTTCCGCCGCTCGAAGCATACGCATCCCCTAGGTTTTTGGCTCCGCTCCGGTGATTTCTGCTGGGGTGCTTGTCCCTCTTCCTGGCGTCGACCCTTAGGTTAGCCGCCAGAGCTTGGCGGTGGGGCGTGTCGTTCTGCACCAACCCTGGCCCTCTAAGCACCGGCGAGTAGGGGTCCTGTTCTCTAGATTTACTACAGTAAGCTTCAGGTGGTTTGGAATGCCGCAAATTGAAACACAGCCACAAGCAATTTGCGGTGCCATCTGTAACTTCGGTTTCGTTAGAGACGTAGGGGGCTATAGTAGTTATCGTGTAATAATAAAGCTTTTATCATGTATACATTTATGTAATGTTGGCTAGTGATCTAGGAGGCTGGAACTGGTACTGGAACAAATGTTATTTGCTTTGTACTTACACTATGCTGGCTCGAGTAACCTGCAAGGCTGGAACACATGCTATAAATTTATTTTGTGAGAACTGAAGTAGCAATCTGTGAAGTAATTAATAGTATACACTGCTATCTCCTATGTGTATGTCCCTTATGCTATTGGTACTGTCCTAAAACAACTGTATGCTGCTAATTGTCATATTGTTAATGTAAAGAATGTCATGCTCATGATATATAAATTTGCTGTACTAGAATTATGCTGTTAAAGCCATATGATGTTGTGCCTGTCGGATTGTTAAGATATTCACTTTGAATTTGTGTTTATTACTTCTTTTGTCTTTACAGAATTCAATTGTCTTTGAAAGCTTTTGAATCTGTATTCATTTTAAATTATATTGGATATAATTGTGGTAGGGGCACTGTTCGATCTGTTTTCATATGGGTAATAGTTATGGTAGGGGGACCATAGTTGTGTTCGTGACAGAGTTTTTCACCCATAACTTCAACTCGTCAACAGGAAACATTGCAGAACTAGGTAATTGATGATTGATTGGTTAGAAATGTTTCGGATGAGCTTCCAACATCAAATTTTGTTTATCTAAGATATAGAACCTCTGAACCTAAAGGGTGTATTGTGGGGGTGGTATTCAGGGTTTATAGTTCTCCTGCTGTTATACATTTCTACCTCCACTACTAGTTGGGTGAAAATTTGTGCTATGATGTGGCTTTTGTAGAAATCAGGAAACTTACTCCTACATGTCTCTGCTTTCATGATGGAATTCTTTTGGTGTTTGGTGGGGCTCTAATGACATTAAATGAATATATTGAAAAGAATGGCTGGAATTTGCAGCCATACCCACGGTATCTTTGTCAGTTATCCCATGGAAACATGTCTGGAGGGACCATGATGGCAGTACATGAATACATGATGGGGTTGAATTTGAAATCATACTGTACTTTTGTCAATGTTGATTATGAATTCTAGTGGTGTACTTCCTTTTCATTATGGGCAATCTGTTCTTGTGTTAATTATTTCACCTTGATGATGTAGAGTTGATAATTACTAGTTCTAAAATAATTTCAATGTTAGGAATGTTATCTTGCTTATTTCTGTGCCGGGAAAGGGGTTGGGGGTTTGGTGTGGGGGTATTACACCTAAGTTGCCACCTGTTGCATGTTCAACAAATAAAGTGCATCAACAATTTGCTTCTCCTTGAGATGGTACATCCAAAGCTCCGGTAACCTAATTAACAGTTTGCTTTTTGTTGGGATGCTTCACCACTTTATTTCTTTTGTGAGTGCAACCATTAGCAGTTTGCTTCTTGAGCTGAAGTCAACTGAACTAACCATTCTGTTTCTCTTAGGGATGCTTCACCATTTTATTTCTTTTGCTGACATCCTAAGATGACTAGATTCTGACAAGCAACATGCTTCTGGTTTTCACAGGTTAGCAGCATCCGACAGCCATGGCGAAGCATCACCCCGATCTCATCATGTGCCGGAAGCAGCCCGGCATCGCCATCGGCCGCCTGTGTGAGAAGTGCGACGGCAAGTGCGTCATCTGCGACTCGTACGTGCGGCCCTGCACCCTTGTCCGCGTCTGCGACGAGTGCAACTTCTGGGTCGTTCCAGGGAGGTGCGTCATCTGCGGAGGGTGGGCATCTCGGACGCCTACTACTGCAAGGAGTGCACGCAGCAGGAGAAGGACGCATGACAGGTGCCCCAAGATCGTGAACCTGGGGAGCGCCAAGACCGATCTCTTCTACGAGCGCAAGAAGTATGGTTTTAAGAAGAGATAGAAGATCGAGGCGGATTCGTAAGGCCCTTTGGGGGGGCTCATTTTGTGCTGTTGTGGCATGCTGGCATTTGATCGGTACCAAGAGTAGGTTTGCCGAACGAACAGCGCTGTATTCAGGGTATGGTTTGGTACTGATAGGAGAATACAACCCTCTGATCTTTGATCTGTAATAACTGTTTGTGATGTATGGTCTGAAGTGAGTCTAGCTGGACTCTCAACTGCTTATGCGGTGGTATGCGCCGTGACTGTTTGTTGTTGACTTGAAATGTGGATCGAGATGACTGGCTGTCCGTGCCGTGTCACTGTCTTGGCCGTTGCATGTTGCGACGACGTGACGTGGTTGTTATCTGGAAATCAAGCAAGCTGGCAGCTGATGGCGCCCAGTGTGCTTTTCGGAGAACCAGCTGGAAGTGCTCTGATCAGTGTCCCGTCTGCGTGGCTGAGCCTGTGGGCAGGGCACTTGTAGCGCTTAGAGCATCTCCAGCGCCTTGACGAGCGCTTAAAGGCGTTTTCTTGTGGCCGTGAAAAAAGCAATGCGTCGTCCCTAAAAGCCGTTTTCGCGGCTCGGACCGAATTTGGTGCCGGCGGACTGAACCAGGCGCCTGGGCGCCGTCCTAAAAAAGCGTAGCGTGGGTCTGCCCTGTCGGCGAGCCGAGCGCCTCTTCCCGCCGTTTCTTCCCGCTTTTCCCCCAGTTCTTTCCCATTTTCTCCTTTTCTCCCGCCATTCTCTCCCGCTCGCCTCCCAACCGGCCGCCATGGCACCAAAGAAGTACGTCGTTTCCCGCGCCCAAGGCATCGCGACCGCCTCGTCGCCACCCAAAAGCAGAGGAAGCCGAGGGCGCCGCCGTCAAAGCCGCCGGGCATGACAAACACCGATTGGAGGGTGTGTTGGGGAACGTTGTAGAAAATTAAAATTTTTCCTACGGTTTCACCAAGATCCATCTATGAGTTCATCTAAGCAACGAGTCATGGGAGAGAGATTGCATCTACATACCACTTGTAGATCGCGTGCGAAGCGTTCACTAGAACGTGGATGATGGAGTCGTACTCGCCGTGATCCAAATCACCGATGACCGAGTGCGAACGGACGGCACCTCCGCGTTCAACACACGTGACGGGCGGTGGCGTCTCCTCCTTCTTGATCCAGCAAGGGGAAGGAGAGGTTGAGGAAGATGGCTCCAGCAGACGACGGCGGCGTGGTGTTGGTGGAAAAGCAACACTCCGGCAGGCTTCGCCAAGCACGTGACGGAGGAGGAGAGGTGTATCGGGAGAGTGAGGCGCGGAACTTGGTGCTGCCCCTCCCTCCCTTTATATAGGCCCCAGGGCGCGGCCCTTGGAGATCCCATCTCCCAAGGCGGCGGCCAAGGGGTGGAGTGCCCCAAGGCAAGTGGGCGCCCCACTGCCCCACCCTAGGGTTTCAACCCTAGGCGCAGGGTGGGCCAAGGCGCACCAGCCCACTATGGGCTGGTTCCCTCCCACTTCAGCCCATGGGGCCCTCCGGGATGGGTGGCCCCACCGGTGGACCTCGGACCCTTCCGGTGGTCCGGTACAATCGGGTGACCCGAAACTTTCCCGATGGTCAAACAATACTTCCTATATATAATTCTTTACCTCCGGACCATTCCGGAACTCCTCGTGACGTCCGGGATCTCATCCGGACTCGAACAACATTCAGTTTACTGCATACTCATATTCATACAACCCTAGCGCCACCGAACCTTAAGTGTAGACCCTACGGGTTCGGGAGACACGTAGACATGATCGAGACGGCTCTCGGGCAATAACCAACAGCGGGATCTGGATACCCATGTTGGCTCTACATGCTCCTCGATGATCTCATCGGATGAACCACGATGTCGAGGATTCAAACAACTCATATACAATTCCCTTTGTCAATGGTATTTTACTTGCCCGAGATTCGATCTTCGATATCCCAATACCTCGTTCAATCTCGTTACCGCAAGTCACTTTACTCGTACCGTAATGCATGATCCGTGACCGGACACTTGGTCACTTTGAGCTCATTATGATGATGCACTATCGAGTGGGCCCGGTGATACCTCTCCGTAACACGGAGTGACAAATCCCGCCTCGATCCGTGTCAACCCAATGACACTTTCGGAGATACTGTAGTGCACCTTTATAGTCACCCGATTCGTTGTGACGTTTGGTACACCCAAATCACTCCTACGGTATCCGGGAGTTACACGATCTCATGGTCTGAGGAAGAGATACTTGACATTGGAAAAGCTCTAGCAAAACGAACTACACGATCTTGTGCTATGCTTAGGATTGGGTCTTGTCCATCACATCATTCTCCTAATGATGTGATCCCGTTATCAACGACATCCAATGTCCATAGTCGTGAAACCATGACTATCTATTGATCAACGAGCTAGTCAACTAGAGGCTCACTAGGGACATATTGTGGTCTATGTATTCACACGTGTATTACGGTTTCCGGATAATACAATTATAGCATGAATAAAAGACAATTATCATGAACAAGGAAATATAATAATAATCCTTTTATTATTGCCTCTAGGGCATATTTCCAACAGTCTCCCACTTGCACTAGAGTCAATAATCTAGTTACATTGTGATGAATCGAACACCCATAGAGTTCTCGGTGTTGATCATGTTTTGCTTTCATGGAAGAGGTTTAGTCAGCGGATCTGCGACATTCAGATCTGTATGCACTTTGCAAATTTCTATGTCTCCATCTTGAACATTTTCACGGATGGAGTTGAAGCGACGCTTGATGTGCTCGGTCTTCTTGTGAAACACAGGCTCCTTGGCAAGTGCAATAGCTCCATGTTGTCACGAAGAGTTTGATCGGCCCCGACGCATTGGGTATGACTCCTAGGTCGGTGATGAACTCCTTCACCCAAATTGCTTCATGCGCTGCCTCCGAGGCTGCCATGTACTCCGCTTCACATGTAGATCCCGCCACGACGCTCGCTTGCGGCTACACCACCATCGCTCCACCATTCAACATATACACGTATCCGGTTTGTGACTCGAGTCATCCAGATGCGTGTCGAAGCTAAGCGTCGGCGTAACCCGTTCTGACGAGATCTTCGTCACCTCCATAAACGAGAAACATGTCCTTTGTCCTTTTCGGTACTTCAGGATATTCTTGATCATTGTCCGGTGTTCCTTGCCGGATTACTTTGGTACCTTCCTACCAAACTTACGGCAAGGTTTACATCAGTGCAGTACACTGATAGCATACATAATAGATCCTATGGTCGAGGCATAGGGGATGACGCTCATCTCTTCTTTATCTTTTGCCGTGGTCGGGCATTGAGTTGAGCTCAATCTCACACCTTGCGATGTGCAAGAACCCTTTCTTGGACTGATCCATTTTGAACTTCTTCAAAATCTTATCAAGGTATGTGCTTTGTGAAAGACCTATGAGGCGTCTCGATCTATCTCTATAGATCTTGATGCCTAATATATAAGCAGCTTTTTCAAGGTCCTTCATTGAAAAACTTTTTCAAGGTCCTTCATTGAAAAACTTTTATTCAAGTAGGCCTTAATGCTGTCCAAGAGTTCTACATCATTTCCCATCAAAAGTATGTCATCTACATATAATATGAGAAATGCTACAGAGCTCCCATTCACTTTCTTGTAAACGTAGGCTTCTCCATAAGTCTGCATAAACCCAAACGCTTTGATCATCTCATCAAAGCGAATGTTCCAACTCCGAGATGCTTGCACCAGCCCATGCATAAATGGATCGCTGGAGCTTGCATAACTTGTTAGCATTCTTAGGGTCGACAAAACCTTCCGGCTGCATCATATACAGCTCTTCCTTAAGATAACCGTTAAGGAACGCTGTTTTGACGTCCATCTGCCATATCTCATAATCATAGTATGCGGCAATTACTAACATGATTCAGACGGACTTAAGCTTCGCTACGGGAGAGAAAGTCTCATCGTAGTCAATCCCTTGAACTTGCCGATAACCCTTAGCGACAAGTCGAGCTTTATAGATGGTGACATTACCATCCGCGTCTGTCTTCTTCTTAAAGATCCATTTATTTTCTATCGCTCGCCGATCATCGGGCAAGTCTGTCAAAGTCCATACTTTGTTTTCATACATGGATCCTATCTCGGATTGCATGGCTTCAAGCCATTTGTTCGAATCTGGGCCCGCCATCGCTTCTTCATAGTTCGAAGGTTCACCGTTGTCTAACAACATGATTTCCGGAGACGGGGTTGCCGTACCACTCACAGTGCGGGCGTGTCCTAGTGGACCCTCTGAAGTTCAAGAGCAACTTGATCCGAAGTACCTTGATCATCATCATTAATTTCCTCTCCGGTTGGTGTAGGCACCACAGAACATTTTCCTGAGCTGCACTACTTTCGGGTTCAAGAGGTAGTACTTCATCAAGTTCTACTTTCCTCCCACTTACTCCTTTCGAGAGAAACTCTTTTTCCGTAAAAGGATCCGTTCTTGGCAACAAAGATCTTGCCTTCGGATCTAAGGTAGAAGGTATACCCAATGGTTTCCTTAGGGTATCCTATGAAGACGCATTTTTTCGACTTGGGTTCGAGCTTTAGGTTGAAGTTTCTTGACATAAGCATCGCATCCCCAAACTTTTAGAAACGACAGCTTAGGTTTCTTCCCAAACCATAATTCATACGGTGTCGTCTCAACGGATTTAGACGGTGCCCTATTTAAAGTGAATGTAGGCATCTCTAGAGCGTATCCCCAAAATGATAGCGGTAAATCAAGAAGAGACATCATAGATCGCACCATATCCAATAGAGTGCGATTACGACGTTCGGACACACCGTTCTGTTGAGGTGTTCCAGCGGCGTGAATTGTGAAACGATTCCACATTTCCTCAAGTGTGTACCAAATTCGTGACTTAAATATTCTCCTCCACGATCTGATCGTAAGAACTTTATTTTTCGGTCACGTTGATTCTCTACCTCATTCTGAAATTCCTTGAACCTTTCAAAGGTCTCAGACTTGTGTTTCATCAAGTAGACATACCCATATCTACTTAAGTAAATGCGTGAGAGTGAGAACATAATCGATATCCTCCATGAGCCTCAACGCTCATTGGACCGCACACATCAGTATGTATGATTTCCAATAAGTTGGTTGCTCGCTGCATTGTTCCGGAGAATAGAGTCTTGGTCATTTTGCCCATGAGGCATGGTTCGCATGTGTCAAATGATTCATAATCGAGAGACTCTAAAAGTCTGAGCTTCTTCATGCGCTTGACACCAATGTGACCAAGGCGGCAGTGCCACAAGTATGTGGGACTATCGTTATCAACTTTACATCTTTTGGTATTCAAACTATGAATATGTGTAATATTACGCTTGAGATTCATTAAGAATAAACCATTGACCATCGGAGCATGATCATAAAACATATCTCTCATATAAATAGAACAACCATTATTCTCGGATTTAAATGAGTAGCCATCTCGCATTAAGCGAGATCCAGATACAACGTTCATGCTCAAACTTGGCACTAAATAACAATTATTGAGGTTTAAAACTAATCCCGTAGGTAAATGTAGAGGTAGCGTGCCGACGGCGATCACATCGACCTTGGAACCATTCCCGACACGCATCGTCACCTCGTCCTTCGCCAGTCTCCGTTTATTCCGCAGCTCCTGCTGTGAGTTACAAATATGAGCAACGGCACCGGTATCAAATACCCAGGAGTTACTACGAGTACTGGTAAGGTACACATCAATTACATGTATATCAAATATACCTTTAGTGGTTGTTTGGATACAGTTCAGTTTTTAGAAAATGGATTTTAGGAGAAATTATAGGAAAACGAGTTTTAGTTAGTTATTCTGTTAACACAAGTTTTTGGAATTCTTTGTTTGGATTAAGAAGCTGTTTTTATAAAACCGTGTTTGGGTTAGATTAGACCCATTGATCTGAATGAACTGGATAAGAGGCTCAATCCGTGCTACAGCAGTCTCGGGAGCCAACACAAGAGCACGCACTGATTGAGAGCTGGCAGCCATGGCCCTCTTCCAAGCTTTCTACCCAAGCTCAACGCACCACGTTGCTGCTGCAAATCGTCTCAGCCTCCGCTCAAACCTCAAAGTTCACTTTGCTGCTACATATGGATCATTCGCATGACGTTGTTTGCCCTCGACGCGTATGCCGGGCTCCCCGAGGCACCGTCGTCCCCCCTGAGGCGCCATCTTCCGTGTAACACCAAGCTATCGGTTCGCTACAGCGCTGCCAGGAGCTATCGACTGCAGCAGCGGTGTCACCCAATGTATGGTTCCCAACTTCCCGGACGACTGGATGTCTGATCTGTTCACCGGCATCCTTGCAGAGGACATGCGCAAGATCGCTGACGGCAATGTCAAAGGCCTCTTGCTCACAACAAAGTGGTGCTCGTCGTACAACGGCTCCACCCTCCAAGGTCTCTGTGTTGAGCGGTGGCGAGCAGGGCCGATAGGCGTCTGTGGCTTGCCTCCATCGGCCACGCCCGGTGGAGCGGCATGGACGGCAGCCACTGGCGGCGCTCACAGTCGCACAACTCGGCGCAGAACTCGCCGTGGTCGAGGAGCGACAGTGGTGTGCTGAAATCACGACGGCGACAAGCTACATATGCAACGTCCTGTGCGGTGAAGCGTAGATGGGTAGGATTAGCTAAACAGGTTTGTAGAAAAGCGACTAATAGTCGTTTTACCAAAAGCTCACTTTTTTCGCTTTTACGAAAACCAAGTCTTACTTATCCTGAGGTTAGTTACGCTAACCAAACGTAGTTTTAGGATTAAACGAGTTTAAAGGAAACCGATTTAGTATAATCGCCTATCCAAACAACCTCTTAGTGTTGCCGGCCTTCTTGTCCGCTAAGTATTTGGGGCAGTTCCGCTTCCAGTGGCCCTTCCCTTTGCAATAAAAGCACTCTGTCTCAGGTTTGGGTCCATTCTTTGACTTCTTCCGGCAACTTGCTTACCGGGCGCGGCAACATCCTTGCCGTCCTTCTTGAAGTTCTTCTTACCCTTGCCCTTTTTGAACTTAGTGGTTTTATTGGCCATCAACACTTGATGTTCTTTCTTGATTTCAACCTCTGTTGACTTCAGCATTGAGAATACTTCGGGAATGGTCTTCACCATCCCACGCATATTGTAGTTCATCACAAAGCTCTTGTAGCTTGGTGGGAGCGATGAAGGATTCTGTCAATGACCGCCTCGTCCGGGAGGTTTATGTCCAATTTGGGACAGGCGGTTGTGCAACCAGACATTTTGAGTATGTGCTCACTTGTAACTGTTTTCCTCCATCCTACAACTATAGAACTTGTCGGAGACTTCATATCTCTCGACCGGGCATGAGCTTGGAAAACTAGTTTCAGCTCCTCGAACATCTCATATGCTCCGTGTTGCTCAAAACGCTTTTGGAGCCCGGTTCTAAGTTGTAAAGCATGCCGCACCGAGCGAGTGAGTAATCATCAAGACGAGACTGCCAAGCATTCATAATGTCTTGGTTCTGCGACGGGTGCATCACCTAGCGGTCTTTCTAGGACATATTGTTTCCTGGCAGCTATGAGGATGATCCTCGTGTTAGGACCAGTCTGTATAGTTGCTGCCATCATCTTTCAGCTTGGTTTTCTCTAGGAGCAGCGTTGAAGTTCATGTTGACATGAGCGTTGGCCATTTGATCTACAAGACATATTTGCAAAGGTTTTAGACTAAGTTCATGATAATTAAGTTCATCTAATCAAATTATTTTTATGAACTCCCACTCAGATTAGACATCCCTCTAGTCATCTAAGTGTTACACGATCCGAGTCGACTAGGCCGTGTCCGATCATCACGTGAGACGGACTAGTCATCGTCGGTGAACATCTCCATGTTGATCGTATCTTCCATACGACTCGTGTTCGACCTTTCGGTCTCCGTGTTCCGAGGCCATGTCCGTACATGCTAGGCTCGTCAAGTTAACCCTAAGTGTTTTGCATGTGTAAAACTGTCTTACACCCGTTGTATGTGAACGTAAGGATCTATCACACCCGATCATCACGTGGTGCTTGAAGCAGCGAACTTTAGCAACTGTTCAAAGTTAGGGGAGAACACTTCTTGATATTGTTGTAAGTGATCATCTTATTTACTACCGTCGTTCTAAGTAAACAAGATGCATAAACATAATAAACATCACATGCAATTATATAGTAGTGACATGATATGGCCAATATCATATAGCTCCATTGATCTCCATCTTCGGGGCTCCATGATCATCTTGTCACCGGCATGACACCATGATCTCCATCATCATGATCTCTATCATCGTGTCTTCATGAAGTTGTCACGCCAACGACTTCTTCTACTTCTATGGCTAACGTTTAGCAATAAAGTAAAGTAATTTACATGGCGTTCTTCAATGACACGCAGGTCATACAAAAATAAAGACAACTCCTATGGCTCCTGCCGGTTGTCATACTCATCGACATGCAAGTCGTGATTCCTATTACAAGAACATGATCTCATACATCACAATATGTCATTCATCATTCATCACGACTTCGGCCATATCACATCACATGACAATTGCTGCAAAAACAAGTTAGACGTCCTCTAATTGTTGTTGCATCTTTTACGTGGCTGCAATTGGGTTCTAGCAAGAACGTTTTCTTACCTACGAATAACCACAACGTGATTTTGTCAACTTCTATTTACCCTTCATAAGGACCCTTTTCATCGAATCCGCTCCAACTAAAGTGGGAGAGACAGACACCCGCCACCCACCTTATGCAACTAGTGCATGTCTGTCGGTGGAACCGGTCTCTCGTAAGCGTTCGTGTTAGGTTGGTCCGGGCCGCTTCATCCCACAATACCGCTGAAGCAAGCTAAGACTAGTAGCGGCAAGCAAGTTGACAAGATCTACGCCCACAACAAAATTGTGTTCTACTCGTGCAATAGAGAACTACGCATAGACCTAGCTCATGATGCCCTTTGTTGGGGAGCGTTGCGAGAAAATTAAAATTTTTCCTACGGTTTCACCAAGATCCATCTATGAGTTCATCTAAGCAACGAGTCATGGGAGAGATTGCATCTACATACCACTTGTAGATCGCGTGCGGAAGCGTTCACTAGAACGTGGATGATGGAGTCGTACTCGCCGTGATCCAAATCACCGATGACCGAGTGCGAGCAGACGGCACCTCCACGTTCAACACACATACGGAGCGGATGACGTCTCCTCCTTCTTGATCCAGCAAGGGGAAGGAGAGGTTGAGGAAGATGGCTCCAGCAGAAAGACTGACGGCGTGGTGTTGGTGGAAAAGCAGCACTCGGCGGGCTTCGCCAAGCACGTGACGGAGGAGGAGAGGTGTAGCAGGGGAGAGGGAGGCGCCAGAACTTCAGGGTGCGGCTGCCCCCTCCCCCCTCCCTTTATATAGGCCCCCAGGGGGGGCGCCGTGAAGGAAATATGCCCTAGAGGCAATAATAAAGTTATTATTTATTTCCTTATATCATGATAAATGTTTATTATTCATGCTAGAATTGTATTAACCGGAAACATAATACATGTGTGAATATATAGACAAACAGAGTGTCACTAGTATGCCTCTACTTGACTAGCTCGTTGATCGAAGATGGTTATGTTTCCTAACCATAGACATGAGTTGTCATTTGATTATCGGGATCACATCATTAGGAGAATGATCGATTGACATGACCCATTCCGTTAGCCTAGCACTTGATCGTTTAGTATGTTGCTATTGCTTTCTTCATGACTTATACATGTTCTGTAACTATGAGATTATGCAACTCCGTTACCGGAGGAACACTTTGGTGCTACCAAGCGTCACAACGTAATTGGGTGATCATAAAGGAGTACTACAGTGTCTCCAAAGGTACTTGTTGGGTTGGCGTATTTGAGATTAGGTTTTGTCACTCCGATTGTCGGAGAGGTATCTCTGGCCTTCTCGGTAATACACATCACATAAGCCTTGCAAGCATTACAACTAATGAGTTAGTTGTGAGATGATGTATTCTGAAGCGAGTAAAGAGACTTGCCAAGAACGAGATTGAACTAGGTATTGGATACCGACGATCGAATCTCGGGTAAGTAACATACCGATGACAAAGGGAACAACGTATGTTGTTATGCGGTCCGACCGATAAAGATCTTCGTAGAAAATGTAGGAACCAATATGGGCATCCAGGTCCCGCTATTGGTTATTGACCCGAAGATGTGTCTCGGTCATGTCTACATTGTTCTCGAACCGTAGGGTCCGCACGCTTAAGGTTTCGATGGCGGTTATATTATGAGTTTGTGTATTTTGATGTACGAAGGTTGTTGAGTCCGGATATGATCACGGACATGACGAGGAGTCTCGAAATGGTCGAGACATAAATATTAATATATTGGACGGATATATTTGGACACGGAAAGGTTAGGAGAAGTTTGGAGCTCCGGGAGGTTACTGAACCCCCGGGAGGTATATGGGCCTTATTGGGCCCATGTAGGAGGAAGGAAGAAGGAACAAGGAGGGCGCGCCAAGCCCAATCCGACTGGGGAGGGGGCCGGCCCCTTTCCTTTCTCCTTCCCCTCTTCCTATTCCTACTACTAGTACTACTTCCTAATACTAGTACTCCTTCCTTCCCCTTCAAATAAGATAAGGAAAGAGAGGGAAACCTACTTGGAGTAGGTTTCCCCCTCTATGGTGCGCCCCTTGTGGCCAGCCACCTCCCTCCCTCCTTTATATCACGGGAGGGGGGGCACCCTAGAACACACAAGTTGATCCTTGAGATCGTTCCTTAGCCGTGCAGCGGTGCCCCCTCCACCATATTCCACCTCGGTCATATCATAGCGGTGCTTAGGCGAAGCCTGCGTCGGTGAAACATCAAGATCGTCCACCACGCCGTCGTCTTGACGGAACTCCCTCTCCCCGGAGCTTTCTTTGGATCGGAGCCCGAGGAGCGTCATCGAGCTGAGCGTGTGCCAAGAACTTCGGAGGCGCCGGAGTAATGGCGCTGGGATCGGCTGGATCGCGAGGAGAACGTCTGACTACTTCCTCTACGTCATCATCGACTCGGAGGTGCAGAAGTAACCTTTGGGATCGGCAGGATCGCGAGGAGAACGTCGACTACTTCCTCTACGTTGTGATCGCTTCCGCCACGGTCTCACGAGGGTACGTAGACAACACTCTCCCTCTCGTTGCTATGCCATCACCATGGTCCTGTGTGCGTAGGAAATTTTTGAAATTACTGCGTTCCCCAACAGTGGTATCGAGCCTAGGTTTTTATGGTTTGATGTTTTGCACGAGTAGAACACAAGTGAGTTGTGGGCGATACAAGTCATACGCCTACCAAAGATGTCATACTTTGGTTCAGCGGTATTGTGAGATGAAGCGGCCCGGACCGACATTACGCCAGACGCTTACGCGAGACTGGTTTCACCGTTCTGAGCACTTTCGTGCTTAAAGGTGGCTGGCGGGTGTCTGTCTCTCTCACTTTAGTTGAACCGAAAAGGCTACGCCCGGTCCTTGAGAAGGTTAAACGGAGTCTATTTGAAAGTATCGTTGTGGTCTTGATGCGTAGGTGAGATTGGTTCTTGCTTAAGCCCGTAGCAGCCACGTAAAATTTGCAACAACAAAGTAGAGGACGTCTAACTTGTTTTTGCAGGGCATGTTGTGATGTGATATGGTCAAGACGTGATGCTATATTTTATTGTATGAGATGATCATGTTTTGTAACCGAAGTTATCGGCAACTGGCTGGAGCCATATGGTTGTCGCTTTATTGTATGATATGCTATAGACCTGTAATTGCTTTACTTTATCTCTAAGCGGTAGCTTTAGTCGTAGAAGAAATAGATGGCGTAAACGACAACGATGCTACGATGGAGATCAAGGTGTCGGCGCCCGGTGGCGATGGTGATCACGATGGTGCCGGAGATGGAGATCACAAGCACGAGATGATGATGGCCATATCATATCACTTATATTGATTGCATGTGATGTTTATCCTTTATGCATCTTATTTTGCTTTGATTGACGGTAGCATTATAAGATGATCTCTCACTAAAATTATCAAGAAGTGTTCTCCACGAGTATGCACCGCTATGCGAAAGTTCTTCGTGTTTGAGACACCACGTGATGATCGGGTGTGATAGGCTCTACGTTCAAATACAACGGGTGCAAAACAGTTGCACACGCAGAATACTCAGGTTAAACTTGACGAGCCTAGCATATAACAGATATGGCCTCGGAACACGGAGACCGAAAGGTCGAACGTGAATCATATAGTAGATATGATCAACATAGTGATGTTCACCATTGAAACTACTCCATCTCACGTGATGATCGGGACATGGTTTAGTTAATTTGGATCACGTAATCACTTAGATGACTAGAGAGATGTCTGTCTAAGTGGGAGTTTTTAATATGATTAATTAAAACTTAAATTTATCATGAACTTAGTACACGATAGTATTTTGCTTGTCTATGTTTCTTGTAGATAGATGGCTCGTCTTTGTTGTTCCGTTGAATTTTAATGCGTTCCTTGAGAAAGCAAAGTTGAAAGATGATGGTAGCAATTACACGGATCGGGTCCGTAACTTGAGGATTATCCTCATTGCTGCACGGAAGAATTACGTCTGGAAGCACCGGCTGGGTGCGAACTGCTTTGCGGGAGAGCTGCGCGGAAGTTACGAGCGCCCGGCAAAGCAAAGCTGATGACTACTCAATAGTTCGATGTGCCATGCTTTACGGCTTAGAACCGGGTCTTCAACGACGTTTTGAGCGTCATGGAGCATATGAGATGTTCCAGGAGTTGAAGTTAATATTTCAAGCAAATGCGGATTGAGAGATATGAAGTCTCCAATAAGTTCTATAGCTGCAAGATGGAGGAGAATAGTTCTGTCAGTGAACATATACTCAAAATGTCTGGGTATAATAATCACTTGATTCAACTGGGAAATGTAAACGCCCTGTAATTGCTTTACTTTATCACTAAGCGGTAGCGATAGTCGTAGAAGCAATAGATGGCGTAAACGACAACGATGCTACGATGGAGATCAAGGTGTCGCGCCGGTGACGATGGTGATCACGACGGTGCTTCGGAGATGGAGATCACAAGCACAAGATGATGATGGCCATATCATATCACTTATATTGATTGCATGTGATGTTTATCCTTTATGCATCTTATTTTGCTTTGATTGACGGTAGCATTTTAAGATGATCTCTCACTAAAATTATCAAGTAGTGTTCTCCACGAGTATGCACCGTTGCCAAAGTTCGTCGTGCCGAGACACCACGTGATGATCGGGTGTGATAAGCTCTCGTCCATCTACAACGGGTGCAAGTCAGTTTTGCACGCTTGAGAATACTCAGGTTATACTTGACGAGCCTAGCATATGCAGATATGGCCTCGGAACACGGAGACCGAAAGGTCGGCGTGAATCATATAGTAGATATGATCAACATAAGATGTTCACCATTGAAAACTACTCCATCTCACGTGATGATCGGTTATGGTTTAGTTGATTTGGATCACGTGATCACTTAGATGACTAGAGAGATGTCTATCTAAGTGGGAGTTCTTAAGTAATATGATTAATTGAACTTTAATTTATCATGAACTTAGTCCCGGTAGTATTTTGCAAATTATGTTGTAGATCAATAGCTCGCGTTGTTGCTTCCCTATGTTTTTATATGTGTTCCTAGAGAAAATTGTATTGAAAAATGTTAGTAGCAATGATGCGGATTGGATCCGTGATCCGAGGTTTATCCTCATTGCTGCCTGTAAGAATTATGTCCTTAATGCACCGCTAGGTGACGGACCTAATGCAGGAGCGGTATGCGAGACATTATGAGCGTTTGGCTAGCTCAATATGATGACTACTTGATAGTTTAGTGCACCATGCTTAACGGCTTAGAACCGGGACTTCAAAGATGTTTTGAACGTCATGGACCATATAAGATGTTCCAGAAATTGAAGTTAATATTTCAAGCAAATACCCGAGTTGAGAGATATGAAGTCTCCAACAAGTTCTATAGCTAAAAGATGGAGGAGAATCGCTCAACTAATGAGCATGTGCTCAGATTATGCAGGTACTTCAATCGCTTGAATCAAGTGGGAGTTAATCTTCCGGATAAGATAGTGATTGACAGAATTCTCTAGTCACCAACACTAAGTTACTAGAACTTCGTGATGAACTATAGTATGCAAGGGATGACGAAAACGATTCCCGAGCTCTTCGTGATGTTGAAATCGACGAAAGTAGAAATCAAGAAAGAGCATCAAGTGTTGATGATTGACAAGACCACTAGTCTCAAGGAAAAGGGCAAAGGGAAGAAGGGGAACTTCAAGAAGAACGGCAAGCAAGTTGCTGCTCGAGTGAAGAAACCCAAGTCTGGACCTAAGCACGAGACTAAGTGCTTTCTGCAATGGAACTGGTCACTAGAAGCGGAACTACCCCAAGTATTTGGCGGATAAGAAGGATGGCAAAGTGAACAAAGGTATATTTGAGATACTGATTATTGATGTGTATTTTACTAGTGTTCGTAGCAACCCCTCGGTATTTGATCTTGGTTCGGTTGCTAAGAGTAGTAACTTGAAACGGGAGTTGCAGAATGAACAGAAACTAGTTGAAGGGAAAGTGACGATGAGTGTTGGAAGTAGTTCCAAGATTGATATGATCATCATCGCACACTCCCTATATTTTCGGGATTAGTGTTAAACCTAAATAAATGTTATTTGGCGTTTGCGTTGAGCATGAATATGATTTGATCATGTTTATTGCAATACGGTTATTCATTTAAAATCGAGAGAATAATTGTTGTTACATTTACATGAATAAAACCTTCAATGGTCATACACCCAATAAAAATAGTTTGTTGGATCTCGATCGTAGTGATACACATATTCATAATATTGAGGCCAAAAGATGCAAAGTTAATAATGATAGTGCAACTTATTTGTGGCACTGCCGTTTAGGTCATATTGGTGTAAAGCGCATGAAGAAAACTCCATCTTTTGATGGACTTTTGGAATCACTTGATTATGAATCATTTGATGCTTGCGAACCGGGCCGTTTGGGCAAGATGACTAAAACTCCGTTCTCGGAAAAATGGAACAAGCTCTTGACTTATTGGAAATAATACATACCGATGTATGCGATCCAATGAGTGTTGATGCTCGTGGCAAGTATCGTTATTTTCCGACTTTCACAAGATGATTTGAGCAGATATGGGTATATCTACTTGATGAAACATAAGTCTGAAATAGTTGAAAGGTTCAAAGAATTTCAGATTGAAGTGGAAAAATCATCGTAACAAGAAAATAAAGTTTCTGCGATCTAATCGCAAAGACGAATAATTGAGTTACGAGTTTGGTCTTCAATTAAAATAATGTGGAATAGTTTCACAGCTCACGCCAACTGGAACACCACAATGTTATGGTGTGTCCGAACGTCGTAACCGCACTTTATTTGATATGGTGCGATCTATGATGTCTCTTATCGGTTTACCACTATCATTTTGGGGTTATGCATTAGAGACAGCTGCATTCACGTTTAATAGGGCACCATCTAAATCCGTTGAGACGACACCATATGAACTATTGTTTAACGGTAAACCTAAGTATGTCGTTTCTTAAAAATTTGGAGTTGTGATGCTTATGTGAAAAAGTTTTCACCTGATAAGCTCAAACCCAAATCGGAGAAGTGCGTCTTCATAGAATACCCAAAGGTAATTATTGGGTACACCTTCTATCACAGATCCGAAGGCAAGTTTTTCGTTGCCAAGAATGGATCCTTTCTAGAGAAGGAGTTTCTCCCGAAAGAAGTGAGTGGGAGGAAAGTAGAACTTGATGAGGTAATTGTACCTTCTCCCTTATTGGAAAGTAGTTTATCACAGAAATCAGTTCCTCGTGACTACTACACCAATTAGTGAGGAAGCTAATGATGATGATCATGTAACTTTAGATCAAGTTACTACCGAACCTCAGAGGTCAACCAGAGTGAGATCCGCACTGCAGTGGTACGGTAATCATATTCGGAAGTCATGTTACTAGACCATGATGAACCTCACGAACTATGAGGAAGCGATGATGAGCCCAGATTCGCGAAATGGCTTGAGGCCATGAAATGCGAGATAGGATCCATGTATGAGAACAAAGTATGGACTTTGATGGATTTGCCCGATGATCGGCAAACCATAGAAAATAAATGGATCTTCAAGAGGAAGGCAGAATGACGATAGTAGTGTTCTTGTCTACAAAGCTAGAATTGTCGCAAAAGGTTTTCGACAAGTTCAAGATGTTGACTACGATGAGAGTTTCTCACCGTATCTATGCTTAAGTCTGTCCGAATCATGTTAGCAATTGCCGCATTTTATGAAATCTGGCAAATGGATAAACAAAACTGCATTCCTTAATGAATTTATTAAAGAAGAGTTGTATATGATGCAACCAGAAAGGTTTTGTCAATCCTAAAGGAGCTAACAAAATGTGCAAGCTCCAGCAATCTATCAATAGACTGGTGCAAGCATCTCGGAGTTGGAATATACGCTTTGATGAGTTGATCAAAGCATATGGTTTTATACAGACTTTTGGAGAAACCTGTATTTACAAGAAAGTGAGTGGGAGCACTACTGACATTTCGATAAGTATATGTGAATGACATATTGTTGATCGGAAATAATGTAGAATTATACGCAAAGCATAAAGGAGTATTTGAAAGGAGTTTTTCAAAGAAGGACCTCGGTGAAGCTGCTTACATATTGAGCATCAAGATCTATTGAGATAGATCAAGACGCTTGATAAGTTTTTCAATAAGTACATACCTTGTCAAGATTTTGAAAAGGTTCAAAATGGAGCAGCCAAAGAAAGAGTTCTTGCACGTGTTACAAGGTGTGAAATTGAGTAAGACTCAAAGCCCGACCACGGCAGAAGATAGAAAGAGAATGAAAGTCATTCCCTATGCCTCAGCCATAGGTTCTATAAAGTATGCCATCTTGTGTACCAGATCTATTGTATACCCTACACTTTGAGTTTGGCAAGGAGTACAATAGTGATCTAGGAGTAGATCCTTTGGACAGCGGTCAAAATTATCCTTAGTGGAATAAGGATATGTTTCTCGATTATGGAAGTGACAAAAGGTTAGTTTGTAAAGGGTTACGTCGATGCAAGTTTTGACACCGATCTGGATGACTCTAAGTCTCGATCTAGATACATATTGAAAGTGGGAGCAATTAGCTAGAGTAGCTCCGTGCAGAGCATTGTAGACATAGATAATTGCAAAATACATAACGGATCTGAATATGAAAGACCCGTTGACTATGATTCTCTCAGTAGCAAAACATGATGACCCCTTAGTACTCTTTTGGTGTTAATCACTTAGCGATGTGAACTAGATTCTGAATCTAGTAAACCCTTTGGGTGTTGGTCACATGGCGATGTGAACTATGGGTGTTAATCACATGATGATGTGAACTATCGATGTTAATCACATGGTGATGTGATCTAGATTATTGACTCTAGTGCAAGTGGGAGATGAAGGAAATATGCCCTAGAGGCAATAATAAAGTTATTATTTATTTCCTTATATCATGATAAATGTTTATTATTCATGCTAGAATTGTATTAACCGGAAACATAATACATGTGTGAATATATAGACAAACAGAGTGTCACTAGTATGCCTCTACTTGACTAGCTCGTTAATCGAAGATGGTTATGTTTCCTAACCATAGACATGAGTTGTCATTTGATTAACGGGATCACATCATTAGGAGAATGATCTGATTGACATGACCCATTCCGTTAGCCTAGCACTTGATCGTTTAGTATGTTGCTATTGCTTTCTTCATGACTTATACATGTTCTGTAACTATGAGATTATGCAACTCCGTTCTGGGAGGAACACTTTGGGTGCTACCAAGCGTCACAACGTAAGCTGGGTGATCATAAAGGAGTACTACAGGTATCTCCAAAGGTACTTGTTGGGTTGGCGTATTTGAGATTAGGTTTTGTCACTCCGATTGCTCGGAGAGGTATCTCTGGGCCTTCTCGGTAATACACATCACATAAGCCTTGCAAGCATTACAACAAATGAGTTAGTTGTGAGATGATGTATTACGGAGCGAGTAAAGAGACTTGCCAAGATGAGATTGAACTAGGTATTGGATACCGACGATCGAATCTCGGGTAAGTAACATACCGATGACAAAGGGAACAACGTATGTTGTTATGCGGTCTCGACCGATAAAGATCTTCAGAGAAAATGTAGGAACCAATATGGGCATCCAGGTCCCGCTATTGGTTATTGACGAAGATGTGTCTCGGTCATGTCTACATTGTTCTCGAACCGTAGGGTCCGCACGCTTAAGGTTTCGATGACGGTTATATTATGAGTTTGTGTATTTTGATGTACCGAAGGTTGTTGAGTCCGGATATGATCACGGACATGACGAGGAGTCTCGAAATGGTCGAGACATAAATATTAATATATTGGACGGATATATTTGGACACCGGAAAGGTTAGGAGAAGTTTGGAGCTCCGGAGGTTACCGAACCCCGGGAGGTATATGGGCCTTATTGGGCCCATGTAGGAGGAAGGAAGAAGGAACAAGGGAGGCGCTTCAAGCCCAATCCGAATTGGGGAGGGGGCCGCCCCTTTCCTTTCTCCTTCCCCTCTTCCTATTCCTACTACTAGTACTACTTCCTAATACTAGTACTCCTTCCTTCCCCTCCAAATAAGATAAGGAAAAGAGAGGAAACCTACTTGGAGTAGGTTTCCCTCCTATGGTGCGCCCCCTTGTGGCCGGCCACCGTCTCCCTCCCTCCTTTATATCACGGGAGGGGGCACCTAGAACACACAAGTTGATCCTTGAGATCGTTCCTTAGCCGTGTGCGGTGCCCCTCCACCATATTCCACCTCGGTCATATCGTAGCGGTGCTTAGGCGAAGCCTGCGTCGGTGAAACATCAAGATCGCCACCACGCCGTCAGGCCGACGGAACTCCCTCTCCCGAGCTTTCTTTGGATCGGAGCCCGAGGAGCGTCATCGAAATAACGTGTGCCAAGAACTTCGGAGGCGCCGAGTAACGGCGCTGGGATCGGCTGGATCGCGAGGAGAACGTCGACTACTTCCTCTACGTCATCATCGACTCGGAGGTGCCGAGTAACGGCACTGGGATCGGCAGGATCGCGAGGAGAACGTCGACTACTTCCTCTACGTTGTGATCGCTTCCGCCACGGTCTCACGAGTGCGTGAGACAACACTCTCCCCTCTCGTTGCTATGCCATCACCATGGTCCTGTGTGTGCGTAGGAAATTTTTTGAAATTACTGCGTTCCCCAACACGCCGACCCTTGGAGATCCTATCTCCCAAGGGGGGCGGCGGCCAAGGGGGGTGGAGTGCCCCCCAAGGCAAGTGGGGCGCCCCCCCACCCTAGGGTTTCAACCCTAGGCGCAGTGGGCCAAGGCGCACCAGCCCACTATGGGCTGGTTCCTCCCCACTTCAGCCCATGGGGCCCTCCGGGATGGGTGGCCCCACCCGGTGGACCTCGGGACCCTTCCGGTGGTCGGTACAATCTGGGTGACCGAAACTTTCCCGATGGTCAAACAATACTTCCTATATATAATTCTTTACCTCCGGACCATTCCGAACTCCTCGTGACGTCCGGGATCTCATCCGGGACTCGAACAACATTCGGTTTACTGCATACTCATATTCATACAACCCTAGCGCCACCGAACCTTAAGTGTGTAGACCCTACGAGTTGGGAGACACGTAGACATGACCGAGACGGCTCTCGGGCAATAACCAACAACGGGATATGGATACCCATGTTGGATCCCACATGCTCCTCGATGATCTCATCGGATGAACCACGATGTCGAGGATTCAAACAATCCCGTATACAATTCCCTTTGTCAATGGTATTTTACTTGCCCGAGATTCGATCGTCGGTATCCCAATACCTCGTTCAATCTCGTTACCGGCAAGTCACTTTACTCGTACCGTAATGCATGATCCCGTGACGGACACTTGGTCACTTTGAGCTCATTATGATGATGCACTACCGAGTGGGCCCAGTGATACCTCTCCGTAACACGGAGTGACAAATCGAGCCTCGATCCGTGTCAACCCAACAGACACTTTCGGAGATACCTGTAGTGCACCTTTATAGTCACCCGATTACGTTGTGACGTTTGGTACACCCAAAGCAATCGCTACGGTATCCGGAGTTACACGATCTCATGGTGCGAGGAAGAGATACTTGACATTGGAAAAGCTCTAGCAAAACGAACTACGATCTTGTGCTATGCTTAGGATTGGGTCTTGTCCATTACATCATTCTCCTAATGATGTGATCCCGTTATCAACGACATCCAATGTCCATAGTCAGGAAACCATGACTATCTATTGATCAACGAGCTAGTCAACTAGAGGCTCACTAGGGACATATTGTGGTCTATGTATTCACACGTGTATTACGGTTTCCGGATAATACAATTATAACATGAATAAAAGACAATTATCATGAACAAGGAAATATAATAATAATCCTTTTATTATTGCCTCTAGGGCATATTTTCAACAGGGTGGAAGTACAGCAACGGGAGGCCGTCACCGTCGACCGGCGGAACAGGGCCCTCGCTAAGAAGGCCCGTGACAACGCGGCACACGCGGTTGCGGGTGTCGCTGCCGCTTCCGCGGACCAGGCCGAGACCGACGCGGCGCGCGCGGGGATGATGAATCCCCCCGGCAACCACGCGCAGTACGCGCCATGGGGCCAACAAGGTGTCGGGTCTCCGACGCCGCAACCATGGGGATCGCCGGGCTACGCCGACGGGGACGTGCATGGTGGGTTCAACCCAAATGTCACGTTCCCCCATGGACACCCGGCTCAGCGCACGCCCTCGCCCGCCTTCACCGGCGTGCAGTACCCTCCATACAACTACTGCCACAGCGTCGCCTCCTCGACGCCTCCTCTCCGCGTTGCAAGATCGCCTTCTCGCACCTCGGCGACGCCGACGAGACCGAGGCCGACATGGGCGACATCATCGCGGAAGGATGAGGCGGTCGATCTCAGCGGCGGCATGGACGACGAGCTCGGCTACGTCTACGGCGACGAGGAACAAGAGGAGCAGGAGGAAGAGGAGGAGGAGGAGGAGGACGAGGACGAGGAGGAGCCGGCGAGGAGGCGCAAGAAGAAGAAGCGGACGGCCAGGTCAGCCGAGCCGAGCATCAAGTGGGCATCCAAGGAGGAGGAATGCCTCGCCGAGGCATGGAAAGTCATCTGCCTCGACCCGACAACCGGCGCGAACTAGAGCATCGAGACGTACTGGGAGCGCATCAAGGCCGAGTTCGACGAGCGCAAGCTCGTCGACCCCTACTTCAAAGGCGTCTACATGCAGCGCGGGTCGAAGGCTATGGCGAACCATTGGGGGCGCATCCAGGGGGCGTGCAACAAATGGCATGGTATCGTCGAGGAGGTGGACGCTCACCCGGAGAGCGGCGCCAGCATTGAGGATCAGGTATGCCACGCCGGTCTCCCGTCTCTCTTCGCCATGTGCGCGCGCCCGCCAACTGTTTGTTTGTCCGGTAGCGATTCTTTGCGCATGTTAAACTGTATAGGCAGAGCAACAACGACGCCGAGTTCAAGTACCTCGATGTCTACAAGCGCATTGACAAGTGCGACAAGTGGGCGGAAGTCCGGCGCACCCTCGAGAAGGCTAAGGAGACATACAAGCCGGACGCGCCGGTTCCGGGCGCGTCTGAAGGGCGTCCGGACGGCAACAAGGTGCCAAGAAGGGGAAACACGCCGACGCGGCCACCGTTCGCGTGCAGGAATCCATCGGCCTTTGCCTCGCCGACGACAGGCCGGGCGTCGCCGTGAAGAGAAGACCGAGGCCCGGTGGTCGGCGTTGATGTCGACAAGCGCCGTCAAGCTCGACCTACCGGACCAACGTCGCGCGAAGAAGAGGAACACCGACCGCTTTCGCCGGGCGGGCGGACATGCTCCAACACCGACGAGGCGGTCAAGGCGCGTATGGCGCATGCCGCCTCAACTCGACCAGCTCCTCGACGACGCCGCCCACGCCCACGCCCACGGCGAAGCCGCCCACGCCCACGCGCACGCCGCCGCTGCCGCCAAGCCCGACCGATGATGCCGCCGAGACTGCCCGCAGCGTAGAAGCCACGCCGCCAAGCACAGAGACCCCGTCAAGCCCGCGCACGCCGACTCCGCCGACGCCGGAGGCCGACCTTGCCGTCTGATGCTTTGTACGTCGAACTTTTCATCGATCGCTGATCACCGCTTGATCACCGGATTGTGGCGTTTATTTTTGGACACGGAAAAGAACTACGTTTGAATTTGCCAATCTTGTGGGGGGCGTGCAGGCGTGGGGGGCTAGGCCGTCGAAGACCGAACTAGCGCGGCTCGCCTCAGTATTTTTCGGCGCCTTGGGGGCCGAACGGCTGGAGGTGCTCTTTAGGCATTTCCAGAATCCTGTATCGCAGCTTTCAGAGCTCTGAAGATGCTTCACGGCGATCCCACAGGATTGTGGTTTCTTCAGGTGGAGGTTACGTGTGGCCGCATAGGGTTACCTCTGTTACCAGCAAAGCGTTCGAAAGCTGGATGAAAGGAGCAACAGGCTGAGACTGAGATATAACGTAAAATAAGGCATGAAAGTCAGCGAATCAAAGTCAGGGGGCACACTAAAAATACAGTGCCGCCACGGTGATGATGGCAGGAACCCACCCAAACTGTGCACTTTCATCATCATCATCATAAGCAGCAGGTCTCTGTCAAGGAGGAGTTCCTGTCCAGTACGCCTCCTTAAAACGCTAACCTCCGACTAATCTGCTTCTGTCAAGCAGTAGTACGTCCCATGAACTTTGCTCAATCTGCTAACCAACTTTATACTACTAGTAGTACTAGTAAAACTACGTGCCGTATTGCATGACCTACCGGTTAAGGATCGTAAGGACAACACGATTACGTATTTGCCCTTGGGACGAGGTGATATAGGTGGAGGGCAACCTGGTAAATTCACGCCGGGCTGGCCTGGATTTGGGGTCAGGTTAGGTTTAGGTTTCTGTTCGGATTAAATCAAATCGTGGCAGCGTCGATCTCGGCTCGGCTCGGTGGGGTGGGAGGCCGCACGCGAACTTATAAGGAGAAAAACAAGGGGGGAAAAGAAAGAGAGAGAGAAAGAAACGCAAATCGACGCGACGACAAATAAGAAAAGGGGCAGCGGGCAGAGCGGTGCCGACGCCAGCCACCACATCCTCCTCCTCGCCCCTTCACCACCTCCCGTCTCCCGACTCCTCCCCCCTCCCTCCAAATCCGCCGCCGCCGCCGGGACGCGGAGGCAGGGGCTAACCCTAGGCGGCACCGACCGCGACCTCTCCCGTCCGTCCGCCTGTCCGTTCCGTCGATCGCCCTGCTGCTGCGGCGTAGGGGGTGTCCGCGCGCGCGTCTCTAGATCGGATTCGATTCGGTTTTGTTGCGGGGGTAGCGACGATGGGGTCGCGGCGGTCGCGGCGCGTTTCGTGGGCCACCGGACCCAGCCTCTGCAAGGTACTGCTACCAACAACACCTGATGATACTAATTCAATCCATCCACCCGACCCACCGCCCGCCGAGACGGGTTCGCGCTCGAGGATCCGCGGCGTGTGCTCGTTCGTCGTCGTTGCGGATTTTCGATTTGCTTTGTTTGTTGAATGAATGGTTTAATCCGTTGCTGCGTGAGATACGATACTGTTGTATGCTTTTTGTTTTTGTTTTATTTTCTTTGGAGATGCGAGATGCGTGGAGCTGTGTGTAAAACAAACGATGACGACGCATCTAGATTTTTGTGTATCCAATGAGCGCAGCGGAATAGAATGAGATGTGGATTTCGTTGTGCAAACGTGGCTGAATTGTTGGCATTGCTGACACGGATATACAGATGCTCATAGCAGATAGTAATAATTTGGGTGCGTGATTAACAGACGACAGGACAAAACACGATTAATTGAACAACCTCTGCATATGTCTGTATCGAACAGCATCAGGATGCAGACAATGTGGGGGGAGACAAGCAAATGGGAACTCCAATGTGAATGATGAGTGAAACACTAAACAAACTACTGAAGGATTGCATCTAGTAACAACATCACGTACTGTATTTTAGACAAAATTATACAGTATCACATTTAATCTTCCTTCGCTATCATGTATATCTTTTGTTTCAACAATCTCTGTGTTTTAACGAGTAGTTGATTTATTTAAGTGTCGATTCAACATTATCCTGTTTCATGAGCCAATGCCAACATATGTCCAGCAGTATTACCGCAGTATTATGCTGAATATTGCTACCACCTAGCACAACAGTATAGCATGTGGCACCGTTAGTGGATTCACATAACTCGGCATGTGCAGTTACATTTTTCTTGCTGACTAGAGCCTGTTCAAACTACAGTGTATACCATATAGCCAAATTCTCTCTATTAATAATAATAACTAGTGATCCGTCGGTGTACTATCATCATGCATGCAATACACTGTCACTGATGGCTGACAATCATTTCATAGTTTACCATTCATGATCTCCAGCAGGGACAAAAGCCTTGAGTAAACATTGCAATTTTTCTTAAGCGGGAGTTGTTCCTTAAATTTTTAGATGCGCAATACAGAATATATCTCATGCTTCACTTATACATAATAATGCCAGTTCGTCAAATTATCACTGTCTGTCTACACAAATTAAGTTATAATACAGAAACAGTATGCATAGCCTGTGCTAATGCACATGTTTGAAGTTACAAAAATAAACACAATAGCCCAGCAGCATATTTGTTCTGGAGGACTGGTAATATGTCTGAGCTTAATCATTGGAAATTGAATATAGCATGCAGAAAACAAAAGATATGGGTAGATGCAGCCTATAGTAAAAAAAAGAATGCAAACAAACAGATGGCACCATTTTAATTTAAGTTCATTCAGAAATTAGTGATTCACTAGGTTCTCCTGTTTACTGGAAAAGAACGATGTTTGTCCTGTTAGACCATGTGAAGCTCTTATAATTTATCACATTGTTTCTTTGGAGCTATAGGCATTAGATGGCCATTTATTTGAGACATGGTTCAGCAAAATTCTTTGTATATGCTAATGAGATACCATTATTTAATGAGATAATGCATTTATTAGCTGAAGCCATGGGACCATTATATACAACTACTATATGGAAGCTTGTCTTCTCAGTTACCATCCCTAAGTGATTGCATTTTGATATCTGCAAAACCAAAGATTTCTTGTTCGTACTTGTCATTGCTTGATTATTGTCTTGTCAGTTACTTTGCACTCTCCCCGCAAAAGAAAAAGTTACTTCGCACTCATGCTTGCCATTACTTGATTTTTCGCTCATAGAGCAGCCTTTTACATGTGTGCTATGCACTATGATGCTAAGTTTAGGTTGATAAGTCTAGTCATTGACTCCCTGGATCATGCATATCTTTCTTGGCTCACATTCGTTACAGCTTTACAGCATATGCTTGCGATAACAGGAAAATGTGCATATGTGCATATATGTATTTTGTTCTAGTCATATCAATCCATTTGCTGCTGCACTATGTGTAAATTGTTGATATGATTTTCAGTGTCTGTTGTTGAAAGCCTTCATCGTATCTAGCATCATTTCTTAGCTTGCACTACTTATCCATATAAAAATCTCAAGCGGTTGTCCTTCCTATAGAATTTTACTGGTATTATCATATATGACAGAACCTGTCCTCAAAATCTGCTTCAAATTTCTTGGACATTAGAATACCTTGATTGAGCTACATTTCTTTTGTTATAGATAGTATAAAGTCCTGAACATACGTTGTGGTAAGACTGAAGAGAATCATCTTCTATATTACCTGATTTACATTGAAAAAAAGGTCTAAACTGCACTAATATTTCACGGAACCGCTCCTCAAAATCTCATTTTGTTTTGTTTGAGATCAGAGTGCCCTGATTGTGCTAATATTAATTTTCTTGAGATCAGGGTGCCCTGATTGTGCTACTATTTATTTCTTAAGAACTATATGAAATCCTGAATCGGAATTCTGTGAAGAGTTAGAAGAAAATCATCTCTCTTACCTGATTTCGATTAAATTTTATAGACACCATTCATCACATCTATGCAATGAACATTCAGTATGTGATTATTTGTCCATAAACATTGGTTATTTTCTTATTCTGTAAAATATTGTTAGATGGATATACAGTCAGTCGTACACCTTCTTCCCGATTCAAGAAATTTTTTATGGGTAGTGCATAGCCAAGCCCATTTTTAGTGCTATATATTATGTGTCAGTCCTGAAGAGAATAGTTAATTAGGTTCAAGGTGTGCTTTGTATCAGTTTTTGTATAGTAATTATCCGAACGCATTGAGTTAGCGTAAATATTAACACCACCTGACATATTTGTTAATCTGTCAGGTAAGGCTGTTCATATCTGAGGATTCCCCTTCTCAAGCTGGATTAAGACATAAGACAATCTCCAAGCAAAAGGCTCAGCATCCTTAATGCATGCAGCTGGCCCGAGTTCAGATGATTCCCTGCCTCCGGGTTTTGAGTCACTGCAGCCAGCCAATGACCTCAAAATTGACATATCTCAAATTCCTCTTATTAGGTGGAAATGCCCACCACATGTAAGACTCATGATTTAGACTGCTGTGTTGCACAAACTTTCTAGATATTTTCAATATCGTCTCATTTTTCTATATTGTCTTGGTTTCAGATATTGCTGAACCCAAACTGGCACCTTGCCTCTGGAGAAGAAAGCAGGGAGATTGCTGTACAAAATGAGAGAATGTTTGGAGTGCTTGAGGCTATTTATCCACGTGCATCGAACATTCCTCCAAAGTAAGCAAGCTTCTCATATATGTTTACAGATTCTCCTTTTTGACGCTTCATATTTGTTATTCATATAAGCTCTTTGTGCCAATCCAGCCCATTTGTTTCTCCTGATGTGAAAGACTCTCATTATGATGACTCCGGAACCCCATTGGTTCCTGTGATCCCTGTCGAAGATGATGATGCTTCAGATCAGTCGGAAGGACCATTGCTTGATCAACCAAACGATTACCATCAGTCCGATAACTATGGCCCTGCAGAAATCAATGTGCTGCAAGTGTCAAATACTCCAATTACTCCTGCACAACAACAGCCTGGTGTATCCACTGGCGTTGAAGCTGATGTGTTGGCTGCAGCCTCTGCTGCATACACTGCAATAATGCAGAGCAACCAAAAGGGAAGTATGGTTGATCGAGATCTACTTGTTAAAATACTAAGTGATCCTGTACAAGTTGAGAGGTTAATGAAAGAATACAACCAAATTAGAAATGAACAATCTACTAGTAGTTCTGTTGTTGCCCCAATGCCACCGTGTCCACCCCCAAATGACAATGACTGCCCCTGCCTCATATTCCAATCATATGACAACTTTCCAGAACACAAATTCCACCCTGCCACCTCCATCACCAATGGCCCCACGGCCAATGATGAATCGACCGCCTCAAGGGTATCCTCCAGTTCCCATGAATCATCCACCCGGTTCTAGTCCAGCTATGAATCATCGACCAGGTTCAAATCCACCTATGAGTCATCCACCAGGTTCAAATCCACCTATGAGTCATCCACCAGGTTCCAATCCAGCTATGAGTCGTCCACCGGGTTCAAATCCACCTATGAGTCGTCCACCGGGGTCAAATCCAGCTATGAGTCATCCACCGGGTTCAAATCCAGCTATGAGTCATCCATTGGGCTCAAATTCAGCTATGAGTCATGCACCGGGTTCAAATCCAGCTATGAGTTATCCACCGGGTTCAAGTAGTCCAGCTATGAATTTTTCAGGTGCTCCACCAAGGGCTATCAACTATTACAAAACCCTTATCAATCAGCATGGTGGTGAGAGGCAGGAATCATTTGAACAACATGGAAGGCAGTTTGGAATGTACCATCAATCTGCTCCTCCCCAAACTAATGGTATTGATGCTATGAGCGGTGCTTCTATGGTGAACAGAGATACGAAAACGAGGCCAACAAGACCATGTGCCTACTTCAACGGCCCGAGAGGGTGTCGCAACGGAGCTAATTGCACGTTTCTACATGACTCATCTGCCACTTCAAGGCAGCAGGAGCAACAAAACGGCTCTAAAAGGATAAAGTTAGACAGCAGAATAACTGGTCGAAATTGAGCTGTTGGCTGCTATTCAAGTTTTTGACTGTTCTTTGGTTCAATATCTTTTCACATGCTTGGTTCAGTAAATATTGCAGACACCAGCTCCCTGTCCTGTTGACTCCCTCCCAGTAGCCTGCCTCTTCTCCTTTTTATAGCCAAAAAGATGTTCTGGAAGAAAAGGGAAATACTTCCATCTTATATTGGAGCTTAGATTTTTACTGAACCATTATACACCGTTCTCTATTGAAGCACTTAAATTGTGGCTAGTTTAATGCTGCGTTAGTGGAGACTGTTCTGGTTTTAATTTGTGTGAAAGTTGTTTTTTTACTGGACACAGTTTTAACTTATGTGAAAAAATGTTTCTTACGGGACAGTTTTAACTTATATAAAAACTTAATTAGACAACAAAGAAACCAATAATGATAATTTCTGCTTCAAGGAACTAATCACTTTATATTTGAGTTAAAATAGTTTAATTACATTTGTATTATTTGAACTATGTTATTCTTCTGTGCCATAATATAGTGCGTATTACTTCCTTTGTTTTAATTTACTCAGCATATTAGCTTTCATTGAAGTGAAACTTTATAAAGTTTGACCAAGTTTATAGAAAAAAAATATAATAAATCTATATAATCTGAATATATTCAGTTATGAATTTAATGGTATTGATTTGGTATTGTATGTGTTAATATTTGTTTTCTATATATTTTGTTGAAGTTCATAAATTTTGATTTCAAACACAACTAGTATTCTGTGTGAAAAAACCGGAGGAAGTAGATATTTTGTGAAGTCAAACAATTTGACTAACTTTATAAAAATTATGACCTTTTACAGTACCGAATTTATATCATATAGAAATACATCTCATGATGAATTTAATGGTATTGATCTGTAAAGGTTCATAGTTTTCTACATATAAATTTGGTCAATATAAAGTTTGATTTCAGACAAAACTAATAGTAATATGCACCATGTTTTGGCTGGAAGAAAGTAAATCATGTTTTTGGCTCGAAGAAAATATAATGCATGCCAATTTCAGAGATATGTATCCCTTCGTTCTTAAATACAAGTCTTTTTAGATATTCCAATATGAACGAACTAGATACGAAGTAAAATGAGTGAATCTACTGTATACATCCTTATGTAGTTTATATTGAATGAAATCTCTAAAAAGACTTGAGGTAGATTTTTCTCTCCGTCTTGCATGGGTCAACCCGTACAAGAAACAAACACGTGCATTCTCCACATGAGATGTTCACATATTTTTTGAAATCATGTCTTTATCGCGGTTTAATTACTTCCGTCCACACCGTACGTAGTAAGTCATGGCGATGCATGGCAGACGAGTTTACGTCTACCGACAAATCAAAACCATTAGATTGATATATAGTCAGTTCGGCGTATATATACGTACGTAGGGCATGCATGCATTGAGCATGCTGGGCTGATGACTAGGTAACCGTCTAGCTTAGCTAGCCAGTGGCACTATCTAATCTAGATCAGCCAATCAATATCGCGTGATTGCATGTCCTGAGAGTTCCGGTAGCCTGTACCGGCTAACTGCTCCGGTAGCGACGTGCTACGTACGTTGTTGGCACGCTGCCGGAGCAGGCGACCGATCCATGCGTGATTTTGCGTGTCCGTCGTACTCGTGTCGTTCCGCCAGCTTCGCGCACAGCACGTACGGGACGACGGCGACGTCGCTCTGCAGCATGCACGTCGGTGCAGCGGACCGGGCGCGCCGTGTGCGTCCAACCGAACCCACACGGAAGCGTCTCGTGTCTGCTTGGTCTCCGTCCACCACAGCAGCTCCCACGTCTAGTCGCGTGAGCTAGGGTCGGCGATGAGCGCACGCATGTGATGTACTCCCTCAGTTCCTAAATATAAGTCTATAAGTCTTTTTAGATATTTCATAATGGACTACATACGGAGCAAAATGAACGAATCTACATTCTAAAATATGTCTATATACATTTGTATGTAATTTGTAGTGAAATCTTTAAAAAGACTTATATTTAGGAACGGAGGTAGTAAGACATTTTTTGACATTAGTGGTAGTGTAAAAAAAATGTCTTATAATATGGGACGGAAGGAGTAGAGGGGAGTATAATGTACAAAGCTTCCACCCAAGTGACAAAGCAAGAAGAAAATATGAAAAGAAACGGAAGCAAAACAAGCAATACTGCTGACAAAAATAGCCAGAAAGCAAAACAAGTAAGCCTACTGAAAGCAAAACGGAAGCAAAGCTTCCACCTGTACTCCATTGCTCACAAATAGCCGCGATCTGCCGTCCTCCTGTGGTCATCCACATTCTGAGCTCTTGGAAGATGAAACGTGACACGTCCACCACCGGTAGTTGTTGTGGCCGGTTATTGAAAACCCTTGCATTCCTTTGTTTTCAAATAGCCCAACAAGCGAGCATCGCCAAGGAATCAAAGCTTGTGTTGAAGATATAACTACTAGGTATAAACCGCTCAGGAGGGGGCCGGGTAATACCATTGGCGACTTATCAATGAAGATGGCGGCTCATACAGGCCTATTGACGGCCCAAGACCCAGAGGCGACTTGAGGCCCACAAGAGGATGAACTGCCATATGTGTATAACTTGTTTTGTAAGGCAAGCGTAGTTAGTCATCGAGCCGGACACGTTATGTATAAGCCGGCCAGGACTCCGTGAGCCGCCGGGCGTTAACCTGTGTATATAAAGGGATGATCCGACGGCGGTTTAGAAACAAGAAACAACAAGTCGAGAACTAGGTCAAGCGTATTCGCTCCCTGGTGATCGAAACTCAAACAATACAATCCTAAACTGGAGTAGGCATTTACCTCCACCGCGAGGTGCCGAACTAGTATTAACCCCTTTAAGCTAACCTAGTTGCGATGGCTCCACGACTAAGTCCTTCCGCTAGGACATCTGCCATGTCAAGTCCACGACAGTTGGCGCCCACCGTGGGGCCAGCGCACGGTGGTTTCGAGTTCTTGAAGGGCAGCTTCGAAGGGATCAAGGGGCACGTTGTGGGCCGGATGAATAAGAGTCGTCGCGGCAAGCTCTACATCGACGACGCGGGCTGGGGCCACGAGGCCGACTCAATTGAGTACGGGTACCAGGTCCCCTTCGGTGGAATCCACGTCTTCATCGGCAAGATCAGTGAACCAGGCCCTGAGCCAGACACCCGCACTGACATCATCGAGACGGCTCAGCGTGCACGACCCGCCCAGGTTCAACCCGCCGAGAAGCATGCCTTTGTTGGTTGCATCCATGGGGCAGAATTTGAGGAAGGATCTGTGTCTGGTTGTGAAACATACATCTACTCTGACGGTGGATCGTCAACCGGTGAGACCAATTCAATGTATCAACTACAGGACGACCGGCTTGGGGGCTGTTCCGATGGCGACAGTATTCTGGACCCCTATGAGCCGTCTTACAGGGTTGCGATCTTTATGGCTGGTACGCAGCCAACGCTCGGCTCAACAGCCGCCGCGGCTATGACTTCTAGCTCAACGGCTGCAGCGGCGGCGGTGGTCTTTGGCGGTTCAGCAGCGCCCGGCTCGAGTTACGAGATTCTTGGAGGCTTTGGCGACTTTGATGGGGGTGGAGGTGACCCCGGACACTCAGGAACAAACATAAGGTGGATGTTGCAAGGTTACGAGATGAGATAGCTCAAGCCAAGGAACAGTTGGCGGCTGAGAACGCTAGGATGGCCATGGAGCGAGCTGCTTTGGATGCTCAGGCACAACAGATTCAGGCAGACTCTTTCCGGCTCACCTTGGATCAAAACGCTTCAAATGAAATCCTGAGACGGAGGCACCAGAGTCGTTTACCCCCGGTTTATGATGCAAGACACCTCTTCAACACGCCTGGAGCAGGGACCAGTAACCCGCCAGTGGTGAATTGGGCGGCGGAGGTGCCGAGACCGGAGCGCCCGTTGAGCCGCGTTCTATGGGTCCGCTTCGTTTGGATGTGACTCTGCCTCGACATGTTCCGACACCGCCAGGTCATTATTCTAACCCTTTGGATAATATGATCACTGCCGCAACACGATTGGCGTCTCTCCCAGTTGAAGGCGAGTCTCCAGCTGCGATAGAGACGCGGAGGGCCAGAGAACTTCTTCAGACGGCACTGGATCAACATGCGGCTTATTCGTACAGCCGTGAAAGGATTCACTCAACCCCCCGACCAAGCCGGAGTTATCGCAGGCACATTGACTCACCAGCAGTTTCAAGCAGTGAACAACGTCGTAACCAGCCTCGTGGGCATGACCCGGCACGCGGTGGTGTTGATGCTAAGACCTTGGTGGATCAGGGCAGAGCGCGCCGGGAGGCTGCTACCTCTTGAGCACTGCGTTGGTTTTCCCTTGAAGAGGAAAGGGTGATGCAGCAAAGTAGCGTAAGTATTTCCCTCATTTTTTGAGAACCAAGGTATCAATCCAGTAGGAGGCCACGCTCAAGTCCCACGCACCTACACAAAACAAACAAGAACCTCGCAACCAACGCGATAAAGGGGTTTTCAATCCCTTCACGGTCACTTATGAGAGTGAGATCTGATAGAGATGATAGGATAATATTTTTGGTATTTTTATGATAAAGATGCAAAGTAAAATACACGGTAATAGAAATAGCAAGTGTTGGAAGATTAATATGATGGAAAATAGACCCCGGGGCCATAGGTTTCACTAGTGGCTTCTCTCAAGATAGCATAAGTATTGCGATGGTAAACAAATTACAGTCGAGCAATTGATAAAATTGAGCATAGTTATGAGAATATCTAGGCATGATCATGTATATAGGCATCACGTCCGTGATAAGTAGACCGAAACGATTATGCATCTACTACTATTACTCCACACATCGACCGCTATCCAGCATGCATCTAGAGTATTAAGTTCATAAGAACGGAGTAACGCTTTAAGAAAGATGACATGATGTAGAGGGATAAACTCATGCAATATGATATAAACCCCATCTTTTATCCTCGATGGCGACAATACAATACGTGCCTTTTGCTGCCCTTGTCACTGGGAAAGGACACCGCAAGATTGAACCCAAAGCTAGGCACTTCTCCCATTGCAAGAAAGATCAATCTAGTAGGCCAAACCAAACTGATAATTCGAAGAGACTTGCAAAGATAACAAATCATACATAAAAGAATTCAGAGGAGATTCAAATATTGTTCATAGATAATCTTGATCATAAACCCACAATTCATCGGATCTTGACAAACACACCACAAAAGAAGATTACATCGAATAGATCTGCAAGAGAAACAAGGAGAACTTTGTATTGAGATCCAAAGAGAGAGAAGAAGCCATCTAGCTAATAACTATGGACCTGAAGGTCTGAGGTAAACTACTCTCACATCATTGGAGAGGCTATGGTGTTGATGTAGAAGCCCTCCGTGATCAATGTCCCCTCCGGCGGAGCGCCGGAAAAGGCCCCAAGATGGGATCTCACGAGTACAGAAGGTTATGGCGGTGGAAATAGGGTTTTGGCTCCCTCTCTAATGTTTTCTGGGTATATGGGTATGTATAGGAGGAAGAAGTACGTTGGTGGAGCAACGAGGGCCCCACGAGGGTGGAGGGTGCGCCAAGGGGGGTAGGCGCGCCCCCTACCTCGTGCCTTCCTCGTTGATTGCTTTACGTAGACTCCAAGTCCTCTGGAGCACGTTTGTTTCGAAAATCACGTTCTCGAAGGTTTCATTCCGTTTGGACTCCGTTTGATATTCTTTTTCTGCAAAACACTGAAATAGGAAAAAAAACAGCAACCTGGCCTGGGCCTTCGGTTAATAGGTTAGTCCCAAAAATAATATAAAAGTGTATAATAAAGCCCATTAAACATCCAAAATAGAATATAATATAGCATGGAACAATAAAAAATTATAGATACGTTGGAGACGTATCAAGCATCTAAGCTTAATTCCTGCTCGTCCTCGAGTAGGTAAATGATAAAAACAGAATTTTTGATGTGGAATGCTACTTAGCATAATTTTCAATGTATTTTTCTTATTTGTGGTATGAATATTCAGATCCGAAAGATTCAAGATAAAAGTTCAATATTGATATAAAAATAATAATACTTCAAGCATACTAACTAAGCAATCATGTCTTCTCAAAATAACATGGCTAAAGAAAGTTATCTCTACAAAATCATGTAGTCTGGCTATGCTCTATCTTCATCACACAAAATATTTAGATCATGCACAACCCCGGTTTCAGCCAAGCAATTGTTTCATACTTTAGAATTTTCAAACTTTTTCAACTTTCACACAATACATGAGCGTGAGCCATGGACATAGAACTATATGTGGAATAGAATATGGTGGTTGTGAAGAAGACAAAAAGGAGAAGATATTCTCACATCAACTAGGCGTATCAACGGGCTATGGAGATGCCCATTAATAGATATCAATGTGAGTGAGTAGGGATTGCCATGCAACGGATGCACTAGAGCTATAAGTGTATGAAAGCTCAACAAAAGAAACTAAGTGGATGTGCATCCAACTTGCTTGCTCACGAAGACCTAGGGCAATTTGAGGAAGCCCATCACTGGAATATACAAGCCAAGTTCTATAATGAAAAATTCCCACTGGTAAATAAAAGTGATATCATAGGAGACTCTCTATCATGAAGATCATGGTGCTACTTTGAAGCACAAGTGTGGTAAATGGATAGTAACATTGTCCCTTCCCTCTTTTTCTCTCATTTTTTTCTTTTTTTTATTTTTTTCCTTGGGCTTTTTTTTGGCCTCTTTTTTTTAGTCCGGAATTTCATCCCGACTTGTGGGGGAATCATAGTTTCCATCATCCTTTCCTCACATGGGACAATGCTCTAATAATGATGAACATCACACTTTTATTACTTACAACTCAAGAATTACAACTCAATACTTAGAACAAAATATGACTCTATGTGTATGCCTCCGGCGGTGTACCGGGATATGCAATGAACTATGAGTGACATGTATGAAAGAATTATGGATGGTGGCTTTGCCACAAATACAATGTCAACTACATGATCATGCAAAGCAATATGACAATGATGGAGCGTGTCATAAACGAAATGGTGGAAAGTTGCATGGCAATATATCTCGGAATGGCTATGGAAATGCCATAATAGGTAGGTATGGTGGCTGTTTTGAGGAAGGTATATGGTGGGCGTAATGCACCGGCGAAAGTTGCGCGGTACTAGAGAGGCTAGCAATGGTGGAAGGGTGAGAGTGTGTATAATCCATGGAGTCAACATTAGTCATAAAGAACTCACATACTTATTGCAAAAATCTACAAGTCATCAAAACAAAGTACTACACGCATGCTCCTAGGGGAAGGGTTGGTAGGAGTTAACCATCGCGTGATCCCTACCTCCACACATAAGGAAGACAATCAATAAATATATCATGCTCCAACTTCATCACATAACGGTTCACCATACGTGCATGCTACGGGAATCACAAACTTCAACACAAGTATTTCTCAAATTCATAATTTCTCAACTAGCATGACTCTAATATTACCATCCTCATATCTCAAAACAATCATCAAGCATCAAACTTCTCATAGTATTCAACACACTCATATTTTTTTACTAATCTTGGATGCCTATTATATTAGGACTAATTTTTATGATTAAAGCAAATTACCATGCTGTTTTGTAGGACTCTCAAAATAGTATAAGTGAAGCATGAGAGAACAAAATTTTCTATAAAACAAATCCACCACCGTGCTCTAAAAGATTTAAGTGAAGCACTAGAGCAAAAACTATATAGCTCAAAAGATACAAGTGAAGCACATAGAGTATTCTAATAAATTCTGAATCATGTGTGTGTCTCTCAAAAGGTGTGTACAGCAAGGATGATTGTGGTAAACTAAAAGGCAAAGACTCAAATCATACAAGACGCTCAAAGCAAAACACATATCATGTGATGAATAAAAATATAGCTCCAAGTAAAGTTACCGATAGACGAAGACGAAAGAGGGGATGCCTTCCGGGGCATCCCCAAGCTTAGGCTTTTGGTTGTCCTTGAATTTTACCTTGGGGTGCCATGGGCATCCCCAATCTTAGGCTCTTGCCACTCTTTGTTCCATAATTCATCAAATCTTTACCCAAAACTTGAAAACTTCACAACACAAAACTTAACAGAAAATCTCATAAGCTCCGTTAGCGAAATAAAACAAACCACCACTTTAAGGTACTATAATGAACTCATTATTTATTTATATTGGTGTTAGACCTATTGTATTCCAACTTCTCTATGGTTTATAAGCTCCTTTACTAGCCATAGATTCATCAAAATAAGCAAATAACACACGAAAAACAGAATCTGTCAAAAACAGAACATTATGTAGTAATCTGTATCTAACACAAACTTCTCGAACGCAAAAAATTCCACCAAATTAGGAAGTTCTATATAATTTGTTTATTGATAAAAAAGAATCAACTGAAAAGCACGTTCCAGTGATTTATGAAAACTAATCTCGTGCGCACAAAGTTTCTATTTTCTGCAGCAGGATCAAATAACTATCACCGTAGGTTATCCTAACGGTTTCACTTGGCACAAACACTAATTAAAACACAAAAACGAATCTAACCAGAGGCTAGACAAATTATTTATTCCTAAACATAAGCAAAAAGCGAAAAACTAAAGTAAAATTGGGTTGCCTCCCAACAAGCGCTATCGTTTAACGCCCCTAGCAAGGATAGATCTAAGTATTGCCATCTTTGGTAGGCAATCCATAAGTAGCTCTCATGATGGATTCATAGGGTAATTTAATCTTCTTTCTAGGAAAGTGTTCCATGCCTTTCCTTAAAGGAAATTGGAATCTAATATTCCCTTCCTTCATATCAATAATTGCACCAATCGTTCTAAGGAAAGGTCAACCAAGAATAATAGGACATGAAGGATTGCAATCTATATAAAAACGATAAAATCTACGGGCACACAATTCCTATTTGCAACAATAAGAACATCATTAATTATTCCCATAGGTTTCTTGATAGTGGAATCCGCAAGGTGCAAGGTTAGAGAGCAACCATCAAATTCACGGAATCCTAGCAAATCACACAAGGTTTTTGGAATCGTGGAAATACTAGCACCCAAATCACACAAAGCATAGCATTCATGATCTTTAATTTTAATTTTAATAGTAGGTTCCCACTCATCATAAAGTTTTCTAAGGATAGAAACTTCCAACTCAAGTTTTTCTTCATAAGATTGCAGCAAATCATCAACGATATGTTTAGTAAAAGCCTTATATTGACTATAAGCATGCGGAGAATTTAGCATGGATTGCAACAAGGAAATACAATCTATTAAAGAGCAATTATCATAATTAAATTCCTTGAAATCCAAAATAGTGGGTTCATTGATATCTAAAATTTTAACTTCTTCAATCCCACTTTTACCAAATTTTGCATCAAGATCTAAAAACTCCGAATTTTTGGGACGCCTTCTAGGTAAAGGTGACTCATCTCCAGTCCCACCATTATCAAGATTCATATTGCAAAACAAAGATTTAATAGGAGACACATCAATAACTTTTTGATCTTCATCTTTATTCTCATAAAAATTAGAAGAACATGCTTTCACAAAGCAATCTTTCTTAGCACGCATCCTAGCGGTTCTTTCTTTGCACTCATCAATGGAAATTCTCATGGCTTTGACAGACTCGTTGATATCATGCTTAGGTGGAATAGATCTAAGTTTCAAAGAATCAACATCAAGAGAAATTCTATCAACGTTCCTAGCCAATTCATCAACCTTAAGCAATTTTTCTTCAAGCAAAGCATTGAAATTCTTTTGCGAATTCATAAACTCAACACTAGTCTCAAATTCAGAGGGCATCTTATTAAAATTTCCATAAGAATTGTTGTAGGAATTACCATAATTATTAGAGGAATTACTAGGGAACGTCCTAGGCTTAAAGTTTCCTCTATACGCGTTGTTACCAAAATTATTCCTACCAACAAAATTCACATCCATAGATTCATTATTATTCTCAATCAAAGTAGACAAAGGCATATCATTAGGATCAGAAGAAACACTTTTAGTAGCAAATAATTTCATAAGTTCATCCATATTTCCACTCAAAACATTAATTTCTTCTATCGCATGCACTTTTTTATTAGTAGATCTTTCGGTGTGCCATTGAGAATAATTAACCATAATATTTGTCGTGGTTTCGTCATGGCAGATGTCCTAAAGAAAGGACTTAGTCGTGGAGCCATCACGTGGGTTAGCTTAAAGGGGTTAAAGCGGACAAGGGACGCAGAGAGTTTATAGTGGTTCGGCCCCTTGCGGTGAAGGTAAAAGCCTAATCCAGTTGTTGTGGAATTGCTAGGGTTTCGATTACCAGGGAGCAAATACGCTTTGCCTGAGTCTCGAGTTGTTGTCTGTTCTCTAAACCGCCGCCGGGCCGTCCCCTTATATACATGGGTTGACGCCTTGATCGGTTTACGAATCGAGTCCGGCTCATAAGCGTGTCGGCTCGGTCTCTGCTCTTTCTATCTTACAACACAAGTTTACATATCAATACCGGTTTATGTCTACAGGCCTTAAACCAGCTTTGGTACCTGGGCCTTCATAAAGCGTCACCGTCTTTGTCTTCATGGGCTTCAGATACAGTGAACCACTAAGGGGTTAACCCGGCCTCTCCTGTCCGGTTTACGCCCAGTAGTAATATCCCCAACATTAGGCCCCAGATTGATTTGAACTGGTTCATGTCAATCTTCAATACTTCAGAAAATTTCTTCTTCAACTGTTGGAAATATGCCCTAGAGGCAATAATAAAAGTATTATTATTATATTTCCTTGTTCATGATAATTGTCTTTTATTCATGCTATAATTGTATTATCCGGAAATCGTAATACACGTGTGAATACATAGACCACAATATGTCCCTAGTGAGCCTCTAGTTGACTAGCTCGTTGATCAATAGATAGTCATGGTCTCCTGACTATGGACATTGGATGTCGTTGATAACGGGATCACGTCATTAGGAGAATGATGTGATGGACAAGACCCAATCCTAAGCATAGCACAAGATCGTGTAGTTCGTTTTGCTAGAGCTTTTCCAATGTCAAGTATCTATTCCTTAGACCATGAGATCGTGTAACTCCCGGATACCGTAGGAGTGCTTTGGGTGTACCAAAGCGTCACAACGTAATCGGGTGACTATAAAGGTGCACTACATGTATCTCTGAAAGTGTACATTGGGTTGACACGGATCGAGATCGGATTTGTCACTCCGTGTTACGGAGAGGTATCACTTTGGGCCCACTCGGTAGTGCATCATCATAATGAGCTCAAAGTGACCAAGTGTCCGGTCACGGGATCATGCATTACGGTACAAGTAAAGTGACTTGCCGTAACGAGATTGAGCGAGGTATTGGGATACCGACGATCGAATCTCGGGCAAGTAACATACCGATTGACAAAGGGAATTGTATACGGGTTGTTTGAATCCTCGACATCGTGGTTCATCCGATGAGATCATCGAGGAGCATGTGGGAGCCAACATGGGTATCCAGATCCCGCTGTTGGTTATTGCCCTAGAGCCGTCTCGGTCATGTCTGCATGTCTCCCGAACCCGTAGGGTCTACACACTTATGGTTCGGTGATGCTAGGGTTGTATGAATATGAGTATGCAGTATACCGAATGTTGTTCGGAGTCCCGGATGAGATCCCGGACATCACGAGGAGTTTCGGAATGGTCCGGAGGTAAAGAATTATATATAGGAAGTGGTATTTTGGCCATCGGGAAAGTTTCGGGTCACCCGGTGTTATCTGGGACCACGGAAGGGTCCCGAGGGTCCACCGGGTGGGGCCACCCATCCCGGAGGGACCCATGGGCTGAAGTGGGAGGAACCAGCCCATAGTGGGCTGGTGCGCCCCTAGGCCCACTGCGCCTAGGGTTGAAACCCTAGGGTGGGGGGGAGGCGCACCACATGCCTTGGGGGGCACTCCACCCCCCTGGCCGCCGCCCCCTTGGGAGATTGGATCTCCCAGGGCCGGCGCCCCCCTGGGGGCCTATATAAAGTAGGGCAAGGGGGAGGGCAGCCGCACCCTGTGCATTGGTGTTGGGAAACGTAGTAATTTCAAAATTTTCCTACGATCACGCAAGATCATGGTGATGCATAGCAACGAGATGAGAGTGTTGTCTACGTACCCTCGTAGACCAGCAACGGAAGCGTTGACGCAACGTAGAGGAAGTAGTCGTACTTCTTCACGATCCAACCGATCCAAGTACCGAGCGACGGCACCTCCGAGTTACGCACACGTTCAGCTCGATGGCGTCCCTCGAACTCCGATCCAGCCGAGTGTTGAGGGAGAGTTTCACAAGACGGCGCGTGGTGACGATGATGATGTTCCACCGACGCAGAAGCCGCCTAAGCTCCGTAACGGTATAATCGAGGTGTAATTTGGTGGAAGGGGGCACCGCACACGGCTAAGGAAAGATCTCAAGGATCAACTTGTGTGTCATGGGGTGCCCCTGCTCATATATAAAGGAGGGAAGGGAGGGCTGGCCGGCCGAGAGAGAGGAGGCGCACGGGTTTCCTACTCCTACTAGGAGTAGGATTCCCCAATCCTAGTCCAACTAGGTTTCCCCAAGTGGGAAGGGAGAGAGGCGCCTTCTCCTAGTCCTAATAGGACTAGGGAAGGGGAAAGGTGCTTGACCAGCACTTGGGCCCCTTTTCTCCTTTCCACTAAGGCCCATGTTGGCCCATTAGCATTCCGGGGGTTCGGTAACCTCCGGTACTTGGTAAAATTCCCAATTTCACGGAACACTTCCGATGTCCAAACATAGACTTCCAATATATGAATCTTTATGTCTCGACCATTTCGAGACTCCTCGTCACGTCCGTGATCTCATCCGGGACTCGAACAACCTTCGCACAGAAACATCATAAAAACTCATAGTAACTGTCATCGAAAGCGTTAAGCGTGCGGACCCTACGGGTTCGAGAACTATGTAGACATGACCGAGACACCTCTCCGGTCAATAACCAATAGCGGGACCTGGATGCCCATATTGGCTCCTACATATTCTACGAAGATCTTTATCGGTCGGACCGCATAACAACATACGTTGTTCCCTTTGTCATCGGTATGTTACTTGCCCGAGATTCGATCGTCGGTATCCAATACCTAGTTCAATCTCGTTACCGCAGAAGTCTCTTTACTCGCTTCGTAATACATCATCTCACAACTAACACATTAGTTGCAATGCTTGCAAGGCTTATGTGATGTGCATTACCGAGAGGGCCCAGAGATACCTCTCCGACAATCGGAGTGACAAATCCTAATCTCGAAATATGCCAACCCAACATGAACCTTCGGAGACACCTGTAATGTACCTATATAATCACCAAGATACGTTGTGACTTTTGGTAGCACACAAAGAGTTCCTCAGTCAAACGGGAGTTGCATAATCTCATAGTCATAGGAACATGTATAAGTCATGAAGAAAAGCACTAGCAACAAACTATACGATCAGGTGCTATGCTAATGGAATGGGTCATGTCAATCAGATCATTCAACCAATGATGTGATCCCGTTAATCAAATAACAACTCCTTGTTCATGGTTAGGAAACACAACCATCTTTGATTAACGAGCTAGTCAAGTAGAGGCATACTAGTGACACTCAGTAGGTTTATGTATTCACACATGTATTATGTTTCCGGTTAATACAATTCTAGCATGAATAATAAACATTTATCATGATATAAGGAAATAAATAATAACTTTATTATTGCCTCTAGGGCATATTTCCTTCAGTCTCCCACTTGCACTAGAGTCAATAATCTAGATTACACAAGGTAATGATTCTAACACCCATGGAGTCTTGGTGCTGATCATGTTTTGCTCGTGGAAGAGGCTTAGTCAACGGTCCGCAACATTCAGATCCGTATGTATCTTGCATATCTCTATGTCTCCCACTGGACCAAATCCCGGATGGAGTTGAAGCGTCTTTTGATGTGCTTGGTTCTCTTGTGAAATCTGGATTCCTTTGCCAAGGCAATTGCACGATATTGTCACAAAAGATTTTCATTGGACCCGATACACTAGGTACAACACCTAGATCGGTTATGAACTCCTTCATCCAGACTCCTTCATTAGCTGCTTCCGAAGCAGCTATGTACTCAGCTTCACATGTAGATCCCGCCACGACGCTTTGTTTGGAACTGCACCAACTGACAGCTCCACCGTTTAATGTAAATACGTATCCGGTTTGCGATTTAGAATTGTCCGGATCAGTGTCAAAGCTTGCGTCGACGTAACCGTTCTGACGAGTTCTTTGTCACCGCCATAAATGAGAAACATATCCTTAGTCCTTCTCAAGTACTTAAGGATGTTCTTGACCGCTGTCGATGATCCACTCTGGATTACTTTGGTACCTGCCTGCTAAACTTACAAAGAAGGCACACATCAGGTCTGGTACACAGACATTGCATACATGATAGAGCCTATGGCTGAAGCATAGGGAACATCTTTCATTTTCTCTCTATCTTCTGCGGTGGTCGGGCATTGAGTCTTACTCAACTTCACACCTTGTAACACCGGCAAGAACCCTTTCTTTGCTGATCCATTTTGAACTTTTTCAAAACTTTATCAAGGTATGTGCTTTGTGAAAGTCCTATTAAGCGTCTTGATCTATCTCTATAGATCTTAATGCCCAATATGTAAGCAGCTTCACCGAGGTCTTTCATCGAAAAACTCTTATTCAAGTATCCCTTTATGCTATCCAGAAATTCTATATCATTTCCGATCGGTAATATGTCATCCACATATAATATCGTAAATGCTACAGAGCTCCACTCACTTTCTTGTAAATACAGGCTTCTCCAAAAGTCTATATAAAACCAAAAGCTTTGATCACAATATCAAAACTTTTATTCCAACTCCGAGAGGCTAGCACCAGTCCACAAATGGAAAGCTGGAGTTAGCACACATAGTTAGCAACCATTGGATCGACAAAACCTTACGGTTGCATCATATACAACTCTTCTTCCGTAAATCCATTCGATGAATGCGGTTTTAACATCCATTTGCCAAATTTCATAATCATAAAATGCGGCAATTGCTAACATGATTCGGACGGACTTAAGCATCGCCACGGGTGAGAAGGTCTCATCGTAGTCAATCCCTTGAACTTGTCGAAAACCTTTTGCAACAAGTCGAGCTTTATAGAGCGATAACATTACCATCAGCGTCGGTCTTCTTCTTGAAGATCCATTTATTCTCAATTGCTTGCCGATCATCGGGCAAGTCAACCAAAGTCCACACTTTGTTCTCATACATGGATCCCATCTCAGATTTCATGGCCTCAAGCCATTTTGTGGAATCTGGGCTCACCATCGCTTCTTCATAGTTCGTAGGTTCATCATGTTCCAAAGAACATGACTTCCGAATAGGATTACCGTACCACTGCAGTGCGGATCTTGCTCTGGTTGATCTACGAAGTTCAGAGAAACTTCGATCTGAAGTTTCATGATCATCATCATTAGCTTCCTCCCTATTTGGTGTAGGTGTCACGGAAACTGATTTACGTGATGTACTACTTCTCAATAAGGGAGTAGATACGATTATCTCATCAAGTTCTACTTTCCTCCCACTCACTTCTTTCGAGAGAAACTCCTTCTCCAAAAAGTTTCGAATTTAGCAACAAAAATCTTGCCTTCGGATCTGTGATAGAAGGTGTACCCAACAGTCTCCTTTGGGTATCCTATGAAGACACATTTCTCCGATTTGGGTTCGAGCTTATCAGGTTGAAGCTTTTTCACATAAGCATCGCAGCCCCAAACTTTCAGAACCGCCAACTTTGGTTTCTTGCCACCCCACAGTTCATAAGGCGTCGTCTCAACGGATTTAGATGGTGCCCTATTTAAAGTGAATGTAGCCGTCTCTAAAGCATAACCCCAAAAGCGATAGCGGTAAATCAGTAAGAGACATCATAGATCGCACCATATCTAATAAAGTCACGATTCTGACGTTCGGACACACCATTACGTTGTGGTGTTCCAGGTGGCGTAAGTTGCGAAACTATTCCGCATTGTTTCAAATGTAGGCCAAACTTGTAACTCAAATATTCTCCTCCACGATCAGATCGTAGAAACTTTATTTTCTTGTTACGATGATTTTCCACTTCACTCTGAAATTCTTTGAACTTTTCAAATGTTTCAGACTTGTGTTTCATTAAGTAGATATACCCATATCTGCTCAAATCATCTGTGAAGGTGAGAAAATAACGATATCCGCCACGAGCCTCAACATTCATTGGACCACATACATCCGTATGTATGATTTCCAATAAATCTGTTGCTCTCTCCATAGTTCGGAGAAGCGGTGTTTTAGTCATCTTGCCCATAAGGCACGGTTCGCAAGTGCCAAGTGATTCATAATCAAGTGACTCCAAAAGTCCATCAAGATGGAGTTTCTTCATGCGCTTTACAATCGATATGACCTAAACGGCGGTGCCACAAATAAGTTGCACCATCATTATCAACTCTGCATCTTTTGGTTTCAACATTATGAATATGTGTATCACTACTATCAAGATTAAGTAAAAACAAACCATTCTTCAATGGTGCATGACCATAAAAGATATTATTCATATAAATAGAACAACCATTATTCTCTGATTTAAATGAATAACCGTCTCGCATCAAACAAGATCCAGATATAATGTTCATGCTCAACGCTGGTACTAAATAACAATTATTTAGGTCTAATACTAATCCCGAAGGTAGATGTAGAGGTAGCGTGCCGATTGCGATCACATCGACTTTGGAACCATTTCCCACGCGCATCGTCACCTCGTCCTTAGCCAATCTTCGCAATCCGTAGCCTGTTTCGAGTTGCAAATATTAGCAATGAACCCGGTATCAAATACCAGTGCTCTGCGAGTATTAGTAAGGTACACATCAATAACATGTATATCACATATACCTTTGTTAACCTTGCCATCCTTCTTATCCGCCAAATACTTGGGGCAGTTCCGCTTCCAAAGTGACCACGCTTGCAATAGAAGCACTGAGTTTGAGCTTAGGACCAGACTTGGGTTTCTTCTCTTAATTAGCAACTTGCTTGCCGTTCTTTTTGAAGTTTCCTTTTCTTTCCTTTGCCCTTTTTCTTGAAACTAGTGGTTTTGTTAACCATCAACACTTGATGCTCCTTTTTGATTTCTACCTCTGCTTTCCGGCATCGCGAAGAGCTCGGGCATTGTTTTGGTCATCCCTTGCATATTATAGTTCATCACGAAGCTCTTGTAGCTTGGTGGCGATGATTGGAGAATTACATCAATGACGCAATCATCCGGAAGATTAACTCCAGGTTGAATCAAGTGATTGTTATATCCGGACATTACGAGTATATGCTCCTTGACAGAACCGTTCTCCTCCATCTTACAGACTATAGAACTTATTGGAGACTTCATATCTCTCAATCCGGGCATTCGCTTGGAATATTAACTTCAACTCTGGAACATCTCATATGCTCCATGGTGTTCAAAACGACGTTGAAGTCGGTTCTAAGCCGTAAAAGCATGGCACACCGAACTATAGAGTAGTCATCAGCTTTGCTTTGCCAGACGTTCACAACTTCGGCGCAGCCCTTGCACCAGGCCTGGCACCTAACGGTGCTTCGGGGACGTAATTCTTCCGTGCAGCAATAAGGATAATCCTCAAGTTATGGACCCAGTCCGTGTAATTGCTGCCATCATCTTTCAACTTTGCTTTCTCAAGGAACGCATTAAAATTCAACGGAACAACAGACGAGCCATCTATCTACACATCATAGACAAGCAAGATACTATCGGTACTAAGTTCATGATAAATTTAAGTTCAATTAATCATATTACTTAAGAACTCCCACTTAGAAAAATATCCTCCAATTCTCTAAGTGATTGCGTGATCCATATCAACTACACCATGACCGATCATCACGTGTGATGGAGTAGTTTCAATGGTGAACATCAATATGTTGATCATATCTACTATATGATTCACGCTTTCGACCTTCGGTCTCCGTGTTCCGAGGTCATATCTTATATGCATAGCTCGTCAAGTATAACACGAGTATTCTGCGTGTGCAACTGTTTTGCACCCGTTGTATTTGAACGTAGAGCCTATCACACCCGATCATCACGTGGTGTCTCAAAGACGAAGAACTTTCGCAACGGTGCATACTCGGGAGAACACTTCTTGATAATTTAGTAAGGGATCATCTTATAATGCTACCGTCAATCAAAGCAAGATAAGATGCATAAAGGATTAACATCACATGCAATCAATATAAGTGATATGATATGGCCATCATCATCTTGTGCTTGTGATCTCCATCTCCGAAGCACCGTCATGATCACCATCGTCACCGGGCGCGACACCTTGATCTCCATCGTAGCATCGTTGTCGTCTCGCCAAACTTATGCTTCTACGACTATCGCTACCGCTTAGTGATAAAGTAAAGCATTACAGGCATTGCATTGCATACAATAAAGCGACAACCATATGGCTCTCGCCGATTGCCGATAACCCGGTTACAAAACATGATCATCTCATACAATAAAATTCAGCATCATGTCTAGACCATATCACATCACAACATGCCCTGCAAAAACAAGTTAGGCGTCCTCTACTTTGTTGTTGCAAATTTTACGTGGCTGCTACGGGCTTAAGCAAGAACCAATCTCACCTACGCATCAAAACCACAACGATACTTCGTCAAATAGACTCCGCTTTTAACCTTCTCAAGGACCGGGCGTAGCTACACTCAGTTCAACTAAAGTTGGAGAGACAGTCTTCCACAAGCCATCTATGTGCAAAGCACGTCGAGGGAACCGGTCTCGCGTGAAGAGTACGCGTAAGGTTGGTCTGGATCGTACGTCCAACAATACCGCTGAACCAAAGTATGACATCTTTGGTAGGCAAGATGACTTGTATCGTCCACAACTCACTTGTGTTCTACTCGTGCATATCATCAAACCATAAAAACCTAGGCTCGATACCACTTTGTTGGGAAACGTAGTAATTTCAAAATTTTCCTCACGATCACGCAAGATCATGGTGATGCATAGCAACGAGATGAGAGTGTTGTCTACGTACCCTCGTGAGACCAGAACGGAAGCGTTGACGCAACGTAGAGGAAGTAGTCGTACTTCTTCACGATCCAACCGATCCACGTACCGAACGTACGGCACCTCCGAGTTCTGCACACGCTCAGCACGATGACGTCCCTCGAACTCCGATCCAGCCGAGTGTTGAGGGAGAGTTTCGTCAGCACGACGGCGTGGTGACGATGATGATGTTCCACCGACGCAGAGCTTCGCCTAAGCTCCGTAACGGTATAATCGAGGTGTAATTTGGTGGAAGGGGGCACCGCACACGGCTAAGGAAAGATCTCAAGGATCAACTTGTGTGTCATGGGGTGCCCCCTGCCCCTGTATATAAATGAGGGAAGGTGAGGGGCTGGCCGGCCAGAGAGAGGAGGCGCACCAGGTTTCCTACTCCTACTAGGAGTAGGATTCCCCCAATCCTAGTCCAACTAGGTTTCCCCAAGTGGGAAGGGAGAGAGGGGGCGCCTTCTCCTAGTCCTAATAGGACTAGGGAAGGGGGAAAGGTGCGGCCAGCACTTGGGCCCCCTTTTCTCCTTTCCACTAAGGCCCATGTTGGCCCATTAGCATTCCGGGGGGTTCCGGTAACCTCCTGGTACATGGTAAAATTCCCAATTTCACCCGGAACATTTCCGATGTCCAAACATAGACTTCCAATATATGAATCTTTATGTCTCGACCATTTCGAGACTCCTCGTCACGTCCGTGATCTCATCCGGGACTCCGAACAACCTTGGTACAGAAACATCATAAAAACTCATAGTAGCTGTCATCGAAGCGTTAAGCGTGCGGACCCTACGGGTTCGAGAACTATGTAGACATGACCGAGACACCTCTCCGGTCAATAACCAATAGCGGGACCTGGATGCCCATATTGGCTCCTACATATTCTACGAAGATCTTTATCGGTCGGACCGCATAACAACATACGTTGTTCCCTTTGTCATCGGTATGTTACTTGCCCGAGATTCGATCGTCGGTATCCAATACCTAGTTCAATCTCGATCGCAAGTCTCTTTACTCGCTTTCGTAATACATCATCTCACAACTAACACATTAGTTGCAATGCTTGCAAGGCTTATGTGATGTGCATTACCGAGAGGGCGAGAGATACCACTCCGACAAACGGAGTGACAAATCCTAATCTCGAAATATGCCAAACCAACATGAACCATAGCAGACACCTGTAATGTACCTTTATAATCACCCGATTACGTTGTGACGTTTGGTAGCACCAAAGTGTTCCTCGTGCAAACAGGAGTTGCATAATCTCATAGTCATAGGAACATGTATAAGTCATGAAGAAAAGCACTAGCAACAAACTATACGATCAGGTGCTATGCTAATGGAATGGGTCATGTCAATCAGATCATTCAACCAATGATGTGATCCCGTTAATCAAATAACAACTCCTTGTTCATGGTTAGGAAACACAACCATCTTTGATTAACGAGCTAGTCAAGTAGAGGCATACTAGTGACACTCTGTAGGTTTATGTATTCACACATGTATTATGTTTCCGGTTAATACAATTCTAGCATGAATAATAAACATTTATCATGATATAAGGAAATAAATAATAACTTTATTATTGCCTCTAGGGCATATTTCCTTCAATTGGCGCCTCCCTCCCCCTGCTACACCTCGTCCTCCTCCCGCAGCAGCTTGGCGAAGCCCTGCCGGAGTTCTGCTGCATCCACCACCGCGCCGTCGTGCTGCTGTATCATCATCAACCTCTCCTTCCCCCTTGCTGGATCAAGAAGGAGGAGACGTCTCCCGTCCCGTACGTGTGTTGAACGCGGAGGTGCTGTCCGTTCAACACTTGGTCATCGGTGATTTGGATCACGGCGAGTACGACTCCATCATCCACGTTCTAGTGAACGCTTCCGCACGCGATCTACAAGTGGTATGTAGATGCAATCTCTCTCCCATGACTTGTTGCTTAGATGAACTCATAGATGGATCTTGGTGAAACGTAGGAAAATTTTTAATTTTCTGCAATGTTCCCCAACAGTGGCATCATGAGCTAGGTCTATGCGTAGTTCTCTATTGCACGAGTAGAACACAATTTTGTTGTGGGCGTAGATCTTGTCAACTTGCTTGCCGCTACTAGTCTTATCTTGCTTCAGCGGTATTGTGGGATGAAGCGGCCCGGACCAACCTTACACGTACGCTTACGTGAGACCGGTTCCATCGACTGACATGCACTAGTTGCATAAGGTGGCTGGCGGGTGTCTGTCTCTCCCACTTTAGTTGGAGCGGATTCGATGAAAAGGGTCCTTATGAAGGGTAAATAGAAGTTGACAAAATCACGTTGTGGTTATTCGTAGGTAAGAAAACGTTCTTGCTAGAACCCAATTGCAGCCACGTAAAAGATGCAACAACAATTAGAGGACGTCTAACTTGTTTTTGCAGCAATTGTCATGTGATGTGATATGGCGGAAGTTGCGATGAATGATGAATGACATATTGTGATGTATGAGATCATGTTCTTGTAATAGGAATCACGACTTGCATGTCGATGAGTATGACAACGGCAGGAGCCATAGGAGTTGTCTTTATTTTTGTATGACCCGCGTGTCATTGAAGAATGCCATGTAAATTACTTTACTTTATTGCTAAACGCGTTAGCCATAGAAGTAGAAGTAGTCACATGGCGTGACAACTTCATGAAGACACGATGATGGAGATCATGATGATGGAGATCATGGTGTCATGCCGGTGACAAGATGATCATGGAGCCCCGAAGATGGAGAACAATGGAGCTATATGATATTGGCCATATCATGTCACTACTATATAATTGCATGTGATGTTTATTATGTTTATGCATCTTGTTTACTTAGAACGACGGTAGTAAATAAGATGATCCCTTACAACAATATCAAGAAGTGTTCTCCCTAACTGCACCGTTGCTAAAGTTCGTTGCTTCAAGCACCACGTGATGATCGGGTGTGATAGATCCTTACGTTCACATACAACGGGTGTAAGACAGTTTTACACATGCAAAACACTTAGGGTTAACTTGACGAGCCTAGCATGTACAGACATGGCCTCGGAACACGGAGACCGAAAGGTCGAACACGAGTCGTATGGAAGATACGATCAACATGAAGATGTTCACCAACGATGACTAGTCCGTCTCACGTGATGATCGGACACGGCCTAGTCGACTCGGATCGTGTAACACTTAGATGACTAGAGGGATGTCTAATCTGAGGGGGAGTTCATTAAAATAATTTGATTAGATGAACTTAATTATCATGAACTTAGTCTAAAACCTTTGCAAATATTTCTTGTAGATCAAATGGCCAACGCTCATGTCAACATGAACTTCAACGCGTTCCTAGAGAAAACCAAGCTGAAAGATGATGGCAGCAACTATACGGACTGGGTCCGGAACCTCAGGATCATCCTCATAGCTGCCAGGAAACAATATGTCATAGAAGGACAGCTAGGTGATGCACCCATCCTGCAGAACCAAGACATTATGAATGCTTGGCAGTCTCGTCTTGATGATTACTCCCTCGTTCGATGCGGTATGCTTTACAGCTTAGAACCGGGGCTCCAAAAGCGTTTTGAGCAACACGGAGCATATGAGATGTTCGAAGAGCTGAAACTAGTTTTCCAAGCTCATGCCCGGTTCGAGAGATATGAAGTCTCCGACAAGTTCTATAGTTGTAAGATGGAGGAAAATAGTTCTGTCAGTGAGCACATACTCAAAATATCTGGGTTGCACAACCGCCTTTCCCAAATTGGACATAAACCTCCTGGACGAGGCGGTCATTGACAGAATCCTTGATCGCTCCCACCAAGCTACAAGAGCTTTGTGATGAACTACAATATGCAGGGAATGGTGAAGACCATTCCTGAAGTATTTTCAATGTCAAGTCGGCAGAGGTTGAAATCAAGAAAGAACATCAAGTGTTGATGGTCAATAAGACCACTAAGTTCAAGAAGGGCAAGGGCAAGAAGAACTTCAAGAAGGACGGCAAGGAGGTTGCCGCGCCCGTAAGCCGATTACGGGAAGAAGTCAAGGAATGGACCCAAGCCTGAGACTGAGTGCTTTTATTGCAAGGGGAAGGGTCACTGGAAGCGGAACTGCCCCAAATACTTAGCGGATAAGAAGGCCGACAACACTAAAGGTATATTTGATATACATGTAATTGATGTGTACCTTACCAGTACTCGTAGTAACTCCTGGGTATTTGATACCGGTGCCGTTGCTCATATTTGTAACTCACGGCAGGAGCTGCGGAATAAGCGGAGACTGGCAAAGGACGAGGTGACGATGCGCGTCGGGAATGGTTCCAAGGTCGATGTGATCGCCGTCGGCACGCTACCTCTACATTTACCCACGGGATTAGTTATGAACCTCAATAATTTTTATTTAGTGCCAAGTTTGAGCGTGAACATTGTATCTGGATCTCGTTTAATGCGAGATGGCTACTCATTTAAATCCGAGAACAATGGTTGTTCTATTTATATGAGAGATATGTTTTATGGTCATGCTCCGATGGTCAATGGTTTATTCTTAATGAATCTCGAACGTAATATTACACATATTCATAGTGTGAATACCAAAAGATGTAAAGTTGATAACGATAGTCCCACATACTTGTGTAATCGCCGCCTTGGTCACATTGGTGTCAAGCGCATGAAGAAGCTCCATTCGATGGACTTTTAGAGTCTTTCGATTATGAATCATTTGACACATGCGAACCATGCCTTATGGGCAAAATGACCAAGACTCCGTTCTCCGGAACAATGGAGCGAGCAACCAACTTATTGGAAATCATACATACCGATGTGTGCGGTCCAATGAGCGTTGAGGCTCACGGAGGATATCATTATGTTCTCACTCTCATTGCTGACTTGAGTAGATATGGGTATGTCTACTTGATGAAACACAAGTCTGAGACCTTTGAAAAGTTCAAGGAATTTCAGAATGAGGTAGAGAATCAACGTGACCGAAAAATAAAGTTCTTACGATCAGATCGTGGAGGAGAATATTTAAGTCACGAATTTGGTACACACTTGAGGAAATGTGGAATCGTTTCACAACTCACGCCACCTGGAACACCTCAGCGTAACGGTGTGTCCGAACGTCGTGTCGCACTCTATTGGATATGGTGCGATCTATGATGTCTCTTACCGATTTACCGCTATCATTTTGGGGATACGCTCTAGAGACAGCTACATTCACTTTAAATAGGGCACCGTCTAAATCCGTTGAGACGACACCGTATGAATTATGGTTTGGGAAGAAACCTGTATGTCGTTTCTAAAAGTTTGGGGATGCGATGCTTATGTCAAGAAACTTCAACCTGAAAAGCTCGAACCCAAATCGGAAAATGCGTCATCAAAGGAAACCCAAAGGAAACCATAGGGTATACCTTCTACCTTAGATCCGAAGGCAAGATCTTTGTTGCCAAGAACGGATCCTTTCTGGAAAAAGAGTTTCTCTCGAAAGGAGTAAGTGTGAGGAAAGTAGAACTCGATGAAGTACTACCTCTTGAACCGGAAAGTAGTGCAGCTCAGGAAAATGTTCCTGTGGTGCCTACACCGACTGGAGAGGAAATTAATGATGATGATCAAGGTACTTCGGATCAAGTTGCTCTTGAACCGTAGGTCCACTAGGACACGTTCCGCACTGCAGTGAATGCGGCAACCCTGTCCCGGAAATCATGTTGTTAGACAACGGTGAACCTTCGAACTATGAAGAAGCGATGGCGGGCCCAGATTCCAACAAATGGCTTGAAGCCATGCAATCCGAGATAGGATCCATGTATGAAAACAAAGTATGGACTTTGACAGACTTGCCCGATGATCGGCGAGTGATAGAAAATAAATGGATCTTTAAGAAGAAGACAGACGCGGATGGTAATGTCACCATCTATAAAGCTCGACTTGTCGCTAAGGGTTATGACAAGTTCAAGGGATTGACTATGATGAGACTTTCTCTCCCGTAGCGAAGCTTAAGTCCGTCAGAATCATGTTAGCAATTTCCGCATACTATGATTATGAGATATGGCAGATGGACGTCAAAACAGCATTTCTTAACGGTTATCTTAAGGAAGAGCTGTATATGATGCAGCCGGAAGGTTTTGTCGACCCTAAGAATGCTAACAAGGTATGCAAGCTCCAACGATCCATTTATGGGCTGGTGCAAGCATCTCGGAGTTGGAACATTCGCTTTGATGAGATGATCAAAGCGTTTGGGTTTATGCAGACTTATGGAGAAGCCTGCGTTTACAAGAAAGTGAGTGGGAGCTCCGTAGCATTTCTCATATTATATGTAGATGACATACTTTTGATGGGAAATGATATAGAACTCTTGGACATCATTAAGGCCTACTTGAATAAAAGTTTTTCAATGAAGGACCTTGGAGAAGCTGCTTATATATTAGGCATCAAGATCTATAGAGATAGATCGAGATGCCTCATAGGTCTTTCACAAAGCACATACCTTGATAAGATTTTGAGGAAGTTCAAAATGGATCAGTCCAAGAAAGGGTTCTTGCCTGTACTGCACGGTGTGAGATTGAGCTCAGCTCAATGCCCGACCACGGCAAAAGATAAAGAAGAGATGAGCGTCAACCCTATGCCTCGGCCATAGGATCTATTATGTATGCCATCTTGTGTACCAGACCTGATGTAAACCTTGCCGTAAGTTTGGTAGGAAGGTACCAAAGTAATCCCGACAAGGAACACCGGACAGCGGTCAAGAATATCCTGAAGTACACGAAAAGGACAAAGGACATGTTTCTCGTTTATGGAGGTGACGAAGAGCTCGTCAGAAGGGTTACGTCGACGCTTAGCTTCGACATAGATCTAGATGACTCTAAGTCACAAACCGGATACGTGTATATGTTGAATGGTGGAGCAAGAAGCTGGTGCAGCTGCAAGCAGAAGCGTCGTGGCGGGATCTACATGTGAAGCGGAGTACATGGCAGCCTCGGAGGCAGCGCATGAAGCAATTTGGGTGAAGGAGTTCATCACCGACCTAGGAGTCATACCCAATGCGTCGGGGCCGATCAAACTCTTCTCGTGACAACACCGAGCTATTGCACTTGCCAAGGAGCCCAGGTTTCACAAGAAGACCAGGCACATCAAGTGTCGCTTCAACTCCATCCGTGAAAATGTTCAAGATGGAGACATAGAAATTTGCAAAGTGCATACGGATCCGAATGTCGCAGATCCGTTGACTAAACCTCTTCATGTAAAGCAAAACATGATCAACACCGGAACTCTATGGGTGTTCGATTCATCACAATGTAACTAGATTATTGACTCTAGTGCAAGTGGGAGACTGTTGGAAATATGCCCTAGAGGCAATAATAGAAGTATTATTTTATATTTCCCTGTTCATGATAATTGTCTTTTATTCATGCTATAATTGTATTATTCGGAAATCGTAATACACGTGTGAATACATAGACCACAATATGTCCCTAGTGAGCCTCTAGTTGACTAGCTCGTTGATCAATAGATAGTCATGGTCTCCTGACTATGGACATTGGATGTCGTTGATAACGGGATCACGCCATTAGGAGAATGATGTGATGGACAAGACCCAATCCTAAGCATAGCACAAGATCGTGTAGTTCGTTTTGCTAGAGCTTTTCCAATGTCAAGTATCTCTTCCTTAGACCATGAGATCGTGTAACTCCCGGATACCGTAGGAGTGCTCTGGGTGTACCAAACGTCACAACGTAATCGGGTGACTATAAAGGTGCACTACGGTATGTCCGAAAGTGTCTGTTGGGTTGACACGGATCGAGACTGGATTTGTCACTCCGTGTTACGGAGAGGTATCACTTGGGCCCACTCGGTAGTGCATCATCATAATGAGCTCAAAGTGACCAAGTGTCCGGTCACGGGATCATGCATTACGGTGCGAGTAAAGTGACTTGCCGTGCTTGAGATTGAACGAGGTATTGGGATACCGACGATCGAATCTCGGGCAAGTAACATACCGATTGACAAAGGGAATTGTATACGGGGTTGTTTGAATCCTCGACATCGTGGTTCATCCGATGAGATCATCGAGGAGCATGTGGGAGCCAACATGGGTATCCAGATCCCGCTGTTGGTTATTGCCCGAGAGTCGTCCCGGTCATGTCTACGTGTCTCCCGAACCCGTAGGGTCTACACACTTAAGGTTCGGTGACGCTAGGGTTGTATATGAGTATGCAGTATACCGAATGTTGTTCGGAGTCCCGGATGAGATCCCGTACATCACAAGGAGTTTCGGAATGGTCCGGAGGTAAAGAATTATATATAGGAAGTGGTATTTCGGCCATCGGGAAAGTTTCGGGGTCACCCAGATTGTACCGGGACCTGGAAGGGTCCTGGGTCCACCGGTGGGGCCACCCATCCCGGAGGGCCCCATGGGCTGAAGTGGGAGGGTAACCAGCCCATAGTGGGCTGGTGCACCCCCCTAGGCCCACCCCCTGCGCCTAGGGTTGAAACCCTAGGGTGGGGGGGGGGGAGGGCGCACCACATGCCTTGGGGGGCACTCCACCCCCCTGGCCGCCGTCCCCTTGGGAGATTGGATCTCCCAGGGCCGGCGCCCCCCCCGGGGGGCCTATATAAAGGAGGTCAAGGAGGAGGGCAGCCGCACCCTGTGCATTGGCGCCTCCCTCCCCCTGCTACACCTCGTCCTCCTCCCGCAGCAGCTTGGCGAAGCCTTGCCGGAGTTCTGCTGCATCCACCACCACGCCGTCGTGCTGCTGGATCATCATCAACCTCTCCTTCCCCCTTGCTGGATCAAGAAGGAGGAGACGTCTCCCGTCCCGTACGTGTGTTGAACGCGGATGTGCTGTCCGTTCAGCACTTGGTCATCGTTGATTTGGATCACGGCGAGTACGACTCCATCATCCACGTTCTAGTGAACGCTTCCGCACGCGATCTACAAGTGGTATGTAGATGCAATCTCTCTCCCATGACTCGTTGCTTAGATGAACCCATAGATGGATCTTGGTGAAACCGTAGGAATTTTTTTAATTTTCTGCAACGTTCCCCAACATCATCGTCTTCGCATAATCTTGTAAACCGCCATGACGTCATCTTCTAGGACCATGATAAACCTCCATGATGTCATCTGTTATTAAAAATTGCATAAAGCTCATTTTTATTAATGAGCCTCCGACAATCGAGGCGACAGCTCCGCCTCATATCCAAATTTTGGGCTCCTCGATTTTCGCGCCTGACACATATCCTTTTGCTTTTATAAATAGGGCCAGGGGGTCTTTCCATTGCCCCCCACCCCCCGTGCCTCTTCGCATCATCTCCTTCCTTGCGCCGCCCGACCTTTGGAACTCTGCCGCCGCCGTCGACCTTCATTTCTGCCTCAACAACGGCCGCCGCATCAACCTGACCGGACCAGAGAAGCGCGTCACTCCTCCGCTGTTCCCTCATCATCAGTGAGTTCTTCTCCTCGCTCTAGATCCACCATTAGGGTTTCAATGTTCATCGGAGTCCATCAAAGCTCCGCCACCGTTCTTACCTATTCTTTTCATTAGCACAAACGACTAGCTGGATCCGATATTTCTTACGCAGCCGTAGCCATAATCCCCCTTTTCACTTATTAGATCTGCTCCTTTACACAAAACTCATCTGAACTTTACTGAACTGTTCAAGCACTTGGAATTAGGTCTGAATTTTTTCTAGTTTTCTGTCATACCGCAGATCTGAAATTTATCACATCAATCTGTGAAACTTGTTTTCCCTCACTTAAGTACTTTAGATTTGTACCTTATATTCCAGAATTGGCGGTTTAATCTCGTAGAAAAATGATAATCCGGTAGGTACCATTAGTCCCCTGTTGAACCGCCAAGCCGCTTTACCTTTGTACATATCCCATGTCTGATTCCGTTTTAACAATATCAGGCTCTGGTTTAACAATATGTGCACATCTCTGTTTTAACTTGCATCGCTTTATACTGTCCATTATAAATCTTAAACTGGTAATAATCATGTTTCAGCCTCCGTTGAAATGGCCAAACAAGTCTATGAATGCAACTGGGTTCCTTCCCGGGTCACGGAAGATCAGTTAAACAGATGCGTCGCAACGGGCGCTTTAGCCAAGAAAGATGTCATCCACTGGAGGGCCCCTGGCCCAGAAAATCCTCCTACACCCAAGGACGGAGAGGTAGTCATTTTTGTTGACCATCTGGGTTGAGGCTTTAGTCCTCCCGGTTCAAAATTCTTCCGAGATGTGCTGGCTAGTTTTCAGCTTCACCCTCAGGACATCGGTCCAAATTCTGTGACCAACATCTGCCACTTCCAAGTCTTCTGTGAGGCTTATCTGCAAGAGGAACCTACAATTGAACTATTTAGGTATTTCTTTCACTTAAACCGTCACACAGAGTTCACGGATGGACCCAATACTGAATTGGGCGGAATGGCGGTTCAGAAAAGGAAGGAAGTCACTTTCCCTCATGCCAAGCTTCACAGCCACCCCAAAGAGTGGAACCAGACTTGGTTTTATTGCAAGGATACATCTCCAACTGATAAAAAAACCCCTGCCGGGTTATCGCACTCACCGCCTTAGCAACACGCATCCTTTTCCTAAGAGGTTAACAGCAAAGGAAAGGGCTGTCTATGCCCCACAGCTGTCGAAGCTTAGAGCCTTTATGGCAAGCGGTTTAACAGGTGTTGATTTTGCTCGTTGCTGGATTGGCTGGAGCGTTCTACCCTTAAGCCGGCGCCCCGGCTTGATGTGTGAATACACAAGGAGTTTGACCGACCCTCAACGGCACATTAATATTCAACTGGCAGACGCGGAAATTACTGAGGCTGTCAAGAAAATGTTGAATGAACCGGAGGCCGTCTGCAGCCAGACCGGACTAAGTCCTTTCTGCACCTTCAACAAAACGCCATCTGTAAGAATTATATAACCTCCTTGCCGTAAGTTGCTTCTTTCAAAATATTCTCTGAAAGTTTGTCTAATTTTGACAGGGTGATGATCCGTTCTGGAATAAAAAACCACAAGACAAACCGGCAAAGCCAAGAAGACAAACCGCGAAACCACTTCGCCCAAAGACCAAGGTTGTTAAAAAACCTGCCAAGAAAAGGACCACTGCATCTTCCGAGCCAAATGCTGATGACGATGTGGCTAATCCGGACTCAGAGGTATAACTTGACTCTCTTGGTTCATTTTTCATACACCTCATTGACGATGACTATTATCAGGACAACGCTAAAGGCAGTCAAGCTGATGACGTAGAGGTAACCATTCTTTCCTCCGATTCAGATCCTCTGCCAACATCGAAAAACCGTCGAGCAAAATGGAAAGTAAAATTTTCTCACCCTCTTGCTTACTTGGACCCCAACTTTCTTTTGAAGACGCAACAACACGAAGCTCGCCGCACGACCCGGCACAGCGGCCAGGTAGTTACCTCCGCCGGTTTACCGAACACTCTGGTTTGGAAACGCCGATCAGAGGTCTCTTATACTCTTGACACTTCTTGCCCCAAGGCGGGTTGTTTCCGACAACCTCTTAATCCGTCTGATTCAAATTATCAGGGCACTTCCCACTCATCCTCTGGCGAGTCATCGGCCACAAAGCTTCCACCCGTCAAAACAGCTCCTGGGTAAGCTATGCACTTGATTTTATCCTTGATGTGTTATTTTTGCATACTGTACTGATCCTCATGTTTATTTTTCTCAGCGCCAAGCCTAGACCCAACAAGAAGGCTCAGTTGAATAAGCCGGCTGATGATAACGTGGCTATTGAACCGGAAAAGACTCCAGACCCTGAAGAAACCGATGCTGATGCCATGCTTAATGATCCACCGCCTCAAGACCATGACTTGTTTACTGAACAAGTAGAAATTGACACTACATGCCATGCTGACAAACCGACCAGCCCAGTCCGACCTGATGACAAATCGGCCAGTCCAGCTAAGGCTACCGATAAACCGCCAACTCCCGTGAAGGCTGCTGATGATAAAGAGGATGATGTTATGATTACCGGTGTCAGCCACAATGCTCCTGGCAACCCGGCCGCTTTATCCAAACATAGCGCCAAGGATGAACTTTCTACTATGGGAAAGGCAAATGGAGCACCGATTTGTCCAGCTACGCTCATCTCAATGCCCAAGACATTCACTCTGGCTTCTTGAACCGTCTGTACACCAGTCGTGATTATGAAGCCGGTTTAGTAAATCTGATGAAGGAGCGATATGAGGTAACCACACAACTATCTCTTATGTTCATTTGGAAATATCAACTCCAGTAGCCCCCAAGTGATGGTTTATGATATCAATCTAAACCGGGACTTAGTAATAACTTTATACTGCATCTTTTTCACTGGTGTAGCCCCTGATACAGCTCCAACGTATCTATAATTTTTGATTGCTCCATGCTATATTATCTATTGTTTTGGACTATATTGGGCTTTATTTTCCACTTTTATATTACTTTTGGGACTAACCTATTAACCGGAGGCCCAAATTTAATTGCTGTTTTTTGCCTATTTCAGTGTTTTAAAGAAACGGAATATCAAACGGAGTCCAAACGGAATGAAACCTTCGGGAACGTGATTTTCTCATCAGATAAGATCCAGGAGACTTGGACCCTCCGTCAAGAAAGCCACAAGGCGGCCACGAGGTGGGCGCCCCCTAGGCGCGCCCCGCCTCGTGGGCCCCAAGCTCCACCAACGTACTCCTTCCTCCCACGATACCTCGTACCCCCAACAGATCGAATACGGAGCCAAAACATAATTCCACCGCCGCAACTTTACGTATCCACGAGATCCCATCTTGGGGCCTGTTAGGAGCTCCGCGGAAGGATTCCACCATGGAGGGCTTCTACATCATCACCACAGCCTCTCCGATGAAGTGTGAGTAGTTTACTTCAGACCTTCGGGTCCATAGTTAGTAGCTAGATGGCTTATTCTCTCTTTTTGGATCTCAATACAATGTTCTCCCCCTCTCTCGTGGAGATCTATTCGATGTAATCTTGTTTTGCGGTGTGTTTGTTGAGACCGATGAATTGTGGGTTTATGATCAAGATTATCTATGAGCAATATTTGAATTTTCTCTGAATTCTTTTATGTATGATTGAGTTATCTTTGCAAGTCTCTTCGAATTATCCGTTTGGTTTGGACAAGTAGATTGGTAGTTCTTGCCTTTGGGAGAAGTGTTTAGCTTTGGGTTCAATCTTGCGGTGTCCTTACCCAAAGGATGTAAAAGGGTTGCAAGGCACGTATTGTATTGTTGCCATCAAGGATAACAAGATGGGGTATTTATCATATTGCATGAATTTATTCCTCTACATCATGTCATCTTGCTTAAGGCGTTACTCTGTTTTCATTAACTTAATACTCTAGATGCATGCTGGATAGCGGTCGATGAGTGGAGTAATAGTAGTAGATGCAGGAAGGAGTCGGTCTACTTGTCTCAGACGTGATGCCTATATACATGATCATACCTAGATACTCTCATAACTATGCTCAGTTATGTCAATTGCTCAACAGTAATTCGTTCACCCACCGTAAAATACCTATGCTCTTGGGAGAAGCCACTAGTGAAATCTATGGCCCCGGGGTCTATTTTCATCATATTAATCTTCCTACGCTTTATTATTGCTTTGCTTTTTTACTTTGCCTTCTATTTTACTTTGCATCTTTATACCAAAAATACCAAAAATATTATCTATTATCTCTATCAGATCTCACCCTCGTAAGTGACCGTGAAGGGATTGACAACCCCTATTCGCATTGGTTGCGAGGAGTTATTTGCTTGTGTAGGTACGAGGGACTTGCGTGTGGCCTCCTACTGGATTGATACCTTGGTTCTGAAAAACTGAGGGAAATACTTACACTACTTTGCTGCATCATCCTCTCCTCTTCGGGGAAAACCAACGCAAGCTCAAGACGTAGCAAGAAAGATTTCTGGCGCCGTTGCCGGGGAGTCTACGGCAAAGTAAACATACCAAGTACCCATCACAATCCCTTATATCTCGCATTACATTATTTGCCATTTGCCTCTCGTTTTCCTCTCCCCCACTTCACCCTTGCCGATTTATTCGCCCTCTCTTTCCCAATCTCCTCCTCTCTTTTCCGTTTGCCTTTTTCTCTTTCGCTTGTTTGCTCGTGTGTTGGATCGCTTGCTTGTCACTATGGATCAAGATAATACCAAATTGTGTGACTTTACCAATACCAACAATAATGATTTCCTTAGCACTCTGATTGCTCCTCTTGCCAATACTGAATCGTGTGAAATCAATGCTGCTTTATTGAATCTTGTTTTGAAAGATCAATTCGCCGGCCTTCCTAGTGAAGAAGCCACTACTCATCTAAATAGCTTCATGGATTTGTGTGATATGCAAAAGAAGAAAGATGTTGACAATGATGTTGTTAAATTGAAGCTATTTCCTTTTTCGCTTAGAGATCATGCTAAAGCTTGGTTTTCGTCTTTGCCTAAAAATAGTATTGGTTCTTGGAACAAGTGCAAAGATGCTTTTATCTCTAAGTATTTTCCTCCCGCTAAGATCATCTCCCTTAGGAGCGATATTATGAATTAAGCAACTTGATCATGAACATGTTGCACAATCTTGGGTGAGAATGAAATTAATGATACGTAATTGCCCTACTCATGGTTTGAATTTGTGGATGATTATACAAAAAATTTATGCCGGATTAAATTTTTCTTCTAGAAACCTTTTAGATTCGGCCGCGGGAGAAACTTTTATGGAAATCACTTTAGGAGATGCTACTAAACTCTTAGATAATATTATGGTTAATTATTCTCAATGGCACACTGAAAGATCTACTAATAAAAAAGTGCATGCAATAGAAGAAATCAATGTTTTGAATGGAAAGATGGATGAACTTATGAAATTATTTGCTACTAAGAGTGTTTCTTCTGATCCTAAGGATATGCCTTTGTCTACTTTGATTGAGAATAATAATGAATCTATGGATGTGAATTTTGTTGGTAGGAATAATTTTGGTAACAACGCTTATAGAGGGAATTTTAGTCCTAGGCCCTATCCTAGTAATCCTTCTAATAATTATGGAAATTCCTACAGCAACTCTTATGGAAATTTTAATAAGATGCCCTCTGAATTTGAGAATAGTGTTAAAGAGTTTATGAATTCACAAAAGAATTTTAATGCTTTGCTTGAAGAGAAATTACTTAAAGTTGATGAATTGGCTAGGAACATTGATAGAATTTCTCTTGATGTTGATTCTTTAAAGCTTAGATCTATTCCTCCTAAGCATGATATAAATGATTCTCTCAAAGCCATGAGAATTTCCATTGATGAGTGCAAGGAAAGAACCGCTAGGATGCGTGCTATGAAAGATGCCTTTATTAAAGCGTGTTCTTCCAATTTCCATGAAAATCAAGATGAAGATCTAAAAGTTATTGATGTGTCTCCTATCAAATCCTTGTTTTGCAATATGAATCCTGATAATGATGAGATTGAATATGAGTTACCTTTACCTAGAAGGCGTTCTAAAAATTCGGAGCTTTTAGAGTATGATGCTAAAATTGATAAAAGTGGGATTGAAGAAAGTAAAACCTTAGATGTTGCTAAACCCACTATTTTGGATTGCAAGGAATTTAATTATGGAAGTTGCTCTTTAATTGATTGTATTTCCTTGTTGCAATCCGTGCTAAATTCTCCGCATGCTTATAGTCAAATAAAGCGTTTACTAAACATATCGTTGATGCCTTGATGCAATCTTATGAGGAAAAACTTGTGTTGGAAGTCTCCATCCCTAGAAAACTTTATGATGAGTGAGAACCAACTATTAAAATTAAGATTAAGGATCATGAATTTTATGCTTTATGTGATTTGGGTGCTAGTGTTTGCACTATTCCCAAAACTTTGTGTGATTTGCTAGATTTCCGTGATTTTGATGAATGCTCTCTAAACTTGTACCTTGCGGATTCCACTATTAAGAAACCTATGGGAAGAATTAATGATGTTCTTATTGTTGCAAATAGGAATTATGTGCCCGTAGACTTTATCATTCTTGATATAGATTGCAATCCTTCATGTCCTATTATTCTTGGTAGACCTTTCCTTAGAACGATTGGTGCAATTATTGATTTGAAGGAAGGGAATATTAGATTCCAATTCCCATTAAAGAAAGGCATGGAACACTTCCCTAGGAAGAAGATAAAATTACCATATGAATCTATTATGAGAGCCACTTATGGATTGCCCACCAAAGATGGCAATACCTAGTCCTATCTTAGCTTTTATGCCTAGCTAGGGGCGTTAAACGATAGTGCTTATTGGGAGGCAACCCAATTTTATTTTTAGTTTTTAGTTTTTGTTTATGTTTAGGAATAAATAATCCATCTACCTTCTGTTTAGATGTGGTTTTATGTTTTAATTAGTGTTTGTGCCAAGTTAAACCTATAGGATCTTCTTGGACGATAGTTATTTGATCTTGCTGTAATTTCCAGAAACTTTCGGCTCACTAAAACAATTGTTAAAAATCACTAGAACGTGATAAAATAGTGATTCCAATTGATTCTGATCAATAAACAAATTTCCTAGGTCTTCCTATTTTGGCTGAAGTTTTGGATTTCCATAAGTTTGCGTTAGTTACAGATTACTACAGACTGTTCTGTTTTTGACAGATTCTGTTTTTCGTGTGTTGTTTGCTTATTTTGATGAATCTATGGCTAGTAAAATAGTTTATCATCCGTAGAGAAGTTGGAATACAGTAGGTTTAACACCTATATAAATAAATAATGAGTTCATTACAGTACCTTGAAGTGGTCTTTTGTTTTCTTTCGCTAACGGAGCTCACGAGATTTCTGTTGAGTTTTGTGTTGTGAAGTTTTCAAGTTTTAGGTGATTTTTTTGATGGATTATGGAACAAGGAGTGGAAAGAGCCTAAGCTTGGGGATGCCCATGGAACCCCCATGATAATCCAAGGACACCAAAAAGTCAAAGCTTGGGGATGCCCCGGAAGGCATCCTCTCTTTAAATCCACGTCCATCGGTAACTTTACTTGGAGCTATATTTTTATTCACCACATGATATGTGTTTTGCTTGGAGCATCTTGTATTATTTGCGTCTTTGCTTGTTAGTTTACCACAATCATCCTTGCTGTACACACCTTTTGAGAGAGCCATACATGAATTGGAATTTGTTAGAATACTCTATGTGCTTCACTTATATCTTTTGAGCTTTATAGTTTTGCTCTATGTGCTTCACTTATATCTTTTGAGCTTTATAGTTTTGCTCTAGTGCTTCACTTATAACTTTTAGAGCACGGTGGTGGATTTGTTTTAAAGAAACTATTGATCTCTCATGCTTCACTTAGATTATTTTGAGAGTCTTAAATAGCATGGTAATTTTCTTAAAATAATAATATGCTTGGTATTCAAGATTTGTAAAACTTTCTTTTGAGTGCGTTGAATACTAAGAAAAGTTTGATGCTTGATAATTGTTTTGAGATATGGAGGTGATAATATAAAAGTCGTGCTAGTTGAGTAGTTGTGAATTTGAGAAATGCTTGTGTTGAAGTTTGCAAGTCCCGTAGCATGCATTATGGTAAATGTTATGTAACAAATTTGAAACATGAGGTGTTATTTGATTGTCCTCCTTATGAGTGGCGGTCGGGGAGACGGCGATGGTCTTTTCCTACCAATCTATCCCCCTAGGAGCATGCGCGTAGTGCTTTGGTTTTTGATGGCTTGTAGATTTTTGAATAAGTATGGGAGTTCTTTATGACTAATGTTGAGTCCATCGTTTATACGCACTCTCACCTTCCATCATTGCTAGCCTCTTCGATACCGTGCATTGCCCTTTCTCATAGTGAGAGTTGGTGCAAACTTCGCCGGTGCATCCAAATCCCGTGACATGATACGCTCTTTCACACATAAACCTCCTTATATCTTCCTCAAAACAGCCACCATACCTACCTATTATGGCATTTCCATAGCCATTCCGAGATATATTGCCATGTAACTTTCCACCATACCGTTCTTCATGACACATTCCTCATTGTCATATTGCTTAGCATGATCATGTAGTTGACATAGTATTTGTGGCAAAGCCACCGTTCATAATTCTTTCATACATGTCACTCTTGATTCATTGCATATCCCGCACATCACCGGAGGCATTCATATAGAGTCATACTTTGTTCTAGTATCGAGTTGTAATCATTGAGTTGTAAATAAATAGAAGTGTGATGATCATCATTATTAGAGCATTGTCCAAAAAAAAGAGAGAAAGGCCAAAAAAAGAAGGCCCAAAAAAAAGAATAAATAAAAAGGGGCAATGTTACTATCTCTTTTCCACACTTGTGCTTCAAAGTAGCACCATGTTTTTCATATAGAGAGTTTCATATGTTGTCACTTTCATATACTAGTGGGAATTTTTCATTATAGAACTTGGCTTGTATATTCCAACGATGGGCTTCCTCAAATGCCCTAGGTCTTCGTGAGCAAGCAAGTTGGATGCACACCCACTTAGTTTCTTTTGTTGAGCTTTCATACATTTATAGCTCTAGTGCATCCGTTGCATGGCAATCTCTACTCCTTGCATTAACATCAATTGATGGGCATCTCCACAGCCCGTTGATTAGCCTCGTTGATGTGAGACCTTCTCCTTTTTTTGTCTTCTCCACATAACCCCCATCATTATATTCTATTCCACCCATAGTGCTATCCATGGCTCGCGGTCATATATTGCGTGAAAGTTTATAGGTTTGAGATTACTAAAGTATGAAACAATTGCTTGGCTTGTCATCGGGGTTGTGCATGATGAGAGCATTCTTGTGTGATGAAAATGGAGCATGACTAAACTATATGATTTTGTAGGGATGAACTTTCTTTGGCCATGTTATTTTGAGAAGACATAATTGTTTAGTTAGTATGCTTGAAGTATTATTATTTTTATGTCAATATGAACTTTTGTCTTGAATCTTTCAGATCTGAATATTCATACCACAATTAAGAAGAATTACATTGGAATTATGCCAAGTAGCACTCCCATCAAAAATTCTCTTTTTATCATTTACCTACTCGAGGAGGAGCAGGAATTACGCTTGGGGATGCCTGTTACGTCTCCAACGTATCTATCATTTTTGATTGCTCCATGCTATATTATCTATTGTTTTGGACTATATTGGGCTTTATTTTCCACTTTTATATTACTTTTGGGACTAACCTATTAACCGGAGGCCCATCCCAGAATTGCTGTTTTTTTGCCTATTTCAGTGTTTCGAAGAAATGGAATATCAAACGGAGTCCAAACGGAATGAAACCTTCGGGAACGTGATTTTCTCATCAGATAAGATCCATGAGACTTGGACCCTCCGTCAAGAAAGCCACGAGGCGGCCATGAGGGTGGAGGGCGCGCCCCCCCTAGGGTGCGCCCCCTGCCTCGTGGGCCCCCCGAAGCTCCACCGACGTACTCCTTCCTCCTATATATACCTACGTACCCCCAACAGGTCAGATACGGAGCCAAAAACATAATTCCACCGCCGCAACTTTCTGTATCCACGAGATCCCATCTTGGGGCCTGTTTTGGAGCTCCATGGAAGGGGATTCCACCACGGAGGGCTTCTACATCATCACCATAACCTCTCCGATGAAGTGTGAGTAGTTTACTTCAGACCTTGGTCCATAGTTAGTAGCTAGATGGCTTATTCTCTCTTTTGGATCTCAATACAATGTTCTACCCTCTCTCGTGGAGATCTATTCGATGTAATCTTGTTTTTTGCGGTGTGTTTGTTGAGACCGATGAATTGTGGGTTTATGATCAAGATTATCTATGAGCAATATTTGAATTTTCTCTGAATTCTTTTATGTATGATTGAGTTATCTTTGCAAGTCTCTTCGAATTATCCGTTTGGTTTGGCCAACTAGATTGGTAGTTCTTGCACTGGGAGAAGTGTTTAGCTTTGGGTTCAATCTTGCGGTGTCCTTACCCAGTGACAGAAAGGGTTGCAAGGCACATATTGTATTGTTGCCATCGAGGATAACATGATGGGGTATTTATCATATTGCATGAATTTATTCCTCTACATAATGTCATCTTTCTTAAGGCGTCACTCTGATTTCATTAACTTAATACTCTAGATGCATGCTGGATAGCGGTCGATGAGTGGAGTAATAGTAGTAGATGCAGGCAGGAGTCGGTCTACTTGTCTCGGACGTGATGCCTATATACATGATCATACCTAGATACTCTCATAACTATGCTCAATTACATCAATTGCTCAACGATGAATTCGTTCACCCACCGTAAAATACCTATGCTCTTGAGAGAAGCCACTAGTGAAATCTATGGCCCCCGGGTCTATTTTCATCATATTAATCTTCCTACGCTTTATTATTGCTTTTCTTTTTTTACTTTGCCTTTTATTTTACTTTGCATCTTTATACCAAAAATACCAAAAATATTATCTATTATCTCTATCAGATCTCACTCTCCTAAGTGACCGTGAAGGGATTGACAACCCCTATTCGCGTTGGTTGCGAGGAGTTATTTGCTTGTGTAGGTACGAGGGACTTGCGCGTGGCCTCCTACTGGATTGATACCTTGGTTCTCAAAAACTGAGGGAAATACTTACGCTACTCTGTGATACGTCCATTTTGCATCATGCTTTTATATTGATATTTATCGCATTATGGGCTATTATTTCACGTTATGTCATAATACTTATGGCTATTCTCTCTTATTTTACAAGGTTTACATGAAGAGGGAGAATGCCGGCAGCTGGAATTCTGGGCTTGAAAAGGAGCAAATATTGAAGGCCTATTCTGCGCAACTCCAAAAATCCTGAAACTCCACGGAATACCTTAAAATAAATAAAGAAAAATCGTCGCCAAAGATGAAGGCCAGGGGGCCCACACCCTGTTCACGAGGGTGGGGGGCGCGCCCCTCCCACTGGGCGCGCCCCCCTACCTCATGGGCCCCTGGTGGCTCTCCGACGTCCATCTTCTCCTATATGAAGTCTTTCGATGAGAAAAAATCATAAGAAACCTTTCGGGACGAGACTCATGACCACGATCACGGAACCTTAAGCGGAACCAATCTAGGGCTCCGGCATTGCTGTTCTGGGGACACTTCCCTCGGGAGGGAAATCATCGCCATCATCATCACCAACGCTCCTCTCATCGGGAGAGGGCAATCTCCATCAACATCTTCACCAGCACCATCTCATCTCCAAACCCTAGTTCATCTCTTTGTATCCAATTCTTGTGCAAGTCCGGGATTGGTGCTAGTGGGTTGCTAGTAGTGTTGATTACTCCTTGTAGTTGATGCTAGTTGGTTTACTTGGTGGAAGATCATATGTTCAGATCCTTTATGCATATTATTACCCCTCTGATTATGAACATGAATATGCTTTGTGAGTAGTTATGTTTGTTCACGAGGACACGGGAGAAATCTTGCTATTAGTAGTCATGTGAATTTGGTATTAGATTCGATATTTTGATGAGATGTATGTTGTCTAACCTCTAGTGGTGTTATGTGAACGTCGACTACATAACACTTCACCATTATTTGGGCCTAGAGGAAGGCATTGGGAAGTAATAAGTAGATGATGGGTTGTTAGAGTGATGTAAGCTTAAACCCTAGTTTATGCGTTGCTTCGTAAGGGCTGATTTGGATCCATATGTTTCATGCTATGGTTATGTTTACCTTAATACTTTTGTTGTAGTTGCGGATGCTTGCAATAGAGGTTAATCATAAGTGGGATGCTTGTTCAAGTAAGAACAGCACCCAAGCACCGGTCCACCCACATATCAAATTATCAAAGTACCGAACACGAATCATATGAACGTGATGAAAACTAGCTTGACGATAATTCCCATGTGTCCTCGGGAGCGCTTTTCCTATTATAAGAGTTTGTTCCGGCTTGTCCTTTGCTACAAAAAGGATTGGGACACCTTGCTGCACCTTATTTACTTTTTTTACTTGTTGCTCATTACAATTTATCTTATCACAAAACTATCTGTTACCACTTATTTCAGTACTTGCAGAGAATACCTTGCTGAAAACCGCTTATCATTTCCTTCTGCTCCTCGTTGGGTTCGACACTCTTACTTATCGAAAGGACTAAGATAGACCCCCTATACTCGTGGGTCATCAAGACTCTTTTCTGGCGCCGTTGCCGGGGAGTGTAGCGCCTTTGGTAAGTGGAATTTGGTAAGGAAAAATTTATATAGTGTGCTGAAATTTTCTGTCACTTGTTACTATGGAAAGTAATTCTCTAAGGGGCTTGTTCGGGCTATCTTCACCCCGTCCAGTAGATCAAAGAGTTGCTCCTCAACCTACTCAACCTATTGAAAATGAAACTCCTTTTGAATTTCCTTCGGGTATGATGGAAAAACTGCTGGCTAATACTTTTACAAGAGATGGAACAAAGCATCCTGACGAGCATCTACGCTATGTGGATGTTATTTGTGGACTATTTAAGCTTGCAGGTATACCCGATGATGTTGTTAAAAAGAAGGCTTTCCCTTTATCTTTGGAGGGAGACACATTGACATGGTATAGGCTATGTGATGATACGAGATCATGGAACTATAAAAGAGTGAAATTGGAATTTCATCAAAAGTATTACCCTATGCATCTTGTTCATCGTGATCGCAATTATATATATAATTTTGGCCTCACGAAGGAGAAAGCATCGCTCAAGCTTGGGGGAGGCTTAAATCAATGTTATATTCATGCCCCAATCATGAGCTCGCAAGAGAAGTGATTATGCAAAGTTTTTATGCTCGGCTTTCTCATAATAATCAAACCATGCTCGATACTTCTTGTGCTGGCTCTTTTATGATGAAGCCTATTGAATTTAGATGGAATTTATTGGATAGAATTAAACGCAACTCTGAAGATTGGGACCTCGACGAAGGTAAGGAGTCAGGTATGACACCTAAGTTTGATTGTGTTAAATCTTTTATGGATACCGATATTATCCGTAAGTTTAACACTAAATATGGACTTGACTCTGAGATAGTAGCTTCTTTCTGTGAATCTTTTGCTACTTATGTTGATCTCCCTAAGGAGAAGTGGTTTAAATATCATCCTCCCATAGAAGTAAAAGTAGCTGCACCTATTAAAGTTGAAGAAAAGACTACCACTTATAATGATCCTATTGTTCCCACCTCTTATGTTGAGAAACCACCTTTCCCTGTTAGAGTAAAGGATCATGCTAAAGCTTCAACTGTTGTTCGTAAAAGCAATATTAGAACTTATACACCTCCTGAGCAAGTCAAAGTAGAACCTAATATTGCTATTGTTAAAGGTCTGTTGTCTGATAATATTGATGGGCATGTCATTCAATTCTCTGGTGAAACTGCTAGAATTGCTAAACCCTGTGATAGAGATAGACATAGACCTGTGGTAGGCGTGCCCGTTATTTCTGTTAAAATAGGAGATCGTTGTTATCATGGCTTATGTGATATGGGTGCTAGTGCTAGTGTTATACCTATTACCTTGTATGAAGAAATTAAGCATGAAATTGCACCCGCTGAGATAGAAGATATTGATGTTACAATTAAACTTGCCAATAGAGATACTATTTCACCAGTGGGAATTGTTAGAGATGTTGAAGTTTTGTGTGGGAAAACTAAATATCCTGCTGATTTTCTTGTTCTTGGATCTCCACAAGATAGCTTTTGTCCCATTATATTTGGTAGACCCTTCTTGAATACTGTTAATGCTAAGATAGACTGCGAAAAGAATGTTGTTACTATTGGCTTGGATGATATGGTTCATGAGTTTAATTTCTCTAAATTTAGTAAACAACATCGTGAAGAAGAATTGCCTAGTAAGGATGAAATTATTGGTCTTGCTTCTATTGCCAGTACCTCCTAGTGATCCTTTGGAACACTATTTGCTAGACCATGAAAGCGATATGTTTATGAATGAAAGAAGGGAAATAGATGAAGTATTCTTTAAACAGGAACCTATTACGAAACACAATTTGCTGTTGAAATCCTAGGGATCCTCCTCCACCCAAGGGTGATCCGTGTTTGACCTTAAACCGTTGCACGATAGTCTTAAATATGCTTATCTTTATGAAAATAAAATTTTTCCTTTTATTATTAGTGCTAACTTTTCTGAGCATGAAGAATAAAGATTATTGAAAACTACGAAGAAGAAGCACCGTGCAGCTATTGGATATACTCTTGATGACCTTAAGGGCATTAGTCCCACTCTATGTCGACATAAAATAAATTTGGAAGCGGACGCCAAACCAGTTCGTGATCCTCAACGACGTTTGAATCCTAAAATGAAAGAAGTGGTAAGGAAAGAAATACTCAAGCTCCTGGAGGCAGGTATAATTTATCCCGTTGCCGATAGTCAGTGGGTAAGTCTTGTCCATTGTGTCCCTAAGAAGGGAGGTATTACTGTTGTCCCTAATGATAAAGATGAATTGATTCCGCAAAGTATTATCACAGGTTTTAGGATGGTAATTGATTTCGCATAAATTAAATAAAGCTACTAAGAAAGATCATTACCCCTTACCTTTTATTGATCAAATGTTAGAAAGATTATGCAAACATACACATTACTGCTTTCTAGATGGTTATTCTGGTTTCTCTCAAATACTGTGTCGGCTAAAGATCAATCAAAGACTACTTTTACACGCCCTTTTGGTACTTTTGCTTATAGACGTATGCCTTTTGGTTTATGTAATGCACCTGCTACCTTTCAAAGATGCATGATGGCTATATTCTCTGATTTTTGTGAAAAGATTTGTGAGGTTTTCATGGACGACTTTTCCGTCTATGGTTCCTCTTTTGATGATTGCTTGAGCAATCTTGATCGAGTTTTGCAGAGATGTGAAGAAACTAATCTTGTCTTGAATTGGGAAAATTGCCACTTTATGGTTAATGAAGGTATTGTCTTGGGGCACAAAGTTTCTGAAAGAGGTATTGAAGTTGATAAAGCCAAGGTTGATGCTATTGAAAAGATGCCATGTCCCAAGGACATCAAAGGTATTAGAAGTTTCCTTGGTCATGCCAGATTTTATAGGAGGTTCATTAAGGACTTCTCAAAAATTTCTCGGCCTCTGACTAATTTATTACAAAAAGATGTACCATTTGTCTTTGATGATGATTGTGTAGAAGCATTTGAAATACTTAAGAAAGCATTAGTCTCTACACATTGTTCAGCCACACGATTGGAATTTACCCTTTGAAATTATGTGTGATGCCAGTGATTATGCTGTAGGTGCTATTCTAGGGCAAAGAGTTGATAAGAAATTAAATGTTATCCATTATGCTAGTAAGACTCTAGACAATGCTCAAAGGAATTATGCTACTACCGAAAAGGAACTTATAGCAGTTGTATTTGCTTGTGATAAATTCAGACCGTATATTGTTGATTCTAAAGTAACTATTCACACCGACCATGCTGCTATTAAATATCTTATGGAAAAGAAAGATGCTAAACCTAGACTTATTAGATGGGTTCTCTTGCTGCAAGAATTTGATTTGCATATTGTTGATAGAAAAGGAGCTGAGAACCCGTTGCGGACAACTTATCTAGGTTAGAGAATGTTCTTGATGACCCACTACCTATTGATGATAGCTTTGCTGATGAAAAATTAAATGTCATAAGCACTTCTCGTAGCACTCCATGGTATGCTGATTATGCTAATTATATTGTTGCTAAATTTATACTACCTAGCTTCACATACCAACAAAATAAAAAGTTCTTTTATGATTTGAGACATTACTTTTGGGATGATCCACATCTTTATAAAGAAGGAGTAGATGGTGTTATTAGACGTTGTGTACCTGAGCATGAACAGGACCAGATCCTACGCAAGTGTCACTCCGAGGCTTATGGAGGGCACCACGCTAGAGATAGAACTGCACATAAGGTATTGCAATCTGGTTTGTATTGGCCTACTCTCTTCAAAGATGCCCGTAAGTTTGTTTTGTCTTGTGATGAATGTCAAAGAATTGGTAATATTAGTAGATGTCAAGAAATGCCTATGAATTATTCACTTGTTATTGAACCATTTGATGTTTGGGGCTTTGATTATATGGGACCTTTTCCTGCCTCTAATGGATACACTCATATTTTAGTTGCTGTTGATTACGTTACTAAGTGGGTAGAAGCTATTCCAACTAGTAGTGCTGATCATAACACTTCTATCAAAATGCTTAAGGAAGTTTATTTTCCGAGGTTTGGAGTCCCTAGATATTTAATGACTGATGGTGGTTCACACTTTATTCATGGTGCTTTCCGTAAAATGCTTGCTAAATATGATGTTAATCATATAATTGCATCTCCTTATCACCCGTATTCTAGTGGTCAAGTAGAATTGAGTAATAGAGAGCTCAAATTAATTTTGCAAAAGACTGTTAATAGGTCTAGAAAGAATTGGTCCAAGAAACTTGATGATGCATTATGGGCCTATAGAACTGCATATAAGAATCCTATGGGTATGTCTCCATATAAAATGGTTTATGGAAAAGCTTGTCACTTACCTCTCGAACTAGAACATAAGGCATATTGGGCTATTAAAGAGCTCAACTATGATTTCAAACTTGCCAGTGAGAAGAGGTTATTCGATATTAGCTCACTTGATGAATGGAGAACCCAAGCTTATGAAAATGCCAAGTTGTTTAAAGAAAAAGTTAAAAGATGGCATGACAAAAGGATACAAAAGTATGAGTTCAATGTAGGTGATTATGTATTGCTATACAACTCTCTTTAAGATTTTTTGCAGGAAAACTTCTCTCTAAATGGGAAGGTCCCTACGTTATCGAGGAGGTCTATCGTTCCGGTGCCATAAAAATCAACAACTTCGCATGAGCACAAATCCGAAGGTGGTAAACAGTCAAAGGATCAAACACTATATCTCAGGTAATCATATAAATGTTGAAACTAATATTATTGAAACCGTAACCCGGGAGTAATACATAAGGGACACTTTCCAGAACGTTCCAGACTCCGAAAAGGAATTGGTATGTGTTACGGTAAGTAAACCGACTCCAAAACAAATTCTAAGGCAATATTTCTCCGTTTTGGAATATTTACAAAAATAGAGAAATAAGTAGCAGTCCGGGGAGGACACGAGGCCTCCACGAGGGTGCAGGGGCGCGCCCTACCCCCCTGGGCGCGCCTCCCTACCTCGTGAGCACCCCGTGTGTCCTCCGGACTCCGTTTTCTTGCATGATACGTATTTCGGTCGGTAAAAATTCATTATATATTCTCCCGAAGGTTTTGACTCCCGTATCACGCAAATATCCTCTGTTTTTGTTTCGAGCTGTTTCCGTTGTAGATTTGAGGATTCTGGAGACTCGATCATCCTTCTATGAGGGTGAGCCTATGCCATGGAAGGTGGGCGACAAGCTTGCATCATCAACAAAACCTCCACTGTCAACAACAAAGAAGGAGGCATAATCACATGGGTATGGGCACTCCCCTTGGCAACTGCCAAGCTTGGGGGAGGTGCCCCGGTATCGTATCACCATCACAACTCCTATCTTTACCGTTTTTCTTAGTTCGATCCTATTAGTAGTATCTTGATTTAGTAGAATAAAGTCATGGCATGATCTAGTTTTGAAGTTTTGCTTTATGATCCCTCTTTGCAATCGAGTCCGTGAGCTATATATAATAAAGATTAGTGTTGAGTCAAGGGCTTGATTACTTTGCCATGATCTTGAGTGATTAGAAGAAAAAGAATAAAAAGAAACAAAGAGTTCATATTGATCTTATTGAAAGTAATGGCTTCACATAGAAAGAGTATGATGATTAAAAGTTGTTGGGAGTTGGCAAATATAGCTTTGGTCATTGTTGCAATTAATAGGAAGTAATAAGGAGAGAGAGGCTTCACATATAGATATATTATCATTGACATCTTTTATGATTGGGAGCACTCATTAAAATATGACATGCTAAAGAGTTGATATTGGACAAGGAAGACAACATAATGAGTTATGTTTTCTTATATCTGAGATAAAGTATGTTGTCATGGTTCCTCTAACATGTTGAGCTTGCCTTTCCCCCTCATGTTAGCCAAATTCTCAACACCAAGTAGAGATACTACTTGTGCTTCCAAATACCCTTAAACCAGTTTAGCCATGAGAGTCCACCATATCTACCTATGGATTGAGTAAGATCCTTCAAGTAAGTTGTCATCGGTGCAAGCAATAAAAATTGCTCTCTAAATATGCATGAATTATTAGTGCAGAGGAATAAGCTTTGTACGAACTTGTTGTGGACGCAATAAAAGCGACGGACTGCATAATAAAGGTTCACATACAAGGGGCAATATAAAGTGACGTTCTTTTGCATTAAGATTTTGTGCATCCAACCATAAAAGCGCATGGCAACCTCTGCTTCCCTCCGCGAAGGGCCTATCTTTTATTATTATCCTCTACCTTATGCAAGATTCATGGTGATCTTCACCTTTCCTTTTATTTTTATCCTTTGGCAAGCTCGGCATGTTGGAAAGGACATGATATATATATATATATATCTATATATATATATATATATATATATATATATATATATATATATATATATATAATTGGATGTAGGGGAGCATGAATTATTATTGTTGACATTACCCTTGAGGTAAAAGGTTGTGGGGCAAAACTATAAGCCCCTATCTTTCTCTGTGTCCGATTAAAACTCCGTAACCACAAGTATTGCGTGAGTGTTAGCAATTATGAAGGACTAAGTGATAGTTGAGTATATGGACTTGCTTTTCAGCTCTGACATAGACTCTTTCCGATGTTATGATAAATTGCAATTGCTTTTGTGACTGAGGTTATAAATTGTTGATGCACAATAAGGTTTCTGATTCATACTTTGGCTTTGTGAAAAGATCATCACTTGAACATAAGTAATCATATGACAAATCTATTTATGTTGCTGTTATGAGAATAATCATGATGCCTTCATGTCCGTATTTTATTTTTATCGATGCATCTACCTCTAAACATGAGGACATATTTATTGTTATCGGCTTTTCGCTTGAGGACAATCGAGGTCTAAGCTTGGGGAGTTGATACGTCCATTTTGCATCATGCTTTTATATTGATATTTATCGCATTATGGGCTATTATTTCACGTTATGTCATAATACTTATGGCTATTCTCTCTTATTTTACAAGGTTTACATGAAGAGGGAGAATGTCGGCAACTGGAATTCTAGGCTGGAAAAGGAGCAAATATTGAAGGCCTATTCTGCGCAACTCCAAAAATCCTGAAACTCCATGGAATACCTGAAAATAAATAAAGAAAAATCGTTGCCAAAGATGAAGGCCAGGGGCCCACACCCTGCTCACGAGGGTGGGGGCGCCTCCCCAGGCATGCCCCCCTACCTCGTGGGCCCCTGGTGGCTCTCCGACGTCCATCTTCTCCTATATGAAGTCTTTCGATGAGAAAAATCAGAAGCAACCTTTCGGGATGAGACTCCGCCACGATCACGGAACCTTGGCGGAACCAATCTAGGGCTCCGGCAGAGCTGTTCTGTCGGGGACACTTCCCTCTGGGAGGGGGAAATCATCACCATCATCATCACCAACGCTCCTCTCATCGGGAGAGGGCAATCTCCATTAACATCTTCACCAGCACCATCTCATCTCCAAACCCTAGTTTATCTCTTGTATCCAATTCTTGTCTCCAAGTCCGGGATTGGTGCTAGTGGGTTGCTAATAGTGTTGATTACTCCTTGTAGTTGATGCTAGTTGGTTTACTTGGTGTAAGATCATATGTTCAGATCCTTTATGCATATCATTACCCCTCTGATTATGAACATGAATATGCTTTGTGAGTAGTTACGTTTGTTCCACGAGGACACGGGAGAAGTCTTGCTATTAGTAGTCATGTGAATTTGGTATTCGTTCGATATTTTGATGAGATGTATGTTGTCTAACCTCTAGTGGTGTTATGTGAACGTCGACTACATAACACTTCACCATTATTTGGGCCTAGAGGAAGGCATTGGGAAATAATAAGTAGATGATGGGTTGTTATAGTGACAGAAGCTTAAACCCTAGTTTATGCGTTGCTTCGTAAGGGGCTATTTTGGATCCATATGTTTCATGCTATGGTTAGGTTTACCTTAATACTTTTGTTGTAGTTGCGGATTCTTGCAATAGAGGTTAATCATAAGTGGGATGCTTGTTCAAGTAAGAACAGCACCCAAGCACCGATCCACCCCATGGTAAAAAAAAGCACCGATCCACCCACATATCAAATTATCAAAGTACCGAACGCGAATCATATGAACGTGATGAAAACTAGCTTGACGATATTCCCATGTGTCCTCGGGAGCGCTTTTCCTATTATAAGAGTTTGTTCCGGCTTGTCCTTTGCTACAAAAAGGATTGGGCCACCTTGCTGCACCTTATTTACTTTTGTTACTTGTTGCTCGTTACAATTTATATTATCACAAAACTATCTGTTACCACTTATTTCAGTACTTGCAGAGAATACCTTGCTGAAAACCGCTTATCATTTCCTTCTGCTCCTCGTTGGGTTTGACACTCTTACTTATCGAAAGGACTACGATAGATCCCCTATAGTTGTGGGTCATCACTCTGCTGCATCATCCTCTCCTATTCAGGGAAAACCAACGCAAGCTCAAGACGTAGCAGCCCCTAAGGGTCGGTTTAACTTTATAAAGATGAACCGTGACTTCTAAAAGACTTCCCAGATGAGTACTTTGAGCAAACATACATTAGCCCCCAAGTGCCAAGAGTAATACTTGTATTATACTTGGGACTTGTAGAAATTTCCAAGAACCAGCAAATATGCATTAGCCCCCAAGTATCAGGTGCATAACTTGTTATGTGCTTGATACTTCAAACATGTATTACCACCTCATTATACTTCTGTCTGTTACAGGCTGAGCTGAGCAAAAAGGAAGCTCAAACCGCCGATCTGCAAGAGAACATCCAATCTCAGCTAGCCGAAACCTCTAAGCCAAGGAAGAGTTGACCAGCGCTTTAGACGCTATGGAGAAACTAAAAGAGAGCTTCAACAAGGAGCGGGTGGATTGGGAGACAGAAAAATCCGCTTTGCAAAAAAGAACCGAGGACGCAGAAGCAACTCTTAAACCGGTGGTAGATGAGCTGACTGGCATAAAGCGACAGATACATGCCATGACTGCTGCTGTGTTCAGTAAGCATCCTTGCTTTATGCTTTCAACATATATTTCCATTGCGTTGCCGGTTTACTGACGTTTGTAATGATGCAGGAACTCGCAATAGTCATCTGGGCTCTGATGTACAGAAGAAGCTGAAGTCTGCCTACACACTGATAGAGCAATTGTACACCGGCGCGCTACGAATCATCTGCACCGCTTCACACAATAAGCCTCCCCCGACGTTAATCAAAGACACCTTAGACAGGCTATCTATGCTACCTGCCCGGGTAGAAGAACTAAAGAGATCTGCTGCAAGGGCTGGCGCTCTGACCGCACTAACCCGGGCAAAAGCATGGGTGCCTGATCTTGATCTGGCGGACGTGGCTAAAGGCTACCCAAGCTTAAAAGAAGACGAATCAGAATTCGGAAATGAAGATCTCCGCACCATAAACCAGGAAGTGCGTCCACTGGCTTGTCAACTTGCTGAAGAGGCTGATCTTTCATTTTACCAGGCAAGTTATGACACCAATAACAAACGGGTTGCTGCACCGACTCCTGAGGCTCAAAACCTGATCCCTCAAATCCGTAAGCACACTTATGCCCCTGACATTGAACCGTCCACCCTTATAAGCGACAAAGCCGTGTTCCAAGCTTTAACTGGGATCGACTGGACAACTATTGACTTCCAGCTGCTGGGTAGAAACGAAGAGGATGAACCGGTGCAAGATGATCCACAGCCATAAGGTCAAGCTGGTGACCAATCATAATCCGGAGGTCTGTTTAGTCTTCCACGTGCTGCAACACTTATTTGAGAAACAATTATCCTTTTGGGCACTGAAACGCCTTGTAATAGGCTAGTTAAAGCACTTGGTCTATTATGCCTTCATGCATATTCATTTGTGGCCGACACTTGTTAATCCGCCATGCTTAAGACATATGATGCTCATAAACCGCAACGATTTACTCAAATCATTGCTGCACACAAGAAGTATATAGTGTCCTGGCGGTTTACTGCCGGACGGGTCATGATGCCCAGATATATAGCCAGGGTTTATAACCGAGGCTGCAAAAAGATAATCAAATATGAAAATAATTGATATCTGTGACCTTGAGTCGTAATGTTGGCTGACCAACTTGTTGTAGTGAGGGTAACAACCCTAATCCGGAGTATCAATAACCCCTGTTATATTATGCCGGTTTACAATAAAACCGTTCCGGGTTGCGATAAACACCGATTTATTCAATACTGGCGACTTTGAGTCGAAACCAGACCGGGTTAAGAAACTCTGGGTTATAAGTGATTACGTACTGGCAACTTGTAGTTGACAGCCTAGCCGGGTTGATGAACACCGGTTCATCAAAACATTAGAAATCTCATCCAAGGAAAAAAACTTAGCAAATAAAAGCAAATGAAACCCTTGTAGTCGAGGCTTTTCACGGGCTACCAGGCCCCAAATTCGAGGCTTTTCATGGGCTGCCAGGCCACTAAGTTAAACCATTTTACAAAGCCTTTTAAGATTGTCCTCAATCCTTAACCAATCATCATTTTAACTTGACAAGTTCAGGGTCTTATCAGAGTAACTTGTCAAAGTTCGATGGGTCATACCAGGTTTACCTGGGCGGAGTGACTTACTTAAAAAGGCAGGCTAACCCGGGGTTTTAGGTGTATACACCAGGCTTCCAAGCCATGGCTTGATAGCCTATTACAAGTGTAGATTCTTTGTTCATTGCGACAGCAAAGAATCCCCAAGTAACATTTTGAGCTGTGCTCAGTGGGTGCCTATGTTTGAGTTGTTGTTTTACAACACTCTGTTTGGCCCCGAAGTAATTTCGCTTTGAGCCGATCAACAGGTGTGACTATGGTTCGGATATGACCAAGCCCCCAAGTGATGTTGTGGGCATTGCACCGATCAAGAGGTGTAGCTATGGTTCGGATACGACCAAGCCCCCAAGTGATGTTGTGGCATTGTGCCGATCAAGAGGTGTAGCTATGGTTCGGATACGACCAAGCCCCCAAGTGATATTGTACAAAGCTTTGATAAGCCGAATCAAGGGGTAAACCGGGCACCGCTTTATAAACAGAAGCCCAGTGTAACCACACATGATGTAAGAAAAACAACAGATACCCCGCTTTAGCTGAGGTTCTGGTTTATTTTATTGATCATAATATATACATTGTCATAACTATGTACAAAAGCAGAGCTTGTGACTCAAGTATAGTAGGGCCGAAGATGAGCGATATTCCACAGCCGGTGGGTCTCCTCCTCCGATTTACGTGAGTCTTTGCGCTCTCGAACATCGATTAGGTAGTATGGCCCGTTGTGTAGATTCTTGCTGACCACAAAGGGTCCTTTCCAAGGGGGGGATAACTTGCGCATATCCGTCTGATCCTGGATGAGTCGGAGCACCAAATCACCTTCTTGAAAGGTTCTGGTTCTAACCGGTAATTTGTGATAACGATGCAGATCTTGCTGGTAAATCCCTGAACGGGCTGCTGCTATGTCACGTTCCTCATCTAACAGGTCGAGAGCTTCCTGCCGCGCCTTCTCATTGTCAGCTTCGACATATGCCGCCACACAGGGCAAGTCATGATGGATGTCACTAGGAAGAACCGCCTCCGCTCCATAAACCATGAAAAAAGGCGTGTACCCCGTCGATCTGTTGGGTGTGGTATTGATGCTCCATAACACAGAAGGTAACTCCTCAACCCAACAACCCGGCGTCCGTTGCAAAGGAACCATAAGCCGGGGTTTGATGCCTCTCAAGATCTCTTGATTGGCCCTCTCCGCTTGACCATTGGACTGGGGTGAGCCACTGATGATACGTCAAGCCGGATGTGCTCATGTTGACAGAACTCCTTCATGGCACCTTTTGACAGATTGGTACCATTATCTGTTATAATTCTGTGTGGAAAGCCAAACCAGAAGATCACCTTTTTGATGAATTGAACCGCCGTAGCTGCATCACACTTACTGACTGGCTCTTCCTCCACCCACTTAGTGAACTTATCCACCGCCACCAGAAGGTGGGTCTTCTTATCCTTGGATCTCTTAAAGGGTCCAACCATATCGAGCCCCCAAGTCGCAAACGGTCAAGTAATTGGAATCATCCTCAACTCCTGAGCCGGTACATGAGCCCGTCGTGAGAACTCTTGACATCCATCACACCTTTTGACCAAGTCCTCGGCATCAGCATGAGCCGTCAACCAATAGAAACCGCAACGAAACGCCTTGGCTACCAAAGATTTTGAACCGGGGTGGTGACCACAATCTCCTTCGTGGATCTCATGCAAAATTTCACGGCCTTCTTCAGGGGATACACAGCGTTGAAACGCCCCTGTCACACTGCAATGATGCAACTCTCCATTGATAATAGTCATGGACTTGGACCGCCGGATTATCTGCCTGGCCGAAGTTTCGTCTTCTGGTAACTCGCCCCGGTTCATATACGCCAAATATGGAACCGTCCAATCCGGAATAACATGAAGAGCCGCCACCAACTGAGCCTCCGGATCAGGAACAGCCAAATCCTCTTCACCAGGGAGCTTGACGGACGGATTATGCAGTACATCCAGAAAGACATTAGGTGGAACCGGTTTACGATGGGAATCCAAGAGACTTAAAGCGTCCGCCGCTTCATTCTTCCGCCGGTCCACATGATCCACCTGATAACCTTTGAAGTGACCTGCAACAATATCCACCTCACGACGATATGCCGCCATGAGTGGGTCCTTGGAGTCCCAAGTGCCGGACACTTGTTGAGCCACCAGGTCCGAATCACCAAAGCACTTAACTCGGCTGAGATTCATCTCTTTAGCCATCCGAAGACCATGGAGTAAAGCCTCATATTCAGCTGCATTGTTAGTGCAAGGGAACATTAAACGGAGAACATAACAAAGCTTATCACCTCGTGGGGAAGTTAAAATGACTCCATCCCCCGAGCCCTCCAATTGCCTGGACCCATCAAAATGAATGGTCCAATAAGTATGATCCGGCTTCTCTTCTGGCACCTGGAGTTCTGTCCAATCATTGATGAAATCCACAAGTGCCTGAGATTTGATTGCCGTTCGGGGTATATATTTTAATCCGTGAGGCCCAAGCTCGATAGCCCACTTAGCAATCCGTCCGGTCGCTTCCCTGTTCTGGATTATATCCCCCAAAGGAGCAGAGCTGACCACTATGATGGGATGACCTTGGAAGTATTGCTTAAGCTTCCGGCTTGCCATAAAAACTCCATACACCAGTTTCTGCCAATGAGGGTACCTTTGCTTGGACTCTATAAGTACCTCACTGATATAATAAACCGGCCATTGAACCGGATACTCCTTTCCAGCCTCCTTGTACTCCACCACAATAGCCACGCTGACAGCCCGGCGTTAGCTACCACATATAGTAACAATGGCTCCTTATCAATAGGAGCAGCAAGAACCGGCGGATTAGAGAGCTGCCGCTTTAAGTCCTTAAATGCTTCATTGGCGGCGTTACTCCAGACGAAGTTATCCGTTTTCTTCAACATCTGATATAAAGGAATGGCCTTCTCCCCAAGGCGACTGATAAACCGGCTCAACACGGCAACCCGGCCTGCCAGGCGTTGAACATCATTAATACACTTCGGTTTAGCCAAAGAAGTTATAGCCTTGATCTTCTCCGGATTAGCTTCGATGCCTCTGTTAGATACCAGAAAACCCAAGAGCTTGCCTGCCGGCACACCGAAAACACACGGCCGGATTAAGCATCATTTTATAAACCCGCAGGTTATCAAAGGTCTCCTTCAAGTCATCTATCAACGTCTCCTTCTGTCTAGATTTTACCACAATATCATCCACATAAGCATGAACATTGCGGCCGATCTGATCATGAAGACAATTCTGCACACAGCGCTGATAAGTCGCCTGGGCACTCGAGCCCAAAGGGCATTGACACATAGCAGAAGGCTCCAAAGGGAGTTCTGAAGGCTGTCTTCTCCTGGTCCTTGATGAAGTCATGTACCTGGGGTAGGGTCATAGACCTGCCCAAAGGTACCCTCTAGAAGGACACTCGCAAGAGAAGCGGCCTTCCAGTCGACCTGGTAGGTTTCCACTCGACAGAGTCAAAGACACTCGACTATGAAGACCCACTCGACCACCAGGAGTCCAAGAGCCACTCGGTGCCCAAACGGTCTGTAGTTAAATAGTCTTTATGATCTTAATGACACTTTATGTAAGGCGTTACCGAACGCCTAGCCTTAACGCACCCTAAACCCTCTACTACGTGGGCTGGCTGGGGTCTGGCGCACTCTATATAAGCCACCCTCCACGGTAGAGGGGTTCGCACCTTTGTAACACATACACATATAATCCAATCGACCGCCTCCGGGCTCACGAGGCGAGGGGCTATTACTTCCTCAGAAGGGCCTGAACTCGTAAATCCCTTGCGTATACAACTACTCCATAGCTAGGAACTTGCCTCTCCATGCCTACCCCCCATTCTACTGTCAGACTCAGAACCACGACAGTTGGCACCCACCGTGGGGCCGGTGTTCTAGCGATTTGTTGGAGAAGTTGGGATTCTTCGATCTCCTACATCATGGTTTGGTGGAGTTCTGGTTGTGGCCACGAGATCCGTCTCGGTGCGCTCACATTCGCCGCCAATGACTTCGCTTGGCTTCGGAGGCTCCACTCGACGTGGACGCCAAGAACCCGTCCATGGGCGGCCTTTTCGCGCATGTGTCCATGGCGTCCTCCTGCGGCAACCGTCGACCCAGTATGGGTCGGCTCTGCCGTCTTCGCTCCCGGGCCTCCCACCGCGCAAGCGTGCCTGGTCGGTCGAGGCTTCAGCGGTGGGTGAGGCATGCGGTGGCCCGCCAGTCGGCCACCCCCCAAGTCACGGCGATCGAGCCCGACGAATCTCTCTACGACCTGTTCAACCTGTCGACTGGCTCCGCAGAGACTACGTTGGAATGCGATAGCAGTGACCCGGCGGCAGAGGTTCTGATGGTCGATGGACCATGCAGTCCCCCCGGATTCACCCGCACCAACGGAGGTGACGGTGGAGGCGATCCGGAGCAAGCCCACGAAGAGTACTTGCCTGAGCCCCTCACTTCACTCCAGAGGGAGGAGCTTCGCCGTCGGAACATGGATGCACTTCACACTCCTATCGTTGGAGAAACCCCCGAGGCTCGTGCCTTGGAGGATGCGCGCCAATAACCTTTGGCTGAGTGCACTCGATTGGAGAATCTTCAGCGAGTACTCGGCAGCCAGCGACCAAGGGTTCCAGAATCCAATCGACGTCAGCTCTTTCAACCGCCAACTCAGGTATATCGAACTCCGATTCAGAATTTAGCAGCTGCCGCCCGTATAGCAGAGTCAATTCAACCTTCCCATTTGGAGGCGGGTAGAGGTTTGCTGCAAATCAGAGATCTGCTCCGGGCGGCAGGAGATCAAAACTCAGTCGTATCACAGTCGCGGAACAGGGTTCACAGCCGATCCGTCGCTGCGAATTCAGTCCAGTCGGCTCACAGTCCGAGATCGCCCCCGAGGCGTGAGGAACGTGGTGGCCGCCGTGATGATCAGTACAAGGGCCGCGAGCAGTATGAGCACCGATTCGATCACAACGATCGACGTCGAGTGCCCACTCCTCCCCCAAGGGGTGGATCATACGCTCCTCGGCAGCAGGACGACAGACGCCAAAACAGTGTTGGGCGAAGAGTTCCAGTCGACCCTAGGGAACCAGGCTTTGATGCGAGATCTATTATCGTTCAAGGTTTGGTCGACAGGAACAGAGCTCACCGAGACGGCCATGATAGAGATGTTCCTTCCAGCAACAGAGTTCATGTCTCGTGACCAGAGTGTTTCAGCAGAGCCACCAGAGCCGCGGTGATTCCTCCCAACTTCAGGTTGGCGGCTGGAGTCAATAAGTTCACTGGTGAATCCAAGCCTGACACTTGGCTTGAAGATTACCGAGTGGCTGTTCAGATCGGCGGTGGCAACGATGAGGTAGCCATGAAGCATTTGCCTCTTATGTTGGAGGGTTCAGCCAGGGCGTGGTTGAATCGATTAGCACCAAAGATGTTACACTTGGGAAGATCTTGCCCGAGTGTTTGTCGTGACATTTGAAGGAACTTGCGAACGACCAGCAGGATTGACGGAGTTGCAGTCGTGTGTGCAAAAGTCGAGTGAAACTTTGAGAGATTATATCCAGAGGTGGATCACTTTGCACCACACAGTCGAGAATGTATCTGACCACCAGGCAGTCTGTGCCTCCAAAGAAGGTGTCAAGAACAGAGAGTTGAGTTTGAAATTTGGTCGAACCGGAGATATGACCCTGAGTCGGATGATGGAGATTGCCACCAAGTATGCCAATGGTGAAGAAGAGGATTGGCTCCGGAGTGGTAAATATAAATCGGCCGCCAATGAGGCCGGCGGAGGAAATTCTAGTCGGAAGCAGAAGCGCAAAGCCGAGCCAGGCTCCCGGAGAGGCCTTGGCTGTGACCCCAGGAAAGTTCAAGGGGAAACCCAAGGGTCCTTGGAACCCCAAGAAGGTGAAAGACCTGGATTGAAACGACGTGTTGGATTTGCCATGTCATATTCATACAAAGAAAGATGAAGAGGGTAAACTCATTTACGAAACATACCACTCGACAAAGGTCGGCTCTTGATTCAGCAGTTCCAAGGGAAACAACTCAAGGATAAGGATAAGGAAACAGACAAAGTTGAGGACAAAGATGACAGTGATGATGGATATCCCCAGGTCAATTCCACCCTGATGATTTTTGCTGATGTCGAAAGCAAAAGTCGATTGAAGGTTATCAATCGGGAAGTGAACTTGGTTGCTCCGATGACTCCCAATTATCTGAAATGGTCCCAGACCGCCATCACATTCGACCAGTCTGATCACCCGACACACATTGCCACCACAGGAGGCAAGCATTGGTGGTCGACCCGGTTGTTGAGGGCACTCGGTGACCAAAGTCACGATGGATGGTGGTAGTGGCCTGAACATATTGTACGCGGAGACGTTGAAAGGGATGGACATTCCGATGTCGGACTCGATACCGATAACATGAGCTTCCACGGAGTCATTCACGGAAAGAAGGCTGAGTCACTCGGCCAAATTGCTCTTGATGTAGTTTTTGGTGATTCAAAGCATTTCCGGAAGAAAAGTTGACCTTTGAGGTCGTGGATTTCGAGCGCTTATCACGCTATTCTGGGAAGGCCAGCTTATGCGCGTTTCATGGCCCGACCATGTTACGTGTATCTTAAACTGAAGATGCCTGGTCCCAAGGGCGTGATCACTGTTACGGGCAATTGGAAGAAGGTGGAAGAGTGCTTCCAGAAAGGTTCTAAGATCGCCGATGCTCATTTGGCAGTGGTAGAGCTACAAGAGTATCAGAAAACTGCAGATCCGAGTGATTTGTTGCGAGCTAAGAAGCCTGCTACGGAATCAGCATTTCAGTCGACTGGTGAGACGAAACAGGTTCACATTCACCCGACTGATCCCAATGCTGCTCCGACCAACATCTCAACAACACTCGACTCAAAATAGGAAGAAGCGCTCATCCAGTTCCTCCATGAGAACTGGGACATCTTTGCATGGAAGCCTGCTGACATGCCGGGTGTTCCTGTGGGGCTGGCTGAGCATCGCCACGAGTCGACCCAAAATTCAAACCGGTTAAAGAATATCTTGGCGGTCCGCCGTCCGGAAGAGAAAGGCCATTGGCGAGGAGGTGGCTCGGCTCTTAGCGGCAGAGTTCATCCGAGATCTACCACTCCGAAAGTGGCTCGCCAATGTCGTCATGGTCCCCAAGAAGGACAAGTCGTTGCGCATGTGCATCGATTTCAAGCATATCAATCGGGCCCGCCCGAAAGATCATTCCTCTTCCTCGCATTGACCAAATAGTCAACTCAAGCTGCGGGATGTGAGAGGTTGTCTTTTTAGACGCCTATTCCGGGTACCATCAGATCCGTCTGTATGGACCCGATGAGATTAAACAGCATTCATCACTCCATTCGGGTGCTTACATTATGTCACCATGCCATGCGGTCTCAAGAATGCCGGAGCCACATTCATGAGGATGATTGAAGTGTTTGCTCACTCAAATCGGTCGAAATGTGGAAGCGTACATGGATGATATAGTGGTCAAGTCACGAAAGGGTTCCGACCTGTTGGTGACCTTGCTGAAACATTTGCCAATCTCGGAGGTATGATATCAAGCTTAACCCATCAAAGTGTACATTTGGAGTTCCTGGTGGAAAGTTACTCGGTTTTCTCGTTTACGGCGAGGAATCGATGCTAACCCGAAAAGGTTGGCACCATACTCCGAATGAAGCGCTCGCGGCGTGTGCACGATGTCCGTAAACTTCTTTGGATGCTTGGCCGCTTTAAGTCGATTCATCTCTCGCCTCGGTGAAAAGGCATTGCCTCTTTACCGGTCGATGAAGAAGTCGGACAAGTTCGAGTGGACTCTAGAAGTCGATGCAACGTTTGCGAGCTCAAAGCTCTGCTCTCCACCAACCGGTGCTTGCTGCCCCAATCAGCAAAGAGCCTTTGTTGCTTTACATTGCAGCCCTTTGGACAAGTCGTCGATGTCGTACTTACGGTCGGCGGAAAGAAGAAGGAAAAGCCTTCAAAGTTCAACGCCCAGTTTATTATCTTTCTGAAGTGCTGACCCCATCAAAGCAAAGATACCCTCACTATCAGAAGCTTGTTTATGGGATCTATATGACCACAAAGAAGGTTGCTCATTATTTCTCCGATCATTCCATTACAGTCGTCAGCGACGCCCCATTGTCGGAAATTCTTCATAACAGAGATGCAACAGGTCGAGTGGCAAAATGGGCGATTGAACTCCTTCCCCTTGATATCAAATTCGAGGCAAAGAAAGCCATCAAGTCCCAAGCAATAGCAGACTTCCTCGCTGAATGGAATGGACAGCAGCTTCCGACTCAAGTTCACTCGAAACACTGGACTATGTTTTTCGACGGTTCCAAGATGCTGAACGGTTCTGGTGCAGGGGTTGTATTGGTTTCCCCCCGAGGAGATAGGCTCAAATATGTTCTCCAGATTCACTTTGATTCTTCCAACAACAAAGCAGAATATGAAGCACTCCTGTATGGGTTGCATGGCCATTTCACTTGGCGTCCATTCGCCTTATGGTCTATGGCGACTCGGATCTGGTTGTTAATCAAGTGATGAAGGAGTGGGATATCGAAGCCCAGCTATGACAAAGTTATTGTAATGCGTTGAGAAAATTTGGAGAAGAAATTCGAGGGGTTAGAGCTTCATCATATACCCATTGAAAAATCAAGCTGCGGATGATTTGGCGAAGATAGGGTCCAAGAGGGAAGCCATTCCTAGTAATGTATTTTTGGAGCACATTCATGCACCATCAGTGCAAGAGGATCCTTTCACAGAAGAAGCCCCGCAGCAAAAGAGTGCCAATGATCCGACTGAAGTTGAGGTCCCAGCCGTGGTCGACCTAATTATGGAAGTTGTGGTCATCACTCCCGACTGGACGGTGCCGTACATCGCATATATCCTAAGGAAAGAGCTCCCAGAGAATGAAGAAGAGGCTCGACAGATCGTCCGACGATCCAAGGCCTTTACAGTGATCAAGGGACAGTTGTTCAGAGAAAGCGTGGATCGAGTCGGCCGAAGTGTATCACGCCGGAAGAAGGTCGAGATAATTCTTGAGGATATCCACTCGGGGACACATGGCCATCATGCGTCCTCTCGGACCATTGTGGCTAAAGCATACCGGCGGGATTTTACTGGCCAAAAGCAAATGAAATGGCAAAAGAAATAGTTGACAAGTGTGAAGGATGTCGGTTCTATTCCAACATGTCGCACAAGCCCGCCTCAGCCTTGAAGACCATTCCACTCGTCTGCCCTTCGCTATTTGGGGATTGGACATGATTGGACCGTTGAGAACTGGCAGAAGCGGCTTCACTCATTTGCTAGTAGCAGTCGACAAGTTCACCAAGTGGATCGAAGCCAAGCCCATCAAGAACCTCGATGCATGCACTGCTATCAGTTTCATCAAAGAGTTGATATTCAGATATTGAGTTCCGCATAGCATCATCACCGACAATGGGTCAAACTTCGATAATGACAAGTTCAAAGCCTTCTGCGCCTCTCAAGGCACGCGGGTCGACTATGCTTCAGTGGCTCATCCTCAGTCGAATGGACAAGCAGAACATGCAAACGGCCTCATTCTCAAAGGGCTGAAACCACGGCTGATGCGTGATCTCAAACACGCAGCAGGAGCTTGGGTCGACGAACTTCCATCAGTTCTCTGGGGATTGAGGACCACTCCTAATCGGTCGACTGGGAGAACTCCATTCTTCCTGGTCTATGGAGCTGAAGCAGTTCTACCGAGTGACCTGCTTCACAATGCGCCTCAAGTCGAACTATACTCTGAAGAAGAAGCGGAACAAGCCCGGCAAGATGCAGTCGACCGCTTGGAAGAAGAGAGAGAAATGGCCTTGATCCGCTCGACTATCTATCAGCAAGACTTGCGTCGATTCCATGCCAGAAATGTGATGAGTCGAGCCTTCCAAGAGGGAGATTTGGTCCTCCGAGTGGATCAACAGAAACCACACAAGCTCGCTCCCACTTGGGAAGGTCCCTTCATCGTCACAAGAGTTCTCCACAACGGAGCGTATCATCTCTACAACGTTGATCGCCGGATCGACGAGCCTCGAGCTTGAACGGAGCTGCTCCGCCCCTTTTACACTTAACACTCACTCGGTTGAGATGTAATAAAAGTACTTTTGTAGTTTGTTTATCTAAGACAAGAATGTTATAATCTTCCCAGTGATTGTTATTACTTTTTGTTGAAATTTCCCCCAGTGGGTGGCTTAGTTGCGAATCCGGTTCGCCTAAGTTTCTAAAAAATCCTTTCAGTGGCGAGCCAGTCTCTCACTCGGGGGCTTAGCTGCGAATCCGCTTCGCCTAAGTATTCAAAATCCTATCGAGTGGCGAGCCAGCCTCCCACTCGGAGGCTTAGCTGCAGTCCAAGTACTCGCCTAAGTATTCAAAATCCTACCGAGTGGCGAGCCAGCCTCCCACTCGGAGGCTTAGCTGCAGTTCAAGTACTCGCCTAAGTATTCAAAATCCTACCGAGTGGCGAGCCAGCCTCCCACTCGGAGGCTTAGCTGCAGTCCAAGTACTCGCCTAAGTATTGAAAATCCTACCGAGTGGCGAGCCAGCCTCCCACTCGGAGGCTTAGCAGCTGTCCAAGTACTCGCCTAAGTATTCAAATACTATCGAGTGGTGAGTCAGCCTCCCACTCGGGGGCTTGCAACAGCCCAAGGATTCGCCTTAACATCCAAAATAATGAAAATCGCAAGGACAACGAGGTGCAGGTCGACTGCTACCTTCTCCTTCAAAGCTACGCCATAAAAATCCTACCGAGTGGAGAGCAAACCTCCCATTCGGAGGCTTAGCTGCAGCCAAGTGCTCGCGCCTAAGTAATAGAAATCCTACCGAGTGGAGAGCAAACCTCCCACTCGGAGGCTTAGCTGCAGCCAGTGCTCGCCTAAGTAATAGAAATCCTGCCGAGTGGAGAGCAAACCTCCCACTCGGAGGCTTAGCTGCAGCCCAGTGCTCGCCTAAGTAATAAAAATCCTACCGAGTGGAGAGCAAACCTCCCACTCGGAGGCTTAGCTGCAGCCCAGTGCTCGCCTAAATAATAAAAATCCTGCCGAGTGGAGAGCAAACCTCTCACTCGGAGGCTTAGCTGCAGCCCAGTGCTCGCCTAAGTAATAAAAACCCTACCGAGTGGAGAGCAAACCTCCCACTCGGGGGCTTAGCTGCGGTCCAGTGCTCGCCTAAGTAAGGAATTCATCCCAATCCGCAAGGACGACGAGGTGCAGGTCAATTGCTACCTTCTCCTTCGGAGCTTCGCCACAAGTACAACGTGCGGTCCATCCCAATCCATAAGGGCGGCGAGGTGCAGGTCGATCGCTACCTCCTCCTTGAGCTTCGCCACAAGTACAACATGCGGTCCATCCCAATCCGCAAGAGACTGACGAGGTGCAGGTCGATCGCTACCTCCTCCTTGAGCTTCGCCACAAGTACAACGTGCGGTTCATCCCAATCCGCAAGGACGACCAGGTCGATCGCGAAGTGTTCCATCTCTACCTGCAGGATAGATGAAGCACAAGTCGACTGGAGTTTCAACGAAATATCTTTCGAATGAGGAACAAAGTTCTCTTAAAGGCAAACAAAACATGTTAAAGGATAAATCAAGTTCGGATAAACGTCCTACGGATCCAAAGGTGCTCAGGCGTTAAGCCCGTTAAAGTTTATCGGTTACAAAAACCACTCGGCATTCCGAGGCAAATTTAAGGTGGGACTTAGAAGTTTTTTACTCCTCTGGCGGAGGACTGGAAGGTGCAACAAACTGGTCGAGGTCGATTCCGTCGGCAATACGGGTAGCAGCAGCGATGAAAGTCTCCATGAAAGATCTGAAGTCGTGCTTCATGGTGTTGGCAACCTTGAGAGACACCAGCTTGTCCTCTTGCGCTTCCTTGCGGTGGACCACGAACCAGAGATAGAGCAACGTCGGCACCACACCGGCGAAGACTTTTTCCATTCTTGCACTCGACTTGGAATCTCATTCGATCGAGTCATCGAGTTCAAGGTCATTACAGGCGTCGATCTGGCGAGAGAGTTGAGTCGATCCGCGAAGCGCAACTTTCGGTCGAGCAAGATAATCCACCACGCTAGCAACGCGAGACTCCGGTCGGAGCACATTCATAGCAACCGTCCTTCACGGGAGAGTTGATGGGGTCCAAACTGGTTTCCACTGACCGGTTTCTTCTTGAAGTTTTGATGAATTCTGAAAACACAGCTCAGATTCAAGATAACGATCATGTGATGAGCGGTGATAGCAAGACAGTCGGGTAAAAGAGATTACCTTGAGCATGAGAAGCAGTTTCTTGAGCCCTCCAAGATAAATCTCCAGTCATTTCGCTTCCCTTGATTGGCCAGCCTTGTCGAACAGAACAATCTTGTCGTTCTTGATCGACTAACTTCCTTGTTAGCAGCGTCAAGCGGGTTTCAGCTTGGCATTTTCGTCTTCGAGTTTGTCGTTGAGGCAAGCTTCTCTTGACGAGCTTTGTTTTCTCCAAAGGCGTATACATTGCCTCTGCAAGGTCAAGGTCCTTCTTCTTCAAAGTCTCTTCCGGTTTATACGCAAAGCAACAATGAGAACAGAGTTGAGAATGAACAGAAAAACAAAGGCGATCGTCAAAAGTTCTCACCAGCCATACCTTTTGCTTCATCCTTTGCCTTCTGCAAATTCTCCTGAGCAAGCTTCAAATCAAGGTTGAGCTGGATCTGTTTGTTCTCTAACTCAGTATAGCGAGCCACAAGCTCGCAATATTTCTACAAAGAGTCAACCAACAAAAGACATCAAAGACAGATCACTTGTCACATCCCAGCTAGACCATGTATTAGTGTGTGCATCATGTTTAAATTTCATTTGAATTTGAAATGGGGAAGACAGAAAACCCCCAGAACCCCTCTTAATTCAACTAGGGTTTACTAAAAATTATTCCAATGAACCTGAAATGCCCTTAAAAAATGCTCATCATCTTTGCTTTGGTTGAGCCTCCGCCAAAAGTGGTGCACCATTTTCTAGCTCATCCAAAGGTCTTTGAATTAAATCATAAGTATTTGAGTTTGAGCATTTCAAATTATATAAAATATTTCAAATGCCCAAATATTACCAAATCAAATGTTTCATGTTGGAAATATTCCAACAATGGACCAGGAGCAGTTTGGTGATTTTTGAAACTGTTTTGGTATTTTTAAAAACTCCACAAAGTTGCAGAATAATAGAAAAAAGAAAAACAGGAAGAAAAACTTACCTGGCGCCACCCAACCGCCCACTGCTGCTGACCCAGAGCATGGCCAACAGCTGCTTGGCTCACCAGCAGAGCAGCCAGTGCTTTCGGCGGCGAGCACCGCATGGGTGCCACGCACCTGGTCGCCGCCCCGCCGCTCCCCTCACCCAGCCGTGACGCGGATCGCTCCCCCTCTCTTCCCTGAATCCCTCGGACACCTCCTCTCCTCCCCGGCTCCTCTCCCTCGCGCTCCCCAGCCATGGCCGACGCCACCGCAGCCACGCCATCGCCGTAGACGCGCTCCCCGCCGACCGTGCTCCGTCTCGCCGTGTCTAGGAGCTCCGCCGCCCTCGTCTTCGTCGAGCTAGCCGAGCCCCGCATGCTCGAGTAGCCCGAGGCCACTGCACCGACCTCGCCCGATCCCGCCGTCACCGGAGATCCCCTTCAACGCCGTCATCGCTCGGGCCCGTCCCCGACCGCACCGAGTGCTCCTCCGAGTTGCCTGTGAGCCTAGCTACCTTCCCCTCCCTTTCTCTCTCGCTCTCGAGCCGTGTAGCGACCAAACAGAGATCAACCGCACCCGCCGCCGCGGAGCTCGTCGCCGACGTGCTCCCGGTCACCCTCCGGCCACCTCTTGGTGTCCATCACACTCACCACGTCGCATAGGGTCTAACCATGCACTCCCTGCACCTCACCGATCCCCCTAGCCTCGAGTTTGTCTTCGGCCGAACTCCGGCGGCCGCCTAGGTCGTCGCCGGCGCTGATTCCAGCCGCCCCGACCCCAACCCACTCCACCAAGAGCTGCGGCTCAACCCCAGCTACCCATAGCCACCCTCATGGCTCGTTTGTCGCCGGAATGGCCAAACTCACTTCCGCCATCAGCGTCGGGTTCGCTGCGGCTAGACGCCGGGCAGCCGACGTTGACTTTGACCATGGTGGGCCCTGGTTGACTCTGATGAGTCAATGACAGGTGGGGCCCAGCCCTGCTAACTAATTAGGATTAGTTTTAATCAATATTTTAGTTAAACTAATTACCCTGACAACCTGGACCCACAGTCAGGTTTGACTTGGACGTCTCCGTTGACCCTGACGTCATTCTGACGCATGGCTGACGCAGTAATTAATTACTGGATTTATTCTAATATAGGAAATTCCAGAATGTAATTCAAACTTCAAATATTCATAACTTTTAATCTGTAACTCCAAATGCAAAGATCTATATATGAAAAATGATCAGAAAAATCCATTCTATCCATTGGTACAGGTTTCATGCATGATAAAACAAGTTAACCTTGCTGTTTAAGCAGAATAAGATATTACACCTTTAGGGCTATTTTAAATGAGCTAGCATTTGAATCTTTGATTCAAATGTGTTCATCCTTTTGTTTCAGCTTGCATTAGGCCAATACACATCCATATTGCCATGTCATAGCATGCATCATATTGTTGCATATTGCCATGTGTGTTTATTTTCGGTATGTCTTTCGTGATAGGTTACGCCTCGAGGATAACCCGAATATCCGTCTGAAGGGCAGTATCCTACCACCACTCCATCGAGCAAGCAACCCATTGATCATTACGATACAAACCCATGTTCTCGCTTACGCTCTTGTTTTACTGCATTAAGACAACGCGATTCAAACTATTGTGTGCTGCGGTAGTTGAACCCACTTCCTTTGCATGACTGTCATTGCCACAGTAACTAGATGAAACCCACTAGTATGTGTAGGAGTTGATTGAGCCATGTTGTGATTCCTACCATGCTATGCTTGCTATGCTTAGAGTTGTGTCAGGTCTGGCTCATCGGGATGATGAACTGGAGTGAAAGGTTGTGTCGGGTTCGAGAGTGAAAGTGTTGAACACGTTTTGGTAAAGGTATCGATGAGAGGCCATGTAGGAGTACATGGTGGGTTGTTTCATTGAAGCCGTCCCTAAGAACTGAGTTACGTGTTTGTGATCCATGAAATAGTTACTACCACGCATTGGGATCCTTAATTGACCCTCTCGGCTTCTTAACCACCCTTGTTCTCGGTCAGGAGTTGCAAGTAGTTTCGGTGTTTGTAGCATCTTTGGGGGCCGCGCATAACGCTGACCTTAGGGGTGGGTTGTGTTGCGGTAGGCACGCGGGTCTGTGTACCGAAAGTGCCCGTTTGGTATCTCTCGAACCCTACACACATCGTTCGGGGCTGTATGGGAAACCTCGGCGGACTCCTGCGGATGGAACCCGAATAGGCGATAAACCTGGACTTGGGACTGGTGTGTTTAGGTAGGATGTGGCCGACACCCACGTTGGGCTTCCGCTTGAAGGTTGCCGAGTACATGTCGTGTAAACGGTAAGTGGTGAGAGCGTGTGTGAAGAAGTACACCCCTGCAGGGTTAATATGATCTATTCGAATAGCCGTGTCCACGGAGAAGGACTTCTGGGTTACCTATATCAGTTCATAGACAAGTGAATGGATACTACTAAAAGCCTCAAGACAAGTGTGAGTACCGCGGATGGCCCTCTCGTGGGTGACGAGAGAGGATCCACGGTGGAGTATTGTGATGGTGATTAGTGGACTCGTGTGCGACAAAATGCTTTTCAAGTGGTGTCACGTAGGATAGCTTAGCCAAGAGTCAAAGCTGGCTTTGCAAATAACTCCACCACCTTCTTGAGAATGTGCATGTATGATAGGATTACGTGGTAAGACTTCTTTGACTACCTCCGTACTCATGTTTGCTTAATTAATGTTTTTCAGACGACAACACTGCCCCTTCCGATGGGTTCTATGTAGACCTTGACATCGACGAGTGAACTAGCCACCCAGGTGGTGATCCAAGGCTTGTGAAGGGCCACTGTAGATAGAAAGGCTTCAACAAGCTTTCTTTCTTTTCAAATCTGTACTCAGACTAGTTTGCTTCCGCATGTGCTTGTATGTTGTATGACTTGAGTGTTGGGTCATGTGACCCCTACCTGTATGGATATGTTATGTATGGCTCCTCGGAGCCTTCTAAATAAAGTACTTTGAGCTGTAGAGTTTTGTTGTGATGCCTTGTTGTATTTACTCATATCGGGCATATTGCGTGTATGATTGAAATGCTTGGTATGAGTGGGATCCGACAAACTAGTTGTTTATCCTTGGCAGCCTCTCATATGGGGAAATGTAGTCTCGTGCTTCCGGCGATAGTAGTCCGCTACAGCCGGTTCACCGAAGTCCTGCTAGCCCAAAGATTACTCGCTTGGACACATGACTGGCTGGCATGTGTTTCACTTCGTTCCTATATGTCCTGTCCCTTCGGGAAATGTCGCGGTGTTATTCGAGTCCTGCCTAGCCTGCTACAGCCGGGATACCGAGTCCTGTTAGCCCAGTGCTATAGCCTGAATTTATACGTTGATGACCGACATGCTCGATGTGATTCATGTATGCCTGTCCCCATAGGTTAGCGCCGCGTTGGGTTCACGACTAGCCATGTCGGCCCGGGTTCTTTATCATGTGGATGCTAGCGACACTGTCATATACGTGAGCCAAAAGACGCAAACGGTCCCGGGCCATGGTAAGGCCACACCCGTGGGAATACCGTGCGTGAGGCCGCAAAGTGATATGAGGTGTTACCGGCTAGGTCGATGTGATTTGGAATCGGGGTCCTGACATCACTTCCGAGTGATTAAGGAAAAATAGTAGCATTTCTAAGACTACAGTCGAATCAAAACATTCGACAGTAGTCTCGGGAACTACACCCAGCAGGTGCACTCAGCGTGCCCCCACTGGTTTTACCAATTTGGTTCGACCAGTCGACCAAAAGAGGCAAAAAGGTTATGCGTCAGCGGTCAGCCGCGAAAAAAAACGACAACAACACACAGTTCTTTAGACTATAGTCGATCAGACGCAATGATCGACCATAGTCTCGGGGACTACACCAAGTGGGTGCACTTAGCGTGCCCCCACCGGTTTTACGGTTCCATTCGACTTGGTCCGTCCAGGCCGAGTGAAGAAGTTCACATCATAAAGACTATAGCCGACTGCACACAGTCGACCATAGTCTCGGGGACTACACCCAGTGGGTGCACTCAACGTGCCCCCACAAAATTTCAATCGACACACCCACCCAGTGGGTGTACAGATAAGGAATTCTCCAGAAGGATGCAGTTTCAGGTAGCATATCCTAACAAAGCAAGCAACGATTGACTTACTTGGACATTGCTCTGGAGAGCTGAACTAGCATCATAGGCCGCCTGGCTAGCCTCTCGGACCGCTTTCACTTGCTCCATCATGATCCCGCTTTGGCGTATGGCCTCCTTAGCAGCACTCACTTGGTCTTCCGGGACGTGGTGTATAGCAAAGAGAGATGGTGGATCAGCGATCGTGAAAGTGGGTCGGGCACTTGTCGGTGATACAATGAAAGACATGAAGCCCGAGTGGGGTTGCCTCCCTTGGAAATCAGCGTCTCGGGAATCGCCATGTGGTGGAGCAGCCTTGCCAGCAGGCACTCTCTTGTTCTTCCTCTTCCTCAATGGCGCTTCCTCGTCATCATCGGGGAGATCAATGACGTGAGGCGGAACTACAAGAAAGATTCAAAGGTAAACAGGGAAGTCCAATCGACTGAAAGCGAAACCTCAGAGATCATACCAAGGTTGGAGGTGGCAGCATCTTCCATTTCCCGATCTTCATTCTTGGCTGAAGTCTCAGAGGTAGCGGCACTGTAGGTTTCAAGAATCGGCTGATCAGTCATCAAGTCGACCCAAAGTTCACTCATGTTGAATAAGGAAATACAAGGTTACATTGGTTACCCGGAGATGGTGGGGATGACCATCCGCATCTTGGGCGAGCCTTCGCCCGGCTTTGACGACGTCGCTCGAGGTTGCTTTGGCGGTTTCTCGGTCGGCGCAGGGAAGTTGTCCTAGGTCGCTGGCCGACTGCCAGTGGGCACAACAGCTTTACGCGCCCGGCGCCGGGTCATCGTCAACTTGGACCTTCCCTCCGAGCGAGGAGGATCGGCGTCTTCCTCATCTTCCTCCTCCTCCTACTCTTCATCGAGCTGTCATCCCTCATCCTCCTCGCCGTTGGACTCCCATTCCTCCCGACTTTCACCTCCACTTCCTTCTTCTTCTTCGACTGTTTCCTGCGCCCCGTTGGGCATCGAGTACATCTCAGTGGTGACCTAGAAGACAACAAAACAAGGCGAAAGTCAGTCAACGAATTGGCATCTAAACAGAATGAATGCAGCTGAATCACATTCGAAGTTAAGTGGTTGTACCTTGTCTACTTCGTAAGACTGGCCGAGTGGTGGAATCCTCCTAGCTCCGCGAGGGTTATCTTTGTTTCCTGTGATGGCAGTCATCCACTTCTCCAGCGTGGCGTCATCGACCTCCTCTGGATGGACCCGAGTGGTATCATCCATACCAGAGTACATCCACATCGGATGACCTCTGTATTGGAGTGGCTGAATACGTCGTCGAAGGAAAACCTCCAGGAGATCCATGCCGGTCACCCCGTCGCGAATGAGCTGGACTACGCGCTCCATCAGCAATTTTACTTGGGCCTTCTCCTCTGGTAACACCTTCAGGGAAGATGGCTTGTTCACTCGACTCATGGAGAAAGGGCGGAGCCGATCTCTTGCCCGGCGTCGGCTGGTCTTGGCGATAGAACCAGGTCGATCGCCACCCTCTAACCGATTCAGGAGAGTCATAGCCGGAAAGGCGCTCTTCCCCTCATCTGGACCCCGAGTCCCCCACACATCTGGATTACTTGGGTCCTCTCATCATTCGGGTTCGTTTTCTTCACCGTCTAAGAGCGACAGGTGAATATGTGCTTGAAGAGACCCCAGTGCGGTCGACAACCCAAGAAGTTCTCGCATAACGAAATGAAAGCAGCAAGATAGACAATGGAGTTTGGAGTGAAATGATGGAGTTGCGCTCCAAAAAAGTTCAGAAACCCCCGAAAAAAAGGATTCGGTGGCAGAGAAAATCCCCGATCTACGTGGGTGGCCAGGAGGATGCACTCACCCTCTTCAGGCTGCGGTTGCCACTCCATTTCCGGAAGCCTCGCCGACCCATGGGGGATCAGTCCTTCATTGGCCATATCGGTGAGGTCCTTCTCGGTGATGGTCGAGCGGATCCAATCTCCTTGGACCCAGCCTTGCGGCAGTTTGGACCGTGAAGAGGATCCGCCCCGACTGGGCGCTCTCCCCTTAGCCTTCGCCGCCGCCTTCTTCACCCGTTCCAGGGCTGCGGTCTTCTCCTTCACCACGTTCACCGGCGAAGCAAGTACCGAGCTGCAGCGTTGGACAGGCTAAGAGCACAACGAGAAGGTTTGGAGGTGGAGGGAGGAGAAGATTGGGGTCGCACTGTTCAAAATACCCTGTCCGACGCTTTATATGGGGCCGCTTCCGAGTGGCTGACCGGTAGGCCCAGGCAATCCCGTCACAATCCCGTCACAATCCCGCAACAGGCACGCACGCGATACATGGCGAAAAAGGTGGCGCGAAGATCGAGGCGTCATCGTCTTATCCCATCCGAGTGCCGCAGTTTTCTCCGCTTCGCGCGCTTCCCAAAATTCGCATCACGCGAAATCCGCTAACCGCGGAGCAACCTGTCAGATAGCAGATTTCCTCCGATCCGTCGCTCGGAAATCCTCAAGTTCACAGAGTTCACTCGACAAAACGTGAAGAATGGATCAAGGCGACTGAAAGAGAAGTTGATGCCATCACTAAAAGGTCGTTGATCCAGTAAGACACACTCGCAACATGAAGAACAGGTCGGAAAGATTATCAACTCCTTCCTCACTCAAACCTCGATCCATTCGGGGGCTAATGATGAAGTCATGTACCTGGGGTAGGGTCATAGACCTGCCCAAAGGTACCCTCCACAAGGACACTTTCGCAAGAGAAGCGGCCTTCGGTCGACACGGTAGGTTTCCACTCGACAGAGTCACAGACACTCGACTATGAAGACCCACTCGACCACCAGGAGTCCAAGAGCCACTCGGTGCCCAAACGGTCTGTAGTTAAATAGTCTTTATGATCTTAATGACACTTTATGTAAGGCGTTACCAGTAACGCCTAGCCTTAACGCACCCTAAACCCTCTACTACGTGGGCTGGCTGGGGTCCTGGCGCACTCTATATAAGCCACCCCCTCCACAGGTAGAGGGGTTCGCACCCTTGTAACACATACACATATAATCCAGTCGACCGCCTCCGGGCTCCGAGACGTAGGGCTATTACTTCCTCCGAGAAGGGCCTGAACTCGTAAATCCCTTGCGTATACAACTACTCCATAGCTAGGAACTTGCCTCTCCATACCTACCCCCCATTCTACTGTTAGACTTAGAACCACGACAGTCCTTAACTGCCATTTTGATCTGATGATAACCAGAATACGCATCCAGAAAGCTCAAACGCTCACAACCCGCCGTAGCATCAATGATTTGATCAATACGCGGGAGGGCAAAAGGATCTGCTGGGAAAGCCTTGTTGAGATTTGTATAGTCCACACACATACGCCAAGTGCCGTTCTTCTTAAGCACTAGCACCGGATTAGCCAACCACTCAGGATGAAACACTTCGATGATAAACCCAGCCGCCAAGAGCCTGGCTACCACCTCACCAATAGCTTTGCGTCTTTCTTCATTGAACCGGCGAAGAAACTGCTTGACCGGTTTAAACTTGGGATCAACATTAAGTGTGTGCTCAGCGAGTTCCCTCGGTACACCTGGCATGTCAGAAGGTTTCCATGCAAAGATGTCCCGGTTCTCATGGATGAACTCGATGAGCGCGCTTTCCTATTTCGGATCCAAGTTAGCGCTGATGCTAAACTGCTTGGATGAATTGCCAGGAATGAAATCAACAAGCTTAGTCTCATCAGCCGACTTGAACTTCAAGGCCGGTTCATGCTTTGTAGTTGGCTTTTTCAAAGAATTCATATCTACCGGATCAACATTGTCCTTGTAGAACTTCAACTCCTCTGTTGCACAAACCGATTCAGCGTATGCCGCATCACCTTCTTCACATTCCAAAGCGACCTTGCGGCTCCCGTGCCTGTGATAGTCCCCTTATGGCCCGGCATCTTGAGCTGCAGATAGACATAACATGGTCTTGCCATAAACTTAGCATAAGCCGACCGTCCAAACAGGGCATGATACGGGCTTTTGATTTTCACCACCTCAAAGGTCAACGTTTCTAATCTTGAATCATGCTCATCACCAAAAGCAACCTCCAGAGCTATCTTACCAACTGGATATGCCGATTTACCAGGCACCACACCATGGAAGACCATGTTGGACGGTTTAAGATTTTTATCTGTTAACCCCATGCGATGGAAAGTTTCATAGTAGAGGATGTTGATACTACTCCCCCCATCCATGAGTACTTTCGTGAACTTATAACCTCCCACCTGAGGTGCCACCACCAACGCCAGATGACCCGGATTATCAACCCGGGGTGGATGATCCTCTCGACTCCACACAATAGGTTGTTCCGACCAGCATAGATAACGGGGCACCGCCGGTTCAACGGAATTCACTGCCCTTTTATGAAGCTTCTGATCGTGCTTGTCCAGGCTAGTGGTGAAGACATGATACTGCCCACTATTCAACTGCTTCGGGTTGCTCTGGTAACCCTACTGCTGCTACTGCTGATTTCCCTGATGATTATAACCACCTTGGTTGCCCTAGTTGCCTTGATTGCCATGCCCACTTTGATTACCGTGAAAACCTGAACCGGAACTGCCTCCACCATAACCCGGCCCATGGGAACCGGGGCCTGAATCGCCGCCCGGTCCATGATCATACCGTAAAAATCGGAATTTTTGAACTCCTGCATGATATAAGAATCCTTCCAGAGGTGCGTGGCTGGTTTCTCCCGCGACCCGTGCTTTGGGCAAGGCTGGTTTAACAGATAAGGCAGGCGCTCCGGATTAGGGCTTGGTCCTCCACTACGCCGGGGCGGTTTACCTTTACGCTGCTGGCCCTTGTCCTGCGCGTTTGTATTAGCCACAAAGTCTAAACTGTTATCTGCTTTACGCTTACCGCTGTTTCCATGACCCGCCGGGTTATGTTGCTGCCCCTTGGTGTTGCTGCTCTTTTTTCCCTTCCCTATCTAATCATCGTCAGACTCGGGATCCTTGGTACTATCAGAGTCGGCATACTTCACCAGAGCGGCCATGAGAGTCCCCATGTCATTGCAGTGACGTTTGAGCCGTCCCAACTTCAACTTCAGAGGTGCAAACCGGCAATTGCCTTCCAATGTCAAAACTGATGTATCAGCGTTGATGTGGTCCAACGAATGCAAAATTTCCGAAACCCGGCGCACCCAATGGGTTGTCGATTCTCCTTCCTCCTGGACACAGGCCGCTAAGTCCACAATTGACATGGGCTGCTTGCATGTATCCTTGAAATTCTGGATAAACCAGGCCCTCAACTCGGCCCATGACCCAATGGAGTTAGCTGGCAAGTTCTTCAACCAAGTCCGAGCCGTTCCTTCTAACATCATGGTGAAGTATTTAGCGCACGCCGCGTCATCCACATCCAACATCTCCATTGCCATCTCATAGCTTTCGACCCACAACTCAGGGGATAAATCGGCGGTGTAATTCGGCACTTTACGCGGGCCTTTGAAATCCTTGGGCAGACGCACGTTGCGTAGCGCTGGGACGAGACACGGTACTCCCAAAGTGCTGGAAGTAACCCCTAGTTCCACCAATGTGGTTGGACGAACCGGAGTAAGCTGGCGGGCCTCATGCTGCACCGCCAACTCGGCCTCTCGACGTGCCCTAGCACGATCCACCACATCCTGAACATCACCACCGCCACCCGCTGGGTTATGGCCACGGGGTGGATCACGGTTTCGCGCACTGCTTGAGACGGCCGGTTCATCGATACGTCTGCTGTAGCTCCGTCTTGGGCGGGGAGTAGAACGGATCCTTTCGCGACTATAGGAATAAGCTTGCTGCTGAGTTAAAGCTGTCTAAAGGAGCTCCCTAGCCCGTCGCGTCTCAACCGCTACTGGGGACTCGCCTTCGATCGGGAGAGCCGCCAGTCGTGAAGCGGCAGCGACAATGTTATCCACCGGGTTAGAATAATGACCTGGCGGTGTTGGGACATGCTGCGACAAAACATTGTGCTGACGAAGCGGATCAGTCGGATGTGGCTGGTCCGGCGCCCCCGTTCCAGGTGTCTCTGTCCGGTTTACCACTGGCGGATTACTGGTCCCTGCTTCAGGGGTGTTAAAGAGGTTCTTGGCCTCATAAACCGGTGGCAGGTGAGATCAGTACCTTCTTCTCATAACGTCGTTTGACACACTCTGATCCAACATAAGCCGATAGGGTTGTGCATGTAACGCGGCCCGTTCTGCAGTCATCCTAGCATCCTCTGCTGCCAAATCGGCCTTAGCCTGCGTGATCTGATCCTTCACCTTTGTAATCTCCACAGTATGCTCATCCGGATTCGCCGGATTAACCTCCGCCATCAGTGTTGCCAAAGCATCGAACAAAACAGACAAAACCTGAGCCGGCAGTCGCACAGGGCCTCCTGCCCCGGCCGCTGTCGCTGCTGCTGATCCGGAAATCACCGCCGCTGCAGTCGAAGAGTGGAGCACTGGCTGTGTACCTGCCATGAAGATCGCAACTCGATTTGGCGGATCAAAGGGGTCTGGAATACTATCGCCATCGGAACAGCCCCCAACCCGGCCATCTTGCAACTAATATAACGACTCGGTCTCTCTGGTCGATGATTCGTCGCCGGAATAAACGACGGTTTCACCACCAAATTCTGATCTATCCTCAGATTCTCCTCCGTGGATGACTCCCACGAAGGCACGCTTCATGACAGGCTTAACCCGGGCAGATCTCGCACGCTGAGCCGTTTCGACGAGGTCGGTGGAGATGTCTGGCTCAGGGCCCGATTCGCCGATCTTGCCAATGAAAACGTGTATGCCGCCGAAGGGGACCCGATACCCGTACTCGATTGAGCCGGCCTCGGGGCCCCAGCCTGCATCGTCAATGTAGAGCTTGCCACGACGACTCTTGGTCATCCGGCCCACAGCGTAGCCCTTGAGTCCTTCGAAGCTGCCCTCTAAGAACTCGAAACCATCGTGCGATCGCCCCACGGTGGGCGCCAACTGTCGTGGTTTTGTCACGGTAGATGTCCTAAAGAAAGGACTTAGTCGTGGAGCCATCGCCACTACAAGAAATATGTCAACTAGTGACCTTCTGTCAGTGACCCTGGAAGAATTGGTCATAGATCTATGACCATTTCAGACCAATTGGTCAAAAGCTGTTCGGGGGGCTCCAAACCGTAAACTATAACGACCATTTTGGTCAGAAAGGTCGTAATTTCCTTAGACGAAATGGTCATAAAGCAGATAGCACAGGTCCGCTGCCTTATTTCTAGCTGATCATGACCAACATAGATGGTCATAACCTTGTAAATTGTGGTGGGTTGCTATGACTAGGCGCCACCTCATCAGTTTTGCCTATGTGTCATGTCCATGTGGCAGTTTTTTCCCTAGGTTGTGAAGCAACCTATGTTTCTGTCATTCCCAAAATTCCCAAAAAAATCTCATAAATTCTTTGGGTCATATCTTTGTCAAATATGTAAAAAAACTTCCTTCCCTAGTTCAAAAATAATTAAAAAATATTCATTTTCCTATTCTGTTCAGAAAAACACTTTGTGAAGGAAGTACCACTTTGGCATGTCCAAATGGTATCCATTTTCTACAGTGCTTTCCTATGCACAAATAACCATCCTCCACCAAATGCCAGCTCAATCCATTCATTATTTTGAGCCCAGCTACAACATTTGTATTTATGTCCAGTGTGGTACTTTGCAAAGCAAATACCACCTAGGCTCCTCCTTTTGAGCTAATAATTTGTGAAGACGGTCTTCTTAGTAACTGACCATCCTCAGCCAAAACTCACGCCCATTAGCCATGTGCATTTCCTGTACCGCTAATCAAACACTTGGCTGCTTATTCATGTTTAAGCATCGATCGGTCTCCTCGTGAGAATCTTATGTTGTGATTTTCTTCCTAGCACCTACCTGGGGAGTGTCCAACCCACTAGACATGCCTAGGACACCCAGAAGACATGGCAACGCCACGTTCACACAGTGACCACGCGGCGGGCATGCGAGTTTACGTGCTCTAGAGTTGGGGCCCTCGGCCACTGTCCAAACCTTGACGTATCGCCACCAAACCATGTATTTATGATTAAATAGGTACTTATGTAACTAGAAATGATTTTTGGAAAAATTAAATAGCAAACTATGAGGCGATTGCAGTTCAAATTTGACCCGCTTCCCTCTTGAATCGTGGAATTTGTCTTTTTCACCAGAGGTGGATCAAAACTTTGACACCCAACCATTTTGTCAATTGTGCATTAAATATGTCCAAGTATTTTATAAAATTGATTTGGTCCAATTTTGCAACAAACATATGGTAGGTCCTTCACAAAAAAACTCATTTCGGGCACTCGGAAAATGGAAAATGAATTTTCCGTGCAAAGAAAATGAAAACTCCCTTAGGCAACATTGTTTGGAATTCCAAGATGCACCCTTGTGCACAATATGAGATCATTTGAACAAACTATGCCATGAATGTGGCCATAAGATTGATCATTTTGCTTGAAAGCCATGAATCTTCACGTATGATAGCTCATTTCTGATAACACTTTTTTAAAAATAATTACCATATTACAAGTTTATTATTTTTTCTGGAAACTTGGTCACATATGATGACACAATGCGGAGGTTTTCCAATTTTTTGATTTTTTTGAATTTTTATGCCCGTTTCAAAATGCGGTCAAAATGGCGGGCTTGACCGTTCCTAGCTAGTGGTTGAATCTTGGAAAACTTTTGATGTTTCTCTGATTAAATAGATATTTATGTACCTAGAAATGATTTTTGGAAAAAAATAAAGATCAAACTATGAGGCAGCTGCAGTTCAAATTTGACCCGCTTCCTGCTGAATCGGCGGGAATTTGTCTTTTTCACGAGAGGTGGATCAAAACTTTTGGCACCCAAAATTTTTGTCAATTGTGCATTAAATATGGCCTAGTATTTTAGAAAAATTATGTGGTCCAATTTTGTAACAATTATATGGTAGGTACTTCACAAAAAAACCTCATTTCGGGCACTCGAAAAATGGAAAATGAATTTTCCGTGCAAAGAAAATGAAAACTCCCTTAGGCAACATTGTTTGGAATTCCAAGATGCACCCTTGTGAATAATATGAGATCATTTGAACAAACTATGCCATGAATGTGGCCATAAGATTGATCATTTGGCTTGAAAGCCATGAATCTTCACGCATGATAGCTCATTTCTGAGAACACTTTTTAAAAATAATTTCTGTATTACAAGTTTATTATTTTTCCTGGAAACTTTGTCACATATAATACACAATGCAAAGGTTTTCCAATTTTTTGATTTTTTTTGAAATTTTTATGCCCGTTTCAAAATGCGGTCAAAACGGCGGGAATGACCGTTCCTAGCTAGTGGTTGAATCTTGGATTTTTTGGTGTTTCTCTCGTTAAATAGATAATTTTGTACCTAGAAATGATTTTTGGAAAAAATAAAGAGCAAACTACGAGGTAGCTACAGTTCAAATTTGACCCGCTTCCAGCTAAATCGGCGGAAATTTGTCTTTTTCACCAGAGGTGGATCAAAACTTTTTACACCCAACCATTTTGTCAATTGTGCATTAAATATGTCCTAGTATTTTAGAAAATTGTTTTGGTCCAATTTTGCAACAAATATATGGTAGGTCCTTCACAAAAAACTCATTTTAGGCACTCGGAAAATGGAAAATGTATTTTCTGTGAAAAGAAAATGAAAACTCCCTTAGGAAACATTGTTTGGAATTCCAAGAAGCACCCTTGTGCATGATATGAGGCCATTTGAACAAACTATGCCATGAATGTGGCCATAAGATTGATCTTTCCGCTTGAAAGCCATGAATCTTCAGACATGATAACTCGTTTTTTAGAACACTTTTTTTCAAATAATTGACGTATTACAAGTTTATAAATTTTTCTGGTAATTTGGTCACATATAATGACACAATTCAAAGGTTTTCCAATTTTTTGATTTTTTTGAATTTTTTATGCCTGTTTTAAAATGCGGTCAAAACGGCAGGAATGACCGTTCCTAGCTAGTGGTTGAATCTTGGATTTTTTTGGTGTTTCTCTGATTAAATAGATACTTATGTACCTATAAATGATTTTTGAAAAAAAATTTAAGAGCAAACTACGAGGTATCTACAGTTCAAATTTGACCCACTTCTAGCTGAATCGGCAAAAAAATGTCTTTTTCACGAGAGGTGCATAAAAGCTTTTAACACCCAACCATTTTGTCAATTGTGCATTAAATATGGCCTAGTATTTTAGAAAATTGATTTGGTCCAATTTTGCAACAATTATTTGGTAGGTCCTTCACAAAAAAAACTCATTTTGGGCACTCGGAAAACGGAAAATGATTTTTTCATCCAAAGAAAATGAAAACTTTCTTAGGAAACATTGTTTGCCATTCCAATATGCACCATTGTGCACAATATGAAATCATTTCAACAAACTATGAGACAATTATCGTTCAAATTTGCCCCGCTTCCTAGTGAATGGGTGGAATTTGTTTTTTTATAAGAGGTGGATCAAAAGCTTTTGACATGTAACTACTTGGTCAATTCTACATAAAATGTGGTCTAATATTTTTGAAAAATGGAGTTGTGCTATTTTGGAACAAATATTTGGTAGCTTCTTCACAAAAAAACCCGTTTTATGCACTCGAAAAATGGAAAATCATTTTTTTCTGCAAAGAAAATGAAAGCCGTCGAACTATGCCATCGTTTGCCATTCTATGATGCACACTTTTGAAAAAAACAAGATCATTTTGACAAACTATGCCATTCTTATGTTTAAAAAAATCAAAGTTTTGGGTCTAAAATTTTGAGATTCAACTGCGAGACAGCCGGCCAATGAGACGCGAGGATGTAGCGACCAGACCCGAATGGATCCAGTGCTCTGTGCTCAGTGTCATCCCTGGATCAGTAATGCTGACACCACACAGTACTTCGAAGGATTTATAGCAGAGTAGCAATCACACACTTATTACATCGTTGTCCATAAGGGAACTTAATACAATAATATGGCTTAAGGCCATCTAATAATAACAGCGGAAGGCTTGGAAGACAAGTGAGTCCATCAACTCCATCGGCATTACTGAGTATAGAACAACGACCTAACACCTTACTGTAAATGCGAAAAGTCTGCAACGTGAAAGTTGCAGCCAAAACGGGTCAGACATGGAATATCTTTGGCAATGTAACACATAGAGAACAATGAAGCAAGAAGCCTATACTACATGCATATATGGCTGGTGGTAAGGCTCTCTGGTTACATTTTGCATAAAGCTGGTTTTTCCCTACATCAAAGGAATAATTTTATTTAACTATCATGGTGGTTGTTAAACATTGAGAATGGTTGATGACATCCTCAATCCCAATTAAAAAGTACTCATTAAAACCCAATAACTTTATTATTAGAAGTAACATGTTGAGATTCACATGATATTCAAGTACTAGATACTCAAGATGTCCATAACCGGGGACACGGCTAATCATGATTAGTTTATACACTCTGCAGAGGTTTGCACTTTTCCCCACAAGACTCGATCGCCTCCGTTTGGTTTCTCGCACTACATGGTGTTTGAGAAGCGGATGACCGAGACACAGTCTTTCGTAAGCGCTTAGCACCTTACTTGTGGGTAGACCGGTACACCTACTTTCCCCTACATCCGCTAGTCCACCCGTAAGAGTTCGCACAACTTAGTCAACTATGCGAGCCCGTAATTGGCTTGTGGCTGCACACGGAAGTTTCTAGTTTGAATAATCTTATGATCCCTTAGAGCCTGGGTGGCGGTCCGAAGAAATACAGGCAAATTCTGATAGAAACCAGGTGCCTCAATCCACCCAGATGTGTGTTTAGGTTGCCACCTTAGATAAACCATTAAATTAACAATCTCACATCTGTCATGGATATCACTCACCCAATCCACGTCTACTAGCATAGCATAGCATAATAAGCAAACGTAGAAGTAACTCCCAAGGTTTCATAATAAAACAGGTAATAGGTACTACCTCAATCTACTTCCCAAACCCACAATTTAATTAGATCCTAAACATGCAAGTGTTTGAGGGTTGATCTAATGCATAAAAACTGGGTAGTAGAAAAAAATATGATCAAAGTGTTACTTGCCTTGCTGATGATCCGCGAGTCCTAGAGATTCGAAGTAACAAGCGGCGCACTCCGGGTGATCTAACGCAGACAAACAACAAGCATACAATAAGTACTCATCTAATGCACGGGGAAATCTCGAATAAAAGATCTAACCAGATAGTTCAACTTAAGAACCCTGGTTGCAAAAGAATCGAATCAAATAAAGCATCGAAAGTCGGAACTCGAGAGAGAACGACTCGGTTTAGCAAATCTGAAACTAAGTCAAAATTTTACAGTAGCAAAACTCTGTGTAAGTAGGTTAGTCGAACGGCGGTTTCAGAACGAAACTCCAGCGCTTGAATCACCTGATTCCGATAAACGAGCAAGAAATAAAACAGATTTGAAAATCGGATCGTAAATCGAATCAAAAATAATGGATTAAATCCGATTAAAAGAAAACGACGAGCAGACTAAATAACGGACGTTCGTTAACAGAACTAATCCAACGAACACGTTCATTGAAACGAACGGGTCGGTGAACGTTACTAAATAAGAAAACCGAAAAATAAAAAAACCTTCTAGGGTTTAAAAAAAAACCGAACATCTTAAAAAAAAACCGGACCGGGTTTTCTTGGGAAAACCGGATCGGATCGGGGCGGCGGCGAGGGGCTACCTCCGCGGTTTTCACGGGGCTCCGGTGGGGCCCGGGTGGGGGGGTTCATGGGCCTCGGAGGGCGGCGAGGCTCCGGGGGGGGTCCGCGACGGCGGGGAACGCAAGGCGGCGCCTCGGCGGGCGGCTCGGCTTGGGGCGGCGGCGACGGGCGGGTTGAGGAGAGAGGGGAGGCGGCAGTATAAATAGGTTGGGGGGGTTCGGCTTGGGAAGCACGGGCGCCTGGGTCGGAGGCGGACTCCCAAGGCGGGAGGCGGCGGCGGGAGACCGGCCTTGAGGGAGAGAGAGGAGGTGGGCCTTGGCCGAAGTAGTTTTTATATTTAAAACAAAACAAAGCGGATTAAAAAAAATACCAAACGAACTCCGATTTTAATAAAATTAATTTTCCCAGACTCCTAAAAATGAGTCGAACAAAATGAACTTTAAAAACGGCAAACATGCATAAATTTTTAAAATGCTCATTTTTGCCTAAGCAAAATAAATCTTCCAAAACCAAATTTTGATTTATTTATAAGATCTCCATTTTTCCTAAATGTTGGGAAAGTCATATTATTCCCTCTCTTAAGTCTTTATAGGAAAAACTTTATGAAGATAATTAAATAAATCCAATGATCCTATTTTCAAAATTTGAGAAATTCCCAAATATGAAAATAATGAAACTTCCAACTCTCTCCGAGGGTCCTTGAGTTGCGTGAAATTTTCTAGGATCGGAAAATGCGAGAAAAATATGATATGCATGATGACCTAATGTATAACATTCCAAATTGAAAATTTGGGATGTTACAAACCTACCCCCTTAAGATGAATCTCGCCCTCGAGATTCGGGTTGGCTAGAAAATAGGTGAGGGTGGTCCTTGAGCAAAACTTCCTCTCTTTCCCGTGTGGCTTCATCCTCGGTGTGGTGGCTCCAATCGAACTTTGCAAAACTTGATAACCTTGCTGCGGGTAACTCTGTGACATAATCTAGAATCTTAACCGTTTTTCCTCATATGTCAAGTCATCCTTCAACTGAATTGCTTCGGTGGCACTTGTGTCTCTTAACGGTACCTCCGCTATCTCGGGTGACATTTCTTCAATCGAGAAACATGGAATACATCATGAACTCTGACAGTCCTTCCGGTAATTCCAACTTATAAGCAACTTCTCCCATGCGTTGCAAAAATCTTATACGGTCCAACGAAACGGGTGCTAACTTTCCTTTAACTCCAAAACGCTTAACTCCTCAAGCGGGGATACTCGAGATATACTGTCTCCAACTTCATACTCAATCGCTGGCGCTTTGAATCGGCATAGCTCTTTTGTCCGGACTGGGCTACCTTGAGCACATCTCGAATCAACTTAACTCTTTGTTCAGACTCCTTAATCAAATCTGGTCCAAACAACTGACGATCTCCAGTTTCGTCCCATAACAACGGTGTCCTGCATCTTCTTCCATACAAAGCCTCGAAAGGTGCCATCTTCAAGCTGGTTTGGTAACTGTTGTTGTAGGAAAATTCCGCATACGGCAAATTATCATCCCAGCTAGATCCATAATCTAGGGCACAAGCTCTCAGCATGTCCTCCAAAATCTGATTGACTCTCTCGGTCTGTCCATCGGTCTGTGGGTGGAAAGTCATCTTGAATTCCAATCGGGTTCCCAATGTTTCGTGTAACCGGGTTCCAAAATTTCGAGGTAAACTGGGTTCCTCTATCTGATACGATGCTCCTCGGAACTCCGTGTAAGCACACAATTCTGGTCAGGTATATCTTTGCCAACTTAGCACTGCTATAGGTAGTCTTGACTGGAATAAAATGAGCTACCTTTGTTAAACGGTCGACTATAACCCCAAATCGAGTCATATCCTGAACGAGTCTTTCGCAATCCTGTGATAAAATCCATGCCTAGTTTATCCCACTTCCATTCGGGTATCGGCAATGGTTGTAACAATCCTGCTGGCTTCTGATGTTCTGCCTTTACTTTCTGACATACATCGCAAACTGCTACATACTCCGCAATATCCTTCTTCATTCCGGTCCACCAGAAAGTATTCTTCAAATCCAAATACATCTTGGTATTTCTGGGTGAATCGAATAGGGTGAATCATGAGCTTCTTGTAAAATCAACTTCACGATTTACGGGTCATTGGGCACATAAACACGGTCTTCAAACCATAGGGTATCGTGCTCATCCTCACGAAATCCTTTAGCTTTTCCTTTGCTCATTTTCTCCTTTATAGAGGCAACTTCCTTATCGCCTTTTGGGCTTCTCGATTTTGTCCATCGGTGTTTAATCGAATCTCCAATGCTGCTACATAGCCTCTCGAACTATTTCCAAACATAGCTCTCGAAGGTCCTCGGCTAACTCATTGGGTATTCCTCCCATCATTAGGGTATTGACGTGGCTCTTACGGCTCAATAAATGCCTTTCGACATTAGCCTTTCCAGGGTGATAATGCAATCTCATGTCATAATCCTTGATAAGCTCTAACCATCTCCTTTGTCTGAGATTCAATTCCTTCTGTGTGAAGATGTACTTCAAACTCTTGTGATCCGAGTATACTTCACAATGATTTCCAATGAGAAAATGTCTCCACGTCTTCAGGGCATGCACAACGGCTGCTAACTCCAAATCATGAGTGGCATAATTCAACTCATGGGGCTTAAGTTGTCGTGAAGCATATGAAACAACTCTTCCTTCCTGCATAAGCACTGCTCCAAGCCCTCGGCGTGAAGCGCCGCAATACACCTCATAATCCTTAGTCCGATCTCGGCAATATCAAGACCGGTGAGGTAACCAATCTTTTCTTCAACTCACGAAAACTTGCCTCACAGTCCTCAGTCCATATGAATTTGTTTTCCTTCTTCAACAATTCAGTCATAGGCTTAGCAATCCTTGAGAAATTCTCAATGAATCTTCGGTAGTATCCTGCGAGTCCAAGGAAACTCCGAATCTCTCCAACTGTCGTTGGTGCTTCCCATTTGGTTACGGTCTCAACTTTTGTGGGGTCAACTGCTATCCCTTCTCCGGATATAATATGTCCGAGAAATCCAACTTCCTTTAGCCAAAACTCACATTTGGTGAACTTGGCATACAACTGGGGTTCCTCGGTTTCTCCGTAACCAATCGCAAATGTTCCTTGTGTTCCTCTTCATTCTTGAAAAAATCAAAATGTCATCAATGAACACCACGCATTTAACTTATCCAAAACTCCATAAACACTTTGTTCATCAGGTTCATGAAATAGGCTGGTGCGTTAGTCGATCCAAATGACATAGCGGTATACTCAGATAGTCCATATCTCGTGGTAAATGCTATCTTGGGTATGTCCTGCTCCCGAATCTTCAATCGATGGTACCACGATCGCAAGTCGATCTTGGAAAACACCTTGGCTTCTTGCAAGCGATCAAACAGATCATTTATCATAGGTAGTGGGTACTTGTTCTTGATTGTTACTTCATTCAATCCACGATAATCAACAACCATTCTTAACGATCCATCCTTCTTCTCCACTAGCAAAACGGGTGATCCCCAAGGTGAAGAACTTGGGCGTATAAAACCTTTATCCAATAGTTCTTTAATCTGCTTCTTGATTTCCGCCAAATCTGTCTTGGCCGCATCCTATATGGTCGCTTCGATATTGGGCCTGTTCTCGCAAAAGTTCTATCAAAAACTCAATGTCTCTATCCGTGGCATTCTCGCAACTCTTCCGGAAATACATCGGAAAATCCTTCACCATCGGTACTTCTTCTGCACCACTCGATGGGCAATTAACTTGCGCTCTTCTCGGCTCGTGCCGTGATACATACTTAATCCTTCTTCCTTCCGGGTGGTGAGCAAAATCGTCTTACTTGCGCAATCGATGTTTCCTCCATACATCGACAGCCAATCCATACCGAGAATTACATCAAATCCTTGCGATTCGAGAATGATCAAATTCGCCGGGAATACATGCCTTCCTATACTTAATGGCACTTGAAAACATCCTTATGCGGCCATATACTCCGCTCTGGTGAGCTTACTAGCAAAGGGTTTTAAGAATCCGAGTAGATAGGCTATACTTATCTACAAATCCCTTGATATGTATGAATGCGATGCACCAAGATCGAAAAGAACAACGGCGATAAATGACTTAACCAAAAACTTACCGACATCTTGCATCGGGCTGATCTTCAACCTCCTCCACATCAATGTGGTTCACATCCCCTATTGAAAGGGTTGGGCTTCTTTCGAGCTTCCATTGCCATTTCCATTCTGGCCTTCTGGGCAGTCATTGGCATAATGCCCAGTCTTGCGGCACTTAAAGCAAGTAATATGACTCAGGTCTACTTTGGATGGTGTTGACGGGTTGGTGCGATTCTGTTCGTTGCTTCCTCCATTCCCGCTTTCCATTCTTGGTGCTGTTATGGTTATGCGAATTACCTCCTCCATGAGTATGTCAAAACTGAATTCTGACTTAGGGGTATAACGAGGTTTCTGCCGAGCTCCAGAGTTATACTTCCCTTGCCCATACTTCCGCTTACGGTTCTCAATTTGTCGCTGCTTTCCTTCAATCATGAGGGCTCGGTCTACTAACTCCTGGTAGTTATTGAAACTGGCTACCATCAACGGCATCTTGAACTCATCATTCAGTCCTTCTAGAAACTTCTCTGTTTAGCTGCATCGGTAGTAACGTCATCCGGGCATAACGTGCTAATTTACTAAAGTCATCCACATACTGGCCAACAGTCCTTCCTCCTTGGCGTAAGTTGCGAAACTCACGCTTCTTCATGGCCATAGCTCCTGCTGAAACATGGGCAAAAGCTTGCTGAAATTGATCCCATGTGGCGGTGTCTACAGTGGTAAGTGGCTGTGAAATTCTCCCACCATCTTTGCTGCGGGTCCTTCAAGCTGATGTGCTGCAAACTTCACTCTTTCTCCATCTCATGCATCCTGCAGTGATCAGCTCCCTTCCTATTTTGCGGAGCCGGTCATCTGCTACAATCGGCTCGGTGCTCTTTGGAATACACCGCGGATTTAGTCTAAGGAAACGAGTCAGATGATCCGCAGGTGGTGGTGGCGGTGGGTTGTTGTTGTTGTGGTTGCCCTGGTTCTGCACCAATGTTTGAATCAGGGTATTTTGCTGCTGGATCAGTTGGGTGATCTCTGGCGGGAAAACGAATCCGGGGTCGCGTCTCGAGGCATCGATGGGTTTAGAAAAGATGAGAATTTAGAATAGAATGAGGTCTAAGGGGAATCACTACCCAAATGCACATGAGCAAATACACACAAAATCACTTCATTCAATCAAACAAGGGCTTACAACGATCTAACTATCGCAAAAGTGCATGTACTATAATGTTTACATGGGGGAAAATACTACTAATATGTGGGGGACTTCTACTAATTTGAACCGGTGGAAGACTCCATAAGGTCTGCTCCAGCTTCGTCTTCAAAGTCGGGTTCACTTGGATCCGAATCGGTGTCGTCGATGTTGATGTAGTCGCTTGGGCAATCGACATACTGGTCTTCATTCCTGAGCGCCAACTTCTTCTTGAGTTCTTCAATTTCGTACTTAAGATCGTTATTGTGTCTTGCCAGAGCTACGATCTCGTCCATATAGTCCTTGCGAGTTGTCTTTAGTTCTTCTTCAAGTTCGATGATCCTTCCCTTCGCATTCTGCAACTCCAACATATCATTGCACATCTGGTTCTCCTGGCGTCGAATGTGCTGGTTTAACTCCTGAATGAATGCTGCAATGGATCTATCCTTCTTGGTGCTGACGACGTCCCATTTGTCATCTCAGCGTCCGCAAATCTGGTAGATAGTGTCCTTGAGGTCTTCTTGATAAACTTCTCCAATGCGTCCCATGGTGATGTGAGCTGCCATGCTCTTTCCTGCACTCCAAGTTGGTGCCTTTGAAAACACTATCTATAGGCTTGGTGATTGGGGCGAATGTCCTTCCCGAACGTGAGCGTGAATCTTCGGCGCTCCTCTTCAGGCAGAGTGGCGTTGAAAGTCCCGGTGAAGCTGGGTAGTCCAATGTTCAGGTACTTGGTAACTTCCTTCAAGTGAAATCCAAAAGGTGTGCCTTCATCCGGTTGGGTGTACTTGATCTTCGCGTCCTTCATCCTAAAGAGAGTAGAAAAGATGAGGAGTTAGAAAATGGGAAGAGAATAGTGATCTATGGTTTTATCTTAGTGGTCGTGTCCTACAGTCAGCGTGTGCTCTGATACCATTCTCTCAGAGCGACCGGACCGAATGGATCCAAAGGTTCGTGCTCAGTGTCATCCCCGGATCAAGAATGCCGACACCACAGTGATTTCAAGGATTTATAGCAGAGTAGCAATCACACACTTATTACATCGTTGTCCACAAGGGAACTTAATACAATAATATGGCTTAAGGCCATCTAATAATAACTGAAGGCTTGGAAGACAAGTGAGTCCATCAACTCCATCGGCATTCTTGAGTATAGAACCACGACCTAACACCTTACTCGTCGTTGCGAAAAGTCTGCAACGTGAAAGTTGCAGCCCAAAAACGGGTCAGCACATGGAATATGCTGGCAATGTAACACATAGAGAACACTGAAGCAACAAGCCTATACTACATGCATATATGGCTGGTGGTAAGGCTCTCTGATTTACATTTTGCATAAAGCTGGTTTTTCCCTACATCAAAGGAATAATTTTATTTAACTATCATGGTGGTTGTTAAACATTGAGAATGGTTGACAGCATCCTCAATCCCAATTAAAAAGTACTCATTAAAACCCAATAACTTTATTATTAGAAGTAACATGTTGAGATTCACATGATATTCAAGTACTAGATACTCAAGATGTCCATAACCGGGGACACGGCTAATCATGATTAGTTTATACACTCTGCAGAGGTTTGCACTTTTCCCCACAAGACTCGATCGCCTCTGTTTGGTTTCTCGCACTACATGGTGTTTGAGAAGCGGATGACCGAGACATGATCTTCGGAAGCGCTTAGCACCTTACTTGTGGGTAGACCGCACACCTACTTTCCCCTACATCCGCTAGTCCACCCGTAAGAGTTCGCACAACTTAGTCAACTATGCCAGAGCCCATAATTGGCTTGTGGCTGAAAACGGAAGATTGTAGTTTGAATAATCTTATGATCCCTTAGAGCCTGGGTGGCGGTCCGAAGAAATACAGGCAAATCCTGATAGAAACCAGGTGCCTCAATCCACCCAGATGTGTGTTTAGGTTGCCACCTTAGATAAACCATTAAATTAACAATCTCACATCTGTCATGGACATCACTCACCCAATCCACGTCTACTAGCATAGCATAGCATAATAAGCAAACGTAGAAGTAACTCCCAAGGTTTCATAATAAAACAGGTAATAGGTACTACCTCAATCTACTTCCCAAACCCACAATTTAATTAGATCCTAAACATGCAAGTGTTTGAGGGTTGATCTAATGCATAAAAACTGGGTAGTAGAAAAAAATATGATCAAAGTGTTACTTGCCTTGCTGATGATCCGCGAGTCCTAGAGATTCAAGTAACAAGCGGCGCACTCCGGTGATCTAACGCAGACAAACAACAAGCATACAATAAGTACTCATCTAATGCACGGGGAAATCTCGAATAAAAGATCTAACCAGATAGTTCAACTTAAGAACCCTGGTTGCAAAACAATCGAATCAAATAAAGCATCGAAAGTCGGAACTCGAGAGAGACCGACTCGGTTTAGCAAATCTGAAACTAAGTCAAAATTTTACAGTAGCAAAACTCTGTGTAAGTAGGTTAGTCGGAACGGCGGTTTCAGAATCTAAACTCCGTGCGCTTGAATCACCTGATTCCGATAAACGAGCAAGAAATAAAACAGATTTGAAAATCGGATCAGAAATCGAATCTGAAAAATAATGGATTAAATCCGATTAAAAGAAAACGACGAACGGACTAAATAACGGACGTTCGTTAACAGAACTAATCCAACGAACACGTTCATTGAAACGAACGGGTCGGTGAACGTTTACTAAATAAGAAAACCTAAAATAATAATAAAAACCTTCTAGGGTTTTAAAAATAACCGAACTTCTTATAAAAAACCGGACCGGGTTTTCTAGGGAAAACCGGATCGGATCGGGCGGCGGCGAGGCTACCTCCAGCGGCTCTTCGCGGGGCTCGGCGGGCTCCGGAGGTGGGGGGTTCGGCAGGGTCGGGAGGGCGACGAGGGGCTCCGGAGGTGGGTCCGGCGACGGCGGGAACGGCGGCGGCGTCCTCGGCGGCGGCGGCTCGGCTTGGGGGGGCGGCGACGGGCGGGTTGAGGAGAGAGGGGGAGGCGGTATATAAATAGGTTGGGGGGGTTCGGCGGCTTGGGAAGGGGCAACGGGCGCTGGCCTGGAGGCGGACTCCCGGGCGGATGGGCGGCGGGCGGGAGACCGCTGAGGAGGAGAGAGGAGGTGGGTCGGGCGGGCTGGGCTGGCCTGCTGGTTGGGCTGGCCGGGCCTTAGCCCAGAAGTAGTTTTTATTTATTTAAAACAAAACAAAACGGATTAAAAAAATACCAAACGAACTCGATTTTAATAAAATTAATTTTCCCGACTCCTAAAAATGAGTCGAACAAAATGAACTTTAAAACGGCAAACATGCATAAATTTTTAAAATGCTCATTTTTGCCTAAGCAAAATAAATCTTCCAAACCCAAATTTTGATTTATTTATAATATCTCCATTTTTCCTAAATGTTGGGAAAGTCATATTATTCCCTCTCTTAAGTCTTTATAGGAAAAACTTTATGAAGATAATTAAATAAATCCAATGATCCTATTTTCAAAATTTGAGAAATTCCCAAATATGAAAATAATGAAACTTCCAACTCTCTCCGAGGGTCCTTGAGTTGCGTGAAATTTTCTAGGATCGGAAAATGCGAGAAAAATATGATATGCATGATGACCTAATGTATAACATTCCAAATTGAAAATTTGGGATGTTACAGAGGAACCGTTTTCACGCGGATCACCAAATTAGACGCAATCTTGGCCATCCATCAGGCACCCATCCAACGGTGGAGCTTCTCCCGAGAATCAAAAACCCTAACCCACCCACCCACCCTCCCCTCGATCCTCCAGATCCCCACCCGCCGCCACCCCCAGTCACCCACTTCCCCCTCCCCTCGGTCTCGCCGCCCTCCTTCTCCCGCAACCCCAAACCCGGCCCCGCCGCCGATCTCCACTCCCCCAACCCCAGCCCCAGCCCCTCCAGTGACCTCCTCCCCCACTCCTCGACTGCCCGGCGACATCCTCTACTTCGTACCCGCCGGCGACCTCCTCCTTCGACTCCACCCTCTCCTTCTCTCCATGCCAAAAACTTATATCGACGCTATGGCCACCTCGCAGGCGGCGCGTGCAGGTGAGATCTGGTATTGCCCCCCTTTCTTCTCCTCCTCCTTCTAGATTTCTTCAGCTTGCTCGAATCTCATTGCGTTTGTGCGGGTTTGTGCAGGCCATCCAAGACGGCGGGGCCATGTTCGCCTCGTCTGTGGGGACGGAGGCGTGGCGGTTGTCAGGAAGATGGTGAACCTCAGCTCCCCTCCCCGGCGGCGCTGCAACAGCAAGGGACGCACCGGCCAGCGCGTGAGGCTCTACGTCCGCGGCACCATCCTCAGATACAAGAGGTGAGAAGCTCCCTCCGCTGGCGCGGCTCTGCTCCTTCTCCCTCGCGTGGGTATCTGAATTCCTGGTCTTGGTTGGGCGCGCATATCCAGGCAGATCCAAGTGAACACCAGGGAGGACGTGGCCTGGTACGGCGGCAAGAGGATGGCCTGCGTCTACAAGGCCAAGTCCAAGCAACGAGACCAACTACCACTGCATCTGGGGCAAGGTCTCCCTCTCCCACGGAAACACTGGCATCATCCGCGCCAAGTTCACCCCCGTTGAGGCCATGGTGAGTTGTTGGGTCGAACTTCTCCGGTTGTCTGTTTCGGTGGCATGTATAAGATTTAAACAAACTGAATTGAGCAATATACCTTCTGTGATATTTAGTTCTGTGCCACTGTTTATGGAGTTGTGAGACTTGTCGTGTGTGTATTAGACCCGCTTGCTTGTTCAGGGGATATTTAGGGTCGAGATAGTGTCACACATGTGACTGGACTGCAGCAAGTGTAAAACTGCAGACTCTGCTTCATGTTGCTGTTATTTCTTGAAGCCTTGAATAGCTAAACTTGGGCACCACGTACGTCTCCTCCCTGTAATTTGATGTACTGACTTGTGTTGCCTGCTGAGTGCTGACGGTATTAGGTTCATTCTGTTTCACGCCATTTCATCATATAGCTTACCACTCTATGGGTTTGATTTTCTGCTGAGCTACTGTGATAGCTATGGGACTGTGATGTGCCACTTTGATGGTGTTTCCGATAGCAGATGAATCGGTGATTCATGTAGATGCTTCGTTTACATTGAGTCTCCTCGCATGCACTCAACTTATGTTGCCTACTTTACACATCTCACAGTGTGTTAGTGTTAAATTCACTAGCTTGTATGCGTAAATTGCTGAATTTGGTAGTACGAATCCATTGATACTTGAGTATAAATAAGCTGTTTGCTTGATCAAAAGCTTTTGTGCATGAATCTGTTCGTTAATTTGTATTCTTACAACTGAGATACAACATGATACTATGTGCATAAATCTATTTGCATTTCTTGATGCCATTTCTGGTACCAAATTGCAATCATATGACATGTCTCATTCTGAAAATGAATACGTAGAGATGCTTCATGATTTAGTCCCTAGCTGCTTTCTATATATTTTTTATTTTGTTTCTAACTCTTTTGATTTATTGGTAGGTGCCTTCGTTCAAATTGCATTTAACATATCCAGAAATGGTGTTTCCTCTCACTTAAGAAGCTCCGACTGAAAGTGAAAGTGAAAAAGTCAGGAGTATAGTTGTAGTAGTTATATGTTGTGATAGTATCACATGTAATGGTGAAATGAATTATGTAAAGATTGTGCTCTTAGCCAAAATTGGCATGTGGTTTGAAAATTTTCATTTCTTTGCTGTTCTGACTGAAATAATTGTGTGGAAATTGAAACCTGGTTTGTCTTTAACTAGAACCTTACAAGTGGGACCTAATAGTATTTGGCATCTAAAATGGGCATTTTCCAAATAATATTCATAGGGAAAAACTAAAAATTAAGGAAATGGACAGTAAAAAGGCTAAGGCCCAATTGAGAATTAGATGCGACCCAAAAAATAAATGGTCTAAAAAAGGATCACGCCCTGGAAATAAAAAGGCTGCAATGTTGGGCTTGGCCCATGAAGTCAACCAAAAATTAATAGGAAAAATATATAGAAAGGCTGAATTGTTGGGCTCGGCCCATGTAAAACACCGAATCGGACCGGGCTGATTCTTGTGCCACATCAGATTGCCACGTCGGATGCCTACGTGGCTTGGGAGGCTGCTAGTGACCAAAACAAAATAGTAGGCATATTTTGGTCAGAATGGCGATCTCGACCTTCTCACACGAGAGAAGGTCGTTAACTTCGATTCTGTTGCCAGCTTTGACCTTCTGTTTTTCCTCCCAAAAAGGTCACAAATGAAAAACAATGACCTTTCTGTGACCAATAGTCAAGGTCACAAGTTGACATATTTCTTGTAGTGCGCGCTGGTTAGCTTAAAGGGGTTAAAGCGGACAAGGGACGTAGAGAGTTTATACTGGTTCGGCCCCTTGCGGTGAAGGTAAAAGCCTAATCCAGTTGTTGTGGAATTGCTAGGGTTTCGATGACCAGGGAGCAAATACGCTTTGCCTGAGTCTCGAGTTGTTGTCTATTCTCTAAACCGCCGCCGGGTAGTCCCCTTATATACATGGGTTGACGCCCGTCGATTTACATAATCCCGAGGCCGGCTTATAAACGTGTCTGGCTCGGTCTCTGCTCTTTCTATCTTACAACACAAGTTTACGTATCAATACCGGCTTATGTCTACATGCCTTAAACCGGCTTTGGGCCCTGGGCCTTCATAAAGCGCCACCGTCTTTGTCTTCATGGGCTTCAGATACAGTGAACCACTAAGGGGTTAACCCGGTCTCTCCTGGCCAGTTTACGCCCAGTAGTAATATCCCCAACAATATTATCTAGGAGTTTAGTAGCTTCTCCTAAAGTGATTTCCATAAAAGTGCCTCCCGCGGCCGAATCTAAAAGATTTCTAGAAGCAAAATTCAATCCGGCATAATTTTTTTGTATAATCATCCACAAATTCAAACCTTGAGTAGGGCAATTATGTATCATTAATTCCATCCTCTCCCAAGCTTGTGAAACATGTTCGTGATCAAGTTGCTTAAAATACAAAATATTGTTTCTAAAAGAGATGATTTTAGCGGGAGGAAAATACTTAGAGATAAAAGCATCTGTGCACTTATTCCATGAATCAATACTATTTTTAGGCAAAGACGAGAACAAAACTTTAGCACGATCTCTAAGCGAAAAGGAAAAAGCTTCAATTTAACAATATCATTATCAACATCCCTCTTCTTTTGCATGTCACACAAATCAACAAAGCTATTTAGATGGGTAGCGGCATGTTCACTAGGAAGGCCGGCGAACTGATCTTTCATGACAATATTCAACAAAGCAGCATCAATTTCACAAGATTCAGTATCATTAAGAGGAGCAATCGGAGTGCTAAGAAAATCATTGTTGTTGGTATTGGTAAAGTCACACAATTTAGTATTGTCTTGAGCCATCGTGACAAGCAATCTAACACACGAGCAAATAAGAAGCAAGCGAAAAAGAGGCGAACGAAAGAGAGGGCGAATAAAACGGCAAGGGTGAAGTGGGGGAGAGGAAAACGAGAGGCAAATGGCAAATAATGTAATGCGAGGGAGATGAGTTTGTGATGGGTACTTGGTATGTCTTGACTTGTGCGTAGACTCCCGACAGCGGCGCCGAAATCCTTCTTGCTACCTCTTGAGCACTGCGTTGGTTTTCCTTGAAGAGGAAAGGGTGATGCAGCAAAGTAGCGTAAGTATTTCCCTCAGTTTTTGAGAATCAAGGTATCAATCCAGTAGGAGGCCACGCTCAAGTCCCACGCACCTACACAAACAAACAAGAACCTCGAAACCAATGCGATAAAGGGGTTGTCAATCCCTTCACGGTCACTTACGAGAGTGAGATCTGATAGAGATGATAGGATAGTATTTTTGGTATTTTTATGATAAAGATGCAAAGTAAAATAAACGGTAATAGAAATAGCTAAATGTTGGAAGATTAATATGATGGAAAATAGACCCGGGGGCCATAGGTTTCACTAGTGGCTTCTCTCAAGATAGCATAAGTATTGCAATGGGTAAACAAATTACTGTCGAGCAATTGATAGAATTGAGCATAGTTATGAGAATATCTAGGCATGATCATGTATATAGGCATCACGTCCGTGATAAGTAGACCGAAACAATTCTGCATCTGCTACTATTACTCCACACATCGACCGCTATCCAGCATGCATCTAGAGTATTAAGTTCATAAGAACGGAGTAACGCTTTAAGAAAGATGACATGATGTAGAGGGATAAACTCATGCAATATGATATAAACCCCATCTTTTTATCCTCGATGGCAACAATACAATACGCGCCTTGCTGCCCCTGCTGTCACTTGGAAAGGACACCGCAAGATTGAACCCAAAGCTAGGCACTTCTCCCATTGCAAGAAAGATCAATCTAGTAGGCCAAACCAAACTGATAATTCGAAGAGACTTGCAAAGATAACCAATCATACATAAAAGAATTCAGAGGAGATTCAGATATTGTTCATAGATAATCTTGATCATAAACCCACAGTTCATCAGATCTCGACAAACACACCGCAAAAGAAGATTACATCGAATAGATCTCCAAGAGAAACAAGGAGAACTTTGTATTGAGATCCAAAGAGAGAGAAGAAGCCATCTAGCTAATAACTATGGACCCGAAGGTCTGAGATAAACTACTCACACATCATCAGAGAGGCTATGGTGTTGATGTAGAAGCCCTCCGTGATCATGCCCCCTCCGGTGGAGTGCCGGAAAAGGCCCCAAGATGGGATCTCACGGGTACTGAAGGTTACGGCAGTGGAAATAGGGTTTTGGTTCCCTCTCTTTTGTTTTCCGGGTGTATGGGTATATATAGGAGGAAGAAGTATGTCGGTGGAGCAACGAGGGCCCCACGAGAGTGGAGGGCGCGCCAAGGGGGGGTAGGCGCGCCCCTCTACCTCGTTCCTTCCTCGTTGATTGCTTTACGTAGACTCCAAGTCCTCTGGATCACGTTTGTTCCGAAAATCACGTTCACGAAGGTTTCATTCTGTTTGGACTCCGTTTGATATTCTTTTTCTGCGAAACACTGAAATAGGCAAACAAACAGCAATCTGGCCTGGGCCTCCAGTTAATAGGTTAGTCCCAAAAATAATATAAAGTGTATAATAAAGCCCATTAAACATCCAAAACAGAATATAATATAGCATGGAACAATAAAAAATTATAGATACGTTGGAGACGTATCAGAGGCCGAGCTGGCGGCTCAGCTAGCGGCTCAACAACAATCTCCGGCTTATCCATCGGCTTCGGTGGAGGCTGGAGTGACCTCTAGAACCTTGGGTGTGCCATGCTTAGTGCCGGCTCTACATAACGAGCGTTTGCCCAAGGATTTCAAGGGTCCTCGTAAGGGGCCTAATTATACAGCAGATCAGCCCCTTGAAGCTTGGATTGAGAGTTATGAGATGGCTATGGAGATGCTCGATGTTAGTGATGCTGCATGTGCTAAATATTTCACCATGATGTTGGATGGGCCGGCTCGTACTTGGTTAAAAGGGCTGCCCGCTAACTCCATTAGATCATGGGCAGAGTTGAAAGCTCGTTTTATCCAAAATTTTAAAGACACATGCAAGCAGCCTATGTCGATCCTGGATTTGGATTCCTGTGTCCAAGCTGAGGGCGAGTCAACAACCAATTGGGTGCGCCGGATCTCAGCTGTTATACACTCGTCGGGCAATATCAATGCCGCTTCAGCAGTCCTGATCTTGGAGAAGAATTGCCACTTCCTCCCCCTTAAACAGAAACTGGGGCGGCTTAAACGCCACTGCAATGACATGGGGGAGCTCATGGCGGCTCTCATCAAATATGCCAACTCTGATAGTAACAAAGACCCCGACTCTGATGAGGAGAATACGGGTAAAGGGAAGAAGAGTGGCAGTGCGAAGGGACAACAGCATAGCACGACGGGTCACGGTGGCAATGGTAGATGCAAGGCTGAAGGCGGTTTAGACTTTGTGTCCAACACTAATGCGCAGAACAATAATCAGCATCAGAAGGGAAAGCCGCCCGGCTTGGAGGGCCAAAATTTAACCTTGAAGTAATGATGAATCAGCCTTGTCCAAAGCATGGCACGCAAGAGAAGTTGGCCAATCATCTATGGAAAGATTACTTCATTATGAGGGGGTATAGGAATTCAATTTTTCTCCAGAATAATCATGGCCCGGATGGCGGTTCAGGATCTGGCTCTCATGGGCCTGGCTTTGGCGGTAGCGGTTCAAACTCTGGTTTCCAAGGCCAAGGCAATCAAGGTGGTTTTAATCAACAGTCTGGTCAAGGGAATCAGCAGCAGCAATCTGGTTATCAGAGTAATCCGAAGCAGTTAAATAGTGGACAGTATCATGTGTTCACTACGAGTTTGTGCAAACGAGACCAGAAGATTCATAGAAGGGCGGTGAACGCAGTTGAGCCGGCGATTCCCCGTTACTTATGATGGTCTGAACATCCTATCCTTTGGAGCCGTGAGGATCACCCACCCCGGGTTGACAATCCGGGTCATTTGGCTTTGGTGGTTGCACCTCAGGTTGGAGGTTACAAATTCACTAAGGTGCTCATGGATGGAGGCAACAACATCAATATCCTTCACTACGAAACTTTTCATCGTATGAGTTTGACTGACAAGGTTCTTAAGCCGTCTAACACTGTTTTTCATGGTGTGGTGCCTGGTAAGTCAGAATATCCAGTGGGGAAGATAGCTTTGGAAGTGGCTTTCGGTGATGATCATAATTCCAGGGTTGAGACACTGACCTTTGAGGTAGTTAAGATCAGGAGCCCTTATCACGCTTTGTTTGGGCGGCCGACTTATGCTAAGTTCATGGCGAGGCCTTGTTATGTTTATCTGCAGCTTAAGATGCTAGGTTATAAGGGTACCATCACAGTACATGGGAACCAGAAGATAGCTTTGGAATGTGAAGAGGGCGATGCTGCCTATGCTGAGTCTGTTTGTGCAACAGAAGAGTTAAACTTTTACAAAGATAATGTTGACCCGGTGGATATGACACCTTTGAAGAAGCCAACCACTGAGCATGACCCTCTGTTGAATTTTAAGTCGGCAGATGACACTAAGCTGGTCGATTTCGTTCCTGGCGATTCATCTAAACAATTTAGTATCAGTGCTAATCTGGATCTGAAATAGCAAGGCACGCTCATCGAGTTCATCCGTGAGAACCAGGACATCTTTGCATGGAAGCCTTCAGATATGCCAGGTGTACCGAGGGAACTCGCTGAGCACGCTCTCAATATTGATCCAAAGTTTAAACTGGTCAAGCAATTCTTTCGTCGCTTTAATGAAGAGAGACGCAAGGCCATTGGTGAAGAAGTGGCCCGGCTCTTGGCAGCCGGGTTCATTGTTGAAGTCTTTCAACCTGAATGGTTGGCTAACCCGGTGCTGGTACTCAAGAAAAACGGTACTTGGCGCATGTGTGTGGATTACACAGATCTTAATAAGGCCTGTCCGACTGATCCTTTTGCTCTCCCTCGTATTGACCAGATTATTGATGTTACGGCGGGTTGTGAGCGTTTGAGTTTTTTGGATGCTTATTCTGGGTATCATCAGATCAAGATGGCAGTTAAGGACCAGGAGAAGACAACCTTCATCACTCCTTTTGGAGCCTTCTGCTATGTGTCTATGCCCTTTGGGCTCAAGAGTGCCCAGGCGACTTACCAGCGGTGTGTTCAAAATTGCCTTCATGGTCAGATTGGACGCAATGTTCATGCTTATGTGGATGATATTGTTGTGAAATCCAGGAAGAAGGAAACCTTGATAGATGATTTGAAGGAGACCTTTGATAACCTCCGAATTTACAAGATGATGCTTAACCCGGCCAAGTGTGTTTTTTGTGTGCCAGCAGGCAAGCTCTTGGCTTTTTTGGTTTCTGAACGGGACATTGAAGTTAACCCGGAGAAAATCAAGGCTATCACTTTCTTGGCTAAACCAGCGTGTATTAATGATGTTCAGCGTCTGGCGGGTCGGATTGCGGCCTTAAGCCGGTTGGGAGAAAAAGCTATCCCTCTATACCAGATGATGAAGAAAACATATCAATTTGTCTGGAGTGATGCTGCTAATCAGGCGTTTGAAGCCTTGAAGAAAAAGTTAGCTGAGGCGCCGATCCTTGCTGCTCCTATTGATAAAGAGCCCTTGTTGTTATATGTGGCTGCCAATAGCCAAGCTGTCAGTGTGGCAATTGTTGTGGAAAGGAAGGAATCAGGCAAAGAATATTCGGTTCAAAGGCCGGTTTATTACATCAGTGAGGTGCTCATTGAATCCAAGCAGAGATATCCGCATTGGTAGAAGCTGGTATATGGGGTGTTCATGGCTAGTCGAAAGCTTAAGCAATATTTCCTTGGTCATCCCATCACTGGGGTTAGTTCTGCTCCTTTAGGTGATATTATTCAGAACAGAGAGGCCATAGGTCGGGTAGCCAAATGGGCCATTGAGCTTGGACCCCATGGTTTGAAGTATACGCCTCAGACAACCATCAAGTCTCAAGCGCTTGTGGATTTTATCAATGACTGGATTGAGCTGCAGATGCCTGAGGAGAAGCTGAATATCACATATTGGACTATTCACTTTGATGGATCCAGGCAGTTGGAGGGCTCGGGGGCTGGAGTTGTGTTGACTTCCCCATGAGGTGATAAATTTTGGTATGTTTTAAGGTTGATGTTCCCCTATACTAACAATGCAGCTAAGTATGAAGCCTTAATCCATGGTCTTCGGATGGCTAAGGAGATGAATCTAAGCCGGGTGAGGTGTTTTGGTGACTCAGATTTGGTGGCTCAGCAAGTTTCAGGCACTTGGGATTCTAAGGACCCACTCATGGCGGCTTACCGCCGCGAGGTTGATGCTATTGCTGGTCATTTCAAAGGTTATCAAGTGGAAAATGTTGATCGCAGGAAAAATGAAACGGTTGATGCTTTGAGCCGGTTAGGTCCCAGCGTAAGCCGGTGCCACCTAACGTTTTCCTTGATATTCTGCATAACCCTTCAGTCAAATTGCCTACGGAGGAAGATCTTTCTATTCCTGACCCAGAGGCACAATTGGTGGCGGCTCTTCGTGTTATTCCTGATTGGACAGTTCCATATTTGGCTTATATGACCCGTGGCGAGTTACCTGAAGATGAAACTTTAGCTAGGAAGATAACCCGGCGGTCTAAGTCAGTGACTATTGTCAATGGAGAGTTGCATCATTGCAGTGTCACAGGGGCGTTTCAATGTTGTGTTTCTCCTGAAGAAGGTCATGAGATCCTACGAGAGATTCATGAAGGAGATTGTGGTCATCATGCCGACTCTAAGTCTCTCGTAGCCAAGGCTTTCCGTCATGGGTTTTATTGGCTGACGGCTCATGCTGACGCAGAAGATTTGATCAATAAATGTGATGGTTGTCAGAAATTTTCAAGACAAGCTCATGTGCTGGCTCAAGAATTGCGGATGATTCCAATTACTTGGCCGTTTGCAGTCTGGGGGCTGGATATGGTTGGACCTTTTAAACAGTCCAAAGATAAACGACCCACCTTTTGGTGGCGGTTGACAAATTCACAAAGTGGGTTGAGGCAGAGCCGGTCAGTAAGTGTGACGCGGCAACAACGGTTCAGTTCATCAAAACGGTGATTTTCCGGTTTGGCTTTCCTCATAGCATTATAACTGATAATGGCACTAATCTATCTAAAGGAGCTATGAAAGAATTATGTCAACGAGAGCATATTCGTCTTGATGTTTCATCTGTGGCTCACCCCCAGTCCAATGGCCAAGCTGAAAGAGCCAATCAAGAGATTTGAGAGGCATCAAGCCCCAGCTTATGTTCCCTTTGCAGAGGACGCCGGGTTGTTGGGTCGAGGAATTACCCTCAATGAGGGGGGCCCACGTGGGACCCACAAGCCACCAGGGCACGCCTAGGGGGTGGGCGCCCCACGAGGGCTTGTGGCCCGCTGGTGCAGCCCCTGGTGTGTTCTCAGTGCCAAAAATAATCAAATATTCTATAAAAAATCATACCAAATTTTCAGGGCATTTGGAGAACTTTAATTTTCGTGTCAGGACCCCGATTCCAAGTCACATCGACCTAGCCGGTAACACCTCATATCACTTTGCGGCCTCACTCACGGTATTCCCACGGGTGTCGCCTTACCATGGCCCGGGACCGTTTGCGCCTTTTGGCTCACGTATATGATAGTGTCGCTAGCATCCACATGACAGAGAACCCGGGCCGACATGGCTAGTCATGAACCCAAAGCGGCACTAACCCATGGGGACAGGTATACATGAATCACATCGAGCATGTCGGTCATCAACGTATGAATCCGGGCTGTAGCACTGGGCTAACAGGACTCCGGTAACCGGCTGTAGCAGGCTAGGCAGGACTCGGATGTCACCGCGTGACATTTCCCGAAGGATAGACACAGAACGAAGTGAAACACATGCCGGCCAGTCAAGTGTCCAGGCGGTAGTGCTGGGCTAGCAGGACTCGTGAACCGGGGTGAAGCGGACTACTATAGCTCGTGAAGCACTAGACTACATTTCCCCATATGAGAGGCTGCCAAGGATAAACAACTAGATTGTAGGATCCCACTCATACCAAGCATTTCAATCATATACACAATATGCCCGATATGAGTACATACAACATGGCATCACAACAAAACTCTACAACTCAAAGTACTTTATTTAAAAGGCTCCGAGGAGCCATACATAACATGTTCATACAGATAGGGGTCACATGACCCGACACTCAAGTCATACTAACATACAAGCACATGCAGAAGCAAACTAGTGTGAGTACAGACACTAAAAAGAAAGAAGGCTTGACGAAGCCCTTCTATCTACATCGGCCCTTCACAAGCCTTGGACCACCACCTGGGTGGCTAGTCACTCGTCGACGTCAAGGTCTACATAGAACCCATCAGAGGGGCGGTGTTGTCGTCTGAAAACATTAATTAAAGCAACATGAGTACGGAGGTACTCAGCAAGTCTTACAACAGAATCCTACTATACATGCACATTCTCAAGAAGGTAGTGGAGTTATTGCAACAGGCCAGCTTTGACTCTTGGCTAAGCTATCCTACGTGACATCACTTGGAAAGAATTTGTCGCAAACGAGTCCACTAATCACCAACACAATACTCCACCGTGGATCCTCTCTCGTCAACCCATGATAGGGCCATCCGCGGTACTCACACTTATCTTGAGGCTTTTACTAGTATCCATTTACTTGTCTATGAACTGTATAGGTGACCAAGTAGTCCTTTACCGCGGACGCGGCTATTCGAATAGTCTCATACCCTGTAGGGGTGTACTTCTTCACACACGCTCTCACCACTTATCGCCGTTACACGACGTGTACTCGACACCCTTCAAGCGGAAGCCCAGCGAGGGTGTCGGCCACGACCTGACTAAACACACGAGTCCCTAGTCCAGGTTTATTGCCTATTCGGGTTCCATCCGTAGGGAGTCCGGCCGAGGTTTCCACTAACGGCCCCGAACGATGTGTGCAGGGTTCCCGAGACACCAAACGGGCGAATCGGTACACCGGGCCACGTGCCTACCGCAACACAGCCCACCCCTAAGGTCAGCGCTGCGTGCGGCCGCCAGCATGCTACAAACACCAGAAACTACTTTGCAACTCCCGGACAGAGGACAAGAGTGGTTAATAAGTCGAGAGGGTCCATTGATTTCGGGCCCAATGCGTGGTAGTAGCTGAATCTTAAATCACACACACAGATCTCAGTTCTTAAGGACGGCTTCAATGAAACAACCCACCATGTACTCCTACATGGCCTCTCATCGATACCTTTACCAAATCGTGTTCAACACTTCACTCTCGTTACCGACACAACCTTTCACTCTAGTTCATCATCCCGATGAGCCGTAATCGACACAACTCTAAGCATAGCAAACATAGCATGGTAGGAACACAAATATGGCTCAATCAACTCCTACACATACTAGTGGGTTTCATCTAGTTACTGTGGCAATGACAGGTCATGCAAAGGAAGTGGGTTCAACTACCACAACACACATCAGTTTGAAACGCATTGTCTTAATGCAGTAAACAAGAGCAGAAGCGAGATCATGGGTTTGTATCAGAATGATCAATGGTTGCTTGCCTGATGTAGTGGTAGTAGGGTACTGCCTTTCAGACGGATATTCGGGGTTATCCTCGGAGACAGAACCTACCACGAAAGACACACCGAACATAATCAACACATGACAATATGCAACAATATGATGCATGCTATGACATGGCAATATGAATGTGTCTTGGCCTAATGCAAGCTAGAACAGAAAGGAATGAACTCATTTGAATCAAGGATTCAAATGCCAATTCATTTAACATAGCATAATAGTGCATTATCTTATTCTGCTTAAACAGCAAGGTTAACTTGTTCTGTCATGCATGAAACTATTACCAATGGATAGATTGAATTTTTCTGATCAAAATTCATATATAAAACTTTGCATTTGGAGTTACAGATTAGTTTCTATGAATTTTTGAAGTTTGCAACAAGTTCTGGAATTTCCTATATAAAACTAAATCCAGAAATTAGTTATTGCGTCAGCAGTGCGTCAGGGTGACGTCAGTGGTCAAAGGGGACGTCCAGGTCAACCTGACCAGTGGGTCCCGCATGTCAGTAGTTAATTAAACTAACTAATTTTAGTTAAAACTAATCTGGGTTAATTAGCAGAGGGGGGCCCCACTTGTCAAAGACTCAGGGGAGTCAATCTGGGCCCACCCTAGTCAAAGTCAAAGGTCAACACACCGGCGTTTAGCCGCCGGCAAGGCCAGACGCGGTGTCGAGAGTGCATTTGTGCATTCTGGCGACCAAATGAGCGGCGGGGGCCATCTATGTGTAGCTGGGAACAAGCCGCAGCGTTTGGTGGCGGTGGTTGATCTCGGGGTGGCCGGAAACGTCGCCGGCGACAACCTTGGCGGTCGCCGGAGTCGGGTGAAGATGGACCCGTGGCTACGGGGCATGGCGAGGCGCGTGGGGTGGTGCTTTGGACTCCTCGCGATGCGGTGAGTGTGTTAGACACAGTGGTGTGGCCGGTGGTTGGCCTGAGACACGTCGGTGACGAGCTCGGCGGTGGCGCGTGCGGTGAAGCTCCATGGGTTCGCTGCGGTGTTCAGGAGCGAGAACGATAAGGGGGAGGAGTTAGCTTAGCTCACGACGGTCACGATGGTGTAGTCGACGCGGTCGGGGACGAGCTGGTGCGGCGGTGGCGACAAAAGGGATCTCCGGCGGTGGCGGAGTCGGGCGAGGTCGGTGCAGCGGCTTCGAGGCAAGCGTGTGCTCGGGGCTCGGCTTGCTCGAAGGAGAGGAGGGAGGCAGAGCTCCTGGACACGGTGGCGCGGCGCAGGGACGACGGAGAGCGTAGTTGTCACGGTGGCGCGGGCGCGGCAGCGTCGGCCATGGTGCGGGCGAGCGAGGGAGAGGAGCTGGGGAGGAGAGGGCGTGTCTGCGAGCTCGGGGGAGGAGTGGGCGACCGACCCAGGGCGGCAGAATGGTGAGAGGAGGAGGCAGGGCGGCGAGCAACTGCGTGGCCTTGCTGGTGCCGCCGTCGAGCACTGGCTGCTACTGGCCAAGCCAAGCAGCTGGGAGCGGTGGCTGGGCTGGGCAGCGGTGGGCTTGCGGATGGGCGCCAGGTAAGCCTCGCTTACTTTGGTTTCTTTTTCTATTATTCTGTAAGTTTGTGGACTTATTAAAAATAGTTATGCACTTCTAAAAATCCTGAAAATAACCAGAGGCTCTGTTTAGAAAAATCTCCAACAGCCCACACTTATTTTCAGAATTATTTTAGCATTCAAAATATTTAGTAGCATTTAAATGCCCAAATGCAATTTACATATGATTTAATTCAATGACCTTCTGTTGACCTAGAAAATTGTGCACCAATTTTGCGGAGGTTCTAACCCAAGACAAAGAGGGTGAACTTTTTAGAAGGGCAATTCAGGTTCATTGAAAATATTTTTAGTAAACCTTAGTTGAATTCAGAGGGGTTCTGGGGGTTCTGTCTTATTTAATTCAATGACCTTCTGTTGACCTAGAAAATTGTGCACCAATTTTGCCAGAGGTTCTAACCCAAGACGAAGAGGGTGAACTTTTTAGAAGGGCAATTCAGGTTCATTGAAAATATTTTTTAGTAAACCTTAGTTGACTTCAGAGGGTTACGGGGTTCTGTCTTCCCCAATTCAGGTTTCTGATGAAAGGTAGACATGATGCAACACTCTAATGTATGGACTAGCTAGGATGTGACAACTCACCCCCACTCAAAAGAATCTCGTCCCGAGATTTTGGATCCGTCGGGAAGAAGGTGGGGTACTCAAGTCGAAGACGATCCTCCCTTTCCCAAGTAGCTTCTTGCTCGGAATGGTTTGACCATTGAACCTTGAGAAACTTGATATTCTGGCGTCGAGTGGTACGCTCGGCTTGATCAAGGATACAAACGGGATATTCTCGATATGTGAGATTATCTTGGAGATCAAGCGTTTAGTGGTCCACTCCACGGATAGGATCCGAGAAGCAACGCCTGAGTTGAGAAATGTGGAAGACATCATGAACTACGAAAGATGCGGAGGTAGTTCCAATTGGTAGGCAACTTCTCCTTGTTTGGCAAGAATGCGACAGGGTCCAATGTAACGAGGAGCCAATTTGCCTTTGATACCGAATCGATGGGTTCCCTTCAAAGGACTAACCCAAAGGTAAGCCTTCTCGCCAACTTCATAAGACATAGGCTTATGCTTGCGGTCATATTGGCTCTTTTAACGAGATTGGGTTGTTTGCAATTTCTCACGAATAATGCGAACCTGCTCTTCTGCTTCTTGGATCATATCCGGGCCAAAGAGTTGTCTTTCCCCGGTTTCTGACCAGTTAAGAGGCGTTCGACATTTTCGTCCATAGATAACTTCGAAAGGAGCTTTGCCCAAGCTAGCTTGATAACTATTGTTATAAGCGAACTCGGCAAATGGAAGGCATTTCTCCCAATTCATATCGAAAGAGATGACAGAAGCTCGAAGCATATCCTCCAGAATTTGATTGACTCGTTTTATTTGACCACTTGATTGAGGATGGAAGGCGGTGCTAAAGGAGAGACGAGTTCCCATAGCATTTTGGAAACTTTCCCAAAATCGAGAGGTGAAGAGACTTCCATGGTCTTTGTTAATCTCCAAAGGAACACCATGAAGAGACACTATTCGGGAGATGTACAAATCAGCTAGCTGGCTAGCGGTTATAGTCTCACGAACAGGCAGGAAGTGGGCTACTTTGGAAAGACGATCGACAACAACAAATATAGCATTATTCCCTCTCTTAGTCCTGGGAAACCCGGTAATGAAATCCATACCGATTTTATCCCATTTCCATTCAAGAATTTCCAAAGGTTGAAGGGTGCTAGCAGGCCGTTGATGCTCTGCTTTAACTCGATGACAGACGTCGCAATTAGCAATGTATTGAGTGATTTCTCTCTTCATCCTAGTCCACCAAAACCTCTGGCGTAGGTCTTGATACATTTTAGTACTACCGGGATGAATGGTGAGAGGGGATTCATGAGCTTCCTTAAGGATCAATCGCCTCAGGTTGCGTGCCTTGGGAACCACTAGACGGTCTCCAAAGAACACGACACCTTGTTCATCAATGGAGAAACAACCTGCGACTCCTTTCTTGATGTTTCTCTTGATACGGTAGATTCACGGATCTACCTTCTGTGCCTTAATGATCTGATCCGTAAGGGTAGGTTTCGCCACCAGGGTGGAAAGGAATCCTCGAGGAACAATGTGAAGGTTAAGCTTACGAAATTCCTCGTGGAGAAGTGGTTGACTTTGTTGTAACATCAGGTTGTTACAATAAGATTCTGACTCGATGCATCAGCCATGACATTGGCTTTGCCTGGGGTGTAAGATATTCCTAAGTTGTAATCCGTAATCAACTTGACCCAACGTCTTTGCCTGAGATTCAAATCCGGTTGGGTGAAGATGTATTTCAGACTTTGGTGATCAGTGTAAATTTCACAACGATTACCAAGAAGGTAATGTCGCCATGTTTTGAGTGCATGGACCACTGTTGCAAGCTCTAGATCAAGTGTGGGATAGTTATCCTCATGTGGACGCAACTGTCGAGAAGCGTAGACAATCACATGACGATCTTGCATGAGTATGCAACCTAGTCCTTGTCGCGAGGCGTCGCAATAGATAATAAAGTCCTTGGAAAAATCTGGTGGAACAAGTACGGGAGCAGATGTCAGGCGTCTTTTCAGTTCTGAAAATTTGAACTCGCCTTGTGGGGTCCACTCGAAATTTTTATCTTTCTTGAGGAGTTCAGTTAGAGGCTTAGCAACCTTGGAAAAATTCTCGTAAGCGGTGGCAATAGCTCGCTAAACCGAGGAAACTCGAACTTGCTTGACCGATTCGGTGGAGTCGATCAAGGACGGCTTGAACTCGCTTCGGGATTGACAAAGAATGCCCTTACCAGAGATTACATGGCCTAGATAGGTTACTTCGGGCAACCAAAACTCACACTTAGAGAATTTGGCATAAAGGCGATGCTCTCGAAGTTTCATCAATACTAGCCTTAGATGTTCGGCATGTTCTTCCTCATTCTTGGAGTAGATGAGTATATCATCGAGGTAAACCACGACGAATTTATCCAAATACTCCATATATATACCAACGGTCATACACACCATTCATAGTTTAGTACAAGCCCGACTAGAGTACAACTACGGTGGAAGACGTTACATCTCATCGGAAGCATTCCAAGCTCCTATACATTATTTTTCTACACCTCCGGAATTGATACACACTAGGTCATATTCCACAGGTCACGCAGGACGGTGGAAATACAACTATTACAATACTAGTGATACTACTACTAACTCAAACAGCTCCGTAGTAGTCCTCATAGAACTCACCTCCATAGCGTGGAAGCTCAATGTGATTATCCGGAAACAGACGGTCCTGAGGAGCTTGTGGACCATAGGGGCTAGGATGAGGTCTTGGACCAACAAACGGTGGCCTGCGGGGACCACGGGGTGGGGTGATGCCTCCCACATCACGCCAATCCACCATGTCTGGCAGAGCAGATCTCACAGGATACAGATCCCTCGTATCCATACATCCAGCTTGCACAGCCGGTGCAAACCGAGTCAAAGTGGCCCAATGATCGGCACGGGTGTTGAAAAGCTCCAGTCTCAAGGCCTGATTCTCTCGGTCCTTATCCTCGAGCATCTCAGCAGTGGTGCGGGTTAGTGAGTCCTCCTGAGTGGAATCAGCATAGATAGCCTGAAGATACCCTTGCGCCCCCGGGAGTGAAGCTGGCATATAACGGAAGTCGGTGTTCCGAAGCAGGCCAGTCCTGACTCGCATGATGGTCATCATAGAATATGCAGCATCCTGCACAGCCATCTCAATAGTAACCCCGAGTCCATAGGAATAGTGAAGGGGCTCAGTCGATCCAGGATAAGAAGGAAATATCCTGACAGTGCAGAGGTATTGGCTTTGATTAAAGTCTCGGAATTGCTCTTCGACAGTGTATTCGGGATACCAACGGTAACCCGTCACAATCATTACCTGGACTAACATAGCCGTATGACCGGGCACATCGAGGCACCTGGTCAGGAGAACCACTTGGTTTTGGGCACGAGTGGCCATCTGAAAGCACAACCACAATGCAAAGACATTAGAATTTCTAGGGGAAATCGGACAACATAACAGTTGTAAATGCTCAGGAACAGATTTGAGACATTCACAACAGATTGCAAAACCACTCAACAACAACATATCAAGGTTCCGGTTCAATTGATAACATACTAAAGGTAGTAGAAACTGAACTGAGGCTGGTAACCAACAATCCTATAAGTTACTACGGATTAGTAACACATGAACCTGATAGAGAGAAGAGAGCCTAGTCCTTAACCCATGTAGAATGAGAAGAGAATGACACAGATCAGAGGGCATAAGGTAAAGGAGTAAAAAGAGACTTACGTCCTTCCCACAATCAATTCCCCTACATATAACTAAAGCATTTCTAGACTCGACATCGACCAGTTTGGCTTAGCGAACCTACAGGCAGTCCGGCTCTGAAGCCAACGCTGTCAGGACCCCGATTCCAAGTCACATCGACCTAGCCGGTAACACCTCATATCACTTTGCAGCCTCACGCACGGTATTCCCATGGGTGTCGCCTTACCATGGCCCGGGACCGTTTCTGCCTTTTGGCTCACGTATATGATAGTGTCGCTACCATCCACATGACAGAGAATCCGGGCCGACATGGCTAGTCGTGAACCCAAAGCGGCACTAACCCATGGGGACAGGTATACATGAATCACATTGAGCATGTCGGTCATCAACGTATGAATCCGGGCTGTAGCACTGGGCTAACAGGACTCCGGTAACCCGGGCTGTAGCAGGCTAGGCAGGACTCCGGATGTCACCACATGACATTTCCCCGAAGGACAGACCACAGGAACAAAGTGAAACACATGTCGGCCAGTCAAGTGTCCAGAGCGGTAGTCTTTGGGCTAGCAGGACTCCGGTGAACCGGGTCAGTAGCGGACTACTATCGCTCGAGAAGCACTAGACTACATTTCCCCATATGAGAGGCTGCCAAGGATAAACAACTAGATTGTCGGATCCCACTCATACCAAGCATTTTAATCATACACACAATATGCCCGATATGAGTACATACAACATGGCATCACAACAAAACTCTACAACTCAAAGTACTTTATTTAAAAGGCTCCGAGGAGCCATACATAACATGTTCATACAGATAGGGGTCACATGACCCGACACTCAAGTCATACAAACATACAAGCACATGCGGAAGCAAACTAGTCTGAGTACAGACACTAAAAAGAAAGAAGGCTTGACGAAGCCCTTCTATCTACATCAGCCCTTCACAAGCCTTGGACCACCACCTGGGTGGCTAGTCACTCGTCGACGTCAAGGTCTACATAGAACCCATCGGAGGGGGCGGTGTTGTCGTCTGAAAACATTAATTAAAGCAACATGAGTATGGAGGTACTCAGCAAGTCTTACAACAGAATCCTACTATACATGCACATTCTCAAGAAGGTAGTGGAGTTATTGCAGCAAGCCAGCTTTGACTCTTGGCTAAGCTATCCTACGTGACATCACTTGGAAAGCATTTGTCGCAAACAAGTCCACTAATCACCAACACAATACTCCACCGTGGATCCTCTCTCACAACCCACGAGAGGGCCATCCATGATACTCACACTTATCTTGAGGCTTTTAGTAGTATCCATTTACTTGTCTATGAACTGTATAGGTGACCAAGTAGTCCTTTATCATGACGCCGCTATTCAATAGTTTCATACCCTGCAGGGGTGTACTTCTTCACCGCTCTCACCACTTATCGCCGTTACACGACGTGTACTCGACAACCTTCAAGCGGAAGCCCAGCGAGGGTGTCGGCCATGATCTAACTAAACACACGAGTCCCTAGTCCAGGTTTATCGCCTATTCGGGTTCCATCCGCAGGGAGTCCGGCCGAGGTTTCCACTAACGGCCCCGAACGATGTGTGCAGGGTTCCCGAGACACCAAACGGGCGAATCGGTACACCGGGCCACGTGCCTACCGCAACACAACCCACCCCTAAGGTCAGCGCTGCGTGCGGCCCCCAGCATGCTACAAACACCAGAAACTACTTTGCAACTCCTGGACAGAGGACAAGAGTGGTTAATAAGTCGAGAGGGTCCATTGGTTTCGGGCCCAATGCGTGGTAGTAGCTGAATCTTAAATCACACACACAGATCTCAGTTCTTAAGGACGGCTTCAATGAAACAACCCACCATGTACTCCTACATGGCCTCTCATTGATACCTTTACCAAATCGTGTTCAACACTTCACTCTCGTTACCGACACAACCTTTCACTCTAGTTCATCATCCCGATGAGCCAGACCCGACACAACTCTAAGCATAGCAAACATAGCATGGTAGGAACACAAATATGGCTCAATCAACTCCTACACATACTAGTGGGTTTCATCTAGTTACTGTGGCAATGACAGGTCATGCAAAGGAAGTGGGTTCAACTACCGCAACACACAACAGTTTGAAACGCGCTGTCTTAATGCAGTAAACAAGAGCAGAAGCGAGATCATGGGTTTGTATCGGAATGATCAATGGTTGCTTGCCTGATGTAGTGGTAGTAGGGTACTGCCCTTCAGACGGATATTCGGGGTTATCCTCGGAGACAGAACCTACCACGAAAGACACATCGAACATAATCAACACATGACGATATGCAACAATATGATACATGCTATGACATGGAAATATGAATGTGTCTTGGCCTAATGCAAGCTAGAACAGAAAGGAATGAACTCATTTGAATCAAGGATTCAAATGCTAGTTCATTTAACATAGCCATAATAGTGCATTATCTTATTCTGCTTAAACAGCAAGGTTAACTTGTTCTATCATGCATGAAACTATTACCAATGGATAGATTGATTTTTTCTAATCAAAATTCATATATAAAACTTTGCATTTGGAGTTACAGATTAGTTTCTATGAATTTTTGAAGTTTGCAACAAGTTCTGGAATTTCCTATAAAAAACTAAATCCAGAAATTAGTTATTGCGTCGTGATCGTCGAGGTGACGTCGGTGGTCAAAGGGACGTCCAGGTCAACCTGACCAGTGGGTCCCGCATGTCGTGATTAATTAAACTAACTAATTTTAGTTAAAACTAATCTGGGTTAATTAGCAGAGGGGGGCCCCACTTGTCATAGACCCAGGGGAGTCAACCTGGGCCCACCCTAGTCAAAGTCAAAGGTTAACACGCCGGCGTTTAGCCGCCGGCGAGGCTAGACGCGGCGGTGAGAGTGCATTTGTGCATTCCAGCGACCAAATGAGCGGCGGAGGCCATCTACGTGTAGCTGGGAACAAGCCACAACGTTTGGTGGCTGTGGTTGAGCTCGGGGTGGCCGGAAACGTCGCCGGCGACAACCTTGGCGGTCGCCGGAGTCGGGTGAAGATGGACCCGTGGCTACGGGGCACGGCGAGGCGTGTGGGGTGGTGCGTTGGACTCCTCGCGATGCGGTGAGTGTGTTAGACACAATGGTGTGGCCGGTGGTTGGCCGGAGACACGTCGGCGACGAGCTCGGCGGTGGCGCGTGCGGTGAAGCTCCATGGGGTCGCTGCGGTGTTCGGGAGCGAGAACGAGAAGGGGGAGGAGTTAGCTAAGCTCACGGCAGTCACGATGGTGTAGTCGACACGGTCGGGAACGAGCTGGTGCGGCGGTGACGGCAAAAGGGATCTCCGGCGGTGGCGGTGTCGGGCGAGGTCAAGGCAAGCGAGCGCTCGGGGTTCGGCTTGCTCGAAGGAGAGGAGGGCGGCGGAGCTCCTGGACACGATGGCGCGGCGCAGGGACGACGGAGAGCGCAATTGTCACGGTGGCGCGCGGCTGCAGCTTCGCCATGGTGCGGGCGGCGAGGGAGAGGAGCTGGGAGGAGAGGGCGTGTTCATGAGCTCGGGGGAGGAGGGCGACCGACCCAGGGTGGCAGAACGGTGAGAGGAGGAGGCAAGGCGGCGAGCAGCTGCGTGGCGCGCGCTGGTGCCGCCGTCGAGCACCTGGCTGCCTGCCTGGCCAAGCCAAGCAGCTCGCTGGAGCGGTGGCTGGGCTGGGCCGGCAGGTGGGCTTGCCAGATGGGCGCCAGGTAAGCCTCTGCTTACTTTGGTTTTCTTTCTCTATTATTCTGTAAGTTTGTGGACTTATTAAAAATAGTTATGCACTTCTAAAAATCCTGAAAATAACCAGAGGCTCTGTTTAGAAAAATCTCCAACAACCCACACTTATTTTCAGAATTATTTGAGCATTCAAAATATTTACTAGCATTCAAATGCCCAAATGAAATTTACATATGATTTAATTCAATAACCTTCCGTTGACCTAGAAAATTGTGCACCAATTTTGCCAGAGGTTCTAACCCAAGACAAAGAGGGTGAACTTTTTAGAAGGGCAATTCAGGTTCATTGAAAATATTTCTTAATAAACCTTAGTTGAATTCAGAGGGGTTCTGGGGGTTCTGTCTTCCCCAATTCAGGTTTCTGATGAAAGGTAGACATTATGCAACACTCTAATGCATGGACTAGCTAGGATGTGACATTTCGGGACATTTTTTATTGCACGGATAATTTAGAAAACAGACGGGTAATACTATTTTTGCTTTATTTAATCTAAACAACAGAAAGTAAAAAGTGGGTACAGAAAGTTGTGCTTTCTAAATTCATCCATCTCATGCCCATCAAAAAGAATCCATTAACAAGGTTGATCAAGTCTTATTAAGAAACTTCTTCTGAATGACATGAAACCGGAGAACTTTCGAATAACACTAGGTTACCTCAACAGGCATATGCATGTCCCCAACATAAGAATATCATATTTCTTTTTGACAGTAGGAAGAGGGAATTCAAAACCTCCAATAGCAATAGTTAAAAAATTTCCAATAGAATTGATGCTATTCACTTGAGGTTGTTTCTTCGGAAAGTGTATCGTATGCTCATTACCGTTAATATGAAAAGTGACATTGCCCTTGTTGCAATCAATAACAGCCCCTGCAGTATTCAAAAGGGTCTACCAAGGATGATCGACATACTGCCATCCTCGGGAATATCAAGAATAACAAAGTCCGTTAAGATAGTAATGTTTGCAACCACAACAGGCACATCCTCACAAATACTGATGGGTATAGCACTTGATTTATCATACATTTGCAAAGAGATTTTAGTTGGTTTCAACTTATTCAATTCAAGTTCTACGATATAAAGAGAAAGGCATAACACTAACATCGGCTCCCAAATCACATAAAGCAGTTTTAACATAGTTTCTTTTAATGGAGCATGGCATAGTTGGTATTCCTGGATCTCCAAGTTTCTTTGGTATTCCACCCTTGAAAGTATTATTAGCGAGCATGGTGGAAATTTTAGCTTCCAGTATCTTTCTTTTATTAGTAACAATTTCTTTCATATACTTAGGATAAGGAGACATTTTCAAAATATCAGGCAAACGCATACGCAAAAAGATAGGTCTAAGCATTTCAACAAAGCGCTCAAAATCCTCATCATCCTTTTTCTTGGATGGTTTAGGAGGAAAGGGCATGGGTTTCTTAACCCATGGTTCTCTTTCTTTACCATGTTTCCTAGCAACGGAGTCTCTCTTATCATAACGTTGATTCTTAGGTTGTGGGTTATCAAGATCAACAACAGGTTCAATCTGAAGGAAATATGCCCTAGAGGCAATAATAAAGTTATTATTTATTTCCTTATTTCATGATAAATGTTTATTATTCATGCTAGAATTGTATTAACCGGAAACATGATACATGTGTGAATACATAGACAAACATATAGTCACTAGTATGCCTCTACTTGACTAGCTCATTAATCAAAGATGGTTATGTTTCCTAACCATAGACATGTGTTGTCATTTGATTAACGGGATCACATCATTAGGAGAATGATGTGATTGACATAACCCATTCCGTTAGCCTAGCACTTGATCGCTTAGTATATTGCTATTGCTTTCTTCATGACTTATACATGTTCCTGTAACTATGAGATTATGCAACTCCCGTTTACGGAGGAACACTTTGGGTGCTACCAAACGTCACAACGTAATCGGGTGATTATAAAGGAGTACTACAGGTGTCTCCAAAGGTACATGTTGGGTTGGCGTATTTCGAGATTAGGTTTTGTCACTCCGATTGTCGGAGAGGTATCTCCGGCCCTCTCGGTAATGCACATCACTATAAGCCTTGCAAGCAATGTAGCTAATGAGTTAGTTACGGAATGATGCATTACGTAACGAGTAAAGAGACTTGCCGTAACGAGATTGAACTAGGTATTGGATACCGACGATCGAATCTCTCAAGTAACATACCGATGACAAAGGGAACAACGTATGTTGTTATGCGGTTTGACCGATAAAGATCTTCGTAGAATATGTAGGAGCCAATATGGGCATCCAGGTTTCGCTATTGGTTATTGACCGAGAATAGTTCTAGGTCATGTCTACATAGTTCTCGAACCCGTAGGGTCCGCACGCTTAACGTTACGATGACAGTTTTATTATGAGTTTATGAGTTTTGATGTACCGAAGGAGTTCGGAGTCCTGGATGAGATCGGGGACATGATGAGGAGTCTCGAAATGGTCGAGACATAAAGATCGATATATTGGACGACTATATTCGGAGTTCGTAAAGGTTCCGAGTGATTCGGGTATTTTTGGGAGTACCGGAGAGTTACAGGAATTCGTATTGGGCCTCTTTAGGCCATACGGGAAAGGAGAGAAAGGGCCAAAAGAGTGGCCGCACCCCTCCCCTTGGACTAGTCCGAATTGGACTAGGGAAGGGGGGCGCACCCTTCCTTCCTTCTCCTTCTCTCTTCCCTTTCCTTCTCTCCTACTCCTACTACATGGAAGGGTTCCTAGTTGGACTAGGAAAGGGGGAATCCTACTCCCGGTGGGAGTAGGAATCCCCTAGGGCGCGCCATAGAGAGGGCCGGCCCTCCTCTCCTCCACTCCTTTATATACGGGGGCAGGGGGCACCCCATGAACACACAAGTTGATCTACGGATCGTTCCTTAGCCGTGTGCGGTGCCCCCTTCCACCATATTCCACCTCGGTCATATCGTCGCGGAGTTTAGGTGAAGCCCTGCGCCGGTAGAACATCATCATCGTCACCACGCCGTCGTGCTGACGGAACTCATCCCCGACACTTTGCTGGATCGGAGTCCGGGGATCGTCATCGAGCTGAACGTGTGCTGAACTCGGAGGTGCCGTACGTTCGGTACTTGGATCGGTCAGATCGTGAAGACGTACGACTACATCAACCACGTTGTCATAACGCTTCCGCTTACGGTCTACAAGGGTACGTGGACAATACTCTCCCCTCTCGTTGCTATGCATCACCATGATCCTTGCGTGTGCGTAGGAATTTTTTTGAAATTACTACGTTCCCCAACAGTGGCATCCGAGCCTGGTTTTATGCGGTGATGTTATATGCACGAGTAGAACACAAGTGAGTTGTGGGCGATACAAGTCATACTGCTTACCAGCCTGTCATACTTTGGTTCGGCGGTATTGTGAGATGAAGCGGCCCGGACCGACATTACGCCAGACGCTTACGCGAGACTGGTTTCACCGCTGCGAGCACACGTTGCTTAAAGGTGGTGGCGGGTGTCTGTCTCTCTCACTTTAGTTGAACTGAGTGTGGCTACGCCCGGTCCTTGCGAAGGTTAAAACAGCACCAAGTTGACAAACTATCGTTGTGGTTTTGATGTGTAGGTAAGAACGGTTCTTGCTCAGCCCGTAGCAGCCACGTAAAATTTGCAACAACAAAGTAGAGGACGTCTAACTTGTTTTTGCAGGGCATGTTGTGATGTGATATGGTCAAGACGTGATGAGATATAAGTTGTTGTATGAGATGATCATGTTTTGTTGAAGTTATCGGCAATCGATGTAAGCCTTATGGTTGTCTCTTTATTGCATAAGATGCAAGCGCCAAATAATTGCTTTACTTTATCGCTATGCGATAGCAATAGTTGTAAGAGCAATAGTTGGCGAGACGACCATGTGACGCACATTGATATAGAGCAAGATGATGGAGATCATGGTAGCATGCCGGTGACGATGGAAATCATGACGATGCTTTGGAGATGGAGATCAAAGGCACAAGATGATGATGGCCATATCATGTCACATATTTTGATTGCATGTGATGTTTATCTTTTATACATCTTATTTTGCTTAGTTCGGCGGTAGCTTTATAAGATGATCTCTCACTAAATTATCAAGGTATAAGTGTTCTCCCTGAGTATGCACCATTGCGAAAGTTCTTCGTTCCGAGACACCACGTGATGATCGGGTGTGATAGGCTCTACGTTCAAATACAACGGGTGCAAAACAGTTGCACACGCGGAATACTCAGGTTAAACTTGACGAGCCTAGCATATAACAGATATGGCCTCGGAACACGGAGACCGAAAGGTCGAGCGTGAATCATATAGTAGATATGATCAACATAGTGATGTTCACCATTGAAACTACTCCATCTCACGTGATGATCAGACATGGTTTAGTTGATTTGGATCACGTAATCACTTAGATGACTAGAGAGATGTCTGTCTAAGTGGGAGTTCTTAAGTAATATGATTAATTGAACTTTAATTTATCATGAACTTAGTCCTGGTAGTATTAGCATATCTATGTTGTAGATCAATAGCTCGCGTTTAGCTCCCCTGTTTTATTTTGATATGTTCCTAGAGAAAACTAAGTTGAAAATGTTAGTAGCAATGATGCGGATTGGATCCGTGATCCGAGGTTTATCCTCATTGCTGCACGTAAAAATATGTCCTTGATGCACCGCTAGGTGACAGACCTATTGCAGGAGCAGATGCGACGTTATGAACGTTTGGCTAGCTCAATATGATGACTACTTGATAGTTTAGTGCACCATGCTTAACGGCTTAGAATCGGGACTTCAAAGACGCGTTTTGGACGTCGAGGACCATATGAGATGTTCCAGGAGTTGAAGTTAATATTTCAAGCAAATACCCGAGTTGAGAGATATGAAGTCTCCAACAAGTTCTATAGCTAAAAGATGGAGGAGAATCGCTCAACTAGTGAGCATGTGCTCAGATTGTCTGGGTACTTCAAACGCTTGAATCAAGTGGGAGTTAATCTTCCAGATAAGATAGTGATTGACAGAATTCTCTAGTCACCATCACTAAGTTACTAGAACTTCGTGATGAACTACAGTATGCAAGGGATGACGAAAACGATTCCCGAGCTCTTCGTGATGTTGAAATCGACGAAGGTAGAAATCAAGAAAGAGCATCAAGTGTTGATGATTGACAAGACCACTGGTTTCAAGAGAAGGGAAAAGGGAAAGAAAGGGAACTTCAAGTAGAAAGACAAGTAAGTTGTCACTCCTGCGAAGAAGCCCAAAGATGGACCAAAGCCTGAAACTGAGTGCTTACACTGCAAAGGAAATGGTCACTGGAAGCGGAAATGCCCTGAATATTTGGTGGATAAGAAGGATGGCAAAGTGAACAAGGGTATATCTGATATACAGGTTATTGATGTGTGATTTACTAGTGTTTATAGTGGCCCCTGAGTATTTGATACTTGTTTGGTTGCTAAGATTAGTAACTCGAAACAGGAGTTACAGAATAAACAGAGACTAGTTGAAGGGGAAGTGACGATGAGTGTTGGAAGTAGTTCCAAAATTGATATGATCATCATCACACACTCCCTATACTCTCGGGATTAGTGTTGAACCTAAATAAATGTTATTTGACGCTTATGCGTTGAGCATGAATATGATTTGATCATGTTTATTGCAATACGGTTATTCATGTAAGTTAGAGAATAATTATTGTTCTGTTTACATGAATAAAACCTTCGTGGTCATACACCCAATGAAAATGGTTTGTTGGATCTCGATCGTTTGATACACATATTCATAATATTGAAACCAAAAGATGTAAAGTTAATAATGATAGTGCAACTTATTTGTGGCACTGCCGTTTAGGTCATATTGGTGTAAAGCGCATGAAGAAACTCCATAAAGATGGATCTTCGAATCACTTGGTTATGAATCATTTGATGCTTGCGTAACCGTGCCTTTTGGGCAAGATGACTAAAATTCCGTTCTCCGAACAATGGAACGAGCTACTTGACTTGTTGGAAATAATACATACCGATGTATGCGATCCAATGAGTGTTGATGCTCGTGACAAGTATCATTATTTTCTGACCTTCACAGATGATTTGAGCAGATATGCGTATATCTACTTGATGAAACATAAGTCTGAAATAGTTGAAAAGTTCAAAGAATTTCAGAGTGAAGTGGAAAATCATCGTAACAAGAAAATAAAGTTTCTACGATCTGATCGTGGAGATGAATGTTTGATTTACGAGTTTGGTCTTCATTTGAAACAATGTGAAATAGTTTCCCAACTCACGCCATATGGAACACCACAGCATAATGGTGTGTCCGAAAGTCGTGACCGCACTTTATTGGATATGGTGCGATCTATGATGTCTCTTATCGGTTTACCACTATCATTTTGGGGTTATGTATTAGAGACAGCTGCATTGACGTTTAATAGGGCACCATCTAAATCCGTTGAGACGACACCGTATGAACTATGGTTTAACAATAAACCTAAGCTGTCGCTTTCTTAAAGTTTGGAGTTGTGATGCTTATGTGAAAAAGTTTTCACCGATAAGCTCGAACCCAAATCGGAGAAGTGTGTCTTCATAGAATACCCAAAGGTAACTATTGGGTACACCTTCTATCAAAGCTCCGAAGGCAAGTTATTCGTTGATAAGATGGATCCTTTCTAGAGAAGAAGTTTCTCTCGAAAGAAGTGAGTGGGAGGAAAGTAGAACTTGATGAGGTAATTGTACCTTCTCCCTTATTGGAAAGTAGTTCATCACGTAAATCAGTTCCAAAGTGATTCCTACACCAATCGCTGAGGAAGTTAATGATGATGATCATGAAACTTCAGATCAAGTTGCTACCAAACCTCGTAGGTCTTCCAGAGTAAGATCCGCACCAGAGTGGTACGGTAATCATGTTCTGGAAGTCATGTTACTAGACCATGATGAACCTACGAACCATGAGGAAGCGATGATGAGCCCAGATTCCGCGAAATGGCTTGAGGCCATGAAATCTGAGATAGGATCCATGTATGAGAACAAAGTATGGACTTTGATTGACTTGCTCGATGATCAGCAAGCCATGTTAAATAAATGGATCTTCAAGAGGAAGACGGACAATCGATAGTAGTGTTACTATCTACAAAGCTCGACTTGTCGCAAAAAGGTTTTCGACAAGTTCAAGGTGTTGACTACAATGAGATTTTCTCAACTGTAGCGATGCTTAAGTCTGTCCGAATCATGTTAGCAATTGCCACATTTTATGAAATCTGGCAAATGAATGTCAAAACTGCATTCTTTAATGGATTTATTAAAGAAAAGTTGTATATGATGCAACCAGAAGGTTTTGTCAATCCTAAAGGAGCTAACAAAATGTGCAAGCTTCAGCGATCCATCTATGGACTGGTGCAATCATCTCGGAGTTGGAATAAAATCTTTGATAGTGTGATCAAAGCATATGGTTTTATACAAACTTTTGGAGAAGCCTGTATTTACAAGAAAGTGAGTGGGAGCACTACAACATTTCTGATAAGTATATGTGAATGACATATTTTTGATCGGAAATAATGTAGAATTATGCTGCAAAGCATAAAGGAGTATTTGAAAGGAGTTTTTCAAAGAAAGACCTCAGTAAAACTACTTACATATTGAGCATCAAGATCTATTGAGATAGATCAAGACGTTTGATAAGTTTTTCAATAAGTACATACCTTGTCAAGATTTTGAAGTAGTTCAAAATGAAACAGTCAAAGAAAAGTTCTTGCCTGTGTTGCAAACGTGTGAAATTGAGTAAGACTCAAATCCCGACCACGGCAGAAAATAGAAAAGAGAATGAAAGTCATTCCCTATGCCTTAGTCATAGGTTCTATAAAGTATGCTATGCTATGTACCAGACCTATTGTATACCTTGCTCTGAATTTGGCAAGGAGTACAATAGTGATCTAGGAGTAGATCACTGGACATTGGTCAAGAACATCCTTAGTGAGGACTAAGGAAATATTTCTCGATTATGGAGGTGATAAAAAGAGCCCGTCGTAAAGAGTTACATCGATGCAAGATTTTTACATTGATCCAGATGACTCTAAGTCTAAATCTGGATACATATTGAAAGTGGGAGCAATTAGCTAGAGTAGCTCCATGCAGAGCATTGTAGACATAGAATATTTGCAAAATACATACGGCTCTGTATGTGACAGACCCGTTGACTAAGCTTCTCTCACGAGCAAAACATGATAATACCTTAGTACTCTTTGGGTGTTAATCACATAGCGATGTGAACTAGATTATTGACTCTAGTAAACCCTTTAGGTGTTGGTCACATGACGATGTGAACTATGGGTGTTAATCACATACAGATGTGAATATAAGTGTTGAATCACATGATGATGTGAACTAGATTATTGACTCTAGTGCAAGTGGGAGACTGAAGGAAATATGCCCTAGAGGCAATAATAAAGTTATTATTTATTTCCTTATTTCATGATAAATGTTTATTATTCATGCTAGAATTGTACTAACCGGAAACATGATACATGTGTGAATACATAGACAAACATATAGTCACTAGTATGCCTCTACTTGACTAGCTCATTAATCAAAGATGGTTATGTTTCCTAACCATAGACATGTGTTGTCATTTGATTAACGGGATCACATCATTAGGAGAATGATGTGATTGACATGACCCATTCCGTTAGCCTAGCACTTGATCGTTTAGTATATTGCTATTGCTTTCTTCATGACTTATACATGTTCCTGTAACTATGAGATTATGCAACTCCCGTTTACCGGAGGAACACTTTGGGTGCTACCAAACGTCACAACGAAACTGGGTGATTATAAAGGAGTACTACAGGTGTCTCCAAAGGTACATGTTGGGTTGGCGTATTTCGAGATAAGGTTTTGTCACTCCGATTTTCGTATAGGTATCTCTGGTCCATCTCGGTAATGCACATCACTATAAGCCTTGCAAGCAATGTAGCTAATGAGTTAGTTACGGAATGATGCATTACGAACGAGTAAAGAGACTTGCCGTAACAAGATTGAACTAGGTATTGGATACGGACGATCGAATCTCGGGCAAGTAACATACCGATGACAAAGGGAACAACGTATGTTGTTATGCGGTTTGACCGATAAAGATCTTCGTAGAATATGTAGGAGCCAATATGGGCATCCAGTTTACTATATTTGTTATTGACCGAGAATAGTTCTAGGTCATGTCTACAAAGTTCTCGAACCCGTAGGGTCCGCACGCTTAACGTTACGATGACAGTTTTATTATGAGATTATGAGTTTTGATGTACCGAAGGAGTTCGGAGTCCCGGATGAGATCGGGGACATGTCGAGGAGTCTCGAAATGGTCGAGACATCAAGCTCGATATATTGGACGACTATATTCGGAGTTCGGAAAGGGTCCGAGTGATTCGGGTATTTTTGGGAGTACCGAGAGTTACGGAATTCGTATTGGGCCTCTTTAGGCCATACGGGAAAGGAGAGAAAGGGCCAAAAGAGTGGCCGCACCTCCCTTGGACTAGTCCGAATTGGACTAGGGAAGGGGCGCACCCTTCCTTCCTTCTCCTTCTCTCTTCCCTTTCCTTCTCTCCTACTCCTACTACATGGAAGGGTTCCTAGTTGGACTAGGAAGGGGAATCTTACTCCCGGTGGGAGTAGGACTCCCTAGGGCGCGCCATAGAGAGGGCCGGCCCTCCTCTCCTCCACTCCTTTTATATCTGAGGGCAGGGGCACCCATGAACACACAAGTTGATCTACGGATCGTTCCTTAGCCATGTGCGGTGCCCCTTCCACCATATTCCACCTCGGTCATATCGTCGCGGAGTTTGCGAAGCCTCGCTACCGTAGAACATCATCATCGTCACCACGCCCGTCGTCTTGTGGAACTCATCCTCGACACTTTGCTGGATCGGAGTCCGGGATCGCCATCGAGCTGAACGTGTGCTGAACTCGGAGGTGCCGTACGGTCGGTACTTGGATCGGTCGGATCGTGAAGACGTACGACTACATCAACCGCGTTGTCATAACGCTTCCGCTTACGGTCTACAAGGGTACGTGGACAATACTCTCCCCTCTCGTTGCTATGCATCACCATGATCCTTGCGTGTGCGTAGGAATTTTTTTGAAATTACTATGTTCCCCAACACAATCTCCACATCATTATCATTACTAGGTTGAGCATCAACATGAACATCCTCATTAACATTATCACTAGGTTCATGCTCATTACTAGATTGTCTCAGCATCAGAAATAGAAATATCATTTGGATTCTCAGGTGTGTCTATAACAGGTTCACTAGAAGCATGCAAAGTCCTTTCAGTTTTCCTTTTGTTTTTATTAGAAGGACTAGGTGCATTAGTATTAACTCTCTAAGAATCTTGATCAATTCTCTTAGGATGAACTTCAGGATACAAAGGTTCCTACGTCATTTTACCACCTCTAGTCATAACTCTAGCAGCATGATCATTGTTCTTACTATTCATCTCATTAAGGAAATCATCTTGTGCCTTAAGAACTTGTTCTACCTGAGTTTTTACCATAGAAGCGTGTTTACTGATAAGCTTAAGATCATTAACAGTTCTACACATATAATCACCCAAGCGTTCAACAGTATAAGCATTATGTTTCAATTGTCTACTTACATAAGCATTGAAGTTTTCTTGTTTAACAATAAAATTATCGAATTCATCCAAGCATTGACTAGCAGACTTATTATAAGGAATATCACCTTCATCAAATCTACAGAGAGAATTTGCCTCTACTACCTGTGTCCGGGCATTAAGACCATGTATTTCTTCAATAGGCGGTAAATTCTTAACATCGTGAGCATATGTTCAGGACTGAGGAATAGAATACCTCTTTTCTTTGGAGTTGGCTTAGGAGGTGGTTCGGGAAGAGTCCAATCATTATCATTGCTCAATATATTATTCAATAGCTTTTCAGCTCGCTCAACAGTTCGTTCCTTGAAAATACAACCAGCACAACTATCTAGGTGGTCCCTACAAGCATCGGTTAGTACATTGTAAAAGATATCAAGCATCTCATTTTTATTGAGAGGACGATCAGGCAAAGCATTAAGTAATTGGAGAAGCCTCCCCCAAGTGTAGCGATCCGACCTCCAACGGTCGAATCTCTGTGCTTCAGTGTCATCCCTGGATCGGTAATGCTGACACACACAGTACTTGAAGGATTTATAACATAGTGCAATCACACACTTATTACATCGAATGTCTCAAAAGAGAACTTATTACAATAAATATGGCTTAAGGCCATGTAACTAAGATAACAATGGAAGGCTTGGAAGATATAGTGAGTCCATCAACTCCAACGGCATAGCTGAGTGCATGACAAACGACCTAGCGCACCTTACTCTTCGTCTGAAAAGTATGCAACATGATATGTCGCAGCCCAAAACGGGTCAGCACATGGAATATGCTGGCAATATAACACAGTAGAGCAATGAACAAATAATGCTATCACTACATGCATATATGGCTGGTGGAAAGCTCTAAGGTTATAATGTTTTGCAAAAAGCCAATTTTCCCCTAAAACAAAGGAATATATTTTATTTAACTATCATGGTGGTTGAAACATTGAGAATGGTAAATCCCCATCTCAATCCCAATTAAAAAGTAATTAACAATTCCCAGCAAATTAATATAGAGTGATGAGATCAAATCAATAATTCAGCTACCAGATACTCAAGATGTCCATAACCGGGGACACGGCTAACCATGATTAGTTTGTACACTCTACAGGGGTTTGCGAACTTTTCCCCACAAGACTCGATCTCCTCTGTTGGATTTATTGCACTACATGGTGTTTGAGAAACGGATGACCGAGACACAGTCTTTCAGAAGCACTGACTCTTTACTCTGGGTGGACAGTTAGACCTACTTTCCCCAACATCTGCTAGCCCACCACTGAAAGAGGTCATGCAACATACTCAACTATGCTAGAGCCCATAATAGCTTGTGGCTGCACACGGAAGTTTGTAGCATGAATAATCTTATGATCCCTTTGAGCCTGGGTGGCGAACCAAAAGGACAAAGATCGGTATGACCTGTGTGGCAACCAATCCACCCAGATGTGTGTTGAAGTAGCCACCTTAAGTTAACCATTAATTAACAATCTCACATCTGTCATGGATACACTCAAACCCAATCCACGTCTACGAGCATAGCATGGCAATATAAGCACAACGTAGAAGTAACTCCCAAGGGTTTGATAAAAAGGCAATAGGTTCTACCTCATCAACTACTTCCCAATACCCACGTGTTAAACACATCCTAATGATGCAATGTTTGAGGGTTGTAACTAATGCATAAAACTGGATAATGAAGGGGTATGATCAATGTGTTACTTGCCTTGCTGACGATCTGCAAACCCTAGAGACTCGTAGTACCATGCTTCGCACTCCGGGAATTCTATCGCAAACAAACAATAGCATACATAAGCACTCAATCAAATATGCAAGGGTAAAACTCAAATAAGAAGATCCAATCTGAAAGTTCAACTAAAGAGATTCGATTTGCAAAAACAATACATCAAGTCAGAGCTACGAAACTCAAACTACGGTCAAAAGAACTTCAAATTCAAATCTGCTTGAAACCAAATTTTAAATTGGCAAAACATTGTTCAAGTTTATTAAACAAAAATAGCGGCTCGAGACGAAGATTTTGGCGCTGGTTTCACTGGATTTGGACAAACGGTTAAGAAACGGCGAGGGTTTGAAGATCAGGGGCTAATCTGCAATAAAAATAATCATGGATAGATCCCTGGCCGAAAAAGAAAATAAAAAGAAAAATCTATCGGACGAACGTCCGCTAGCAGAGGCAATCGGGCGAATTCGTTCGTTAAAACGAACGAACGAACGCTCGCTAAATAACGAAACCGAATAAAAACGAATCGAACCGATCTAAAAAACCGAACCTAGGGTTTTTAAGAAAACTGGCGGCTTTTACCTAAAAACCAAAAAAACGACGACGGAACCTACGAGGTCAACGGCGAGATTCCGGCGTGGGCGGTTTCCGGCGACGCCGGGCAGTGGCTGCTGGGCGAGGTGAGGCGCGGGCGAGGCGGCGGGTGTGGTGCGGGCAACGCGGGCGGCATGCATCGGTGGCGGCGGTGGCGGCGGCTGTCAGCTTTATGGGGCGGGGGGTGGCGATGTGGGGCGGCGGCGGTGGCTATTTAAGAGGGGGAGGGGGCGGGGTGGCTTGGGGGAGGGGCTGGCAACGACGTAGTCCGATGCGCGGGACAGACAGACAGCTCACGAGCGGGCTCCGGCTCGGGATGGCGCTGGCCGGGCTGGTCAGCCGCCCGGTCCGTTATTTTCTAAAACAATTCCGCCGAGAAAATCCTAAATAAATAAAAAATTCTAAAAATGCCAAAAACAATTTCACCGTCTAAATAGAATATTTGGAACATAGTGAACATTTTCCTGGCCTAAAAAATGCAATTTTGAAAAATGCATATTTTTCTAATTCAAATAAAACAGCAATAAAACCCAAATAAAATCATTTTATTTGATTTTAATATTTTCCTCCAATATTTCTTTTATTTTAGAGAAGTCATATTATATCCTCTCATATATTTTGATATTGAAATATTTCGGAGAGAAAATTATTAAAACCAAAATGATCCACTTTTCAATATTTGAGAAAATTCAAATATGAAAATAATAAAATCCCCAACTCTCTCCGTGGGTCCTTGAGTTGCTTAGGATTTCTAGGATCAAAACCAAAATGCAAAATAAAATATGATATGCATATGAGGACCTATGTATAACATTCCAAATTGAAAATTTGGGATGTTACAAACCTACCCCCCCTTAAGATGAATCTCGTCCCCGAGATTCGGGTTGGTTAGAAAATAGGTGTGGGTGGTCTTTCCGTATATCATCCTCTCGTTCCCAGGTGGCTTCATCCTCGGTATGGTGGCTCCACTGAACTTTGCAAAACTTGATAACCTTGCTGCCCGTAACTCGGCTGGCAAACTCGAGAATCTTGACTGGTTTCTCCTCTTAGGTCAAATCACTATCCAACTGAATCGCTTCCAGGGGCACTGTATCTCTCAGAGGAATGTCGGCCATCTCAGCATGGCACTTCTTCAACTGGGAAATGTGAAACACATCATGAACTCCTGACAATCCTTTGGCTAACTCCAATTTGTAGGCCACTTCTCCCATACGTTTCAAAACTCGGTATGGTCTTAAAATCTCGGGGCTAACTTTCCCTTGACTCCAAAACGTTTAACTCCTCACAGAGGTGACACTCGGAGATATGCTCTGTCTCCAATTTCGTAGACTACCTCCTTGCATTTTGAATATGCATAACTCTTCTGCCTGGACTGAGCTACCTTTAGTCTATCGCGAATCAACTTAACCTTCTCTTCGGACTCTTCAATCAAATCTGGTCCAAACAACTGACGGTCTCCCACTTCATCCCTCATCAACGGTGTTCTGCACCTCCTTCCATACAAAACTTCGAAAGGTGCCATCTTCAAACTGGCCTGGTAGCTGTTGTTGTATGAGAACTCCGCGTACTGCAAATTGTCATCCCAACTAGATCCATAATCTAGCGCACAAGCTCTCAACATGTCCTCCAGAATCTGATTGACTCTCTCGGTCTGTCCATCTGTCTGCGGATGAAAGGCTGTACTAAACTCTAGCCTAGTACCCAAGGTCTGGTGCAGCTGGTGCCAAAACTTTGAAGTAAATTGTGTTCCTCTAACTGATACGATGGTCCTTGGAACTCCATGCAGACATACGATCCTGGTCATATATATCTTGGCCAACTTTGCGCTTGTATAGATGGTCTTCACTGGGATAAAGTGAGCCACTTTGGTCAAACAATCCACTACTACCCAAATAGAATCATATCTCGACCGGGTCCTGGGTAATCCGGTGATAAAATCCATGCCAAGCTTGTCCCACTTCCATTCGGGTATCGGCATAGGCTGCAATAATCCTGCTGGTTTCTGATGTTCTGCCTTCACTCTCTGACATGCATCACATATGTCTACATACTCGGCAATATCCTTCTTCATACCAGCCCACCAGAAACGCTACTTCAAATCCAAATACATCTTGGTGTTTCTGGGGTGTATCGAGTATGGCGAGTCATGAGCTTCCTGTAGTATCAACTTCCCGATTTCTGCATTATTGGGTACATAAACACGATCCTCAAACCACAAGGTGTCGTGCTCATCCTCACGAAAACCTTTGGCCTTTCCTTTACTCATTTTCTCCTTTATCTCGGAAATCTCTTTGTTATCCTTCTGAGCTTCACGAATCTTTCCCAATAATGTCGACTGTACTTCCATTGCTGCGGCAAAACCTCTAGGGACTATCTCCAAACGTAGCTCCCTGAGATCTTTGGCTAACTCTTTTTGGCAATCCTCTGCTTACGAGGGTATTGGCATAACTCTTCCAGCTCAAAGCGTCTGCTACGACATTGGCCTTTCCTGCATGATAGTGCAACTTCATATCATAATCCTTTATGAGCTCCAACTATCTCCTTTGCCTGAGATCCAGCTCCTTCTGGGTGAAAATGTACTTCAAACTCTTATGATTCGTGTACACATCACAACGATTTCCAATAAGAAAATGTTTCCATGTCTTGAGTGCATGCACTGCTGCTACTAACTCCAAATCATGCGTGGAATAATTCAACTCATGCGGTCGAAGCTGACGTGAGGCGTATGAAACCACTCTTCCGTCTTGTATAAGTACACCTCCAAGTCCTAAGCGAGAAGCATCACAATACAATTGGAAATCTTTGCGTATATCCGGCAGAATCAGCACTGGGGCTGTAACCAAACGTTTCTTCAGCTCCTGAAAACTTGCCTCACATTTTTCAGCCCATTTGAAGTTGGTGTCTTTCTTCAACAACTCCGTCATAGGTTTCGCAATCTTGAAAAATTCTCAATGAATCTCCGATAATATCCCGCGAGTCCTAGAAAACTGTGGATCTCTCCTACTGAGGTGGGTGCCAACCACTCAAAGGATCGATCGAACCTTGGTAGGATCCACTGCTATACCTTCTCCTGATATAACATGTCCAAGAAATCCAACTTCCTTCAACCAAAACTCACATTTGCTGAACTTGGCATACAACTAATGTTCCCTGATCTTCTCGAGAACTAAACGCAAATGTTCCTTGTGTTCCTCTTCATTCTTCGAGTATACCAGAATATCATCAATGAACAGCACGACAAACTTATCCAAGAACTCCATGAACACCTTATTCATCATACTCATGAAATAGGCAGGGGCATTAGTCAATCCAATTGACATAACCGTATACTCATATAGCCCATACCTTGTGGTGAAAGCGGTCTTCGGTATATCCTATTCTCGGATCTTCAACTGGTGGTATCCTGATCACTGATCGATCTTGGAGAACAGTTTTGCTCCTTGCAACTGGTCAAACAAATCATTGATCATCGGTAGTGGGTAATTGTTTCTTGATCGTCACTTCATTCAATGCTTGATAATCAACAACCATTCTCAAGGATCCATCCTTCTTCTCAACCAAGAGAACCGGGGTTCCCCATGGTGACGAACTTCGTCGAATGTAACCTTTCTCCAATAACTCCTTAATCTGATTCTTAATCTCCTCCAGATCATTTGCTGGCATCCGGTATGGTCTCTTCGATATCGGTCCGGTGCCTGGCAACAGTTCTATCAAAAACTCAATGTCTCGATCCGGAGGCATTCCTGGTAACTTCTCTGGAAATACATCTGGGTAATCCTTCACTACAGGCACTTCCTCCTGAACAACTCCTTAGCGTGAATTTACTTGGGTCCTCCTAGGCGCACCTTGCTACATACTTGATCCTTTTTCCCTCCGGGGTGGTGAGTAGAATCGACTTACTGGCACAATCGATGTTTCCTCCATACATCGATAGCCAATCCATGCCTAGTATAACATCCAGTCCTTGTGACTCCAAAATTATCAAGTCTGAGGGGAAAACATGCCTACCTATGGTCAATGGCATCTGAAAACATCCTTGGCTTGCCATGTACTCTGCTCCTGGCGAGCTTACTAACATAGGGGTCCTAAGAACTTTGGTGGGCAACTTATACTTATCCACAAATCCCCTTGAAATGTATGAATGCGATGCACCAGTATCAAAAAGAACGATTGCAGTAAATGACTTAACCAAAAACTTACCGATAACTGCATCTGGCTGCTCTTCAACCTCCTCCACGTTCACGTGGTTCACTTGTCCCTTGTTGAAAGGGTTGGGCTTCTTTCCAGAGATTCCATTGACATTTCCATTCTTTGCTTCAGGACTCTCATTGGTGTAGTGCCCAGTCTTCCCGCACTTGAAACAAGTAATGTGACTTTGATCCTTCTTGGCAGGTGTGGCTGGGTTAGAGCGGTTCTGATTGCTGCCTGCTCCATTCCCATTTCCATTCTTTGGGCTACTGTGGTTATGCAAACTCCCTCCATTGTGAGTATGGCCTCCATGGTTATGGGTATATCCTCCTGAGTTTGGGGTAAAACGAGGCTTCTGCTGAGCTCCTGAATTGTACTTCCCTTGTCCATACTTCCTTTTGCGGCTCTCAATCTGTTGATGCTTCCCTTCAATCATTAGAGCCTTGTCTACCAGCTCCTGGTAGTCAGCGAATGTCACTACCATCAACTGCATACTCATCTCATTATTCAGCCCTTCCATAAACTTCTCCGGCTTCGCGGCATCTGTGGCCACATCATCTGGGGCATAGCGGGCTAACTTGCTTAACTCATCCACGTACTGCCCCACCGTACGATTTCCCTGGCGTAAGTTGCAAAACTCACACTTCTTCATGCTCATTGCTCCAGTTGAGATATGTGCAGTGCAGAACGCTTGCTGAAACTGATCCCAAGTGATATTGGCTATAGGGAAAGTGGCTGTGTAATTCTCCCACCATGAGGCTGCGGGTCCATCCAATTGACGTGCGGCAAAACGCACCTTCTCAGCATCTGTGCAACCTGCGGTGGTCAACTCCCTTCCAATCCTGCGTAGCCAGTCATCAGCAACTATCGGCTCGGTGCTACTGGAAAACACCGGCGGCTGCAACCTCAGAAAACGGGCTAAGTTATCAACTGGAGGTGGTGGCGGTGGGTTGTTGTTGTTGTTGTTGTTGCCTTGGTTCTGGACTAGTAGCTGCATCAAGGCATTCTGCTGCTGGATCAACTGTGTGAGCTCCGGCGGGAAGACAAATCTGGGGTCACGTCTGGGAGGCATCTGATGGGTTTAGAGGGGAGAGATTAGAATAGGATGAGGTCTAATGAGAAAGCACTACCCATATGCACATGAGGCAAACACATCATATCACACCAAATCAATTCAAGCAAGGGCATACAATCGATCTAACTATCGTTACAATGCTCAGACTACTACTATATACATGGGGGAAATACTACTAATAATATGGTGGTCGACTAGAAATTTTGATCGGTGGAAGACTCCATGATATCCGCTCCAGCTTCATCTTCATAATCATCATCACTACTGTCTGGGTCGGAGTCGGTGTCATCAATGATGATCTAGTCTTCAGAACGAATGTCATTGGGATGGTCGTCATCTCATCCTGGGGCAGGTTCTCCCATGAATACTCCTAGCTTCCTTGTCAGGTCGTCATTCTTCTCCACTACTATTACGATTTCCTCCTCGTATCCGTCGCGTGTAGACTTGAGTTCCTCTTCAAGCTCCATGTTCCTGGTCATCACCTTCTTCAAATCTATCATGCTTGCGCACATCTGGTTCTCCCGACAACGAATGTGCTGGTTTAACTCCTGGATGAAAGCTGCAATGGACCTGTCCCTCCTGGTGCTGATCATCTCCCATTGCTCATCTCAGCGCCCACATATCTGGTAGATGGTGTCCTTAAGATCCTTGTGATAAACTTCGCCGATGCATCCCATGGCGATGTGGGCTGCCATGCTCTTACCTAGACTTGTGTTGGTGCATCAAAGGAAAACTCTATGGGCTCGAATTGGCATGAATGTCCTTCCCGGGACTTGAACTCGAATCATCCAACGCTCCTCTTCCGTAAATGGCGGTGTAGGTCCCGGTGAAGCTTGGTATTCCGATGTTCAGGTACCTAGTGACTTCCTTCAAGTGTCATCCAAAAGGTGTGTCTTCATCCGGTTGTGCAAACTTGTTCCTTGAGTCCGCCATCCTATAGAGTAGAAACTGGAGAGGAGTCAGAAATGGGTAGAGAAGAGTGACCTATGGTTTTTTAGTGGTCGTGTCCTAAATTCAGCGTGGGCTCTGATACCATATTGTAGCGATCCGACCTCAAACGGTCGAATCTCTGTGCTTCAGTGTCATCCCTGGATTGGTAATGCTGACACACACAGTACTTGAAGGATTTATAACAGAGTGCAATCACACACTTATTACATCGAATGTCCCAAAAGAGAACTTATTACAATAAATATGGCTTAAGGCCATGTAAATAAGATAACAGCGGAAGGCTTGGAAGATATAGTGAGTCCATCAACTCCAACGACATAGCTGAGTGCACGACAAATGACCTACCGCATACTCTTCGTCTGAAAAGTCTGCAACATGATATGTTGCAGCCCGAAACGGGTCAACACATAGAATAAGCTGGCAATATAACACAGTAGAGCAATGAACAAATAATGCTATCACTACATGCATATATGGCTGGTGGAAAGCTCTAAGGTTATAATGTTTTGCGAAAAGCCAATTTTTCCCTACAACAAAGGAATATATTTTATTTAACTATCCTGGTGGTTGAAACATTGAGAATGGTAAATCCCCATCTCAATCCCAATTAAAAAGTAATTAACAATTCCCAGCAAATTAATTTAGAGTGATGAGATCAAATCAATAATTCAAGTACCAGATACTCAAGATGTCCATAATCGGGGACACGGCTAACCATGATTAGTTTGTACACTCTGCAGAGGTTTGCACACTTTTCCCCACAAGACTTGATCTTCTCCGTTGGATTTCTCGCACTACATGGTGTTTGAGAAACGGATGACCGAGACACAGTCTTTTAGAAGCACTAACTCTTTACTCTGGGTGGACAGTTACAACTACTTTCCCCTACATCTGCTAGCCCACCACTGAAAGAGGTCATGCAACATACTCAACTATGCTAGAGCCCACAATAGCTTGTGGCTGCACACGGAAGTTTGTAGCATGAATAATCTTATGATCCCTTTGAGCCTCGGTGGCGAACCAAAAAGGGCAGCACTAGTATGACCGCAGGTGCCCGCAAAAAATCCGCCCAGATGTGTGTTTAAGTAGCCACCTTAAGTTAACCATTAATTAACAATCTCACATCTGTCATGGATACACTCAAACCCAATCCACGTCTACGAGCATAACATGGCAACATAAGCATAACGTAGAAGTAACTCCCAAGGGTTTGATAATAAAAGGCAATAGGTTCTACCTCATCAATTTCTTCCCAATACCCACATGTTAAACACATCCTAATCATGCAGTGTTTGAGGTTTGTAACTAATGCATAAAAACTGGGTAATAAAGGGGTATGATCAATATGTTACTTGCCTTGCTGACGATCTGCAAACCCTAGAGACTCGTAGTAGCACGCTTCGCACTTCGGGAATTCTATCGCAAACAAACATTAGCATACATAAGCACTCAATCAATGATGCAAGGGTAAAACTCAAATAAGAAGATCCAATCTGAAAGTTCAACTAAAGAGATTCGATTTGCAAAAAGAATCAATCGAATCGGAGCTACGAAACTCAAACTACGGTCAAAAGAACTTCAAATTGAAATATGCTTGAAACCAAATTTTAAATTGTCAAAACCTTGTTCAGTTGATTAAACAAAAAGCGAGGCTCGAGAAGAAGATTTTGGCGTTGGTTTCACTGGATTTGGATAAACGGTTAAGAAACAGCGAGGGTTTAAAGATCAGGGCTAATTTGCGATAAAAATAATCGTGGATAGGTCCCTGGCCGAAAAAGAAAATAAAAAGAAAAATCTATCGGACGAATGTCCGCTAACAGAGGAAAACGGGCGAATTCGTTCGTCAAAACGAACTAACGCTCGCTGAATAACGAAAACCTAATAAAAACGAACCGAACCGATCTAAAAAAACCGAACCTAGGGTTTCTAAGAAAACCGGCGGCTTTTACCTAAAAACCAAAAAAATGATGACGGATCTGACGAGGTCAAGGGTGGGATTCCGGCGGGCGGGGCAGCTCCGGCGACTCTGGCGGACGGCGGGGCTGCGCGGGGATATGCGAGGCGCGGGCGAGGCGGCGGGGCGTGAGGCGGCGGCGGCGGGCGGTAGGCGGCGGCGGCTACGACGGCGGCGGGCTGCCAAGGGTTTATGGGCGGGGTGGCGATGTGGGGCGGCGGCGGTGGCTATTTAAGAGGGGGAGGGGCGGGGTGGCTTGAGGGAGGGGCTCGCGGCGGCGGAGTCCTAGGCGGCGACGGTAGGCGGCGTGCGTGAGCGGGGCTCTGGCTTGGGGTCGGGGACGGCGCGAGCTGGGCCAGCTGGGATTCGGCCCAGTCGGTTCGAATTTTTTTTCTAAAACAATTCCGCCGAGAAAATCCTAAATAAATAAAAAATTCTAAAAATGTCGAAAACAATTTTCACCGTCTAAATAGAATATTTAGAACATAGTGAACATTTTCTTGGCCTAAAAAAAGCAATTTTGAAAAATGCATATTTTTTAATTCAAATAAAATAGCAATAAAATCATTTATTTGATTTTAATATTTTTCCTCCAATATTTCTTTTATTTTGGAGAAGTCATATTGTCTCCTCTCATATATATTGATATTGAAATATTTCGGAGAGAAAATTATTAAAACCACAATGAACCACTTTTCAATATTTGAGAAAATTCAAATATGAAAATAATAAAATCTCGAACTCTCTCCGTGGGTCCTTGAGTTGCCTTGGATTTCTAGGATCAAAACCAAAATGCAAAATAAAATATGATATGCATATGATGACCTATGTATAACATTCCAAATTGAAAATTTGGGATGTTAAACCAAGCTTGTGGGAGACTCTCTTCTTCAATTTGCGCAAAGTTAAATATTTCCTATAGAGCAGCTTGTTTATTATGAGCAGGAAAATATTTTTCAGAGAAGTAATAAATCATATCCTGGGGACTACACACATAACCAGGAGCAAGAGAATTAAACCATATCTTAACATCACCCTTTAATGAGAAAGGAAACAACTTGAGAATATAGTAATAGCGAATTTTTTCCTCATGAGCAAATTGGGTGGCTATATCATTCAATTTAGTAAGATGTGCCACAACAGTTTCAGATTCATAACCATGGAAAGGATCAGATTCAACCAGGCAGAGAATTCATAATCCTTATCAGTAACAAAGATAGGTGAAGTAGCAAACATAGGATCATATTGCATTCTAGCATTCAGGGATTTTTCTTTCAGCTTAGCTAACAGTTTCTTAAGATCATCTCTATCATTGCAAGCAAAAAAGTCTCTAGTAGTTTCTTTATCCATAATATAACTTTCAGGCACCTTAGGCAATTTGTATCTAGGGGGATAATCATAATCTTTAGTTTCAATAATTTCATTAGTTTCAGTAATTTCATTTTCTTTAACCCTAGCAAGCTGTTCATCAAGAAATTCACCTAGTGGCACAATTTTATTAAGAAGAGAAGTAGTATCATCATAAGCAACATTCATAGCAGAAGTGGCATCATCAATAACACGCGACATATCAGAATCAATAGCAGGTGTAGGTGTCGCAAGTTTATTCAAAATAGAAGGTGAATCAAGTGCAGAGCTAGATGGCAGTTCCTTACCTCCCCTCATAGTAGAGGGATAGATCATTTTGTTGTCTTTCAAATTCCTCATAGTGATCAACATATATAAATCCGAAGTGACTCAGAGAATAGAGCTATGTTCCCCGGCAACGGCGCCAGAAAAAGGTCTTGATAACCCACAAGTATAAGGGATCGCAATAGTTTTCAAGGGTAGAGTATTCAACCCAAATTTACCGATTCGACACAAGGGGAGCCAAAGAATATTCTCAAGTATTAGCAGCTGAGTTGTCAATTCAACCACACCTGAAGGACTTAATATATGCAACAAAATATTTTGTACCAAATTAGTATGGAAGTAACAGTAACGATGGCAAAAGTAACAGTAGCAGTTTTGTAGTGATTATAACAGCAGCAGCAACGAAAGTAACGAAGCAAAGATCAATATGAAACAAACTCGTAGGCAATGGATCAGTGATGGATAATTATGTCGGATGGCATTCATCATGCAACAGTTATAACCTAGGGTGACACAGAAACAGCTCCAATTCATCAATATAATGTAGGCATGTATTCCGTATATATAGTCATACGTGCTTATAGAAAAGAACTTGCATGACATATTTTGTCCTACCCTCCCGTGGCAGTTGGGTCCTAGTGGAAACTAAGGGATATTAAGGCCTCCTTTTAATAGAGAACCGAAACAAAGCATTAGCACTTAGTGAATACATGAACTCCTCAAACTACGATAATAACCGGAAAGAATCCCAATTATTTTCACCTTGGGGTATGCGGATCATAACTCATAGTAGGTGTCTACAACTTGCAAGATCGGATCAAGAACACAAATATATTCATGAAAACATAATAGGTTCAGATCTGAAATCATGGCACTCGGGCCATAGTGACAAGCATTAAGCATAACAAAGTCATAGCAACATCAATCTCAGAACATAGTGGATACTAGGGATCAAACCCTAACAAAACTAACCCGATTACATGATAAATCTCATCCAAACATCACCGTCCAGCAAGCCTATGATGGAATTACTCACACACGGCGGTGAGCATCATGAAATTGGTGATGGAGGAAGGTTGGTGATGATGAGGGCGACGAACCCCCCTCTCCGGAGCCCCGAACGGACTCCAAATCTGTCCTCTCGATGAAGAACAGGAGGCGGCGGTGGCTTCGTATCGTAAAACGCGATGAATCATTCTCCCTGATTTTTTTTCTCCACGGATGTGAATATATAGAGTTGGAGTTAGGGTCGGAGGAGGTCTAGGGGACCCACAAGCCAGGGGCGCGCCCAGGGGGTAGGGCGCGCCCCCACCCTTGCGGTCTCCTGGTGAGTCCCCTCTGGCTGATTCTTTCGCCCGTATTTTTATATATTCCAAAAATAGTCTCAGTAAATTTTTCAGGTCATTCCAAGAACTTTTATTTCTGCACAAAAATAACATCAAGGCAATTCTGCTGAAAACAACATCAGTCCGGGTTAGTTCCATTCAATTCATGCAAATTAGAGTCCAAAACAAGGGCAAAAGAGTGTGGAAAAGTAGATACGATGGAGACGTATGACATAGCCACTGCCTAAACCCTAGCAAATCGGTCTCACCGAGATGACCATTCAGTCCAACCGAAGAGCACTTGCCAACCTTCTGTAACCTATCGATTTCATCTTGGAATTTGAGAGTGGTTTCAATCGGTCTCACCAAAGTGTGAAAAGTTATTAGGTCATCACCCATCGGTCACCGAGCTATTGCATCCGGTCTCACAGAAAAGCCTAAAGTTCAAACCTTTTGTACTAGTCGGTCTCATCGAGTGATTTCACCCGGTCCCACCGAGTAGTGCAAAAAGGTATGTAACAGTTAATTTTTTTGGTGCTGCCTATATATACTCCCACCCATTCCACCAACTCTCAGAGAGCAACCAAGACGAAACCACAACTTCTCATATCCAGTTTTTGAGAGAAACTGCCTACACTTGTGTTGGAATCAAGGGGATTCCACTCCAACCATTGATCCTTGATTTCTAGCCTCCCCATGTTGCTTTCCACTCCAATCCCTCTCCTATCATATAGCCAAATATGTGAGAGAGTGTTCGAGTGTTGAGGTGACTATCTTTTGAAGCACAAGAGCAAGGAGTTCATCATCAACAACAACATCTATTACCTTTTGAAAAGTGGTGTCTCTAGATTGGTTAGGTGTCACTTGGGAGCCTCCAAGCTTGTGGAGTTGAACCAAAGAGTTTGTAAGGGCAAGGAGATCGCCTACTTCGAAAATATCTACCCGAGTGAGCCTAGTCATTCATGGGCGTAAGCCATGATGGCACAGACAAGGTTGCTTCTTCGAGGACCCTTTGTGGGTGGAGCCCTCAGTGGACTTGCACAACCATTACCCTCCATGGGTTGAAGTATCGTCAACACGGATGTACGATAGCACCACCTATCGGAGCCACGAGAAAAAATCACCGTTTCTTCATTGCATTCGATTTCCTCCGACCCATCCTTTACGTTCATATGCAAAATCTTTACTTTCCGCTGCCGACTATCTTAGACTTGCATGTGTAGGATATAAAAGGCTTGCTAGAATGGCTAAAACTTGCCAAGAACTAAAATTGATAAAATGCTAGGTTTTTATTGGTCAAGTAGTCTAATCACACCCCCTAGCTCTAGACCTATTTGTGATCGTACAACATCCACCTCTCATCGATCAGTCATTTACTCATTCTCCGCTGTCCATTTGTTGCATCCATCCATCTTCCACGACTGTGTAGGCGTGACAAAGTACACAAGATCCATGTTTTGACGGTGTAAGGTGTCTAGCTTCAGGCCACTTCCACGATCACTCTTTAGTATTGCATGAACTAGAAATTATTTGTATTTGTACTATGTTGCTTGACATGCTTGTACGCGCTTGTACTCAGTTGTTATTTGAGTGCATGAACATCTACTTTTAGTCATTTTGTGGGATGTGAGATGCCCGCAAAACCCACTTATCGCATGTAAAAATATGCGAGCAAATGTGGGCCTTCCACTTAAACTATACGACAGATGTTGCACTACTGCAGGATGTTGCTAACGCGACACTACGATCGGAGACCCTTCAACGAAACTGTGTGCGATGCCATAATCGCAAACGATGGTGTAAAAAACCGTCAAAAAAGGTGCAAAACGTTTGCGATGGAGGATGCATCAAACACGGTTCAGATTTTAGTTGCGTGTGCGATGCAGGGCATACGGTTCTGTTCAATTAACCGTTTGCGATGAGGAGGAACAAAAGAAACGGGCAGCCAAATGGAGGTGTGTGCGATATATAGCATACGGTTCACTCGGATGAACTACTTGTGATTAGGCAACACAAGAAACGGTCAGCCATATCAAGGTGTGTGCGATATACGGCATGCGGTTCACTCGGATGAACTGTTTGTGTTGAGACAAGAGAACATAAATGGTTCAATATAACAAGATGTGTGTGATACGCGACAAACAGGTCTGTAATCAAAAATATGTGCAAAGACCGATAATAACACAGACGGTTGCTGCTAATAAGACGTGTGTGTTGTGCGATGGGATTGCATACAGAACAAAAACATACACACACACACACACACACACACACACACACACACACACACACACTTATAAGGACATGGTTGCACAACCAAATTAATCATCCACTTACATAGGTGGCTACTACAACCATGGCACTTGCACACACCAAAGTAAACTATTACATGCATAATTACATAGGTGGCTACTACACACATGACATTTCCACACACCCATAAAGTAAAGTATATATTACATGCATGATTAACTAGCATAAACGATCATCTGATCATCATCTACTTCTTGTGATGCTTGCTCTGCTTGTGGCTCGATCCGACCTCCTCTATTTGGGTAACGAGGAACTTCCTCAAGTCAATGATCCGCCTCTGCATCTCGTAGCATGTGTACACGCTCTTGGCCACGAACCTGAGGTGAGGGTCATCCAGTTGCCGCATCCAGGCCCTGTGACAGGATAGGGGACTTGTTCTCTAGGCATCCTGCTTCATCTTTTCATAGTAGGGGTCGATGATGGCCGAGGCGAGTTCGATTAGGGAGTCCTTCTTCGTGCTGCCCAGACCCTGTAGTGGTCACATATTTTGACAAGGTTCTTGCAGGACAAGCCCGTAACACTGAGCGCTTTTACGTCGTCTTTGGTTTCCAACGTGGCGAACTTGTAGTCGGTGCTGTTGACAAACCTTTTGAAATGGTCGCAAGGCTCTGTGGCCATGTAGTAGTGGTAGATGAGGACATGATGGCGCACGCACAACTGGGCGACGGCAACCTTCTGATCTATGCCGGGATGACCGACAGTGTACTGGAGGTCGATGCCGACCACCTTGTACTTGTCTCGAGCAAGCAGCTGCTCAATGCTGTTGATGTAGTCGTCCACCTCGGCCGGGTCGATGGTGTACACCACCGAGAGATCCGGCTCCCTCGCGTGGGTCTCCACTCTATGCTCGCCGAACTCCATTGGAGCGCCGCTAGACATCCCCTCTCTATGTGTTGTCGTGGGTGTGCTTGTTGTGTTGTGGGGCGTGATCGAAAGGTTGAAGAGATTAAGGTTATAATGACCGCGGGAATTAAAGTTGAAGCTGGACGGCCAGGAATATCGGCAGGCCCTGATGGCAGTTCTAATTTGCAGCGCGTAACTCCATCGTGTCGCACGTAACTGCATCGCGTGGAAATGCGCGCGGTGCAACCACATGCATATGGGCCCCCCGATGTGATCGTGCGCACGCCCAAACGCTGGTAGAGCGCGCGCGGAGGGACGCGAGCAGAGCGCTCCGCGGTCGCCTCAACGGTGAGCAACCATATATATGCATATAGCAGTTGAACACGCAAGGAAAAGATGTCCACAAGCTGAGCGCGCCAATGAACGCGAGCAGAGCGCGCCGCGGTGCCTAACTGCAAGCACAGCGTGCTGCGGCACCTAACGGCGGGATATACCTTCATTCAAGCCAATCAACATGTGTTCAAAAAACAAAAATTATCAAACAGTAACAAGATAGACACTGGCAGCACAACTTATAAATTGACGGATGGAGTACTAGTTACAGTGATGCATATAATTAAGCAAAGGGATCGCACATGTCTGTATTGACTGGAACGAGAATGCAATAGCACAATAAGAATTAAGGCCACGATGATGCGATCGGAGTGGTGGTTACAGGAGGCAAGAAGAAAGATGCATCCATCAAAGTACGACCTCCTCCTCCTCAACTCAGTGCGCAGATCACCGACCGGCAGCTAAGGAGCGGCGGCTTTTGTGGTGAGGTCAAGATGCTTCTCAGCAAAGGCATCCAATGCTTCCAGCCTGCTGAAGAAGGCCAACATCGCAGTGTCCTCACTGGCCTTGTAGATACCTATGTACACGATTTGCTCGTACACATGGATGTGTAGGTCGACGGATTCTTGCAGGGCTAGGCGCCTCGCGGTGAGCGCGACCTCCAGGTGGACATTCTTTGTGGCGTCGGCGGGCAATCACAGGGCCACCAATGCTTGAAAGAGGTTCGGACCATGGAGGCCGATTAGGGTGGCAGGCAATGAGGAGACCGGGCGCGCGGGCTAGAGGAGTAAGGCGATGTCATCCGCGAGCTTCTTGACGACGGTGAACCTCTTGGTGGTGCGAACGATCATCTAGTCCAACTGAGAGTCATATCTGGTGTCGACGGCGGCCATCCACCAGCTAGTCGCCAACACCGTCTGGAGACGATCCACGGTGCCATGCGGCAGGCCGGCGTCGTGGACCATTAGGCACAGCCGCTGGCCGCTCGCGTGCATCGCCACCATGGGTCTGGAGTGAGCACTTTTGCGCTTATTAGTGTAGGTGCTTAGGCAAATGCTTAGGTGCGTACGATGTGGTAGATGTATTGGAATGGAGGGGCGCCTTTATATGAGTGCAAACTGCATTGCATTCACATCGTGCAGCCTCTTTTCCCAGTCCTCCTCCCATTACTTCCCTCATGCATTCACACGATGCTAATTGAAGGAGGATGCATCATTGGCCATTCAACATTTCGGGAACCGCTACCCTCTCCCTCGTCTGCATTAAAGCCATATCGGGAACTATGTCGCCCGCTGTCAAATCAACGGTGCCCTGGAGCATGTACATGTAGTTCAAATTTTAATTATGCACATAAATGCATTGAAAACTCGGTTAATGCATAAAAATTAGATAGTGTTTGTGATTTTAGTTGCAAAAATTAGATAAAGGTAGTGATTTTTAGCTGCATATTTTGACAAATTGCAGTGTTACCAGGATTGACAATTGGCAATGTTACTAGATGAACAAATGTCAATCTTTCCAATTTGACAAATGACAACATTCCCAATATGACAACTGAAAATCTTACCAAATTGTTTGTACGTGGTTGCACACGGGTCATCCAAAACAACCGTTTGCGTTGAAGGGATGCACAAATCCTGCGCTGCGAATTTTCCCTCTACTTAAGGGGGAAGACCATAGCTCTCACTTTGCATACGGGTGTTCTATCTAAAACGTTTGCGATCAAGAGCTGCAAAAATCCTGCTTCGCACATTTTCTCTTGGCTTCCTAGGGAAGCTGTCGGTTTGCATAGGGGTGTTCTAACTAAAACATTTGCGATCAAGAGCTGCACAAATCCTGCTCGACACATTTTCCCTTGGCTTCCTAGAGAAGTTGTTGGTTTTCCATACATGTGTTCAAACTAAAACGTTTGCGATGAGTATTTTATATTTTAAAACCGTATTAAACTGCGGCTTGGGCGCCATTAATGTAGAGGATGCGAGCAAGGCGGGCGGCCATGGAAGTCAAAGGGCTCGCTTCCCGGTGAGCCTGCGCGGCGTACAGCTCGCACACTTCGCGGTGAGTGATACATCCATTTTGCATCATGCTTGATATTGATATTTATCGCATTATGGACTGTTATTACACATTATGTCACAATACTTATGCCTTTTCTCTCTTATTTTACAAGGTTTACATGAAGAGGGAGAATGCCGGCAGCTGGAATTCTGGGCTGGAAAAGGAGAAAATATTAGAGACCTATTCTGTGCAACTCCAAAAGTCCTGAAACTCCACGGGAGTTATTTTTCGGAATTATAAAAAATACTAAGTGAAGAAAATACCAGAGGGGGCGCACACCCTGGCCACGAGGGTGGGGGCGCGCCCTACCCCCCTGGGCGCGCCCCCTGCCTCGTGGGCCCCCTGGTGGCCGTCCGGTATACATCTTCTGCTATATGAAGTCTTTCGTTCGAGAAAAAATCATAAGCAAGCTTGCGGGATGAAACTCCGCCACCAAGAGGCGGAACCTTGGCGGAACCAATCTAGGGCTCCGGCGGAGCTGTTCTGCCGGGGAAACATCCCTCCGGGAGGGGGAAATCATCGCCATCATCATCACCAACGATCCTCCCATCGGGAGGGGGTCAATCTCCATCAACATCTTCACCAATACCATCTCCTCTCGAACCCTAGTTCATCTCTCGTATCCAATCTTTGTCCCAAAGCCTCAGATTGGTACCTATGGGTTGCTAGTAGTGTTGATTACTCCTTGTAGTTGATGCTAGTTGGTTTATTCGGTGGAAGATTATATGTTAAGATCCTTAATGCATATTAATACCCCTCTGATTGTGAAGATGAATATGATTTGTGAGTAGTTACGTTTGTTCCTGAGGACATGGGAGAAGTCTTGCTATTAGTAGTCATGTGAATTTGGTATTCGTTCGATATTTTGATGAGATGTATGATGTCTCTCCTCTAGTGGTGTCATGTGAACGTCGACTACATGACACTTCACCATTGTTTGGGACTAGAGGAAGGCATTGGGAAGTAATAAGTAGATGATGGGTTGCTAGAGTGACAGAAGCTTAAACCCCAGTTTACAAGTTGCTTCGTAAGGGGTTGATTTGGATCCATATGTTTCATGCTATGGTTAGGTTTACAATACTTCTTTTGTAGTTGCGGGTGCTTGCAATAGGAGTTAATCATAATTGGGATGCTTGTCCAAGTAAGGGCAGCACCCAAGCACCAGTCCACCCACATATCAAATTATCAAAGTACCGAACGCGAATCATATGAGCGTGATGAAAACTAGCTTGATGATAATTCCCATGTGTCCTTGGGAGCGTTTTCCTTCATATAAGAAATTGTCCAGGCTTGTCCTTCGCTACAAAAATGATTGGGCCACCTTGCTGCACCTTATTTACTTTTGTTACTTGTTGCTTGTTACCAATTACCTTATCACAAAACTATCTGTTATCGATAATTTTAGTGCTTGCAGAAAATACCTTACTGAAAACTGCTTTCATTTCCTTCTGCTCCTCGTTGGGTTCAACACTCTTACTTATCGAAAGGACTACGATAGATCTCCTATACTTGTGGGTCATCAAGACTCTTTTCTGGCGCCGTTGCCGGGGAGTGAAGCGCCTTTGGTAAGTGGAACTTGGTAAGGAAAAATTTATATAGTGTGCTGAAATTTACTGTCACTTGTAACTATGGAAAATAATCCTTTGAGGGGCTTGTTCGGGGTATCTTCACCCCGTCCTGTAGATCAAAGACTTGCTCCTCAACCTACTGAAGCTACCGAAAATGTTTACTTTGAAATTCCTTCGGGTATGGTAGAGAAACTGCTAGCTAATCCTTTTGCAGGAGATGGAACATTGCATCCTGATTTACACTTAATCTATGTGGATGAAGTTTGTGGATTATTTAAGCTTGCAGGTATGCCCGATGATGTTATCTAGAAGAAGGTCTTACCTTTATCTTTGAAGGGAGATGCATTGACATGGTATAGGCTATGTGATGATATGGGATCATGGGACTACTAGCGATTGAAATTGGAATTTCATCAGAAGTTTTATCCTATGCATCTTGTTCATCGTGATCGCAATTATCTTATATTTACTAATTGGAGGCACCAACTGAGGCTCCACGTTAATTCTAAACAACTAAACAAATTGTCCGTTGGATTTCTAGATGAATTATCTACAGCCGTAGGTACCTTAGGAGTCCTAAGTTGTTGTCCCACGTGCATCTCTTTAGGAAAAAAAAATTGTCCTAGGTTTTTTTTTTGAGAAAAATCTGTCCTAGGTTGTTGTCCCACGTGCATCTCTTTAGGAAAAAACTCCACCTAATCCTGCCAGGCTAGGCACAAAACCCATCCTTACCGTGAAGAAATTGTATAGATCGGATCTGTGAAAAGAAAAAAAATCAATCTGAAAAAGGCAAAAGGCAACATGGATTCTCCTCCTATCCTATCGATCAACAACCCCTTCACGTCCGGCACCATGGATTCTCCAACACGCAAGAATTGGAACAAGCCCCGTCACAGAAATAAGAGAATTGCTCTCAGCTTTCTTCCCCTTCCTCTCCCCCGCCACATGCCGTGCGACTCCTTCATCCAATATTCTTGACTTGCGTCTTGCAGGATGTCCTCCTCTATACCCAGGTATCCAAGGCCATCCTTGATTTCATATTACAATGGCCGTCAGGTGAACTCCCCACGAGCTGATGGTCCAAACTACATGTACTGCAACAATCTCATCCCAGACTTCCTCAGTTCTGCAGCATCCATCTCGGGAAAGCTACGATTTCCTCGATCTGATGAAGGTGCACTGTTTTGTGTAATTTATATGTGTGGGGTTCCTTTATAATGGTCTTGAGCTCTGGACTAATATTGGTTGGAGTTGAGATGTTCTTCTAGCGGTACAATATGCTAGAGGTTAGTTAAGTTTATGATTTGTGCCTATTGTTCTTCACGTGTGTCATTACTTTTTTATGATTACTGGAGATAACGAAGGAGCCTAAGGAAGTTGCAGGTCGTGAGATGGCAGATTAGGTGCTACCCAAGATATTAGGCACAGGGACGAGCTGCTGGATCTGCTCAAGGTGAATAATAACGCCAAAACTGATGATGGAACAAATATAATTAAGTACACAATCAACCGTTTTGCTAGGTCGTTTTATATTTTTGTATATCCTAATATAATGGAACTTCACTTATATATAAGAAGATACAAGACGAGAATTAGATTTTACAAAACCAACAATTAACAGATTAATTAAGCATGTATACATATGCCTTAATTAGTGTATTTGTGCAGCCAGAATGTAGTCAGGCGAGGGGTGACTTACAGAGTTGCAGAAGATGAAGCAGGATCTGGCCCAGTTGCTGCTCAAGCAGGATGTGGAGGGTGAGTATGTGTGTACTCTCTTTGGAAATCCCTACCGCCACAAGCATAACGCCATGACCTACAATATGTTCACGTAGGCCTATCTTAGCTAATGCGTCCAAGCATGGATTGATCCAAGCATGTACGTATATATAGTGACAACTATATGTGATTCAATTGATATGTGATTGATCAATTAGCTCAAACTTGAGAGGGTAAAAAGGAAAGTCTTTGGCCAGGCAGGCCAATGTTTCACCAACACCGTCAGAAATCATCACGAGATCACCGTTACTTAACAACCGGCTTCGTATCCTGACTTGCATCCGCCTTGGCAATGGCGACCAAGAGGTAATACCATAAGCTGCTTTCGATAAATATACCAGTTGGATTGATCTTGCCCATATGTATATACTCACACAATAAATTATATGCAGACTAGGTTTGGTAGGAGTGGAATTTCAGTCGTACTTGCTATAGTCAGGCTCATCAGAGTGCACCCTGGAAATATAGCTAGAAGGGATGAAAGCCCAGCACTCACCCACTCCTGAAGAAGAGGACTACCAGTGAAGTGAAGTGGCCAAATACTTGAGTTGTGGTTATCCGACAGTTTCTGAAATTTTTTTACTAATTTTTCTTGCACAAGATGATCTCTTTTTTGTTTTATTCCTTTCGCTGCACTAGCAGTGTTGCTGTAAGTCGATCCATATAACACTATGTGTTTCATTCTCCATGAAAAATGCGTAGAACCGGGCATCAGGGCCTTTTGATAGAAACAAAGTTATCCTCATGTGTTCATTCAGTGGTATTACTGTATAGCAATCCAATTAATTCAGTGTAACTGTATCCAAATGCACATCCATAATTGCTGTAGTAGAATGTAGTTTGTAGGCAGTTTGTAGAATCTTGCACCACAAACCATATGTATGTGTTCTCTATACTCCTCCAGTGAAGAGATTCTTGAACATATATCATTCAAATAGGCACACCTCAGTACAGATAGACCACACATTCAGTTAGATTTAATTTTCTTCATGTGCATAAGTAATTAAGTATTCACTTCTTTTCTCTAGGTGTGCTATTCGTTATCTTGCTTAGCATAACTAAAGTGTTGTCCATTGTGAGGGGAGACAAAAATTCATTCTCTGATTGTGACTATTATGTTCTATCTAAAGTACATGTTTCCCGATTTTACATTTCATTTTCTTCCATGGGGCTTCTTGGAGACAACAATTTGGTTCTCTCTGCGTTCATATAATTGAATTTGACCACCTAGCCTCCAATGCCGCTGCTTCTTGCAGTTGTTGTGGGAAAACAGCCTCACCCAGTGCTTGATGGTGCTCCCTGGCTCGCGATCATGTGAGTCCCAATGGCCTCTTCTCATTGCGCAGACTGTGCGCCTCTACAACATCGACTTTCATCCACTACATCATTAATATATCGGCGCTTTTTTTTGCCAACTACTGATATCGCATTAGGAAAATTTATGTTCAAACTGAGCTCCAAAGAGATTTTTAATCATATAAGTTACATTTATACTAATCCAGTTTATTCTAATGTTGATTTGTAAAAAGGCTGAAGCACACATGCATCATTTGTACGTTATTCTTTTTATGTTCCAAACCAAATTGAAATATACTCATTTTGCTTATCTATGATTTTCCCGTCAGATTAATACATGATTCCCGATCACACATTTTCCTTGACCTTACCGTGTGACCCCGTGGTTAAATTATATAATGTAATAGTTACAACAGTAGCAATTACCAAATTAATGGGCTTAATTCTTGCTGCCAATTTACAGAAGGTCTTATTTTACTAACATTCCAATGTTGAACTTCAGTATTTACCATTTTCCATTGTATTATTTCCTCTTAGGACGCTTCCCTTTATCCTTTGCCATAGGTTGTCGAGCCATTTAAATGTATTTTATTATTGGGCATTTTGGTTTCAGAATTATAAACCTTTAAATGTCATAAATGATGTTTGTGTGTATCTCGGCTGTTTAGTACATGCTAGATTTTATAAAAGATTCTAACATGCTAAATCTTATACTATTGGTGTTGCCTCTCAATACCCATACCACTGCTTCCTTACAATGAAGTGAGTTAGACATTGCATTTATTTGCATCGCTGAAGGTAAATGCATGCTTATTTTGTAATTGATTTATTATTGGGACATTAATCATAATTGGAAATTTAAGTTGTATTGGATTGATCTACTACACGAGCGGTCAAGTATAGTTATTACATATTGCTGCAAGAAACCGAACAGCTTCATCAAATAGTTTTTTATGTCACTTGAGACTTGCATACAATGCTTGAGTAACTTCCAGTTATGGCGATTGAGTATTGGTTTCTAATTTTTTGTTTGCACAATTTCAAACAATAAATTAGTAATTGAATTCACATGCATGGATGCACCAACTAATTTTTTTCTTTTTCTCCGATCAAAGGCATTTTCAGAAATAAATCTTCCAGTATAATTCATTTTCATTGTAGTAGCCATATGCAAAGTAAAAAGAAGTTGATATTTTATAGTTCATGGAGCTGTATCTCTAAATTATAAATCTGTCCAAAACTTAGAAGGAAAGTACATTGCTATTACCATGACACTTGACCTACATTTAAAATAGAGAATGTCAACACTACTGTGATCTTTTCATTTTCCAACATACATCAACCACCAAGTTTCTTCTACTCAACATCGCTATCCTTCAAAAATATATACATATGAACGCGAGTATGATGGTTTATGTGAACCCCTACAAGTATGTTTTCCGAATTGTAATAGTTTTCCATATTTGGCTCAAAGTTTTGGTATTGAAATTCTTATATATTTATTCTAATATTTTTAATGATTTGCAACACAGTCGCTAGCCCGTGCTGGTGCACGGGTTGACGACTAGTATATATAATTTTTGGTCTCGCGAAGGAGAAAGCATCGCTCAAGCTTGCGGGAGGCTTAAGTCAATGTTATATTCATGCCCTAATCATGAGCTCTCGAGAGAAATGATTATTCAAAAAATTTATGCTCGGCTTTCTGACAACAATAGCACCATGCTCGATACTTCTTGTTCTGGCTATTTTATGATGAAGACTATTGAATTCAAATCAGATTTATTGAAAAGAATTAAATGTAATTCTGAAGATTGGGATCTCGACGAAGGTAAGGAGTCAGGTATAACACCTAAGTTTGATTGTGTTAAATCTTTTATGGATACCGATGTTTTCCGTAAGTTTAGCACTAAATATGGACTTGACTCTGAGATAGTAGCTTCTTTTTGTGAATCATTTGCTACTCATGTTGATGTCCCTAAGGAGAAGTGGTTTAAATATCATCCTCCCATAGAAGTAAAAGTAGTTGAACCTATTAAAGTTGAAGAAAAGACTACCACTTGTAATGATCCTATTGTTCCTACTACTTATGTTGAGAAACCACCTTTCCCTGTTAGAATAAAGGATCATGCTAAAGCTTCAACTGTAGTTCGTAAGAGTAATACTAGAACTTATACACCCCCTGAGTAAATTAAAGTTGAACCAAATATTGCTATGGTTAAAGATCTCTTGGCTGATGATATTGATGGGCATGTTAGTTACTTCTGTGATGAAACTGCTAGAATTGCTAAGCCTAGTGCTGAAGATAAACATAGACCTGTTGTAGGCATGCCTGTTATTTCTGTTAAAATAGGAGATGATTGTTATCATGGCTTATGTGATATGGGTGCTAGTGCTAGCGCAATACCTATTTCTTTATATAAATAAATTATACATGATATTGCACCCGCTGAGTTAGAAGAAATTGATGTCACTATTAAGCTCGCAAATAGAGATACTATTTCACCAATTGGGATTGTTAGAGATGTTGAAGTCTTGTGTGGGAAAGTTAAATACCCTGCTGATTTTCTTGTTCTTGGTTCCCCACAAGATAGCTTTTGTCCTATTATATTCGGTAGACCCTTCTTGAATACTGTTAATGCTAAGATAGACTGCAAAAAGGATATTGTTACTATTGGTTTGGATGATATGTCTCATGAGTTTAATTTCTCAAAAATTTGTAGACAACCTCGTGATGAGGAATTTCCTAGTAAGGATGAAATTATTGGTCTTGCTTCTATTGCCATGCCTCCTAATGATCCTTTAGAACAATATTTGCTTGACCATGAAAAGATATGTTTATGAATGAAAGAAGGGAAACAGATGAAGTATTCTTTAAACAGGGACCTGTTCTGAAACACAACTTACCTGCCAAAATCCTAGGGGATCCCCCTCCACCCAAGGGCGATCCCGTGTTTGAGCTTAAACCATTACCTGATACTCTCAAATATGTTTATCTTGATTAAAAGAAGATATATCATGTTATTATTAGTGCTAACCTTTCAGAGCATGAAGAAGAGAGATTATTGCAAACTCTGAAGAAGCATCGTGCTGCTATTGGATATACTCTTGATGATCTTAAGGGCATTAGTCCCACTCTATGTCAACACAAAATAAGCTTGGAGAAAGATGCCAAACCTGTTATTGATCACCAACGACGGCTGAATCCTAAGATGAAAGAAGTGGTAAGAAAGGAAATATTAAAGCTCCTTGAGGCAGGTATTATTTATCCCGTTGCTGATAGTCAGTGGGTAAGTCCTGTCCAGTGTGTCCCTAAGAAGGGAGGTATCACTGTCGTTCCTAATGATAAATATGAATTGAACCCGCAAAGAATTATTACAGGTTATAGGATGGTAATTGATTTCCGTAAATTAAATAAAGCTACTAAAAAATATCATTACCTCTTACCTTTTATTAATCAAATGCTAGAAAGATTATCCAAACATACACATTTTTGCTTTCTAGATGGTTACACTGGTTTCTCTCAAATACCTGTGTTAGCTGATGATCAATCAAAGACCACTTTTACTTGCCCTTTCGGTAATTTTTCTTATAGACGTATGCCTTTTGGTTTATGTGATGCACCTGCTACCTTTCAAAGATGCATAATGGCTATATTCTCCGACTTTTGTGAAAAGATTTGTGAGGTTTTCATGGATGATTTCTCCGTTTATGGATCATCTTTTGATGATTGCTTGAGCAACCTTGATCGAGTTTTGCAGAGATGTGAAGAAACTAATCTTGTCTTGAACTGGGAGAAGTGCCACTTTATGGTTAATGAAGGCATTGTCTTGGGGCGTAAAATTTCTGAAAGATGTATTGAAGTTGACAAAGCTAAAGTTGATGCTATTGAGAAGATGCCGTGTCCCAAGGACATCAAAGGTATAAGAAGTTTCCTTGGTCATGCCGATTTTTATAGGAGGTTCATTAAGGACTTCTCAAAAATTTCTCGGCCTCTGACTAATCTATTACAGAAAGATATACCTTTTGTCTTTGATGATGATTGTGTAGAAGCATTTGAAATACTTAAGAAAGCTTTGATTTCTACACCTATCATTCAGCCACCTGATTGGAATTTACCCTTTGAAATTATGTGTGATGCTAGCGATCATGTTGTAGGTGCTGTTCTAGGGCAAAGAGTTGATAAGAAATTAAATGTTATTCAATATGCTAGTAAAACTCTAGACACTGCCCAGAGAAATTATGCCACTACTGAAAAGGAATTTTTAGCAGTTGTATTTGCTTGTGATAAGTTCAGACCTTATATTGTTGATTCTAAAGTAACTATCCACACCGATCATGCTGCTATTAAATATCTTATGGAAAAGAAAGATGCTAAACCTAGACTTATTAGATGGGTTCTCTTGCTACAAGAATTTGATTTGCATATTATTGATAGAAAGGGAGCTGAGAACCCCATTGCAGACAACTTGTCTAGGTTAGAGAATATTCTTGATGACCCACTACCTATTGATGATTGCTTTCCTGATGAACAATTAGCTGTCATAAATGCTTCTTGCACTGCTCCATGGTATGTTGTTATGCTAATTATATTGTTGCTAAATTTATACCACCTAGTTTCACATACCAGCAAAAGAAAAAATTCTTCCATGATTTAAGACATTACTTCTGGGATGACCCAAATCTTTATAAAGAAGGAGTAGATGGTGTTATTAGACATTGTGTACCTGAGCATGAACAGGAACGGATCCTACGCAAGTGTCACTCCAAGGCTTATGGAGGACACCACGCTGGAGATAGAACTGCACATAAGGTATTACAATCCGGTTTTTATTGGCCTACTCTCTTCAAGGATGCTCGTAAGTTTGTATTATCTTGTGATGAATGTCAAAGAATTGGTAATATTAGTAGACATCAAGAAATGCCTATGTATTATTCACTTGTTATTGAACCATTTGATGTTTGGGGCTTTGATTAAATGGGACCGTTTCCTGCCTCTAATGGATATACTCATATTTTAGTTGCTGTTGATTACGTTACTAAGTGGGTAGAAGCTATTCCAACTAGTAGTGTTGATCATAACACTTATATTAAGATGCTTAAAGAAGTTATTTTTTCGAGGTTTGGAGTCCCTAGATATTTAATGACTGATGGTGGTTCAAACTTTCACTACAAAAAAATACACTTCCGTGATGATACGTATTTGTCACAGTAGGTCGCGTTTTTTTCATGCATGTACATCCGTGACGATTTTATGACAGAATCAAGATAGTCATACCTATGCTGTCGTAGAAATGTTCCATGACATTACCAAAATTATCATCACGGAAGTGTCCACTTCCATGACGATAAATCGCGCGTCACAGAAGTGCTTTCGTCAAGGGTGACCGACACGTGGCATCCACCGTAACGGAACGCCGTTAAGCTATCGGGTCGGGTTTTGGATCCGACAACCCGTTAACAACCCCGACCAATGGGGATTTTCCAAGTGTAAAATCATCATTGGCTGGAGGAAACACGTGTCGGCTCACCGTTGGTACAGATGTCATCCGCTCATTGGACCGAAGGCGCCTATGATACGGCGACACGTGGCACGGCCCAACAGAGGCCCATTCCTGTGAAAAGGCCGGACCATTTGACTTGGTCAAATGGTGGCAGGCCGGCCCACGGAAAGCCTGTTAACGGCCTGTTCGCATATAGCCCATTTACATCCCACTAACCCAGGGCCCGTTACTCCCTATCCGAATTAGGTCGAGTAGCTTATCTGGGCCGTCCAATATGATTCCAGCCCGTTTTAACTTCCGGCCCATGTGTGGCCCATGACTTCTTTCGGTCCATATGAGGCCCTTTGTAACTCTTGGCCCATTAACTGCCCGTGGTGAAACTAGCCTGTAATGAACAGTGTATCACTTTATACTCATTAACGGCCCATTATTCCATTGGGCCGTTTCCAGCCCAAGTTATCCTTCGGCCTTCTCATTTGCAGCATTCGGTTACATACGGCCAGTTACTGTCATTTTCTGCTTGTGGGCCAAATTCAGCCCGTCGTTACAGTCGGCCCGTTTGCGGACCGTTAATACGTTGGGCCGTTTTCGTGTAAAAGAAAACCCGTTGGGCTGTTTTCATAGAGTTATCAAATACGGCCTATTAACGGCCCGTTATGGTCCACGAATAGTACGACCCATGATTGGCGAAATGATGACACGCCCCGTAGAAGGCCCACGGATCCTACGGCCCGCATGAGGCCCATGGGTAGTACGGCCCGTAGAAGGCCCATGGATTGTACGGCCCGTAGAAGGCCCATGGACCCTAAGGCCCGTATAGAAGGCCGATGGATCCTACGGCCCGTATAGAAGGCCAATGGATCCTACGGCCGGAAGAAGGCCCATGGATCATACGGCCTGCAGGAGGCCCCATGGTTACAACAGTCCGTGTGTTGCCATGATTATTTTGGCCTAGTACCAAAAATAGGCTATTGTGGCCACTAGAAAAACACAGAAAAAGAACTATAGTGACTACAAGCAAACAACTAAACAAGACAATAAGGAAATAAATAAGCAAGCAATTAACGCTAGCCTATTACCGCTATTACACATATTACATCCACTGGGCATCAAAGTTCGCCACCAGTGCAAATATAGGGAACAAAGCAGCACATTACATACACTGGCCGTCAAAATTGGCCACCAGTGATAATAAACGCGGCAGCAAAATAAGAGCATAACTGAAACAACTTCAGAAGAGCTCAAGAAACGCTATCCTGGGTATCCACCATGCTAGCAATAAGCTTAGCAAGCTGATTAGCTTTGTCCTGCTTGGCACTAAAATCCTCCAACGATTCTTTGTTGCACGGAAAGTATGCATCTGTATCCTCCGTGGACTTCCGCATGATCCTTCCGGTTCTTGTCGCAAGACAACCGATCGATGTCTTTCGACTTGTAGTTCAGACTCAAGAAACCGAACTGATTCGCATAAAGTGAGTTTGAATAGCTTGTGCAAGCGGTAGTGGCGAGTAACTCGAACACTAAACCAAGACAGGACTTTGGGGTTGTCTCGCTGTCTTCAAGATAGTCTTCCTTAGCTGTTTTATCAGCTTTGTTGGAGACCAACAAGGATGTGTCACTATCCTGAACCTTATCTGCATTACTTCCTTTACCATTGCTTAATAAGGCACTCTTCCCCAATATTCATTCGGCATTCTAAAAGAAGAAACAAGCAGACACATCACAAGTTTAGCATGTACTAGTATATGAAACTCATTTCGGTGAACCAGTTCATTAGTAAGGTGGACAGGATTAAACTACCAAGTCTTCTATTGCCAAGTACTAGTACATAATAAAATCATCAAACAAACATATATCTATGTCCTATGGTCACTGCATTGTCTTGCCAAATCAAAATAGAGACACGATTCAAATCATATCAGTTCAAGACAAAGCAGCGGTGAAAGAATACAAAGCATGGGAAACTACACGGCACAACAAGGTTTCAGATGGGTACCACAGGTCTACATGTACAGCAACACTATTGGCTCTGTTATGATGCTAGTAATGTGCATGATATGAAAGTCAACTGTATACGCAATTGAAATTGAAATCAACAGAGCTATTGATAAGAGCAAAGCTGTTAAAGAAACATGCGTGAACATACCTGCTGTGCCATTGGAGTTTCGATTGGATCCTTCAATTTAAAAATAAATTTGTATGAGTAAATACAGTGATACAAGAGCAAAGCAGTCATAGTTAAAAAAGGCGCGCCTAAGCGAGCGCTTAAGCGCGCCTAGGCTCTAGGCGTTGGCAAAACGCATTGCGCATAACTACGCTTAATACATGCATAATCTGCGCATAAGCATGCGCTTTGGTCAGTAAAGCGCAAGGTGGTGGCAAAACGCACAATTAACACCTAGTGCTTTTTTGAACTATGATAGCAATGGAATCTTAAATTAGAACAGTTGTTCTTCAGGTTTAGGCACTTGCTCTACATGAACAGAGTACAGTAAGACGCAAGAATATAATACTTAAAAATAGAAAATGAGCTCATAGACCTTACCACATTCTTGGTTCGGGACCAGTACAGAACAAGGCGTTCCTAGTCATCGTCTAGTAAATGTGTCTCAGGAGAACGTAAGGGAATTTGATGATTTTATTTGCCGGTGAAGTACGTTTTCTTGTGTAATTACGATCGCCACCAAGCATTCTTGAAGATAGCCGAGGTATTAGCACAGGTTACCTCATCCTGAGTTTCCAAATCAGTCCTTCTCTAGAGAAAAATGGGAAAAATTGTTGTATTATAACCATCATGGAGGTAGGATGTATGGGATGAAGCAAAGTAATTGCCGTGAATAACATTACTTACACGTAACTCCTGGACAAACACCTGCAACTGGCATTTTCCTTCATCTTCAGTATAATATTTCCAAGATGGGAAGATATGCACATACGATTTAACAACATCAAATGCGATAGATGCTAAACTACGATTAGCTGGTTGTGCTTCCTCCACAGGAATAGGCGTACTAACTGGTGGAGTTGGGGTTCTCCGTGATAGTACTGGCCCTTTGGGCACTGGAGCTGCCTTACTAACTGCTATTGTGGGAGCTCTGTGGTGGAGATGGTGTTGTGTCAACAGGAACTGGGTTACTATCGGCTGGGGTTGGGGTTAGATTGGGTGAAGCTGGTTCTCTGTCCATCGCAGTTGGGGTACAATCTGCGAGAGTTTGGGTTATGTGTGGTAGGGCTGGTTCTTGTGCATGTACAACCGGGGTGCTATCTCCACCAAGAGGTAGCACTGTTTTATTTGAAGACCGTGTTTTTAGTCCGCTAGATACTAGCATCTCCCGCTCCAATTCAAATGGCTGATAAACAGGAAAGATAGTTGAATGTACATACATTGTATGAGAGACAGATGCAATAGATAGTGTGGAAAAAAGAGGGCATGAAATAGTTGACATGTATATTGTTTAACTAAAAACGGATAGCATGCCATAATTCCACATATATGATGTCTATCTAAACTGGATAGCATAGCATAACATAATTCAAAGATATGATGAATGACTAAACAGTATCGCATGACATAATTCACCTACATGTTATCTAAGTAATCAGGATCGCATCATTTAATTCACATATGTGATTTATATGCTAAACAGAGGGCATTCGCTATGATGTCTGAACTAAGAACATGGTGTTGAATATTGTGTATATGATGTCTAAACTATTCAATGCAAGACACCGTATGCATGATATGAGCAGTATAACCGTGCCAAGCTAGAGCATACACCTCAGTGGGGGAATAGGACTGGTCATCTGTCTACGAATCCATCTACGAGGAGCTATCGGGACCCAACAAGAGATGCCTTGACGGTGTAGCACTGCGCTCTGAAGGCCTTGTTTTTACTCCAGATTTTTCCATCTCCCACCCAAATGGCTGATTCACGGGAAGAGTAGTTTAATGTACAAACATTGTCGACAAATGGAAATGTAATGAAGAAAAGGATGGGCAAGATATCATTCAAATATATGATGCCTAGTTAAACAGGATGGCATTGCACATTTCACATATATTATGGCTGGCTAAAAGACATGAGACTGCATAATTCCCATATATGATATAGAAACTAAACAGGTGGCATTACAGAAACATGTCTAAACTAAGCAGATGACATATATGATGTCAAAAGTAGGCACTGCAAGGCAACATATGCATGATATGACTAACATCATCATGCCAAGGTAGAGCAAACACCTTGGGGGGTAAATAGGAGTGGTCAGCAGCGTCTGAATCCGCCTCAGAACAGATATCTTCCTCTGGATTACAATCTGGAGAGGGGTGGGGAGGGTTTTCCATTGAACCCACCATGGAGTGATGTCTGCATGACATTGTATTGCCGTGCAAAACTCTTCTCTTTTTCTCTACATGTTCAGCATGACTGTGTACAATATCTGACATGCATACGAAAAAAATATGGTGAGATTATGTAAGGAGAGCATGCAGAAATTTAGAGTGATGGTAACAACCAGTGGATCGAGTTTTTCCCTTGAACCAAAATAGCCCTAATGGATCGACGTGAATGTATAGTAATAACTGACGCAACAAGTGTACAACCTCTTTCTTGTGGCCGTGTCGACCTCAAAGCATCATTTGGTTGGTCCAAGCGAGTTGAGGTAAAGGTGGCTGTCGGAGGTGTGGAGGAAGATCTGAGGAATCTGTAGACGGCGTCCAGGGCACTGCTCTGTTGTGATGGATCGTTCTGTCGTTGGAGCAGCTCCGGTGAGCTGTAAGACGTCAAGGCTGAAGCAGCACAAGACAAACATCGTCAATCTCAAGTGGGATTCTAATAGCATCTCCAATAGATGATGTAAAATGGATGTAAAATTAACATCACCAAAAACCACACGACTACAACAGATGAGGTAAAACTGTTGACTCTGAACTTAACGATCGAAACTGAAATTTCTTGTGGAATCGGAATGCTACTATCGGCCCGAACGCAATGGTAGCAGAGAGGCACTTGACATGTAGTTTAGGGAGGGCATGCATTTCATCTTCAACCTGCACCCCCCTGAGCCACCAGCCACCACCGGCCGAACCGCCGCCTCGCCGCCCCGAAACAACTCGCCACCGCCGCCCCGGCCAGCCCTCTAGGCCCCTCCCCACCCTGAACCCTAAGATAGATAGTGGGGTACCTCTCCGGCGAGCCCCCGTCCCTGCTGCGGGTGGTTCTTCCATAACTCCGGCGAGCCCCCCCAACCCTTGAAAATCGACTGACCCAAAAGTCGATTCAGTCAACTGAAGTGTGACTTAATCGGAGCAGTAACAAAGACGAAGCGAGGGGGAGAGCAAAGAAAGAAGCAGGGCGAAGCGAGCGATCGAAAGGAGAGCCTGAGCAGCAGCAGCGTGAGTGAGCGAGCGAGAGCGAGCAGCAGCAGATCTCGCCGGTATGGCCCCGCCGCCAAGGGGCCTCGCCTCGGGGAGAGCCGCCATGGAGATGTCGCCTGTGGCGCCGGCTTCAAGGTAGCCGCTCCATGGGGGTGCGAGATGGAGCACCGTCGGCGCCGGGAGGTCGAGTTAAGGAGAAGGTGCGATGCGATGAGTGTACAACCTCTTTGGTGGCGCCGAGTAGGCCTCGGCTTCATCCGAGGAGTCAGTGAGGATGTTGCGGTTCCGGTGGAGCAGGTTAAGGCGGCGCTGTGCGGTTTGAGCAGCCACGATAGACGAGGCGATCGTTGGAGCAGCTCCTTGGAGGTGGAGGACGGGGCGGCTGAACCGGCGGGACGGTGAGATGGACGATGGATCCTCATCCGGGGAGGTGGACGAGGGACGTCGAGCTGTTGCGGTGGACGACGTCCTCGGGGAAGAGGCTCCGGCTGGGCAGCAGTGACGTGGCAGACGGAGGAGGGTGGGGTTTCGTGGCTGGAGCAGAGAGGTTATGTCGGCCTGGGATTTCGAATGGCGAAAATGGGGCGATGGGAGGGGGTGAAGCATGACTTAGGGACGCGCTTGTCCAAAATGTAGGGTGTGTTACAAAAGTACCCCCCACCGATTTGAACTAGCGGCCCTTTCGGCTCGAGGTTAGAAGGGGATTTCATGTGTCGGGATTTTGCGGCTGGAGGGGTTTTCACGCCGCGTTGTAATTTCGGGATAGCAAGGCGGGTTGTGAAGGCGCCAGATTTGGGAGCACGATATCTGAATTTTCGGATATAACAAGACGCTGGTTGAATTTTAGGGACAAGCCTAATGTGTAGTAATATTGTACTTGTACGTACCAAATCAATTCGCACTTCCTCAACCAAAAGAAAACGAAAAAATAAAACTATTCACACCACACAAAGAGAGAGTCTTGCCCGTTTTACTATACAAATGCTATTCAAAGCGACTCCCTCCTTCCATTTATATAGGGCCTAATGCGCTTTTCGATGCTAACTTTGACCAAATATTAGAGCAATGATATATGACATGCAACTTACACAAAGCACACCGTTAAATTCATCTGTGAAAGGTTCTTTCAATGATATAGTTTTCACAATGTGCATGTCATGTACTATTAATCTTGTCAATAGTCAAAGGCGGTCTTAAAAAACTCATTACACCCTATATAGATGGAAGGAGGGAGTATGAATCCATGTTATGTCCAATTAAATTTTTTCGATTGCTGTATAATGCATGTAACCTACTCATACCAACATTTTAGTGCATTCCAAATGTCTATACTACTGTTGCAATTCGAACTAAATTTGAATTCGTTTCTCTATTTCAATAAGAATCTACAATCATGATTGTTGCCAACTTCAACCATCATAGTTTCCTTGCTATCCATCAGATATAAATAGGACGACCTATAATGCAGGATGGCAGGCACACCATCATCAACAACTCTGTTTTTTATAAGAGTAGAGATAAAATATATTAAATGTAGTATAACATGTTCATAACCACACCATGTGTATCACCGTTATATATATATTCACACATGCGTCAGTTTAAAACACTATGATAAATTTTTCAAATATCCGAATTCGCTTTTTATAATGAAGTATATATGATCTCTATTCGTCTTTTACACCCACACAACCCTCTTATCTTTGTAGCTAGCGCTAACTTTCTCTTGTGCATGCACACGCCCGGATCCCTCTCACCCTCCCTCGGCATTCTCTAGCTCCATCGCGCAAATTCATCTTTTCACTTTAGGTCGTTCACCCACGGTGTGTGTAGGCCCCCCCCAGCTCCTTCTTTACGACACACATCGATCGATATGCCTCTCTAGCCAGGTGTTCCTAGCACAAACACAAGCTTCCCCTCTTCTGTTGTCACCGTCCATGCCTCACTCCCACCACTCTTTTCATCGTTCTCATACTCGCACACTCCTTCCCCCTCGATATAGTATGCCTCTCGTACCACCTCCTACTTGCATCCCTCTCTCTCTATCCTTCTCCTCGTGCCTCATTTGCTTCTAACACACACATGCATGTATACCGATCGATCTCCCAACATATACCTAGATTGACTTTAACTACCCCCCATCGATCGACGTATCTCACAAGTTATGTCTCTCCTTTCTCTAATAAAGGGCGATTGATTTTCCTATGTAGTTACGTCTGCTTACCACATCCACATCGTCCCCCCTCATCTTTCATGCATGCCTTCGGATCCGTCTCTCACACGCACGTGCATAGACAACAAGCAGCTATCTCATCTCTTATTGATATTGCGGGCGTGCCCTTTGTTTGTCTAGCAAGCCTATCCCACCATTTGTTATAAGCAACTCCACTACCACCCCCTCCAACACTCTCTCTCCCAACCTTATTCCTCTCCTGCACATATGCATGGATGCCGATCGATCTTCCATAATACATGAGGCAGATCGATCTCCTTAATACATGAGGTAGGCCTCTCTCCTCCTCCACACATGTACCAGCCATTGTACCTCTATAGTTAATTGGGCCTCCATCTTCCCCCACCACACACCGATAGTCGAGCGCTGCTGGTAGGTATCCATGCTACAGTGACAAACTGCAAATGTCCCCTCTCACATTCCAGTAGGCCAGCCACTCTATATCTTTGACGTGGGCACACACAAATCCGATGACACTCTTTATCGATCGCGCGCGCACACACACACACACACACACACACACACACATCATCATCCCTCTCTTCGATTCTATGGACACCTCAAGCCGATGATACCTCCACTCTCTTCTCGTGGATCGCCCCCTCTATATATATGTTATACCCAGGACTCTATTTCACACACATTGCATATGTTACATTTTTTTATTGACCCCCCCCCCCCCCCAAAAACTCTCAAGAACCCGCAAACTATATCTTTCTAGGTTTGTATCTCTCTCACAGAACCCGATGTAGGTGGTGTATGTATACAAGAAGAAAATAGGTGCACCGTGCACGTACTCACGCTTCGTGCCCAGCCACACCCGCGCGGGTACACGGTGGAGCTCATTTCTTTACGAAATTGCAGCCCACGTGCTAATTTGAATGCTGAGCGGTTGTTTACCTAGGGAGGTCGTGTACCACGCATGCACGAAACAAAGTTCGACTTGACGCGTTGTCGCGTTATTTTAAATAAAGTTATAGCGCTCAATGGCACGTATACAGAATATAAAACGATTTTATGGAGAAAAAGGTAGTCCGCTCACTATATACAATGGAGCACACTGCCTGGTTTGTCGCTCTTCAGAGTATACCACACAAGGTTGTGGTGGCCTCTCTCTCTCTCTCACCGTTGGTCACTGATCCGGCCGCATCCCGTCCACCGGGGGAAAGGGAGTGCAGTGGCCTCTCTCTCTTTCACCGTTGGTCACTGATCCGGCCGCGTCCCGTCCGCCGGGGGAAAGGGAGGAAGTGCATTGTTTCTCCGTTCGACGGCGCCGAGGCAGCACGTCCCGATCTGCGGTACACTCCGTTCTCTCTGACCAAGCTCCGGCGCGGCAGGGCCTATGCCACCTGCTCGCAGATTCCGCCCGCCGCCGCTCACCTAGTTACATCCCGACGACCTCCAGGTATCCCCTCTGGCCTTGCTCCACTGCCCGTCTTCCCACGTCGCTGCATGTGGATCTTCCATAGTTCTTTGCCCAAAACGTAGCTCGTCCGGCGTACTTTCCATATTGCATTCTCGTCCTCACACCGTTTTAGACAAACACAACCGTGTTGTTATCTTCCCTTAGGACAAGGAATATGCTTCTTTTTTGTCGTCGCATGTGTCATCAACTGGCCAGTAATTGTTTCCTTTCTACCTCTTTTTTGCAAACAGGGCTATCCATTTCACCTCGTTGCTATTGCGACCTTTTGGTGAACTCCACAAATCACTTTTTTCTTAAGAGTGTTTTGTGCAGTTGTACTAAAATGTCACACGGGCAACGTCTCTACATTTCAAAGGCTTGTTGCACAAAGGGAGATTGGTTTTGCTCTATCCTCCTCATCCAACTCCGAACCTAATCTTCTCCAACTAGTTAGTCTTAAGAGAGACTGCAAAGGTGAACGGCTTCTATTTGTGTGTTTATTGTTTCATCAGCAGTCCTCTATTATCGTAATCACACTTAATATCTTTGGAACAGGGACGCTCAGCTCTATTTTAGTGGAACTGCACAAAATGATCGGAATGTTGCATGCTCCAGACAGCTACTTTTTCCCAACACGCCTTGTTGATTTAGACAGAGCTGGGGGGACGTTGCTGCGAATGAAAGCATGGATCAATTTTAATTTAACACCTTCTCACAACTCCGTCTTCAGTTGTGATGTAATTATTAGCTCTTATCTGCTAATAATTGACATGCATTAGCAAGGAAGTTAGTTTTTTATTGTTTTTGAAAGAGCATCGATGGCAAGACACGCGAAACAAAAGCTGAAAGCTCACACCATTGTACAGTTTCATGTCGCTGGAAAATTATTTGTATAGTACGTCAATTATGTAAACAAATAATGGAAGCTTGATAGCATTGCCAGAAGCCTCTTCATCATCCGGGTCCATGTGCCATGCACAAAATTATACTCCTTCGTTCCTAAATATTTGTCTTTTTACAAATTTCAAACGGGCATATTTTAGAGTGTAGATTCACTCATTTTGCCTTGTATGTGTACTCCCTCCGTTCCTAAATATTCTATTTGTCTTTCTAGAGATTTCAACAAGTGACAACATACGGAGCAAAATGAGTGAATCTACACTCTAAATTATGAAATTGTTGGAGCAAAAATATTTGAATGACATCCGTATGTGCCAGTCCATTTGAAATCTCTAAAAAGACAAATATTTGAGTAGTCACTCGTTGAAATCTCTAGAAAGACAAATACTCCGGAGTATATTTAAGAACCGAGGGGGTTGTGCACAACCGCATGGGAGACTCAGCCCGGTCGTTGCGCCGAATAGTGAGTAATGAGCAGTCAAATCATAAGCCCCACCTTTTCCGCTGTAAGTTGCTCGGAAGAAGCAACCATCAATACGCTCTTCTTTGAATCTGCTCATACTACTCCATCTGTCACGGTTTATACAGCGCGCTTCAGAAAAAAGAAAAAACTGTGGGACCAAGGCGACTAGCGATCGGCCTGAAAAATAGCATTGTTAGTTATAGCACGACATCTATTACTAGAGGGAATAATGCGTACACACATGCATGTAGTGCTTCCACCCCGGGTACACACATGCATGCACTTGCTCCACTCCGTAGTAGTAGTACAGTACATGGAGAGAAAATTGTGGACTTGATTGCGGTTACCACGCCCTAATTAATTGAGCATTAAACCAAACGCGTCTAAAGTCTCTCTGGTTGTGGAAATGCATTGAGAGAAATGCATCATAATGAAGCGCGCCCTGTAAACTGTGACGGAGGGAGGAGTAGTATGAAGGGGCAAAACCAAGTATCACAGATGGCGGTCGGTCAACGCACCTCCTCTTGGCATATCAACGACATGTGGGACAGGAGTGTGAGCAAACCGATCTCAATTGATGGCAAAGAGCCAACCCGCCGTTCCTTGAGAGAGACGAGGAGCGAGAACACACAGACGGGCTCGCACGGAGGCCAAGATATATTCGAGCATGGTTGGTTGATCGATATCATTCATTACATGTTGGGCTGCCGTTTTCCGCCCTTCTCCGGAATAAACGTGTACTTTATCAGAGATAAAAAATATAAGTGTACAGACGCTCCACCATGCGGTTCTAGTAGTAGTACTACTACTCGTATTACTGTGCTTGGCTCTTCGCCTCTTCGTGAAGTCGAACAATGATGGTACTCCGCATGTTGGGTACTACAATGTATGCCTCCGACAATCTGACACCAAATGGACTGATGCATCTCCACCGAGGGTAGGTTGCATTAGTCAAAAGGCGTAAGCGAGCTTCACCTTGTCCTGCAAGCTTCTCCTCGTTCTGCGAGTTGATGGGACACGCCAAAAAGTAGTGCTAGTCCATACTCCCTCCTTTCCTGTTAATATGGCTTAATCTTTTTTGCGGGTAAATGAGAGAGCTTTATTCATATATAAGCATTCTTAGGACGATCAGCCAAGACACTAGTCACTAGGAAGCGAGGTACCCTGAAAAAAAAAGAAGTAGGAAGCGAGGTGTTTCATCAAGCCAGCTCTCGGCCACATTCAAAGTGCAGCAAGAATGGTTCGCATAAAGATGCGCCGCAAGGTTTGCTGACCTGTTTACATGCTGAATAACAAAAAAGAGGAAATATTAATGAAGCGCTACTATTTGTAATAGGATATGAGCCAGAATTAAGCGAGAATATTGGCGAGTGTTCCATGCAATCAACTTCCATTATCACATGTGAGAACCCTCGAAGAGAACCAAATGTGTTGAAGATTGCTTTATCACATTTCAAAATTATAATAAGAGTGCAGACGCTCCTCCATCCGGTTCCTAGTACTAGTATAGTATATACCTTTATAGACTATAGTAGTAGTACTAGTACTACTAGTAAACTTTGCGCTTGGCTGTTCACCTATTCGGGAAGTCAAACAATAATAGCACTAGTAGTATAGTGTATGCTTCTGGCAATCTGACACCGAATTAACTGTTGCACGTCCACCGCCTGAGCGAGGGAGAGCTTGCATTAGTCAAAAGTTTCTCCTTGTCCCGTGAGCCACCGCGTGCAAGCTTCTCCCGTCCTGCAACCTTCTCCTTGTTCGGCAAGTTGACGAGACACATCTAAGTAATGCTAGTCCATACTGCCACCTCTCCGGTTAATATGGCTTAATTTCAAACGACATAAATACACTGTCTGTCACTGTATATTTGTAAAAATATGGTCAGTGGACTTCATACTACGCTCATTGCGCTCAATATATATATTTTCCGGTGTGTATACGGTCACTAGCTCACCCTGACTGAGTATGTGTGTGCATGCACGTGTAGGTTGAGCACTTGAGTGTGACCGTGTGTGTTTTGTTGTGTGCTCAGACATGCATGCATTAGGGCGTCGCGTGCATTTTTGCGTCCATGTGTACGTGTGACTGTTGCATACACGTAGGGGAGTACGTGTAGGGGCCACTAAGGAGCAATAAAATCACACAGTAAGTTAGTTGGAAGAAGCAACCATCATTTCACTCTTGAATGACACGTACGCAATATAAAATGGGAATTGTTGATATGGAGAGAAAAATAAAACCACTATATATACACTAGCAGGAATCTAAGCTATAAGCCTGCTTGCTTAGGTTTCTCTCTTCACAAGCATAGAACGACGGGCCTGATCCCGCAGCTGGGGGAAGGGAACAATGTTCCGCGTAGATGCGGTCGACATCGGCGAGGGAGAAACCCACGATCGGTGCGTCCCAATCGGGGTCACCGCGATATGGGCGATGCCGCGTCCCAACCGCCATTCTAGCTACAGCCCGGCGTCCCAGGTAGTCCATCTTCCTTTTGGAGCCGACTTGCTCCACTGCCATAGCTCCATCTCCATGTCGATCTTTCCCTACTTCTACCGTCTTCTCCTTGTGATGAGTTTATGTCTGATGAACTAGTGCCAGTACTATTATTCTAATCACACTTCTTCAATATCTTTGCCATCAGGGATGCTCAGGTCGATTTTAGTAGAACTGCACAAAAGCATCATATGATCCGCGGGTGTCAGCCGTGTTTCCTTCGACAGGTTCTACCTGGCCAGGAAATTAAATCATGTTTAGGGTTTAGGGTTTAAGTCGTAGTGACCCCATCAGTAGTTTTTCTTTCGTACATGCTCTCACAACTTTTTTCTTTAGTTGTGAAGTAAATATTGGCTATGATCTGTGAATCATTGAGATGCATCAGCATGCGTGTTAGTTTTCCTTTGTATTTGATGGAATGTTGTAGCGGGGCAACCTTGGAATAGGAATGAAAATGGAGTGGAAAGTTTCCGTTTTTCCGGAGAAAAAATGGAAATGGAGAGAAACCAACGTTTCATTTCGTTGGATCGCGCCATCGAGCAAAACCAACGTTTAAATCACGTCTGTCGTGTTCGTGTCTCACCCTCCTCCACGGCTCGACCCCACACGATCGCTCGGCATGCCACTCACCGCAAACCGAGTATACGATAACTTTCCCGCCTGCTTGTCGATGGATCGCGCCATGGAGTACTAGCACTACTGGAAGAGATTGACAAGTTGGGGGAGGACAACTAGCTGTAGCACAGACTCCCAAGAACTTTTTACATGCATGTTGTAGCCGGCTATTACGACCTTTGAACATGGAGCAGCCGCGTGCACCCGGAAGCGGCGCGGGCGACGCTCTCTCGGCCAGCGCACCGCTTCAATGCCGGTGCCAGTGAGAGGTCGCGTCCGCTCTAGCCGGGCATGAATGCGGCACTTACCGTTTCGGGCGGGCACCACGCGCGAGTGATGAAGAGGGTTCGGGTTGGTCAGAAACGGTCGTGGCAGCGGTCCGGACGTCCGCAAACAAGAGATGATGTACGTTAATATTGCTGCGTATATAATTAACAACGTAAATAATGTGCCAGTTGGACAAATATGATTGGAGATGGAGATGGAAATGGAATATTACGTAAACACGGATATGCATGTCGATGCCTATGTGTGTGTGCGCGACGACTCTGCGACACAGGCGGGGCGTGTTTTTGATCGAGTTTTCTTTCTTGGTACGTTAGAAAATCAGTTTGTCTAATTCACATCTAGATGTTATTTAAGGATATCACATCTAAGTTCCCACAAGTATATAATGTAGCAACAAGAAACAAAAAAAACTAGGACAAAAAAAATAGACCACAAACAGAGTGGACATCAACTTAGATGTGACATAGTTATGTCACATCTAGATGTGTCCTAGACAGACCCTTAAAAAATTGTCCGCCAGTTTTCGTATCTTTTTTTCCGGGAACGCGCGTATTCTATTTAAAACCACTGCTATGGAGAGATTGTTTACTCCATTATAGCCTCTTGTTTGATAGAGTTTCTCTCGTCTCGCTCTCTCACCCTCTCCATATCAAAACAAGATGACAGTGTCCACTCTATCTCTCTCCACACCGGTGGTCACAGATCCGGCCGAATCCCGTCCGCTGCGGGAGGTGAGGAGGTGCAGCGTTAGCGTTATGCCGCCGGGCGACGGAGGAAGCCGATGCGCACCGTACTCTCGGAGCCGGCGCTGGCGCGGACGAAGATCCTTCGCGCCCTTGTTCGCTGCCATCGTGTGGGCAGATCCCGCCCGCCAGCCTAAACGACATCTCGCCCACCTGAGGTACAACTTCTTGTACTGGTCCAGCTACGCAGGTCGCTGCGTGCGGGTTTTCTTCTATGCGACTACTCCCCAGCTCCCCATGCATAGTAGCTAGGGTTCATCGGCTAGTCCAACATCACCTACTAGTACTATTATAGAGGAAATGCCACTCAAAAAAGTTGTCCTGATTTATGCCTCGGTGGAGATATACATGTTGTTTCGACAAAAAGTACATGGTGGTTGTGCGGTCATTGTCCATATGGCGGTAGTACTATCACTGGTTAAATGAAGAAATGCTTTTTTTTCTCGGCTATCCTAGTTTAGTTCCCATCAAGATAATTATGATGCTTCTGTTTGTTGGTGTACTTTTCATTAATTCTTATTGACAATTGAGATGTCGTTGCTAACCCTTTTTTTATATTTTTGGAAACAGTGATGTGTGTCTCCATACCCGGGCATGTCTTCCTCAATTTTAGTGGAACTGCACAAAATTGGATGGCCATTGTTGTTCCGCCTCACTGTCCTCTGCCATGTGGTTCTTCCTTCCTCGAGCTTGATTACTGAGAAGAAACAGACCACAGTGAGGATTTGTCGAACTTCATAGGTGCCTCACCCAAACTTGATGCCAAATGGATGATGCATCACCACGATGACCTACCGATGCTCATGGTTGCGCCTCATGGTTGTGTCGGCTGGTGAAGCTGATCGATTTTCAATGAAAAACAAGCTGTCTTCCGTCAGTGCTCTTTGCTTGTTACGCACAAAGATGATATCCTTCGTCAGTTCACCTTGGTTGCGTTGGAGACGCAATGCCTTTTTACGTTGGTGCAATTTTATCACACAATTGGCTATGAACCAAATGTTTCCTCGAAGAAGGATCGATATTGGTACTAAGAGCATAAGTTTTGTATTGATTTCTAAGCCTTCTCACAACTTTGTCTCCAGCTCCCCTGTAATTTTATTTGTCCAGCTATTAACTTTGATTTAAAAAATGGTGTGGACTAAAAACCCGGATGGACGTAGTAGCCCTCCATTTTTATTTACTCCGCATATTAGATTTGACTGAAGTCAAACTTTGTAATACTCTCAAACCTTTCCGATAATTGAAATAAAATTCTTTATTTGTACACACTCTCACATGTTTCTGATAATTTGGCGCATGTGTGGTTGTTCACTTAAGGGAGGGTAGTGTACCACACGTGAAGGACAGAAAGTGCGACCAGGACGCGTGGGCGTGGATCGTTAGTTCATGGGAAGTAGTACTAGTTTTCTTCACTGTACATTAAATAAAGAGTTTCGTTTCGTACTTACACAATTTAAAACGATTGTTATGGAGAGAATGAGAAAACCACTCCACTATATATTAGTCATATACACGAGAGTACTATATGGACGCAGCTTCATTGACTTAGTGCACTTGCCTTTGGGTTTATGACAGGTGGGCCCAAAATGTGGCTGGCTCACCTATCATACAGCCCAAAAGCAAAAAGTGAAGGCACCGGAGCTTAGTCCGTACTACACAAGAGTATATATATATAAGCTGGAGCCTCAGCGCTTGTTCGCTACGGTTTGCACTCTCCACACGCTCGCCGCACTACATATATGTATACATGCTGGAGGCTCAGCGTTCATTTGCTAGGGTTTGCTATATTCACAGTCTCTCACCCTCTCTTCACCAGATCTAAATAAGACTGCGTTGGCCTCTTGTCTCTCTCTCCCCCCTCACAGCTGGTGAAGGAGGCGTATGTATCCCGTCGCACGGGAAGGGAGGAGGTGCAGCGTTCACTCTATCGCCTTGGCCGAGGAGGTAATCCTTTGCCGGCTGCTTGTTCTCTTTCACCCAGCGCTTTGTCTGCGGTGTCGGGAGGCTGATCGTGCCGCGGACACCTATGGGGCGGCGTGAGCAGAGCCCTTGTGGTTCGGAGGGGGGCGGAGGTCGCACGAAGAGTGGATCGAGGCGATGCACACGAGCGGTTTGCCCAGCTTTGGAGCTCTCCGGAGAGATAAAACTCCTATTGCTGCTTGTTTGATCTATTGTGTTCTTGCCAGGGAGCAATGCGAGCTACAAAACCTAGCGTGAGTGTCTCTGGCCTCCGGTGGGTCGAATGAACCGAACCCTTGGAACCGAACTGAACCTTTGGGATCCAACCCTTTCTACGTTGCACTCGGGCCTCCTTTTATATGCTCAAGGGGTCTCCGACAGGTGGCAACATAGGCGGGGGTACAAATGTAAAAACAGGAGTTGGTACACCTACTTGAGCGATTATGCGATTGCAAAATACCTAACTTTCGACGGCAAGGGACAAAAGCAATAAATTCCGTCGTTGTCGCCCAAAGCGATGTAACAGACCGTCAGTGCGCCTCCGCCGCCACGATGGCGAGCTGTCAGCGCCGCTCGCCATTGGCTCTCCGCTGGCTGCACAGCTGCTCGACACGCGCCCATGGAACGGTCCCATGGCGACACGTCGCTGGGTGAGCTGGAGCGGAGACGGAGAGAAGTTGCATGCCGCGGCAAGCGCCTTGCCGCGGCCGAATCCTTGTCGCGCCCGGAGGCTTGTCGCGCTCCGGGCCTTCCCGGCAAGCTCCTCTTGCCGGGGCCTTGTCTTCTGCGTGCACAGGTGGCCTTCCCGACAAGCTCCTCTTGTCGGGGCCTTGTCTTCTCAATCAAATACTTTGTTCTTGAATGGCTCCAAGGAAGCCACGAAGGATCTTGGCGGTGACGAGGCAAGCCTTGCCGCGGGGTGCTGCAACTATACGAGTACGGGATACTAGGGTACCCCTACTCTAGTACACCGACAGCGGGAGGGCCACCGACCCCTTCTTCCTCGCTGCCGTACGTAGTGTGGGCAGATCCGGCCTCCCGCCGCACGCCTTGCCACATCCCGACGACCCTAAGGTATAAGTTTCTTTGAAACCGTCGTTGCTCTAGCTGCATGTGGATCTTTTTTGATTTGTAGTCGAATCTAGGTCTTGGTTCAAAGAGGAAAGAAGGGTGCAGTGGGCTGGAGCAACAATCTAGGACGTGGTTCAATAAGGAAAGGAGGGGCGGAAAGTAGTATAGACTAGCTATCCAGCCGCTTTGTAGGTAGAAAAGGGAAAAAGGGGGTAACCCAGTACGCACATCTGTAAGGAAACGGCGATCTCTTTGTTGAAAAGGGAAAGAAACTGGTGGGTCGGGTAGTTTGTGCACGACTAGATTTGCTGCCCTCACATAGGAAAAAGGTTCAAAGAGAACAAATATGGGACCAACGCATATATTCTTCTTGGCTACATACTCTGCATCACCCATTTATACGTGTGGACACACATGGTGCTGGCATGTCCCATACAGCTATTTTGCTGTTGTTAATCTAAGAATGCCGCCGGAAAATTGAAGCAATGCCACTGTTAAAAGTAAATTAGATTTTTTAACGAATGTTGTTTCAAGAGAATGTCTCTGTTAATATGAACCAATGCAACCGTTTTAGAAATGCTACTATCCTACTTTGTGTTCCATCCAAGATAAGTTAGATGCTTCTTTCTGTCACTGTTTGTTTCATCCTCCTTTATCGGCAAGTAAGTGTTTCCTTTTTTGCCTCTGTTAAAACAGGGGTATCCACAACTTGTTGCTATTGCAACATTTTGCTTCGCTACTCGAAACACTTATGTTTTAAGAGTGTTTCGTGTAGTTCAACTTGAATGTCACACCGATGACTTTGCTTAATTTGGTGGAAATGCACAAAAGGAGATCGAGATTTGTTTCCAGTCTTCGTGGCGAGTTGTTTCAAATCTTGGTCTCATCCACATGATGTGTAGTGTGCTTTGAGATGTTGTGCTACTTGTTTTGGTACTGTTTTAAATAAATGTTGAATTGAAGCTATTGTATTGCTGTCTTTTCACATTAAGTAGTGAACAAAATGGGACCAACCGGACATGATGCTTGTTTCTTTGTTACAACAAATTCAGCATCACCCCTTTATAAGCCAAGAATTGATGCCACTCTCAGAATTAACTACTGAATCTTATTTCAAAACTGCAACACTTGTTAGGGATTGGCGGGATTACCATTTTTGTGGCCGCATGTTTCATCCTCCTTTATTAGGTAGTATTTGATTCCTTGTTTGCCTCTGTTTAAACAGGGATATCTATTCAACTTGTTGCTATTCCGACATTTTGCTTCGCTACGCGAAACACTTTGCTTGATTTCAGTGCAACTGCACAAAACGAGATTGGATTTCCTATTCGTGTTGGCAGATTCGTATTTTATCATGGTGGTCTCATGAAAGGTCAATACAGGCCTTCATCCACATGATTGTGCCTTTGTGCTTTGAGATGTTGTGCTACTTGTATTGGTACTGTTTTAAATAAATGTTGAATTGAAGCTATTGTATTGTTGTCTTTTCCCATTAAGTAGTGAACAAAAATGGGACCAACCCAGATATGATGCTTGTTGCTTTGTTACAACAAACTCTTCATCACCCCCTTTATAAGTAGATGGAAGCACATACTGTTGTTGCACCCACTCTCCCCTGGAGCTGTTTATGCTTTTCGTTAATCTAATGCTGCTGGTAAAATTAAGCAATGCCACTCTCGAAATTAATTAACTCTTGAATCTTAGTTCAAAACTGCAACACTTGTTAGGAATGGTACTATCCTGCTTTGTAGTTTTTCTACATGTTTAACCAAGGTATTGTTAAGATAATGTCTCTGTTAAAATGAATCAGTTGCATTGTTTTAGGAATGGTACTTTTCTGCTTTGTCGTTCTTTATATATGTTGAAACAAGGCATTGTTAAGATAATGTCTCAGTTAATATGAATGAATCACACTGATGGAGAATTCCTACTCTCCTGCTTTGTTTCCCATTAAGATAAAGTAGATCAGTAGATGCTTTTCTTCTGGGAGTACAAGTCATCAACCGTTATTTCTCAGTAGTTGTTTCCCTTATCCTATTGTTGCTTACAGGGATATCAAAATTGACGCTCGGTTTTATTCCGACTTCGATTTTAGTTGAACTGCACAAAAGGAGCCAATGTGTCCAAGGCAAACTGCTGCATTACTGGGTCTAGTTGGTCGTTCCACTTTGCAGAAAGAAGCGATCCTTTATTTTGCTACATTCTGAAGGAATGACCGAGAAGCTTTACAGAGTATTATTAGACATCGGTGACATGACTAGTCTGCAGAGAGCATTGGCAATTTAACAACACGTGGAGTGCCCTGGGCAAAAAGTGCCCAAACAAGTACAAGAAGCTACGACTGGACTCCATGATCATAGGCATTACATATTTTGAATGGGAAAAGCTTGTCAAATTTTAATCATTGATGTTAGCAAGAAGACGTTAGTTTAATATATTGGAATTGGAAAACCTTGTCAAAATTTTCTCATTGATGTTAGCCAGAAGACATGCATTTGATATTTTTGAGTGGGATGCCCTTGCTGTGAGCAGCCTCGAGTGTTTTTTCCTATTCTTGTTTTCAGTTTAGAAGTAAATAGTTACTCTGCTGAGATATTCCTGTGTTAAGAGTTTGTTCTGAATATTGTCTATGTAATGCCAGGCCTTGTGTTTGATTGCAAAGTTGAGCTTGAATGTTGTGGCATGCGGCATCACGAGCTGTTCACCATGCCTCCCGAGAATAATGCTTCGTATTGTTTTGCATGTCGATCTAATGCTAGTGATTTGCTTGTTAAGAAGATCATCCTCTTCTGTTGTTTCCGTGCTTAAGAAGTTCATCGTCTGATGTTTCATTCATAGCCTATACGACAAGTCGGGTAGGTTAGACGTGAAACCATATGATCGTCCGACCAACTCATGATATTAGGCCGTGATTGGATCGTTGTTTTCCAACCAAAACCGCTTGTAAAACTGACGCTTGTAAATAAAAGCAGATGGTCTCGGGTGAAAGCGCTTGGTTTGTGGATTTCGACTTGTAAAACATCGGAAGTACTTCACACACGATAAAAACGCTAAACGGCACTTGGACGATTGCTAATCCAGCCGTTAGCTACTGTTTCAGCCTTGCCCATGGATGGCATGATACGCACGTCGTGCATGTAGCGTCTGGTAATGTCGTCCATATAGCAGTGCTCGTAAAATATACACTGGTCTCTCAAATTACACGCGTAACCCGCCGGTTTTACTTACAGACCTCGGGCCCTCGGTTTCATTACGCCTGTATTTTATGCGTTGTTTCCGATGATGAGTAAATTACACTTGTATGTTAATACAAGTTTGAAATAAACCAGAGCTCCCAAGCGCGGCCTTACCGTTTCATGCCGTCTCAGTTTCTCGAAGGTGCTCATAGGTGTCCGATGATCCTGGCTTCCTGAATGAGCAGCGGGCGCTGTATCAGACCATCCGTAGGGCCCGCGAGGCCCTCTCCGTTGTCCGTCGAGTTGTTGCACTCGCCGTGGCACCGAGCATTGTTAACATCGTCCACGAACATGAGGATTCAGGAGATGAATTTATTTTGACTGGATGACACTAGGGACTCACTAGGGCCATAGCCGTACATACGCAAGTGCCTCCTTATTATGTACAACTATATTTTTTTGCTTTCTCCTATTTTCCTGACATTGCGGTCCCACACCATTGTCAACCTATGTGGTCAATATAAACGAGAGAATTGCACAAGGTGCGGCCGACAGCTGGGACCAAGCAGCTCGAGCAGTATTTGTGTTTTTGAGGCGTGAGCACTGCAGAGTTTTTCTTGGCGATGATTTCGTTGTTGTTCAGAGGAGAGCAGGTATTAACTGGCGGGTTGTGGCCCGTCTAGCCCGAGCAGATATCCAGCCGGATACTAATTTTTTCAAGATGAAAATGGCTAGCTCAGCTATCGTTTTTAGGAATACCGAGGCAAGGTCAACTTGTTATTCTCCGCTCATTGGCTGCAAATCTTTCCTAGGAGGGATGCATTAGGCTTTACAGGAAAATGGGCTTGAAAAAATAATAAATGGGATGTAATTATAAAAACTGGGCAGTAACTATAAAAAAATGCACCAAACACGAAATTAGTTTATAAAATATTATTGATGGATTTTCAAAATCTTAAATTTTCATTGTTGCGCGTGTAATGTTTCGTTGGATTTTTACGTAATACAAATTTATATTTAATCTGACTAGAAATTTCGGGATAAAAATATTTCGGATCCCATCAAAATGTGGGAAATTTTATTGAATTCTGTCTTCAACGGTTGGTTGAAATTATTAATCGTTGTCCTAGCTAGAAAATGGGTTGTACTTTTAACAAACTGTAAATCGGTTGTTGTAAATTCCATTAGAATTCAAAAATGGGTTGTACATTCCTACAAAACGCAAATGGGCTATAAGTTCTCTGCCATGCACTTGTGGGCCTACTAAGTGACGCGTCCCCTAAAAAAATAAGTTGACGCGTATGCAAGGCTTTGTCAACTACACGGTTCTAGCAGCAGTGGCCGTTGGATGTCTATCCGACGGATGTCGTGCTTCTTCTTCAATCTCGGATATTCTTAGCTTCGGCCGCCCAAAAAATGATTACTCCCCCTGACATCTGGGGCGCACCGTTTCGGAGGTTGACCTGTGGCCCTACTAAGTTGGAGCGTACCAAGGGCTTTGTCAACTTAGTCAATATAAACGATTCTAGCTTCAGTGACCGTACGATGTCCATCCAACGGCTGTAGTGCTTCTTCAACCTCTGGTCTTCTTGGTCCAGCCGCCCGAAGCAGTGCCGGTCGTGCCGCCTGCTCCTGCCTCCCGTGGTCGGCTGTGCTGCCGCAGAGGCCTCACCGCCCCCATACTACTCCCACCGCTGGCCAGGCCATCTCTCCACTCACCCACACCCCCTGTTATTCTGCGGCGACGGCAGCCTCACACCGCAGCCCAAACAGTGAACCCTCGTACTCCTCTTCGTGCGGGCTTCCGCTGTTGCGTCTTCCCGGCTCCGCGTTGTCCCCTTCCTAGGCCTCGCCATCGTCCACCGCCCTGGTGCTTTCGGCGCGGCGTGGTCAACATGGTCAACAACCGACCTCCATCGGAAGAGTACTGTACGTGGAGAGTGAGGGAGTCCTGGATTAGGGGGTATCCGGACGGCCGGACTGTATACGACGTCCGGACTATTGAAGCATGAAGATACAAGACTCAAGACTTCGGCCCGTGTCCGGATGGGACTTTCCTGGGCGTGGAAGGCAAGCTTGGCGATCCAGATATTATATTTCCTTCCTTGTAACCGACTCCATGTAAACCCTATCCCTCTCCGGTGCCTATATAAACTGGAGAGGATGGTCCTTAGAAGGCCGATCACAATTACAATCATACCATCGTAGGCTGGCTCTTAGGGTTTAGCCTCTACGATCTTGTACTACCCATATCATCAATATTAATCAAGCAGGAAGCAGGGTTTTACCTCCATCGAGAGGGCCCGAACCTGGGTAAACATCTATGTCCCTTACTTCTTGTTACCATCAGCCTTGACGCACAGATCGGGACCCCCTACCCGAGATCCGCCGGTTTTGACACCGACAGAGAGGCTGACAGCTGGGTCCACGACGGCCGCAAGGAAGTGCCTCTTTATTACGCGCAAAATAATTATTCCTCCACCTGACAGCAGGGACCCACCGGACGGGCCACCTTATTTCATGAAAAAACGTTTCCCCCTTGCTGGGACCCACCGGACGGGCCACCGTATTTCACGAAAAAATGTTCCCCCACTGTCAGCTCGGACCCACCGGAAGTGCCTCCTTATTACGCACAAAAAAATGAATACTCTCCCTGCTAGCTGGGACCCACCTTGGTGGGAGGCTGACTTGTGGGCCTACTAAGTTGACGGGGACGGAGGACTTTGTCAACTTAGTCAATATGAACGATTCTAGCTCCAGTGACAGTATGATGTCCATCCAACGGCCGTAGTGCTTCTTCAACCTCTGGTCTTCTTGATCCAGCCGCCCAAAGCAGCGCCGGTCATGCCACCTGCTCCTGCCTCCCGTGGTCGGGTGTGCTGCCGCGGAAGCCTCACCGCCCCCTACTATTCCCACCGCTGGCCAGGCCCTGCGGCGACGGCAGCCTCACACCACAGCTGAACCAGTGAACCCTCGTACTCCTCTCCGCGTGGGCATCCACTGCCGCGTCTTCACCGGCTCCGCGTCGTCCCCTTCCTAGGCCTCGCCCTCGTCCACCGCCCTAGTGCTCTCGGCGCGGTGTGGTCAACGTGGTCAAGGAACTACTTCCATCGGACGTGGACTGTACTTGGAGAGGCTCACAGCTGGGTAGTGCCTCCTTATTACGCGAAAAATAATGATTCCTCCACCTGACAGCAGGGACCCACCGGACGGGCCACCATATTTCACGAAAAAAACGTTTCCCCCTAACTGCTGGGACCCACCAGCTACACCTTCGCATGCAAGGAAGTGCGTCTGAAAAAAAAATGATTCACCCCCTGACTGCCGGGACCCACCAGCTACATCTTCGCACGCAAGGAAGTGCGTCCGGGGAAAAAAATGATTCGCCCGCCTGACTGCTGGGACCCACCAGCTACATCTTCGCATGCAAGGAAGTGCGTCCGGGCAAAAAAAATATTCGCCCCCTGACTGCTGGGACCCACCAGCTACATCTTCGCAAGCAAGAAAGTGCGTCCGGGCAAAAAAAATATGATTCCCCCCTGACTGCTGGGACCCACCAGCTACATCTTCGCACGCAAGGAAGTGCGTCCGGGCAAAACAACGATTCGGCCCCCTGACTGCTGGGACCCACCAGCTACATCTTCGCACGCAAGGAAGTGCTCGGCGGTCGGGACCCACTCGGTCAAGCGTGCGTGGCGTTGTCATTACGGTCGCGAACGGTATGCGTACATATATACTGGTGGATGTAGAGGCGCGAACGTGTCGTAGTAGAGGCGCACACGTAGCATGTACACGTACGTACAGCGGCCAGGGTGCAAGAAAGAAAATACGTCCACGTACGGACATACGGGCAGGGTCTCGAACGCCTACTCGCGCATACGTACGGCCAGGGCTCGTGTACATGGTTGGGTCGGAACGGAGAAACAGCGTCGTAATCGTGTTCATGGGGAGCCAACCGGCTGGGTCAGAACGGAATGCATCGTCGTGTTCATCGGGAGGGCTTGGACGGAGCATCCGATGGAAACGAGGCCTGGCGTAACGTCGAACGGAGGAAACGGCCTTGTGTTCGACCAGACACATTCGAAACGGGATCCTGTTCATCGGGAGGTGTGTGGCGTACCGCAAAACGGAGGAATCGGACCTCCTACGGTCGAAATGGGGGTCCTGTTGATTGGGACGGGTGTGGCATACCGCAAAACGGAGGAAACAGACCTCCTACGGTCGAAACGGGGGTCCTGTTGATCGGGAGGTGTGGCGCATCAAGAAACGGATTTAAACGGACCTCCTACGGTCCGAACGGGGTCCCGCTGATCGGGAGGGTGTGGCGTACCGCAAAGCAGACGAAACAGACTTGTGTTGGAGCGCCACTGATCAAACGGGGTCCTGCTCATCGGGAGGTGTGGCATACCGCAAAAGCAGGACTCCACGGGATCTGCTCATCTCCACCGTCGACCTCCTCCAGCCTCCACAGACTCTGTTCATCCACCGTCGACCTCCTCCAGCCTCCACCTGCGACTGTTCATCCACGGGCTCCTGTTCATCCAGCCTCCACCATGCGCTACTCCACCGGCTACTGTCCAACCACCCCTCCACCGTCTACTGTTCATCCAGCCCTCCACACCACGGGGTCCTGTTCATCCAGAGGCAACGCCACCGCTCACTGTTCATCCACCCCCCCCCCCCCCCCCGCAACACTCACTGTTCATCCCAGAGGCAGCATCGATCGGCTTCAGTTAGCAGCAGTAGCGAAGGAATAACTCGGGTTCAGTTAACACCAAAGGATCGATCGGTCGCTCGGGTTCGATGTAGCGTAACTGGCAATCTGTCCGGGTTCGATTAGAGCCCAACGCCTCGCTCGGGTTGATTAGAGCCAACGCCTCGCACTCACGCAGCGTCGTGTCACGAGAAAGCAGCGCATCGCTCGGCCCCAGACCTCCCACCGTAACCGGGAACTCTCCGAAATTTTCCTCGCCCTCGCTTCTACCATGGTTTTTTCCGTCATGGACGGCCCAAATAATGTCATGCAACTGCGTCTCTGGCCCGCCCAGGACGAAAATCCCATTTTCTGTCATGATTTTTTGTCATAGAAGTAGGAGCCCACCACATCTATGATGATACCGGGTTTTGTCACAATTATCGACATACAAGTGTCATATGTATGACAGAAAAAAAAATCGTTCGGCCCAAAATGTCACGGATGTGTCTATTTTTTAGTGTTTATTCATGGTGCTTTCCGTAAAATGCTTGCTAAGTATGACGTTAATCATAGAATTGCATCCCCATATCACCCACAGTCTAGTGGTCAAGTAGAATTGAGTAATAGAGAGCTCAAATTAATTTTGCAAAAGACTGTTAATAGATCTAGAAAGAATTGGTCCAAGAAACTTGATGATGCATTATGGGCTTATAGAACCGCATATAAAAATCCTATGGGCATGTCTCCATATAAAATGGTTTATGGAAAAGCATGTCACTTATCTCTCGAACTTGAACATAAGGCATATTGGGCTATTAAAGAGCTCAATTATGATTTCAAACTTGCCGGTGAGAAGAGGTTATTTGACATTAGCTCACTTGATGAATGGAGAACCCAAGCTTACGAAAATGCCGAGCTGTTTAAAGAAAAAGTTAAAAGATGGCATGACAAAAGGATACAAAAGTGTGAGTTTAATGTAGGTGATTATGTTTTGTTATTCAACTCTCGCTTAAGATTTTTTGCAGGAAAACTATTCTCTAAATGGGAAGGTCCTTACGTCATCGAGGAGGTCTATCGTTCCGGTGCCATAAAAATCAACAACTTTGAAGGCACAAATCCGAAGGTGGTGAACGGTCAAAGAATCAAACATTATATCTCAGGTAATCCCATAAATGTTGAAACTAATATTATTGAAATCGTGACCCCGGAGGAATACATAAGGGACACTTTCCAGAACGTTTCAGACTCCGAAAAGGAATAGGTACGTGGTACGGTAAGTAAACCCACTCCCAAACAGTTCTAATGGCAATTTTTATCCGTTTTGGAATATTTAATAAAGTAGGAAAATAAGAAGCAGCCCGGGAAGGACACGGGGCTTCCACAAGGGTGGGAGGCGCGCCCTACCCCCTGGGCGCGCCCTCTACCTCGTGGGCACCCCGTGCGCTCTCCGAACTCCGTTTTCTTGCACGATACTTCTTTCGATCAGTAAAAATTCATTGTATAATCTCCTGAAGGTTTTGATCACCGTATCACGCAAATATCCTCTGTCTTTGTTTCGAGTTGTTTTTCTGACAGATCTGGATCATCATGACGTCTTCAAGTGCCCCCAAGGACAAGTTCTTCGAGAAGGTCATCAACTACTACCTCGCGGAAGTGCTGCAACATCCTCAAAGCATTGAGATGCGTGAGGGGTTGCTGCACATCCGCGATGTTGAGGGACCAAGGAGGACTGGAAGCACGGAGACAAAGCTCGAGGCAATGGAGCAACAAGTTTTCAAGTGTCAAGAGATGGTGGAACATGGACTCGACGCCAACCACATGATGATCGCGGAGCTTAACAACAACCACAAGCTGGACGCCAAGAACATTGGGGAGACCATGTTCAAGCTTCATGAGAAAATCGAGCACCTCCAGGCCCAGATCTATGACCTGCAAAACCAAAACTGTGACTATGAATATAGATTCAGGAGAATGAGTTTGGCTGCATATTTGAGGATCCCGGAGACTCGATCATCCTTCTATGATGGTGAGCCTATGCCTTGGAAGATGGACGACAGGCCCACATCATCAACAACTCCATCATCACTACCTACGAGGAAGGAGAACTGTGTATTGGGTATGGGCACTCCCCTTGGCAACTGCCAAGCTTGGGGGAGATGCCCCGGTATCGTATCACCATCACACTCCTATCTTTACTGTTTTTCTTAGTTTGATCCTTTTGGTAATATCTTGATCTAGTAGAATAAAGCTTTAGTATGATCTAGTTTTGAGTTTTTGTTTATGATCCTTCTATGTAATCGAGTCCGTGAGTTATATAATAAAGATTAGTGTTGAGTCAAGGGCTTGATTATCTTTCTATGATCTTGGGTGAATAATAAGAAAAAGAAAGAGTAAAAAGAAATAAAGAGCTCATATCTATCTTATGGAGAGTAATGACCTCACATATAAAGAGTATGATGATTAAAAGTTGTTGAGAGTTGACAAACATGGTTTTGGTCATCGTTGCAATTAATAGGAAGTAATAAAGAAAGAGAGGTTTCACATATAAATATACTATCTTGGACATCTTTTATGATTGTGAGCACTCATTAAAATATGACATGCTAAAGAGTTGATGTTGGACAAGGAAGACAACGTAATTGGTTATGTTTTCTTATATCTGAAATAAACTATATTGTCATGGGTCGTCCAACATGTTAATCTTTCCTTTCCCCCTCATGCTAGCCACTTCTTTGCACCAAGTAGAGACACTACTTGTGCTTCCAAATACCCTTAAACCCAGTTTTGCCATGAGAGTCCACCATATCTACCTATGGATTGAGTAAGATCCTTCAAGTAAGTTGTCATTGTTGCAAGCAATAAAAATTGCTCTCTAAATATGTATGATTTATTAGTGAGGGAGAAAATAAGCTTTATACGATCTTGTGATGTAGAAGTAATAAAAGCGACGGACTGCATAATAAAGGTCTGTATCACAAGTGGCAATATAAAGTGACCTTCTTTCGCATTAAGATTTTGTGCATCCAACCCTTAAGCACATGACAACCTCTGCTTCCCTCTGCGAAGGGCCTATCTTTTACCTTTATCTTCTACCTTATGCAAGAGTCATGGTGATCTTCACCTTTCCTTTTTACATTTTATCCTTTGGCAAGCACATTGTGTTGGTACGATCCTGGTATATATATCCAATTGGATGTAAGTTAGCATGAGCTATTATTGTTGACATTACCCTTGAGGTAAAAGGTTGGGAGGCGAAACTATAAGCCTCTATCTTTCTCTGTGTCCGATTAAAACTCCATAACCACAAGTATTGCGTGAGTGTTAGCAATTGTGAAAGACTAAATGATAGTTGAGTATGTGGACTTGCTGAAAAGCTCTTACTTAGACTCTTTCCGATGTTATGATAAATTGCAATTGCTTCAATGACTGATATTATAGTTTGTTAGTTTTCAATAAAGTTTCTGATTCATACTTGATATTGTGAATAGATTGTTACTTTATCATAAGAATTCATATGACAATATTCATATATGTTGCTGTTATAAGAATGATCATGATGCCCTCATGTCTGTATTTTATTTTATCGACACCTCTATCTCTAAACATGTGGACATATTTTTCGATTTCGGCTTTCGCTTGAGGACAAGCGAGGTCTAAGCTTGGGGGAGTTGATACGTCCATTTTGCATCATGCTTTGATATTGATATTTATCGCATTATGGACTGTTATTACACATTATGTCACAATACTTATGCCTTTTCTCTCTTATTTTACAAGGTTTACATGAAGAGGGAGAATGCTGGTAGTTGGAATTCTGGGCTGGAAAAGGAGCAAATATTAGAGACCTATTTTGTGCAACTCCAAAAGTCCTGATACTCGACGGAAGTTATTTTTGGGAATTATAAAAAATACCGAGTGAAGAAAATACCAGAGGGGGCCCACACCCTGGCCAAGAGGGTGGGGGCGCGCCCTACCCCCCTGGGCGCGCCCCCCAGCCTCGTGGGTCCCCTGGTGGCCCTCCGGTACCCATCTTCTGCTACATGAAGTCTTTCATCCGAGAAAAAAATCATAAGCAAGCTTGCGGGATGAAACTCCGCTGCCACGAGGCGGAACCTTGGCGGAACCAATCTAGGGCTCCAGCGGAGCTGTTTTGCCGGGGAAACATCCCTCCGGGAGGGAGAAGTCATCGCCATCATCATCACCAACGATCCTATCATCAGGAGGGGGTCAATCTCCATCAACATCTTCACCAGCACCATCTCCTCTCAAACCCTAGGTCATCTCTTATATCCAATCTTTGTCCTAAAGCCTCAGATTGGTACCTGTGGGTTGCTAGTAGTGTTGATTACTCCTTGTAGTTGATGCTAGTTGGTTTATTCGGTGGAAGATTATATGTTCAGATCCTTAATGCATATTAATACCCCTCTGATTAAGAACATCAATATGATTTGTGAGTAGTTACGTTTGTTCCTGAGGACATGGGAGAAGTCTTGCTATTAGTAGTCATGTGAATTTGGTATTCGTTCGATATTTCGATGAGATGTATGATGTCTCTCCTCTAGTGGTGTCATGTGAACGTCGACTACATGACACTTCACCATTGTTTGGGCCTAGAGGAAGGCATTGGGAAGTAATAATTAGATGATGGGTTGCTAGAGTGACAGAAGCTTAAACCCCAGTTTATGCGTTGCTTCGTAAGGGGCTGATTTGGATCCATATGTTTCATGCTATGGTTAGGTTTACCTTAATACTTCTTTTGTAGTTGCGGATGCTTGCAATAGGATTTAATCATAAGTGGATGCTTGTCCAAGTAAGGGCAGCACCCAAGCACCGGTCCACTCACATATCAAATTATCAAAGTACCGAACGCGAATCATATGAGCGTGATGAAAACTAGCTTGACGATAATTCCCATGTGTCCTTGGGAGCGTTTTCCTTCATATAAGAAATTGTCCAGGCTTGTCCTTTGCTACAAAAATGATTGGGCCACCTTGCTGCACCTTATTTACTTTTGTTACTTGTTGCTTGTTACCAATTACCTTATCACAAAACTATCTGTTACCGATAATTTCAGTGCTTGCAGAGAATACCTTACTGAAAACTGCTTATCATTTCCTTCTGCTCCTTGTTGTGTTCGACACTCGTACTTATGGAAAGGACTATGATAGATCCCCTATACTTGTGGGTCATCAGTGAGCCTCCGCATTGGAGTACAACTCGCACGCCTCCCGTTTATTCAAGCACTCAAGCACCTGTCCGCACGACACCTCCTAGCCATTAAAAGTGAGGCGTGGCGTCACGTGAATGGTTAACAAAACGCACACAATTTAAATTATACAAAATGTTTGAGATGTTACATTGGCATCTATTTGTTTCAAAATGCCTTTGTTGGTTGTTATTCAAGTGCGCCTTCTCTCAAAATGGACACGAAAAATGCCACAGCATGTCGGGTGCCATTCCATGATAGCATGCCAAATTTCATGAATTTCAGACGATTTTTGGATTTACTAGAATTTAAAAACAAAGTATCTCAACATTTTGTCGGCAATCAACTGTGCCCTGATGTTTGAAATTCATTCCCATTTCTTGCATGGGACCTAAGCTTGCACCCAAGGACACAGATTTGATTTTTCAACCAATTTATATGCACTGGAGCATGTGCATGTAGTTCAAATTTGAATTATGCACATAAAATTCCTAGAAAACCCACTTACGCTGTGTTTGGATGTCTGTATTGGAGGCTTGTGTATTGTATTGGTTTCAATTCCAATTCACACAGGAAACTGTAATCGACATGAATACGAATTCGGTTGTTTGTATGTATATCGAATTGGCTCACAGAATCGTCCTGAGGTTTCAATACAAAATCGTGTTTGGATGTCAAACACTGGAATTGCATAGCAACATTACTATATGCATTAAAACAGTAGTTGTATGACTATAATTGGATGATTATGTAGTAAAAATTATCATCAATTATTCTAGAAATCGAGGATGACATCATATAAGACACAAAAAGAATCAAAAATAATTTTACACCAACACAGTACAACACATATAGTTTAAATAGATGTCTCAAATTCTCAACGGCACATATAGTTCCAAATGTAACATCACAATTGTTCAAATAAGTAGAGGTTGAATAGTACATAGTTCCAAATGTAACAAACCAAATAGTTCGGATAGGCAATAATACATAGTTTAACACGCAACACTCTGGAGTCAGATGCAGATCCCTCCCAGCCAGGTAGAACATAAAGAAATTTCATGTTCCAGTCAACAACACCTAGCATGTTAGTGGTGATATCTTGCTTCCTGTTCCTATACCTCCCTTCGTCAGCCGCAACGACAGAAACATCAACATGACACCCATCTAGTGCTCCCAAGGCATTTCCAAACCACTTCCATTTGTAATCATCCAGAGGTTCAATAAAAGGATCAGGAAGCTTGATAAACTCCCCAGTTAGGGAAAGAATGGCTGTCAACACATTCGAGAAGTGCCTACTGATAGTCTCTAAAGAACGCTTGTAAGTGCCACGCAACACTCTCATTTTAATACCATGTCCAACCACCAACAAGAACATAGCAACCTTTTCTTCTACAGTGACATATACGCTATCTTTTAGACCACACTTCATACGCAACATCGTGCAAAGATCATGAAAATTCCTTTTGGTTAAGCGCAACTCATCATAGCAAGTTACTTCTGACCCATTGTACATTTCTTTCAGCAAGTACTTCCTATGAACATATCGAAGCTCTTCGTCACTAAAGCATCGCAAACTCTTCGGTACTCTCTGCGTACTAAGATACGCTAGGCCAAGACAAACTGACTCAACATACATCGTTGTCAAGGTGATCCTTTTCCTTTTTCTTCTTTTGTTCTCTTCGGTAATGGAAGCAATCAAATTCATTTGTGACATGCAGCTACAATGCAGATATATTATGTTAAGTTTGGGCTAATTTCAATATAATCATGCATCATTCAAGATGACCATATGCATCAGACCACCACAAGCATTGAAGGTTCACAAAATTGTATGACCATGATGCATCAAATCATACATAAGCATGCATCAAATTCATCATAAGACAAGCATATGCATCAGACCACCACAAGCATAGTTCACAAAATTGCATATTCATACGTCAGGTTGGCCTAGATGGCTTCCAACTTTTAATCCAACCTGCAACAAGAGGATGCATCAGTGCTCAGCAAATCATTGACAAAAGGGCTGGGAAGAAAAGGAAACAGAGTAGGCTGCTTGGAGATAGGGAAGAATCATGGATGAAGAAGGGGCTGGCTGGACACACAGAAGAAGGGGCGGCCCAGGAGGTGGTCCGAGGGAGAGGAGATGTGCACCAGCAGTGGTCCACGGCACGGCTGGAGAGGAAAGGAAGGGCCGGCGCTGGAGTGGACTGCCGCCGTTGGCTTTAGATCCGATCTGGCCATGGCGAGCAGGGCCAGAGAGAACGAGAAGGGGAAGGGACGGAGGAGGGAAAGGGACGGAGTCAGAGGAAGAAGGGACGGGGAGGCGGCAACCATACTTACGCCGGCCGGCGTGGTGGATCTGCGAGGGCGCCGCCATCGATCTGCCAGGCGGCAGTTTCCTCTCTCGAACCCTCTGTCTCGTGGTAGGGGGAGGAAAGAACTGACGAAGCGTTTTGTTTTGCTGGAGGGAAGCAATTCAGGCGAAATCGGAGGTCCAGGCCTCTGTATTGGCGCGATGGGTGGGCGCGTGCGAGCGAAAACTCTGGCGTATTCGTTTCCGTTTTCAGTGGGTTGTTTTAGAGTACATCCAAACGTCTGTATTGGGCTCAGCCCATTACCAAATCCAATTCGACAGCCCAATACGAACATCCAAACGCAGCGTTAATGTATAAAAATGTCCAAACGAACCCCGAAAAATTCCAAAATTAAACACAACACTCTTGTTGTTCTTTGTTGACACTAGAAATTTTTTGAAAGCAATAAGAGGCAGCGGATATCGTTTCGTCCCCAAAGGTGGCACGTTCCCTACCGAAATCATCATGCTTGTTGTGAGAAGATCTGGTTTGTGAGAAGCTTGTACCCAAACCTGACCCAAATGGGACAAAACATTTACCACAGCATGTTGATGCCGCTCCATGATAGCATGCCAAGTTTCATGAATTTCAGACGAGTTTTGGATTTACTAGAATTTAAAAACAAGGTATCTCAATGTTTGAGGCCGAGTGACGGTGGCAGGGTGTTTAAAATTCATTCCCATTTCTTGCATGGGACCTAAGCATGCAACCAAGGACACATATTTGATTTTTCAACCCGTTTATATGCACTGGAGCATGTGCATGTAGTTCAAATTTGAATTATGCACATAAAATGCCTGGAAAACCCAGTTAATGTATAAAAATGTCCAAACGAACCCCGAAAAATGCAAAATTAAACACAACACTCCTGTTGTTCTATGTTAACACTAGAAAAAATTTAAAAGCAATAAGAGGCAACAGATATCGTTTCGTCCCAAAGGTGGCACGTTCCCTATCGAAACCATCACGCTTGTTGTGGGAAGCTCTGGTTTGTGAGAAGCTTATACCCAAACGTGCCCCAAATGGGACAAAAAAATTACAACAGCATGTTGATGCCGCTCCATGATAGCATGCCAAGTTTCATGAATTTCAGAAGAGTTTTGGATTTACTAGAATTAAAAAACCAGGTATCTCAATGTTTGCGGCCGAGTGATGGTGGCAGGGTGTTTGAAATTGATTCACATTTCTTGCATGGGACCTAAGCATGCAACCAAGGACACAGATTTGATTTTTCAACCAGTTTATATGCACTGGAGCATGTGCATGTAGTTCAGATTTGAATTATGCGCATAAAATGCCTAGAAAACCCAGTTAATGTATAAAAATGTCCAAACGAACCTCGAAAAATTCCAAAATTAAACACAACACTCATGTTGTTCTATGTTGACACTAGAAAAAATTTGAAAGCAATAAGAGGCAACGGATATTGTTTCGTCCCCAAAGGTGTCACGTTCCCTACCGAAACCATCACGCTTGTTGTGAGAAGATCTGGTTTGTGAGAAGCTTAGACCAAACCTGCCCCAAATGGGACAACATTTTAATACGACATTTTGATGCCGCTCCATGATAGCATGCCAGATATCATGAATTTCAGAAGAGTTTTGGATTTACTAGAATTTAAAAACCAGGTATCTCAATGTTTGAGGCCGAGTGACAGTGGCGGGGTGTTTGAAATTGATTCCCATTTCTTGCATGGGACCTAAGCATGCAACCAAGGACACAAATTTGATTTTTCAACCAGTTTATATGCACTGGAGCATGTGCATGTAGTTCAAATTTGAATTATGCACATAAAATGCCTGGAAAACCCAGTTAATATATAAAAATGTCCAAACAAACCCCAAAAATTTCCAAAATTAAACACAACACTCCTGTTGTTCTATGTTGACACTAGAAAAAAATTGAAAGCAATAAGGGGCAACAGATATCGCTTCGTCCCCAAAGGTGACACGTTCCCTACCGAAACCATCACACTTGTTGTGAGAAGCTCTGGTTTGTGAGAAGCTTATACCCAAACCTGCCCCAAATGGGACAAAAAATTTGCCACGGCATGTTGATGCCGCTCCATGATAGCATGCCAAGTTTCATGAATTTCAGACGATTTTTGGACTTATTAGAATTTAAAAACCAGGTATCTCAATGTTTGCGGCCGAGTGACGGTTGCAGGGTGTTTGAAATGGACTCCCATTTCTTGCATGGGACCTAAGCATGCAACCAAGGACACATATTTGATTTTTCAACCAGTTTATATGCACTGGAGCATGCGCATGTAGTTCAAATTTAAATTGTGCGTTTAAAATGCTTGGAAAACCCAATTAATGTATAAATATGTCCAAACGAACCCCGAAAAAATCCAAAATTAAACACAACACTCCTGTTCTTCTATGTTGACACTGGAAAAGTTTTGAAAGCAATAAGAGGCAATTGATATCTTTTCGTCCCCAAAGGTGGCACGTTCCCTACCGAAACCATCACGCTTGTTGTGAGAAGCTCTGGTTTGTGAGAAGCTTATACCCAAACCTGCCCCAAATGGGACAAAAAATTTACCACGACATGTTGATGCCGCTCCATGATAGCATGCCAAGTTTCATGAATTTCAGATGAGTTTTGGATTTACTGTAATTTAAAAACTAGGTATCTCAATGTTTGAGGCCGAGTAACGGTTGCATGGTGTTTGAAATTGATACTCATTTCTTGCATGGGACATAAGCATGCAACCAAGGACACAGATTTGATTTCTCAACTAGTTTATATGCACTGGAGCATGGCCATGTAGTTCAAATTTGAATTATGCACATAAAATGCCTGGAAACCCAGTTAATATATAAAAAATGTCCAAACGAACCCCGAAAAATTCAAAAATTAAACACAACACTCATGTTGTTCTATGTTGACACTAGAGAAAATTTGAATGCAATAAGAGGCAACGGATATCGTTTCATCCCCAAAGGTGGCACGTTCCCTACCGGAACCATCACGCTTGTTGTGAGAAGCTCTGGTTTGTGAGAAGCTTATACCCAAACCTACCCCAAATGGGACAAAAAATTTACCACGGCATGTTGATGCCGCTCCATGATAGCATGCCAAGTTTCATGAATTTCCGACGAGTTTTGGATTTACTATAATTAAAAAACCAGGTATCTCAATGTTTGCAGCTGAGTGACGGTGGCAGGGTGTTTGACATTCATTCCCACTTCTTGCATGGGACCTAAGCATGCAACCAAGGACATAGATTTGATTTTTCAACCAGTTTATATGCACTGGAGCATGTGCATGTAGTTCAAATTTGAATTATGCACCTAAAATGCCTACAAAACCAAGTTAATGTATAAAATGTCCAAACGAACCCTGAATAATTCCAATTTTTTTGACGACACACCTATGTTGCATGTTCACTGCAGATAAAACTTCTAGCAATTCAAACACCATCCTTTGCACCTGTGAACCCATTACGTAATTCAAATCAAGACGAAAAATCAAGTAGATCGCACACAGTTTATTATCACCAACCATGTGAGATGCAGCACAAAATATCTTGGAGCACCGTCGGTGTATAGTACGCATATGGCTTACGCGAGAAGGTGCGGCGGCTACAGTCCACAGTCGGTGTGTCAAGCACACTAGCTCACTCCCCAAATATCATTTCACTGTTCAATCGTCGCCGGTGAAAGATGGGGACGTGGACCCGCGTTGTGAGGGCAACTTCGGCGGCCCACACCGGCGAGAGCGCGGCTGCAACCGCCAGGCGCGTGCTAACAAGCTTTGTGAGGGCGACCGCAATCTGCGTCCGGGCGGCCAAGGCAGCCCAAATGGCTGTTGTTGCTTCTCAGGCGGCGGCGGCAGCATCTGCCTCGGGGATAGCAATTGGCGAGAGCGGCATAGCATATGTCCGTTCCGCAGCGGCGGCCATAGCCCTTATGGAGGCCGCCGCCACCATGTCGAGGCCGTCCACGCCCAGCTCGTGGCGGTTGATACGTCTCTGTCGTATCTATAATTTTTGATTGTTCCATGCCAATATTATTCACTTTAATATACTTTTTGGCAACTTTTTATATTATTTTTGGGACTAACATATTGATCCAGTGCCCAATGCGGTTTACATCATTTGCATGTTTTATGTTTCGCAGAATATCCATATCAAATGTAATCCAAATGGGATAAAACGGACGGAGCTTATTTTTGGAAAATATGGAAAATTCCAGAAGAAAAATCCACGCGAGACGGTGCCCGAGGTGGTCACGAGGCAGGGGGCGCGCCCCTCCCCCCTGGGCGCTCCACCTACCCTCGTGAGCCCACCGTAAGGCGGTTGATGCTCTTCTTTTGCCGCAAGGAAGATAATATTCGGAAAAAAAATCTGGGCGAAGGTTTCAGGCCAATCGGAGTTACGGATCTCCATATATACGCGAAACGGTGAAACAGAGCCGTAATGTAACGCAAACAGAGAGAGATAGATCCAATCTCGGAGGGGCTCTCACCCCTCCCAAGACATGGGAGCCAAGGAACAGAGGGGAAACCCTCCTCCTATTAGGGAGTAGGTCAAGGAAGAAGAAGAAGAAGGGGGGCTCTCTCCCCCTTGCTTCCGGTGGCGCCGGAACGCCGCCGGGGGCCATCATCATCACCGTGATCTTCACCAACACCTCCGCCATCTTCACCAACATCTCCATCACCTTCCCCCCTCTATGTACAGCGGTCCACTCTCTCGCAACCCGCTGTACCCTCTGCTTGAACATGGTGCTTTATGCTTCATATTATTTTCCAATGATGTGTTGCCATCCTATGATGTCTGAGTAGATTTTCGTTGTCCTATCGGTGATTGATGAATTGCTATGATTGGTTTGAATTGCATGTTTTATTATTGGTGCTGTCCTATTGTGTCCTCCGTGTCGCGCAAGCGTGAGAGGTTCCCGCTGTAGGGTTTGCAATATGTTTACAATTTGCTTATGGTGGGTGGCGTGAATGATGAAGCCTGAGACCGAGTAAGTAGGTTGTTTGCATGTATGGGATAAAGGGACTTGATACTTTAATGCTATGGTTGGGTTTTACCTTAATGAATCTTTAGTAGCTGCGGATGCTTGCTAGAGTTCCAATCATAAGTGCATATGATCCAAGTAGAGAAAGTATATTAGCTTATGCCTCTCCCTCAAATAGAATTGCAATAGTGATTACCGGTCTAGTAACATAGTCAATTGCTTAGGGACAATTCCACAACTCCTACCACCACTTTTCCACACTCGCTATATTTACTTTAGTTGTGTCTTTACCTTAGCAGCCCCTAGTTTTATTTACGTGTTCTTTATTTTCTTGCTAACCTATCCTATCACACCTCAAAGTACTTCTAGTTTCATACTTGTTCTAAGTAAAGCGAACGTTAAGCGTGCGTAGAGTTGTATCGGCGGTCGATAGAACTTTAGGGAATATTTGTTCTACCTTTAGCTCCTCGTAGGGTTCGACACTCTTACTTATAGAGAACTGTTGAGATCCCCTATACTTGTGGGTTATCAAGACCTTTTTCTGGCACCGTTGCCGGGGAGCAATAGTGTGGGGTGAATATTCTCATGTGTGTTTGTTTGCTTTATCACTAAGTAATTTTTATTTGCTGTTCTAAGTTGTTCTCTATCTTTAGTTATGGATATGGAACACAAAAAACCAAAAAAATTAGAGGTACTTGCTACTCATGAGGATGGGGTAACTCCTAAAACCCCCGATTCTCATTATGCGAGAGATATTATGTACTACTTTGATAATCCTAAGAAAGCCCCATTCAACTTTATAATGGGAGACACGTTGGATCAACGTGAATACTTTAGGGATTATCGCTCGACACAAAAAGGGAAACTATTATGGGATCAATTTATTATGTTGCGTTGGTATGCTCGGGAACTATGCTTGAGATATGATTATACTTGTTGCTCTAGGATGAAGTCTCCACATCTGGACTTTTCATGCGAATTTAATGATAATAAAACCTTAGCTTCTTATGCTAAAGGTATATATGATTACTATGATGTGGAACAAATAGAATAATTTGTTGCTTTTATGGGTGCTTATGAAATAGAATCTTTGTTTAAAACTTGTGAAAATTTTGATGATGCTATTTACAGACCTGAAAATTTTGCTATACTTAGATATTGCTATGAAAATTATAAATTCAATGCCAATATTGATGCATTTATTGAGGAAGTTAACGTTGTCCAAGAAGAGACTAATATTTTGCAGGAATCTATGGAAGAAGAAATCAATGAAACTGTGAGCTCATTGGATGAAAAATATGAGGAGGAGAGCGAAGAACAAAAGGAGGAAGAGCGGATTGATCACCCGTGCCCACCTTCTAATGAGAGTAACTCTGCAACTCATACATTGTTTAATTCCCCTTCGTGCTTACCGAAGGATGATTGCTATGATGACTGTTATGATCCCTATGATTCTTTTGAAATATCCCTTTTTGATGACGCTTGCTATGCTTGTGGCCAAGATGCCAATATGAATTATGCTTATGGAGATGAACTTGCTATAGTTCCTTATGTTAAACATGAAATTGTTGCTATTGCACCCATGCATGATAGTCCTATTATCTTTTTAAATTCTCCCGATTATACTATATCAGAGAAGTTTGCACTTATTAAGGATCATATTGATGGGTTGCCTTTTACCATTGCACATGATGATTTTGATAGATGTAATATGCATGTGCTTGCTGCTCCTACTTGCAATTAATATGAGGGAGGAACTATATCTCCACCTCTCTATGTTTCCAATACAATAAAATTGCAAGAAACTATTTATACTATGCATTGGCCTTTACTATGTGTGCATGAATTGTTCTTTTATGACATGCCAATGCATAGGAAGAGAGTTAGACTTCGTCATTACATGATATATGTTACTTTGTGCTCACTACTAAATTACAAATCATTGCTAATTAAAATCGGCTTTGATATACCTTGGGATCCAGGTGGATTCACTACTTGAGCACTATATACCTAGCTTAATGGCTTTAACGAAAGCGCTGCCAGGGAGACAACCCGGAAGTTTTAGAGAGTCGTTTATTTCTGTTTAGTGCTTTCATATAGTTTAAAAACAACAAAAATAAAGAGGGGAACCCAAGACTTTTCAAAAAGAAAAGTGAAAGTGAGAGAGACGAGCATTGTGAAAGTGGGGGACGTTCTTAAACTTGTTCAGGCTCATGGGAACTTTGTGAATCTTAATTACATAAACTTTTCAATAAAAATAATTATCCCCTTGTACAATTCCATTTTATTATAAAAATAATGTGCCAAGGTTTGCCTTTAGGATGTTTACAATGCTTGTTGGTTTGTGCGGTTGCAGGACAGAAACTTTGGCTGTAGTGCGTGAATTTTAGTTTTTTACTGGAACGTCAAATGGTTCTGATTCTTTTTGCACTGTCTTTATGTACAAATTGTTTATTTTTCCTAATTTGGGCAGAATTTTTAAAGTATCATAAGTATGGTGGATGTTCAGATTGCTACAGACTGTTCTGTTTTTGACAGATTCTGTTTTTGATGCATAGTTTGCTTGTTTTGATGAATCTATCAATTTATATCAGTGGGTTAAGCCATGAAAAAGTTATATTACCGTAGAAACCATGCAAAAACAAAATATGAGTTGGTTTGCAACAGAACTTATAGTAGTGATTTTCTTTATTATACTAACGGATCTTACTGAGTTTTCTGTTGAAGTTTTGTGTGGATGTAGTGTCTAATCGAGGATGTTTCGATGTGAGAAGAAGGAAGAGAGGCAAGAGATCAAGCTTGGGGATTCCCGAGGCACCCCAAGTAAATATTCAAGGAGACTCAAGCGTCTAAGCTTGGGGATGCTGGGGAGGCATCCCCTCTTTCTTCGACAAGTATCGGTATGTTTTCGGATTCGTTTCGTTTTCGGATTCGTTTCGTTCATGCATTATGTGCAAGTCTTGGAGCGTATTTTGCAATTAGGTCTTTATTTTTCTTTTATGCACCATGCTGTTATGAGATAGTCCTTGGTTGATTTATAGAATGCTCATTGCACTTCACTTATATCTTTTGAGTATGGCTTTATAGAATGCTTCATGTGCTTCACTTATATCATTTGAAGTTTGGATTGCCTGTTTCTCTTTACATAGACAACCGCCATTTGTAGAATGCTCTTTTGCTTCACTTATATTTGTTAGAGCATGGACATATATTTTGTAGAAAGAATTAAACTCTCTTGCTTCACTTATATCTATTTAGAGAGATGACAGGAACTGGTCATTCACATGGTTAGTCATAAAATCCTACATAAACTTGTAGATCGCTGAATATGATATGTTTGATTCCTTGCAATAGTTTTGTGATATAAAGATGGTGATTTTAGAGTTATGCTAGTGGGTGGTTGTGGATTGTAGAGACACTTGTGTTGAGGTTTGCAAGTCCCGTAGCATGCACGTATGGTAACCGTTGTGTGACAAATTTGAAGCATGGGGTGTTTCTTTGATTGTCTTCCTTATGAGTGGCGGTCGGGGACGAGCGATGGTCTTTTCCTACCAATCTATCCCCCTAGGGGCATGCATAGTAGTACTTTGCTTCGAGGGCTAATAAACTTTTGCAATAAGTATATGAGTTCTTTATGACTAATGTGAGTCCATGGATTATACACACTTTTACCTTTCCATCATTGCTAGCCTCTTAGGTACTGTGCATTGCCCTTTCTCACCTCGAGAGTTGGTGCAAACTTCGCCGGTGCATCCAAACCCCGTGATACGATACGCTCTATAACACATAAGCCTCATTATATCTTCCTCAAAACAGCCACCATACCTACCTATCATGGCATTTCCATAGCCATTCCGAGATATATTGTCATGCAACCTCCATCATCATCATATACATGACTTGAGCATTTATTGTCATATTGCTTTGCATGATCATAAGATATCTAGCATGATGTTTTCATGGCTTGTCCGTTTTTTTATGTCATTGCTACGCTAGATCATTGCACATCCCGGTACACCGCCGGAGGCATTCATATAGAGTCATATCTTTGTTCTAGATATCGAGTTGTAATATCGAGTTGTAAGTAAATAAAAGTGTGATGATCATCATTATTAGAGCACTGCCCCAAAAAAAAGGGGAAGGCCAAAGAAGCCTAAATAAAAAAAAGGGGGCCAAAGAAGCCCACCAAAAAAATAAAGGGGCAACGTTACTATCCTTTTACCACACTTGTGCTTCAAAGTAGCACCATGTTCTTCATGTAGTGAGTCTCATATCTTGTGCTTCAAAGTAGCACCATGTTCTTCATATAGATTGTCTCCTATGTTGTCACTTTCATATGCTAGTGAGAATTTTCATTATAGAACTTGGCTTGTATATTCCAACGATGGGCTTCCTCAAATGCCCTAGGTCTTCATGAGCAAGCAAGTTGGATGCACACCCACTTAGTTTCTTTTGTTGAGCTTTCATACACTTATAGCTCTTAGTGCATCCGTTGCATGGCAATCCCTACTCCTCACATTGACATCAATTGATGGGCATCTCCATAGCCCATTGATTAGCCGCGTCGATGTGAGACTTTCTCCTTTTTGTCTTCTCCACATAACCTCCATCATTATATTCTATTCCACCTAGAGTGCTATATCCATGGCTTGCGCTCATGTATTGCGTGAGGGTTGAAAAAGCTGAAGCGTTAAAAGTATGAACCAATTGCTCGGCTTGTCATCGGGGTTGTGCATGATGGGGGCATTTTGTGTGACGAAAATGAAGCATGGCCAAACTGTATGATTTTGTAGGGATAAGCTTGCATTGGCCTATTTGTTTTGAAAAGACATGATTGCTTTATTGGTACGCTTGAAGTATTATTGTTTTTATGTCAAATGATAGACTATTGCTTTGAATCACTCGTGTCTTAATATTCATGCCATGATTAGACATATGATCAAGATTATGCTAGGTAGCATTCCACATCAAAAATTATCTTTTTTATCATTTACCTACTCGAGGACGAGCAGGAATAAAGCTTGGGGATGCTGATACGACTCCGTCTAATCTATAATATTTGATTGTTCCATGCCAATATTATTCACTTTCATATACTTTTTGGCAACTTTTTATATTATTTTGGGACTAACATATTGATCCGATTGCCCAGTGCGGTTTACATCTATTGCATGTTTTATGTTTCGCAGAATATCCATATCAAAGGGAATCCAAATAGGGTAAAAACGGACGGAGCTTATTTTTGGAAAATATGGAAAATTCCAGAAGAAAAATCCACGCGAGACGGTGCCCGAGGTGGTCACGAGGCAGGGGGGCGCGCCGCCTACCCTCGTGAGCCCACCGTAAGGCGGTTGATGCTCTTCTTTTGCCGCAAGAAAGATAATATTCGGAAAAATATGGGCGAAGGTTTCAGGCCAATCGGAGTTACGGATCTCCATATATACGCGAAACGGTGAAACAGAGCCAGACGTAACTCGTAAATGAGAGATAGATTCAATCTCGGAGGGCTCTCGCCTCCCAAGCCATGGGAGCCAAGGAACAGGAGGAAACCCTCCTCCCATCTAGGGAGGAGGTCAAGGAAGAAGAAGAAGGGGGCCTCTCTCCCCCTTGCTTCCGGTGGCGCCGGAACGCCGCCGGGGGCCATCATCATCACCACGATCTTCACCAACACCTCCGCCATCTTCACCAACATCTCCATCACCTTCCCCCCTCTATCTACAGCGGTCCACTCTCCCGCAACCCGCTGTACCCTCTACTTGAACATGGTTCTTTATGCTTCATATTATTTTCAATGATGTGTTGCCATCCTATGATGTTTGAGTAGATTTTCGTTGTCCTATCGGTGATTGATGAATTGCTATGATTGGTTTGAATTGCATGTTTTATTATTGGTGCTGTCCTATTGTGCCCTCCGTGTCGCGCAGGCGTGAGGGATTCCCACTGTAGGGTTTGCAATATGTTTATGATTTGCTTATGGTGGGCGGCGTGAGTGATGAAGCACAGACCCGAGTAAGTAGGTTGTTTTATGCACGGGATAAAGGGGACTTGATACTTTAATGCTATGGTTGGGTTTTACCTTAATGAATCTTTAGTAGTTGCGGATGCTTGCTAGAGTTCCAATCATAAGTGCATATGATCCAAGTAGAGAAAGTATTTAGCTTATGCCTCTCCCTCAAATAGAATTGCAATAGTGATTACCGGTCTAGTAACATAGTCAATTGCTTAGGGACAATTCCACAACTCCTACCACCACTTTTCCACACTCGCTATATTTACTTTATTTGTGTCTTTACCTTAGCAGCCCCTAGTTTTATTTATGTGTTCTTTATTTTCTTGCTAACCTATCCTATCACACCTACAAAGTACTTCTACTTTCATACTTGTTCTAGGTAAAGCGAACGTTAAGCGTGCGTAGAGTTGTATCGGTGGTCGATAGAACTTTAGGGAATATTTGTTCTACCTTTAGCTCCTCGTTGGGTTCGACACACTTACTTATCGAAAACTGTTGTGATCCCCTATACTTGTGGGTTATCAGCGGTCACCGCACAAATCGAAGGAAGCTTCTCCGACAACGGTCGGCAACCCACGACCGAAGAGTTGGCAATCACCGAGAGAGTTCGAGCATCCATCCGTTCCTGCGCGGCATACCTTCCCACGATGGAGCCCGCCAAAGCCCAGATCGCGGCCGCCCACGCCCATCTCGTGGCGGCTTATTCCAAAGATATGGCGGACGCAGATGGCGAGATGCTTGCCGAGTATGGTGCGATGGATGTCATGGAGCCCCTTTCCAAGAGACCGTCGGGCGCGAGATGGACATGGAGGCGGCGACGGAGATCGACGAGCACCAGCCGTAGTAGTACTCTTTGTTTTGTTTAATTAAGAGCGTCGGTCTTTAATTTGTTAGAGTAATGTTTAGGTCAACTAGCTCTGTTGAATTGCTGAACTTGCTTGATTAAGAAGTGTGGGTGTGTTGTAGTCTCCTTTGTGTACCCAAATTATGCAATGACGTGGATGACCACTGTAACCAGGAAAATTAGAACCAAAATTTTTTACGTTCAAACTCATCACACACGGGTTAATCTATCTGAATCGTTTGTGACGTTCACATATCGTACACAGTTCTGAATAATGGACCGTGTCTGATGACACTTTGCGCGCCAGTTTTTTCGCTGAAGCAATTCCAAATTTTCGGCTTCCACGGAAATATCTACCTCCCCCCTTCCCCTTACCAAAAGCCACATTGCCCCTGTTTCCGCCTTCCTTTCCAAGTTGAAACCTTCACTCCTTGCTTGCAGCGCCGCCTCCTCTCCGGCGACCCTCCTTCATGTTGCTCGGCCTCGCCTATCTCGGCAGGTAATCCACACCTGACCCCCATCCTCCTCCTCCTTCCACATTCCACATGCCCCGACCGCCGGCGTGAGTGTGACACCTTCCACCCAAATCAACGACCCCTCCACCAAATAAGCGCCGCCCTAAGCCATGGTGCAGGCAGTATAGCCAGGATCTCAAGGAGCATTTGGCAGTTGTCGTGGAATTGTCACGGCAGATGTCCTAGTGTGAGGACTTAGTCGCGAGGCCAACGCATCTATGTGATAGCTCGAGAGGGATTGATCGGAATCGAGAGACGCAACTCAAGACAAGGGTTTAGACAGCTTCGGGCCCCAGGAAACATCATCCGGTAATAATCCTACATGTTGTTTGTGGCTAGGTCTCATTATGCTCATGAGGGAGTCGTCGTATAAGCCGGCTCCCCTTTGTTATATCTAGCCTCAGAGATTATTTTCCTCCCCCCTCTGGGGTGCCCCGCACCTCCTTATATAAGTTGAAGGGGTGGGTTACATGTATAGTCCTGGTCGGATTAAGACTTAAACTATTTCTGACTTTTCTTCATGGGCTTCTCTCCATGGGCTTCTTAACGTCTTTGGGCTTACGACTGTCTGCCGGCTTACCACTATCTGCCGACTTACCATCTAGCTTACCATCTGACATATAATCTGGCTTATAATCTGTCCGCCGGCTTACCATCTGGCTTACCATCTGACTTATAATCTGGCTTATCTAACTTAACATTTGCCGGCTTATAATCTGACTTAACATCTGCTGGCTTATAGTCTGACTTAACATCTGTCGGCTTATAATCTGACTTAACATCTGCCGGCTTATAATCTGACTTAACATCTGTCGGCTTATAATCTGCTGGGTCACCAATGAAACACCAAGTCCCAGACGGGTCATATCTCCGGCCGGGTCATACCACGGGGTATATCCCCGACATTAGCCCCCAGTTTAATGTGGATTTATCCATGTTAAACGGATCCTGCAAAATAAACGCAAGAACAAACTTGACAGGCTGTGCTCCGGGTTTAAAAATTCTCATAAACCGGCACCTGATCATCCTTAATTCCTTATCATTTCCTTCTTCTAGAAAATCCGGGTCAATAGGCCATCTTCATACTTAATTTGCTGACGTTGGTTTGTCACAGAGAAATATTGTTAAGAATAACTCATTTGACCTAGCTCCCAATGCTTAACAAAAATATTAGTCTTTGAAATACTCATCTGATCTTCAGCCAGCCTGAAGATGTAAAAGTTGCCGGTTTATAAATATTGATGGCACCGGGTCATAATTGTCTGCCGGGTTATAATTGTTGTTAACATCAAGCTTAAAAATGTATCTCCCTTATATGCATATCACTTGTAGCCCCCAAGTCTTAAGAAGGGAGCGTAGTAACTGCTTAAGACTTGCTTCAATACAAATATTATAACCTTGAAGAAATCCAAGTTGTTCATCTCAATCACTAGTCAAAACTGAATATTCCACATATGTAGCCCCCAAGTGCCGGGTTGTCATGCTTGAAGCAACCTGGGACTTGTAATTGCCTTATGCTCATAAAAACTTCAATCGGTGTAGCCCCCAAGGCCGGGTCATTATGCAATAGTGAGCAGGATCTTTATAAATATGATCATGTAGATTTGAACAGCAGCGTGTAGCCCCCAAGGGCCGGCTCAAGAAGACAATACTGAGCTGGGACTTTATATATACTTCATTGAAAATAACATCATATGATGTAACCCCGCCATGGGGCTTGAACCCACGTCCTCAAGGTTAAGAGTCTTGTCCTCTATCAACTGAGCAATGAACCCTTCAATATAATGGATTAAGGCTTGTGTACCTTGAATTTTTGACAGGAGCAATTGGTAGCCCCCAAGGGTCGGCTCATTATAATGCGATGAGTCGGGTCTTCAATAAAGCAAGTAAAAATTGACTTTGCTTTATCCCCCAAGTATCATGGTGCATGCTGGCAGTGACATGGTACTTGCATATTTGATGTAATTTCAACTTGAATAATGTAGCCCCCAAGTGCCGGGTCGTAGGCCTGCAGCGACTCGGGACTATTCCTTCCATTGTAGAATAAATCATATCCGTCGATAAAATATTATCCATTGCGCTAAAGTGACTTTGAAAACCCCAATCATAATACTGGTTATTGATAACCATAATAAAAATCTAGCCATGTTGGCTATTCAAGATTTGAATAATATAATCCGTCGCGGGTATTGACCCGTAGGCATGCAATATCATGATTTTGATTGCTCAAGGCAAAGATATCCCGGCAACTTATAGTCTGCTATCGTATGGGTTATTTACCCAATACGCTCAATTATGAGTCATATAGTTAAGGCTACATGGCCTGAATTGTGAAAACCATATGTTAATATGGTAAAAAGATGAAACCAAAAATGTTCAAATAGAAATAATAAACCAGAAAAGCAAGGCTTTCATAGGTTGCCAGGCCTAAATCTCAAGTGCTTTCAAGGCCGCACAACCACTGAGTTAAACCTTCATGCAAACCTTATAAGCTGGAGCTCACATAACCAATCGTCGTTTTAAGTTTGACAAGTTCAGTGTCTTGTATAAGATTGACTGTGAAAAGTACGGCGGGTCGTTCCAGGATTACCTGGGCGGAGTGGCAGACTTAAAAAGGCAGGATAACCCGGGTTTTTAGGTGAATACACCTGGCTTCCAAGCCTGGCTTTTAAGCCTATTACAAGGGTCATAAAAACTCTTGTCCTTTGGACAAGGAGCCCCCAAGTAATATTTCTGAGCTGTGCTCGGCGGGCACCTATTTTTGAGTTGTGCTTTGCAACAAACTCTCTTTGGTCCCTTTAACCTGGGTAGCAAGCCCCCTAGTGTTTTTGTAAGCATGGCGTATAAGCTGGATCAAAGGGTAATCATAGCTTCGCTTAATAAGCCGGAAGCCCCCATGTGACCATAATAAGATAAGCACATAAGGCAGGATACCCATGTTTGAACCACGCATCATGGCAGCAAGTTCTCTTTGGCAACCTTTAATTTTTCCTGAGAACTCGAACTTGCGAGAGATGGATTCTTTTCGAAGCGGAATTTTAAGCTGGATATTGAGAGCTTCAAAGCTTTGTGACAGACAGATTTCTCTTGAACCGGAGTTTAAACCGGAATCTTTCATTTTAAACAAGAAATTTTCTGTTGGCCCTTTAATTTTCATCAGTATAGCAGTAGCCTCCGGGACCGGGTTAACTTTCCCTCCAACGTCCTGGGGTTATTGAATTTGCTGAAACTAGCAAGATTTGCTGAGTCATATCATTGTAGCTCCGAGTCTTAAGGCGACTCGAGGAGTTGGCTTCAGGTTCTCCATACTTGACCGTGATAAAAACGGGCATGAGTCATTCAGCAAATTAGTGCCATAAAGGTCCTTTTTGCAGCAGACAACTTGTCCTGCACTAAAGAATTTGCAAGCCAGAGTAATTGCTCTTTTAAAGAGATTATTATATAATATAAAAATACGCTAGATGGATTTCACCTGATATGTTAGGCCGGAAATTACCCAGAGCGAAGTTGATGATGATCATGGTAGAGTTGAAATCAACTACAGGCTAGTTGTAGATGCCCTCTTCTTCTGATACTGTCAAATTCCACAGCCGGATGTGTACTGCCTTGCTGGTTTTACTCTGTTCTAATTTCAAACCAAGACGTTTAATTCCTTCTGTTGTGGAAGGATATGGGCAGCTACTAATACTTTTGTCAACATCCTTTTCGCCAAGAATATAACAGCTATTCTTACTCCAGTACATCCTTCGAACTACTTTGTCCAACTCCTGCTTCCCTGAATAAAAGTCTGATTCTTTTGATAGATTCTTCTCACAAGTGTTAACATGGAAAAAAAACACTGGTCTTGCCTAGATATTTAATTGAAGCAACCTTTATTTCTTCTGGCCTGTTGGAGGAAAGAAATGTGCAACCCTAAGCTCTGTATTCACATGCTGAATTTCTCCTTCTCAGAGACTGACTTTTGCTCCACGAGATAATCCATGAAGCTTTCCATTGTGACTTCTTCCTTAAAATTTATTGATGAACTTCTGCAGGCAACTGATAATCTCCTCGCTACTAAGCTTAGGCACTTTAAATTTACAGTGAGGCGAGCCTCGCTTGATGAGGCTGCTGCCGTGGAAGCAGACGGCGAGGCAAGCCACGACGCTGGAGGCGGGTGGCTCATAGGCGCAGCTGCGGGCCTCAGTGGCGGAGGCAGCAGGCGCTCAAGGCGGAGGGGCCCCAAAGCGAACAGCTCGGGGTCGGCGACGGCTCAAGATGGGGCCGACTCGGAGGCGCATTTACGGAGTCCGTAGAGGAGAGATGACTTGGCACAGTGAGCCGACGCTGGGAGGAGACGAGATGTGACGCAGCTGCGCGGGCGTGAGGCGATCTGGGGCCACGGCGACGGCTTGGGTGCGAGGCCAGCATGGGCGGTTTTGACTCAGCCACGGCAGAAGGGCATCGGCGAGGTGACTTAGAGATGTGTGGGTGGGTAATTGAAGAGCGTGTCTGCGCGTGGCAGGGGAGCGACGCGGGAGGGCCGGCTCCGACGCAGCAAGGCGAGCCATGGCGGCGGACGCCATCCGTGGCGGGTCGGTGAGGTGCAACCAAGACGAGGCACGCCGAGGCGGCTCGCCGGCGATGTGGTGAGCCGAGGCCGGGTTGAAGAGGAACGGGCGGCTCAACGCTTGACGTGGAGTACCCGCAGGGGCAGGAGGAGCCACACCAGAGGAAGTAGATTTGGTGGCGAAGGTGAGCCGACGCGGGCGTGCTCGGAGACGGGTCGTGGCCGAGCGGCTCCAGGCGGCACCATAGCAGAGGCGGGTTAAGGCCGAGGCAGTTTGGCGAGGCTGCAATCATGAAGCGGGAGGCCACGACCGGTGGCCGAGGTAACTTCGCCGCGGCATTGCTCAAAGCGGGGCGGCTCGCCCATGGTAGGTCATGGCGGCTCAAAGCAGCAGAGGCGGTACCCAAAGTTGACAACGGTGGCAGAGCCGCTTGGCGCTGGGTCGATGGAAGCGAAGGTGACTGGCGCAGCGGTGGTTCATAAGTGCAGCGGCGGCGCGGGGCAGGCCAAGGCCGGTCATAATGGCTTGGAGGCGAGTCACGGGCGGCGTAATTAAGGCCAGTGAGGCGGCGAGCCATAGTAGCGGTGGTTGAGCATCGCGGGCTGGCGATGCAGCGAGTCATAGCAGCGGTGGAGGTGACTCGGCCGGGGTGATTCGTAAACTGGCAGCGGGCAGCGTGAGTCGGCCGGAGGCAAGGGCCGCAGCGGTGATGGCGTGTGGGGGCTCAAGGCGTGGGCAATGAGTGAGGCCGCGGCAGCGGCAACGGCTCGATACAACGGCCCAAGGCGACCACTTGAAACAGAGGCAAGGCCAAACCGGGGTTAGCAACTTCTCTGAGCTCGAACCTAAAGCATGGCCGCAATCTGCAGTGTCCTTTGTCTGATCTTAGAGAGCAATATCAATTTAACTCCCGCAGGACTTGTACGGTACAAAGAGCAGTAGCCCCAATGTACTTAACCCTCTCAGACAGGCGCGCACGGAAAACATATAGTCTGGTCCTGCCGTTGTAAAACTTTTCAATGGAATTCCTGAAGAATCTTTGACCCGGTGACTTGATGTCCCGTATGAAGGAGAAAACTTCAACTCGTCTCAATCTAGTCTGGCTCATGCTTTCTCAATGAGGCGGCTTGGTATGGACACAGGAGCAGTGAGTCGACAAGGCCGCTTGGAAGAGATGAACGGCCGGCACGAGGCACGGAGCAGGGTGTCTGGTGGCGACTCATTGTATCCGTGATGACTAGAGGCTGATTGATTGCAGTGGAGGTGAAGATGAGACCGCGACGGAGGAGCGGCAGTTGACTCGAAGGGCTTTGAACTGTGGCCTCTAGCTGGGAAGCGATTGGCGGGCTTTATTCCCAAATAAACAGAGGCAGTCCTAAACCAGAGCGATCAAGATCGGTGGTGCTGCGTAGGAATACTTGGCAAGAAATATCGGCGGTGCAATGTAATCGGGGCCAAGGGCGGCTCAAGGTAAAACGGCGACTTGAGGCCAGTCCTCAACTGTGGAGAGGCTCGGCGGGTCAGGCTGAAACTGATGTTGCTACAGAGGGAGACGTGGGCGGCGGCTCAGGGGCCACTTGGCGACTCACGGCAGAGGCATCGGCTTGTGGCTACGTCGACTCACGGCGGAGTCTGATTCCCCGTCCTTCTCCGGGTCGTAGTCGCTTTGAGCAATCCAGCTATTTTTTTTATGATTCCTTCAATCAGGCTTCTAGCGGCAGCCTTGAGTAGGTGCTTGACGGATCCAACGCAGGACAACCTTTGTACCAATCGATCTCAGACATAGCTTTAGCTGACCTCTGTAGTGCTCGATGGATTTTCTTGTTTGATCTTGGCTTGTGGTGATTCTTTCGATCTCGGCGACTTGTGGTGACGCACAGACGCCGCCCTAACTTCCTCGAACTTTCAATTTGGCAGATCGTAAATCTGGAGCAATAAACAAGAAGCTGCGGCGGTGGATCCTTTCAAACCGGTTTTCTTCGTCCGGAAAATTACGCACTTCTCGATCCCTGAGTGTAGCATCCCAAATTTTTAATTTGGAATATTATACATTAGATCATCATTGCATATCATATTTTATTGCATTTTGGTTTGATCCTAGAAATTCTACGCAACTTAAGGACACACGGAGAGAGTTGGGGATTTCATTATTTTCATATTCGAGTCATTCTCGAATTTTGAAAAGAGGATCGTTTGATTTTAATTATTTTTTTCTGAAATATTTCTTTTATTAAAATAAAAGAGAGAGGATAAAATGACTTCCTCAAAATAAAGAAATATCAAAGATTTAATATTAAAATCAAATAAGATTTTTATTCGGAGTTTTATCGCTATTTTATTTGAATTAGGAAAAATATGCGTTTTTCAATTTGGCATTTTAGGCCCAAATAAATGTTCAACTTGTCCGGCTTATTTTTAAAGGACGGGAAAAAATTATTTCGGGATTTCTGGAGTCAGTTTAGTATTTCTTTTCTTTATTTTTCTACATCGCCGTAATTATTTAAAAAATCAACCGACTCGGCCGCATTCGAAGCGGGACATCGCGGGGCTTTATAAGTCGCGACGCCCGAACGCCGAAGCCCAGCCTGAGCCGCCGCAGTCCACCGCCGCCCAACCCTAACCCTAGCCCGACGCCGCCGCCGCCGCCATTACGTACAGCCGACGCCGCAAGCACTGCCCGCACCGCCTCGCCGGAGCCGCCCGCCGCCGCCGCCCTCGCCGGACTTGCCAGAGGTAGCCGTCGTCGCCGGCTTTCTTCGGAAAACCGTACTGTTTTTTTTTAAGATCCGCGGTTTATTTTTTTAGATCGGTTTATTTATTTTTTCGCTTTAGTTATATAGCGAACGCCCGTTCGTACGTTCGTTTTAACAAACGGTTTTCACCGTTTAGCCGCAGACAGCGAACGTTCGTTCATAAGCCTGTTCGTCAGTTTTTCTTTTTCTCGGATTTTCCGCGATTATTTTCAATCGTGATTTCTGATCCGATTTTCGTTTTAGTATAACTTTTCGCTCGTTTATCAGAATCAGGTGATTCAAGCGCCTAGAGTTTCGTCTCGAAACCCTGTTTCTGTTTAACCAACTTAAACAAGATTTTGCTACTATAAAATTTGACTTTATGCCAGATTAGTAAACGAAGCTTGTTTCTTTCGCCGTTTGAGTTTTGTTGCTTCGTTCGATTTGATTCTTTTTGCAAACCGGATTTCTTAAGTTGAACTTTCTGCTTAGATCTCTTATTTGAGTTTTACCCGTGCCCTTGCTTGATTGCTTATTGTATGCTTGTTTGTTTGCGATAGAGTACCCGGAGTGCGGCGTGCTACTACGAAGTTTCTAGGTTTCATGGATCATCGCTAAGGCAAGTAACACTTTGATCATACCTCTTACTACCCAGTTTTATTGCATTAGATCAATCCTCAAACAATTGCATGGTTAGGATCTGAATCAAATTGTGGGTTGGTAAGTAGATGAGGTAGTACCTATTCACCTGTTTATTATCAAACCCTGGGAGTTACCTCTACGTTATGCTTATACTACCATGTTATGCTCGTAGACGTGGATTGGGCTTGAGAGTATTCATGACAATGTGATATTGTTAATTAATGGTTCAACTTAAGGTGGCAACTTGAATACACATCTGGGTGGATTGAGGCACCTGGGGAATCCAGTGATTGCCTGTATTTTTGGAAATCAGGGTACCGTGTGATTCTCCTATGGACTACCACCCAGGCTCAAAGGGATCATAAGATTATTCATGCTAGAAACTTCCGTGTGCAGCCACATGCCATTATGGTCTCTGGCATAGTTGAGCAAGTTGCGGGAAACCTTTCCATGATGGGCTAGCAGATGTAGGGGATTGTAGGTGTACCGGCCTATCTATCGGTTAAGGGGACCTCTTCGGAAAGACTGTGTCTCGGTCATCCGTTTTTCAAACATCATGCAGTGCAAGAAATTCAACGGAGGAGATCGAGTCTTGTGGGGAAAAGTGCACAAACCTCTGCAGAGTGTACAAACTAATCATGGTTAGCCATGTCCCCGTTATGGACACCTTGAGTATCTAGTTTCTTGGATTATCATGTGGATCTCATCACTCTTAATTATAAAATTTTGATTGGGTTATTGATTACTTTTAATTGGGATTGAGATGGGGTTTACCATTCTCAATGATTAACAACCACCATGATAGTTAAATAAAATATATTCCTTTGCAGTAGGGAAAAATTGGCTTTTCGCAAAACATATTAACCATACAGCCTCCACCAGCCAAATATGCATGTAGTGATAACATTATTCTGTTCTTTACTCTTTTGTGTTACATTGTCAGCATATTCCATGTGCTGACCCGTTTTCAGGCTGCAACGTATCATGTTGCAGACTTTTCAGACAACGAGTAAGGAGCCTTAGGTCGTGGTCTTTCACTCAGTGATGCCGTTGGAGTTGATGGACTCACTTTATCTTCCAAGCCTTCCGTTGTTATCGTATTAGATGGCCTTAAGCCATATTTATTGTAATAAGTTCTCTTTTGAGACATTCGTTGTAATAAGTGTGTGATTGCTACTCTGTTATAAATCCTTCAAGTACTGTGTGTGTCAGCATTACCGATCCAGGGATGACACTTATGCACAAAGATCAGACTGTTTGAGGTCTGGTCGCTACAAAGATGGTATCAGAGCACACGCTGACTGTAGGACACGACCACTAAGCTAAAGCCCTAGATCACTACTCTCTTCTCATTTCTAACTCCTCTCCATTTTCTACTCTTTAGGATGGCGGATGCAAGGATCAAGTTCACGCAACCAGATGAAGACACCCCTTTTGGACGCCACTTGAAGGATGTTACTAGGTACCTCAATATTGGAATACCAAGCTTCACCGGGACATACAGTGCCACTTTACCAGAAGAGGAGCGCTGGATGATTCAAGTTCAAGTTCCAGGATGGACGTTCGCGCCAGTCACTGAGCTCATAGAGTTTTCCTTTGATGCACCAACCTGGAGTCTAGGAAAGAGTATGGCAGCTCACATTACCATGCGATGCATTGGAGAAGTTTACCACAATGATCTCAAGGACACTATCTACCAGATTTGTGGGCGCCGAGATGAACAATGGGAGATGATCAGCACCAGGAAGGATAGATCGATTGCCTCTTTCATCCAGGAGTTAAACCAGCACATTCGATGCCAGGAGAACCAGATGTGCGCAGGCATGACAGATTTGAAGAAGGCGATGACAAGGATCACGGAGCTGGAGGAAGAACTCAAGGCTACACGTGAAGATTATGAGGAGGAAATCATCGTATTAGTGGAGAAGAATGACGACCTGACAAGGAAGCTAGGACATTTCATGGGAGATCCCGTGCTAGGAGGAGAAGATGACGATTCCACTTGCCTGGAGAACTACATCATCATCGACGACACCGACTCGGATCCTAACGATAGCGATGATGACTATGTTGGTGAAGCTGGAGCAGATATCATGGAGTCTTCGACCGAGCAGTTTTTCTAGTCGACCACCATATCAGTAGTAGTATTCCACCATTAGTATAGCCCAAGCACTTTTGTAACGATAGTTCTAGACCGATTGTAAGCACTTTTGTAACGATAGTTCTAGACCGATTGTATGCCCTTGTTTGAATTGTTGAATTGATTGAGTGATAACAGCAACAACAACAACAACAACAACAACAACAACAACAACAACAACAACAACAACAACAACAACAACAACAACAACAACAACAACAACAACAACAACAACAACAACAACAACAACAACAACAAGAACAACAACAACAACAACAACAACAAAGAATAAAGAATAAAAGAATAAAGAATAACAACAAAGAATAAAGAATAACAACAACAAGAATAACAACAAGAACAACAACAACAACAACAACAACAACAACAACAACATCAACAACAACAACAACAACAACAACAACAACAACAACAACAACAACAACAACAACAACAACAACAACAACAACAACAACAACAACAACAACAACAACAACAACAACAACAACAACAACAACAACAACAACAACAACAACAACATAACAACACCAAAGACCAAAGACCAAAGACTAAAGACTAAAGAATAACAAAGAATAAAGAATAAAGAATAAAGAATAAAGAATAAAGAATAACACCAACACTAAGACCAAAGAATAAAGAATAAAGAATAACAGCGATAAAGAATAAAGAACAACAACAACAACAACAACAACAACAACAACAACAACAACAACAACAACAACAACAACAACAACAACAACAACAACAACAACAACAACAACAACACCAAAGACCAAAGACTAAAGACTAAAGACCAAAGAATAACAAAGAATAAAGAATAAAGAATAAAGAATAAAGAATAAAGAATAACACCAACACCAAGACCGAATAAAGAATAAAGAATAAACAAGAATAACAAGAATAAAGAATAAAGAACAACAACAACAACAACAACAACAACAACAACAACAACAACAACAACAACAACAACAACAACAACAACAACAACAACAACAACAACAACAACAACAACAACAACAACAACAACAACAACAACAACAACAACAACAACAACAACAACAACAACAACAACACCAACACCAAAGAATAAAGAATAAAGAAGAATAAAGAATAAAGAATAAAGAATAAAGAATAACAACAACAATAAAGAATAAAGAATAAAGAATAACAACAAAGAATAAGCAACAAAGAACAACAACAACAACAACAACAACAACAACAACAACAACAACAACAACAACAACAACAACAACAACAACAACAACAACAACAACAACAACAACAACAACAACAACAACAACAACAACAACAACAACAACAACAACAACAACAACAACAACAACAACAACAACAACAACAACAACAACAACAACAACAACAACAACAACAACAACAACAACAACAACAACAACAACAACAACAACAACAACAACAACAACAACAACAACAACAACAACAACAACAACAACAACAACAACAACAACAACAACAACAACAACAACAACAACAACAACAACAACAACAACAACAACAACAACAACAACCCACCACCACTAGTTGATCACTTAGCCCGTTTTCTTAGGATGAATCCACCGGTGTTCTCCAGTACACCGAGCCGATTGTTGTAGATGATTGGCTCCGCAAGATTGAAAGGGAGTTGACCACTGCAGGATGCACAGATGCGGAGAAAGTGTGTTTTGCCGCACATCAGCTTGATGAACCCGCAGCATCATGGTGGGAGAATTTTATAGTCACTTACCGCATTAACACTTTGACATGGGACCAGTTGCAGCAGGCTTTTTTGCACTGCCCATGTATCAGCAGGAGCTATGGCCATGAAGAAGCGTGAGTTTCGCAACTTATGCCAAGGAGGGCGCACTGTTGGCCAATATGTGGATGAATTTAGTAAGCTAGCACGTTATGCCCCAGATGACGTCGCTACAGATGCAGCTAAGAAGGAGAAGTTTCTGGAAGGACTGAATGATGAGCTGAGCATGCAGTTGATGGCAAATTTCAATAACTAGCAGGAGTTGGTAGATCGAGCTCTCATGCTTGAAGGGAAGCAGCAGCAGATTGACAGCCGCAAGAGGAAGTATGGACAAGGGAAGTATAATTCTGGAGCCCAGCAGAGACCCCGTTTCACCCCGAACTTGGGAGGACTTGTTCATAACCATGGAGGCCACACTCATAATGGAGGAAGTTCGCACAATCATAGTGGCCCCAACAACGGTAATGGTAATGGAGGAAGTAGCGGACAGAACCGTTCCAACCTGGCAACACCCACCAAGAAAGATCTAAGCCACGTTACTTGCTACAAGTGCCAGAAGACCGGACATTACGCCAATGAATGTCCTGAAGCCAAGAATGGAAACGGCGATGGAAGCTCTGGGAAGAAGCCCAACCCTTTCAACAGGGGACAAGTGAACCACGTTAATGTGGAGGAGGTTGAAGCTCAGCCAGATGCAGTAATAGGTAAGTTTTTGGTTAAGTCATTTACTGCAGTTGTTCTTTTCGATACTGGCGCATCGCACTCATACATATCAAGGGGATTTGTGGATAAGTATAAGTTGCCCACTAGAGTTCTTAAGACACCCATGCTAGTAACCTCACCCGGAGCAGAGTATATGGCAAGCCATGGATGTTTTCAGATGCCATTGACTCATAGGTAGGCATGTTTTCCCCTCAGATCTAATAATATTGGAGTCGCAAGGTTTGGATGTGATTCTGGGTATGGATTGGCTATCGATGTATGGAGGAAACATCGATTGCGCCAGTAAGATGATTTTGCTCACCATCCCAGAAGGAAGAAGGATCAAGTATGTATCCCGGCATGTTCCGAATAGGATGCAAGTAAATTCCTTATCAGAAGTTGTAAAGAAGGAAGTACCAGTGGTGAAGGATTTTCCGGATGTATTTCCAGAAGAATTGTCAGGCATGCCACCAGATAGATACATTGAGTTTTTGATTGAGCTTTTGCCAGGCACAGGGCCAATATCTAAGAGACCGTACAGAATGCCCGCGAAGGATTTGGAAGAAATTAAGAAGCAGATTAAGGAGTTACTGGATAAAGGTTATAGTCGCCCAAGTTCGTCACCTTGGGGATCACCAGTACTTCTAGTGGAGAAGAAGGATGGATCGTTAAGGATGGTTGTTGATTATCGAGGACTGAATGAAGTGACGATCAAGAACAAGTACCGACTGCCGATGATCAATGATTTGTTTGACCAGTTGCAAGGAGCTAAGGTGTTTTCCAAGATTGATCTGCGATCAGGGTATCACCAGCTGAAGATTCAAGAGCAGGATATACCTAAGACAGCTTTTACCATGAGGTACGGGCTATATGAGTATACCGTTATGTCATTTGGCCTGACTAACGCACCTGCCTATTTTATGAACATGATGAACAAAGTGTTTATGGAGTTTTTGGATAAGTTTGTTGTGCTGTTCATTGATGACATTCTGGTCTATTCGAAGAATGAAGAAGAACATAAAGAACATTTGCGTTTAGTATTTGGGAAGCTCAGAGAACATCAGCTATACGCCAAGTTCAGCAAGTTTGAGTTTTGGTTGAAGGAAGTTGGATCTATTGGACATGTTATATCCGGAGAAGGAATAGTAGTAGACCCCACCAAGGTTGTCACTGTAACAAATTGGGAGTCACCCACGTCAGTTGGAGAGATCCGGAGTTTTCTTGGACTCGCAGGATACTACCGGAGGTTCATTGAGAATTTCTCAAAGATTGCAAAGCCTATGACGGAGTTGTTGAAGAAGGACAACAAATTCAAATGGACTGAGGAATGTGAGGCCAGTTTTCAGGAGTTGAAGAGACGCTTGGTTATATCACTAGTGTTGATTCTGCCAGATCAACGCAAGGATTATGAAGTATATTGCGACGCTTCTCGTCGAGGTCTTGGAGCCGTATTTATGCAGGAGGGAAGAGTTGTTTCATATGCCTCACGATAGCTTAAACCCCATGAGTTAAATTATGCTACGCATGATTTGGAGTTAGCAGCCGTAGTGCATGCGTTGAAGACATGGAGACATTTTCTCATCGGAAATCATTGTGAGTTATACATGGATCACAAGAGTTTGAAGTATATCTTCACGCAGAAGGAGCTGAATCTCAGGCAGAGGAGATGGTTGGAGCTCATTAAGGATTATGATATGAGATTGCATTATCATCCCAGAAAGGCTAACGTAGTAGCCGATGCGTTGAGCCGCAAAAGTCATGTCAATACACTCATGACCGGAGAGTTATCCAAGGAGTTAGCAGAAGACCTTCATGAGCTATGTTTGGAAATAGTTCCGAGAGGTTATGTAGCAGCATTAGAGGTTCGGTCTACTTTGATGGATAAGATCAGAGAAGCTCAAAAGACGGAGAAGGAGATTGCCGAAATAAAGGAAAGAATGAGTAAAGGAAAGGCTAAAGGATTTCGTGAGGATGAGCACGATACCTTATGGTTTGAGGACCGCGTATATGTGCCAAATGATCAGGAGATCAGGAAGTTGATTCTGCAAGAGGCCCATGATTCGCCATATTCGATTCACCCAGGAAATACCAAGATGTATCTGGATTTGAAGGATAGTTTCTGGTGGACCGGAATGAAGAAGGATATTGCAGTATGTAGCGATTTGTGATGTATGTCGAGAGTGAAAGCCGAGCATCGAAGCCAGCAGGATTGCTACAACCATTGCCAATACCCGAATGGAAGTGGGATAAGTTAGGCATGGACTTTATCATGGGATTACTCAGGACTCGTTCAGGCTATGACTCGATATGGGTTGTAGTCGATCGTTTGACGAAAGTAGCTCATTTCATCCCAAAGAAAGACCACTTACACCAGTGCTAAGTTGGCAAAGATATACATGACCAGGATCATATGTCTGCATGGAGTTCCGAGGACCATTGTATCAGATAGAGGAACCCAGTTTACCTCAAAGTTTTGGAATCAGTTGCATGAAACTTTGGGAACCAGGCTAGAGTTCAGTACAGCTTTTCACCTACAGACAGATGGACAGACTGAAAGAGTCAATCAGATTATGGAGGACATGTTGAGAGCTTGTGCGCTAGATTATGGATCTAGTTGGGACGAAAATTTGCCATATGCAGAGTTCTCATACAACAACAGCTACCAAGCCAGTTTGAAGATGGCCCCTTTCGAAGCACTGTACGGAAGGAGGTGCAGAACACCGTTGTTGTGGGACGAAGTTGGAGACCGACAGTTGTTTGGACCAGATTTGATTAAAGAGTCTGAAGAGAAGGTTAAGCTGATTCGCGATAGACTCAAGGTAGCCTAGTCCAGGCAGAAGAGTTATGCGGATTCTAAATGCAAGGAGACCGTTTACGAAGTTGGAGACAGAGTGTATCTTCGTGTATCTCCACTTCGGGGAGTAAAGCGCTTTGGAGTTAAGGGAAAGTTAGCGTCACGTTTTGTGGGACCATACAAAGTTTTGGAACATATGGGAGAAGTTGCTTACAAGTCGGAATTGCCCGAAGGATTTTCAGGAGTTCACGATGTGTTCCACGTTTCTCAGTTGAAGAAGTCCCATGCAGAGATGCCTGATATACCTCTGAGAGATACAGTACCGCTGAAAGCGATACAATTGGATAGTGATTTGACTTACGAGGAGAAGCCAGTTAAGATTCTTGATTTTGCCAGCCGTGCCACAGGCAA